>CM061753.1:87952994-89152994 GCA_030979885.1 Lolium multiflorum | reverse complement strand
GTGCAAGCCGAAGGAGAACATTGGAACGAGCCTCGACACGTTCATCTTCAGTTATAGGATCCAAAAAAGCACCTATTGTTTCATAAAACAATTCAGTGGGCAATAAGGAGGCAAGCAGCAAAGGAAACGAAGAAGCGAGATAAAGACAATGAAACTTACCCGCCATATCCAAGCTAGCATCTGTTAGCAGCTGGAGCATAGAATTCTCTCGAGATGCAGCTGCGTCAGCTTCAGCAACAGCGGCGTCCTTGTCAGTTATGGCATCTTGAGCTTGTTGAAGCGCAATTTTCTCCTTTTCAGAAGATTCTCGAGACTGCTCCATAAGTATAAGCGACTGCTTCTTCACAGACTGAAGTTGCACTCGAAGTTCTTTCAATTCTTCTGTCAGATCCACACTCGAAGAATCATCAAGGTTAACAGGGACAGAAGACTTCTTCGAAAGGGACGAAGGAAAAACTTCGGGAGGATCAGGAATTGGCGAATAATTGTCAAAAATCAACTGAAAAATAGAAAAACGTCGACATCAATCATTGAGACAAAAGTTCGACTTCCATTCATTCTTGTAGTATATACATATCTATTACAAAAGAAGGAACTCCACACGACCTAATCGTCGCCAGGAGCGTTACAGCGACAGTACCAGAAGGAGGAGATAAACTAAAACAAAGCAAAAGAATATGAAACTAGACCTCCGGCCTTGATGAGCTGGGAGTCGAGGGTGGCTTGATCCCGAGATATGCTAAGATTTTCTTTGTGTTGGGTTTGGCTGCCTTAATCAGCGACCTCCACCTCGACTGTTCTATTTGATTGGTGTCGCCAACCTTCATCCAATCAATAGTTTGTCGGCTGTCAGCAACCAGGGCAACAGTACTTTCGACAGCAACCTTCATGTTCTCTTGGCGCATTTTCAGTCCAAGGTCTTCTGCTGAATTGAAGCTCTTGGCGAGATCAAGGAAAGTTGCGGGTTCCTCTTTCTTTGGGAAAAAATAAGGAAAAAGCCGCGACAATCCTGCTTTGGCCTGATCAATGCCTTCGCGTGCCTCTGATCCATGAACCTCGAGAAATGACAGGGCGTCGAGAAGAGGATCATTGACGGGTTCTTCAAGTTGAAACTCTTGAGCTGTTCTAGCTGTCAAAAAGAAACTTATTGAGCAACAAACAAACACAGAAAAGGAAATACAAAAAATGATAAGTGATACTTACCGACAAAGCGGCGACTCTGTGTCTTCAAGCGTTTAAGGATCGCCTCTTCGCGAGCAGATTGAGCGGTTATATGTTCACTCAGCGAAGTTTCGGCATCATGAAGTCTCTTCCGGAGATCTTCGACACCAGCAGCATCAGACTTGGCCTTATCAGCCTCTGCACGAGCACCAACAGCATCTGACTCAGCCTTTTTGCGAGCCTTTCACTTTGCTCTAATTGTTGAGCAAGTGTGTTGGCACGTTCATTGGCTTCCGCCAGTTTTTCTGGCAAGGAAGAAAAATATAGTTAAAAACTTCGACAACAGAGGGAGCAAAAGGGCAGAAGCAAAGGAGTAAAGCATTACCTTCAGCGTTACTAGCATATTCACGGTACCCAACAAATTGGGTACCAATGCGAAGAAGATCCTTTATAAGAGGCTGTTAAAAAAGGGGAAAAAAGGAAATGGCGGTATGAGAAAAATATAATGGTACACAGGAATCAACAAAGAAAACATGAACAATGACAAGAAAGTTAAGAACTTACATCCTCCAAGAGAGGGTTAGAGGAGCTACTCAATTGAAGAGTAGGCTCCGGGATGATTTCCGTCCTCGCCCTTTTCGACAAAGGGGCTCGGGGGCTTGAAGGAGGAGTAGCAGTGTTGACATTTTGCCGAGGAGGTGAAGATTCTTCTCCTTCAACTGGTGTTTCCGAGGCAACTAAAGTATGTGACGTACTCGTTCGAGCAGCCACATCAGCGGTTGGTACCTCTTCTTCCTCATCACTGCAAGTAAAATGTCGACAAATATAAGCAGCAAGATAGATACGAATGTTCAAATACAAGGAAAAGATAGAACAAGGACTCACGAACTGATAAGGGTCCCGAGATATGGATCATAAGCTGCCTTTTGCGACGAAGGATCAGTTTCCTCGGGTTTGGAGGTGCCGGAGGCTTCGGCGTCATCCCTTTTCCTTTTGTTCTTCGGGGAAACAGCAGGAGGAAGGGATTGCGTCGACTCGCTGGCTTCAGATTCAATTTCCTTTTCATGGGAAGCCGCAGATTTGTGAGAACCTGCGACTTCACTTTCATGAAGAGAGGAACCTTGATTGTCTTCGGCAACGATAGCTTGTTCTTCGACTTCTCCATCCTCAGGAAGGGGAGGAAGAGAAGACATAGTAGGATGGTTCTGCAAAAATAGCGACAAAAGAAAAAATAGCGAGATATCAATACAGTAAGATGCAGGGAACATTTGGAACAAGATAAAAATTCGAGAAGACAAAAATACCTCGGGGAGAGGATTGGTGGAGCTGTATGGTTCCACGCGGCAGGAAGAAGGAACAGGATCTTTCTTATTTAAACTAGAAATTCTTCGAATCAGCTTCTCCAAGTCCTTTGCAGAGAGATCACTGGAGAGCCTATTGGCGTCGTTTCCACCAGCATATGTCCAAAGGGGATTTTTGCGAGCCTGAAGAGGCTGCACCCTAATTCTAAGAAAGTAGGCAGTGATTTGAACACCAGATAGTTCTTCGCCTCGAGTATTTTGGAGCTGACGAATACGAGACATAAGTGCTTCTGTCGCCTTTTTCTCTTCTTCGGAAGCTTCAGCATCCCAGGAGCGGCGGCGTTGAATTTTAGCATTTCCGTCGAAGGGGACTATGTTGTGCTCCACAGAGTTGGCACTTTCTTCGTGAATATAGAGCCACTTTTTGCGCCACCCTTGGACAGAATCAGGAAATTTGACGTCGAAGTATTCAACATCAGTTCGGACACAAATAACAACGCCACCTATGTTATAAGTGGCGTTGCGAGAGGCATTGCGACGAAGAAGGAAAATGCGTTTCCAAAGAGCCCAATTGGGAGGGACTCCAAGGAAACATTCGCACAGCGTGATGAAAATGGAAATATGGAGGATGGAATTGGGGGTCAACTGGTGTAGTTGAATCCCATAAACAAAAAGAAGGCCGCGGAGGAAATCGTGAATAGGGGCAGAAAGGCCGCGGATGAGGTGATCAACGAAACTAACCCGGTACTCCATTGGAGGGTTGGGGTAGCTTTCTTCGCTGGGAAAGCGGATGGCGTCATCCTTCTTCATCAGGCCAAGCTTCTTCATCAGGTTGAGGTCTTGGTTGGAGATTTTAGATCTCTCCCAGTCAAGATCTTCGGCGGCCATTGCGGATTCTGGAGTGCTGTGGCGCGTAAGTCGCGTGCGTGGTGGCATCAACAGCAATGGACAAGGCAATGCTTGAGCGTGCGGAAGACCAAACAGAATTGGGCGCAAGGGAAGTTTTTGCAGAGGGGAACAGATGTGCGGCGCAAGCGAAGGACTGGACCGAGGTTGAAGAAAGGTTTATATAGGGTTCGGACGAAGCAGTGCACCGTTGGATGAAGAAATCGTGTGGTGAAAAAGGATCTCGTAGATACAAGGGTAAAAAGGTATTTTTACTGAGAAGGAATGGAACAGGCGTTACCGTACGTGCGCCAGGAAAAGCGGAGGACGTGTGTCCCCCACTTGCACGACGTGTCAACGTGGTGGGAACAATGGACCCACAAGGCAGAAAAAATCCCAATTATTGACAGAGATGAAGAGAATTTGACAAAGGAAAATATGTCGACAAGAAAAATAAAAAGAGAATGGCGACAGGGTAAAACATTCGAATACTCTTGGAGCCTTTGATCAAATACAAGTTTTTGCCCAAATGCTCGGGGGCTACTTTGGAAAAATAGAAAATTTCGAGTATGACAATATAGAAATGGCGAGAGCCTATGACCAAATCCAAGAATTTGTTCATAGCCTCGGGGGCTACTCCCATCGGGAGCGCTGGTCGCGCACCCGATAAATATAAAAATATCGAGAAGGATCATAAATATAGCGGCAAAGGATGCTAATCTGTGGAGCCTACACCCAAGCACAAGTTCTTGGCTGTAGCCTCGGGGGCTACTCCCATCGGGAACGCTGTTCGCGTGCCCGATGAATTTGATCAGAAATAGAGAAAAAGAAGTGAGTATATTTCGAGTTACACAAATAACTCTACATATACTCCCATCGGGAAGACAAAATAAAGTCATCAAATATGACTCGATAAAATGTGCTATTCCAAAGGCGAAAAGCACTCGACAATATATTCTCAGAACGCCAAAGTTGCGATCAATTTCTGAATGCCGCAAATATGCGAAGGTAAGACCCCAGATCCGTTCTGCTGGGCGTGGCATCGCCAAAGACTGCGCTCTGCTACTTTTATCCGTATCAACAGATACGAAGAAAAATCCTAACGGACGCGTTAGGTACCCGATAAATTTGACTGGGACTCGACAGAATGGTAAGACCTTAAGCGGCACCTGTCGAAGTTTACACCAGTATCCCGAGATCATGTCCGGGGACGTGATCTTGAAGTAGGTTTTTGCGGATTGCCACTAGAGCAGTTAACTAGTACCTGATCCGTCAGATGAACTAGCCCCAACTACCATTATCCCTGTACAATATAGAATTTTATGTGAAGGAGTATGAATAAAAGCTCTCGAACAAAAATAAACGGGAGAGATTTTCCCTGACTCTACGATTCAAGCAAAATCTCGGGGGCTACTGACATAGGCACCCCAAATGGGCCTGCCATAGATAGTACCCGGGATTTACTGAAGGCCCACTATCCGAAGAATAAGAAGATTCGGGAGCCCAAGATGTATTAAGGAAAGCTAGAATTGTAATAGGAAGTATTATTTGTAATCTGGCGGGACGAGTTAGAAACCGTCCCGGACTCTGTAACTTGTACAATACGAAACCCTCGGCTCCACCTCCTATATAAGGGGGAGTCGAGGGACAAAGAAAGGATCGAATCTACTGTCAACATAACCCTAGTTTTCGTAATCGTCGAGTACTTTTCGCCTAAACCTTCGAGATCTACTTGCCCTCTACTTCTAGCAAAACCCTAGTCTACAATCTGTAGGCATTGACAAGTTAATCCTTTGTCACACTACTATGCCATTTGTGTCCACCATACCTACCTACTACATGGTATTTCTCCGCCATTCCAAAGTAAATTGCTTGAGTGCTACCTTTAAAATTCCATCATTCACCTTTGCAATATATAGCTCATGGGACAAAATAGCCTTAAAACTATCGTAGTATTGAATATGTACTTATGCACTTTATATTTTATTAAGTTGCTTGTTGTGCGATAACCATGCTTCTGGGGAACGCCATCAACTATTGTTGAATATCATGTGAGTTGCTATGCATGTCCGTCTTGTCTGAAGGATCTATCATTTTAGTGGTTGGAGCATGCAAAATTGTTAGAGAAGAACATTGGGCCGCTAACTAAAGCCATGAATCATGGTGGAAGTTTCAGTTTTGGACATATATCCTCAATCTCATATGAGAATAATAATCATTGCTACATGCTTATGCATTTAAGAGGAGTCCATTATCTGTTGTCCATGTTGTCCCGGTATGGATGTCTAAGTTGAGAATAATCAAAAGCGAGAAATCCGAAATGCGAGCATTCTCCTTAGACCTTTGTACAGGCGGCATGGAGGTACCCCTTTGTGACACTTGGTTGAAACATGGCATGCAAAGATCCGGTAGTCCAAGCTAAGTAGGACGAGGTGCGGGCACTATTAGTATACTATGCATGAGGCTTGCAACTTGTAAGATATAATTTTCATAACTCATATGCTTTATTACTACCGTTGACAAAATTGTTTCATGTTTTCAAAATAAAAGCTCTAGCACAAATACAGCAATCGATGCTTTCCTCATTGAAGGACCATTCTTTTACTTTTATTGTTGAGTCAGTTTACCTATCTCCTTCCACCTTAAGAAGCAAACACTTGTGTGAACTGTGCATTGATTCCTACATACTTGCATATTGCACTTATTATATTACTTTATGTTGACAATATCCATGAGATATACATGTTATAAGTTGAAAGCAACCGCTGAAACTTAATCTTCCTTTGTGTTGTTTCAACACCTTTACTTTGATTTATTGCTTTATGAGTTAACTCTTATGCAAGACTTATTGATGCTTGTCTTGAAGTACTATTCATGAAAAGTCTTTGTCATATGATTCAGTTGTTTACTCATGTCATTACTTTTGTTTTGATCGCTGCATTCATTACATATGTTTACAAATAGTATGATCAAGATTATGATGGCATGTCACTTCAGAAATTATCTTTGTTATCGTTTTACCTGCTCGGGACGAGCAGAACTAAGCTTGGGGATGCTGATACGTCTCCAACGTATCGATAATTTCTTATGTTCCATGCTACTTTATTGATGATACCTACATGTTTTATGCACATTATATGTCATATTTATGCATTTTCTGGAACTAACCTATTAACAAGATGCCGAAGAGCCCTGTTTGCTGCTGTTTTTGGTTTCAGAAATCCTAGTGAAGAAATATTCTCGGAATTGGACGAAACTTTCGCCCAGGGTCCTATTTTTGCACGAAGCTTAAGACCGAAGAGATAACGAAGTGGAGGCCACGAGGCGGCCAGGGGGTGGCCGGCGCGGCCCGGCCCGGCCGCGCCGACCTACCCCCGGGCCCTCGTGTGGCCCCCGCGTTGACCCTCCGCCTACTTAAAGCTTCCGTCGCGAAACCCCAGCCCGAGAGCCACGATACGAAAACCTTACGAGACGCGCCGCCGCGAATCCCATCTCGGGGGATTCTCGAGATCGCCTCCGGCACCCTGCCGGAGAGGGGATTCATCTCCCGGAGGACTCTACACCGCCATGGTCGCCTCCGGAGTGATGAGTGAGTAGTTCACCCCTGGACCATGGGTCCATAGCAGCTAGATGGTCGTCTTCTCCTTGTTGTGCTTCATTGTTGGATCTTGTGAGCTGCCTAACATGATCAAGATCATCTATCCGTAATACTATATGTTGTGTTTGTCGGGATCCGATGGATAGAGAGTACTATGATTATGGTGATTATCAATCTATTGTTCATGTGTTGTTTATGATCTTGCATGCTCTCCGTTACTAGTAGAGGCTCTGGCCAAGTTTTTACTCTTAACTCCAAGAGGGAGTATTTATGCTCGATAGTGGGTTCATGCCTCCATTGAATCTGGGACAGTGACAGAAAGTTCTAAGGTTGTGGATGTGCTGTTGCCACTAGGGATAAAACATTGATGCTATGTCTAAGGATGTAGTTGTTGATTACATTACGCACCATACTTAATGCAATTGTCTGTTGCTTAGCAACTTAATACTGGAGGGGTTCGGATGATAACCTGAAGGTGGACTTTTTAGGCATAGATGCAGTTGGATGGCGGTCTATGTACTTTGTCGTAATGCCCAATTAAATCTCACTATATTTATCATATCATGTATATCCATTGTTATGCCTTTCTCTATTTGTCAATTGCCCGACTGTAATTTGTTCACCCAACATGCTTTTATCTTATGGGAGAGACACCTCTAGTGAACTGTGGACCCCGGTCCTATTCTTTACATAGCATACAATCTACTGCAATTGTGTTTACTGTTTTCTTTGCAAACATCTTCCACTCGATACGTTTAATCCTTTGTTACAGCAAGCCGGTGAGATTGACAACCTCACTGTTTCGTTGGGACAAAGTACTTGGGTTGTGTTGTGCAGGTTCCGCGTTGGCGCCGGAATCCCTGGTGTTGCGCGCATCACATTTCGCGACCATCAACCTTCAATGTGCTTCTTGGCTCCTCCTGGTTCGATTAAACCTTGGTTTCTTTCTGAGGGAAAACTTGCTACTGTGCGCATCATACCTTCCTCTTGGGGTTCCCAACGAACGTGTGAGTTACACGCCATCAGACATCCATACCGGGACAACATGGACAACAGATAATGGACTCCTCTTTAATGCATAAGCATGTAGCAACAATTATTATTCTCATATGAGATTGAGGATATATGTCCAAACTGAAACTTCCACCATGATTCATGGCTTTAGTTAGCGGCCCAATGTTCTTCTCTAACAATTTTGCATGCTCCAACCACTAAAATGATAGATCCTTCAGACAAGACGGACATGCATAGCAACTCACATGATATTCAACAATAGTTGATGGCGTTCCCCAAGCATGGTTATCGCACAACAAGCAACTTAATAAAATATAAAGTGCATAAGTACATATTCAATACTACAATAGTTTTTAAGGCTATTTTGTCCCATGAGCTATATATTGCAAAGGTGAATGATGGAATTTTAAAGGTAGCACTCAAGCAATTTACTTTGGAATGGCGGAGAAATACCATGTAGTAGGTAGGTATGGTGGACACAAATGGCATAGTAGTTGGCTCAAGGATTTTGGATGCATGAGAAGTATTCCCTCTCGATACAAGGTTTAGGCTAGCAAGGTTATTTGAAGCAAACTCAAGGATGAACCGGTGCAGCAAAACTCACATAAAAGACATATTGTAAACATTATAAGACTCTACACTGTCTTCCTTGTTGTTCAAAACTCGATACTAGATATTATCTAGACCTTAGAGAGACCAAATATGAAAATCAAATTTTAGCAAGCTCTATGTATTTCTTCATTAATGGGTGCAAAGCATATGATGCAAGAGCTTAAACATGAGCACAACAATTGCCAAGTATCACATTATCCAAGACATTTTAGAATTACTACATGTAGCATTTTCCAGTTCCAACCATATAACAATTTAACGAAGAGGAAACTTCGCCATGAATATTAAAAGCTAAGAACACATGTGTTCATATGAACCAGCGGAGCGTGCCTCTCTCCCACACAAGGATGAACTTATTCAGAGAACTAAGATAACAAAACAAAAATAAAAGCACACAGACGCTCCAAGTAAAGTACATAAGATGTGACCGAATAAAAATATAGTTTCAAGAGAAGGAACCTGATACTTTGTCGATGAAGAAGGGGATGCCTTGGGCATCCCCAAGCTTAGATGCTTGAGTCTTCTTGAAATATGCAGGGATGAACCACCGGGGCATCCCCAAGCTTAGACCTTTCACTCTTCTCGATCACATTATATCACCCTCTTCTATTGACCCTTGAAAACTTCTGCCACACCAAACTTCAAGCAAACTCATTAGAGGGTTAGTGCACAATTAATAATTCACATATTCAGAGGTGACACAAACATTATTTTCACTTCTGGACATTGCATAAAGCTACTGGACATTAATGGATCAAAGAAATAAATCCAACATAGCAAAAGAGGCAATGCGAAATAAAAGGCAGAATCTGTCAAAAACAGAACAGTCCGTAAAGACGAATTTAAAGATGGCACCAGACTTGCTCAAATGGAAAAACTCAAAACTAATGAAAGTTGCGTACATATCTGAGGATCACGCTCGTAAATTGGCAGATTTTTTCGAATTTTCTACAGAGAACTGTGCCCAGATTCGTGACAAACAGCAATGCTGTTTCTGCGCAGCGATCCCAAATATAACATCAACTTTAACATAGAAACTTTACTTGGCACAAAAACATGATAAGGAGAGGTTGCTACAGTAGTAAACAACTTCCAATACTCAACAAAACAAAAATTGCTGTAGTAAAATAAACACATGGGTTATCTCCCAAGAAGTTCTTTCTTTATAGCCATTAAGATGGGCTCAGCAGTTTTAATGATGCACTCGCAAGAAATAGTATTTGAAGCAAAGAGAGCATCAAGAGGCAAATTCAAAACATATTTAAGTCTAACATGCTTCCTATGCATAGGAATCTTGTAAATAAAAAATTTCATGAAGAGCAAAGTAACAAGCATAGGAAGATAAAACAAGTGTAGCTTCAAAATTTCAGCACATAGAGAGGTGTTTTAGTAACATGAAAATTTTTACAACCATATTTTCCTCTCTCATAATAACTTTCAGTAGAATCATGAGCAAACTCAACAATATAACTATCACATAAAGCATTCTTATCATGAGTCTCATGCATAAAATAATTACTACTCCCAACATAAGCATAGTCATTCTTATTAATTGTAGTGGGAGCAAATTCAACAAAGTAGCTATCAAATATAGGAGGTATATTGTAATCATAATCAAATTTATCCTCCATAACAGGTGGTAACAAAAGACTACTATCATTATAATCATCATAAATGGGAGGCAAAGTATCATCAAAGTAAATTTTCTCCTCAATGCTTGGGGGACTAAAAATATCATGCAAAAGCCAGCTTCCCCAAGCTTAGAATTTTCCATAGCATTAGCAACAATAGTGTTCAAAGCATTCATATTAATATGTTCCATGGGTTTTTTAATTTTCGCATCAAACCATCCATGTCTTAAATCAGGAAATAGAATAAAAAGGTCATTGTTGTCCATTATTCCTAACTAGTGTAAACAAGAAACCAAATGTCGCAATTGCAGAGTCTAAAGAAAATAGCTTCGAGCACACACAATGGCGCCAAAAAGTACTATTACCTGAACCGGAGTATGAGTGCCTTTTACCTTTCCTCCCGGCAATGGCGCCAGAAAAGTGCTTGGCGCGTAGTTGACGAGGAGGAAAAGTGCTTAGTTGCCGGGCTTGCCAATGTGTGAGTGTCGTTTACCTTCCCTCCCCGGCAACGGCGCCAGAAAAGTGCTTGATGTCTACGGGTGCTTCTATTCTTGTAGACAGTGTTGGGCCTCCAAGAGCAGAGGTTTGTAGAACAGCAGCAAGTTTCCCTTAAGTGGATTACCCAAGGTTTATCGAACTCAGGAGGAAGAGGTCAAAGATATCCCTCTCATGCAACCCTGCAACCACAAAGCAAGAAGTCTCTTGTGTCCCCAACACACCTAATAGGTGCACTAGTTCGGCGAAGAGATAGTGAAATACAGGTGGTATAAATAAGTATGAGCAGTAGTACGGCGCCAGAAAATAGCTCGCTGGCGTTGATGGTAGTAAATATTGTAGGAAGTAAACATGCAGTAGTAACGCAGCAGTAGTAACGCAGTAAAAAGTAACAAGCAGCGATAGCAGTATTTAGGAACAAGGCCTAGGGAATAGACTTTCACTAGTGGACACTCTCAACATTGATCACATAACAGAATAGATAAATGCATACTCTACACTTTTGTTGGATGATGAACACATTGCGTAGGATTACACGAACCCTCAATGCCGGAGTTAACAAGCTCCACAATAATGCTCATGTTTAAGTAACCTTATAGTGTAAGATAGATCAAAAGACTAAACCAAGTACTAACATAGCATGCACACTGTCACCATCATGCATATGTAGGAGGAATAGATCACATCAATATTATCATAGCAATAGTTAACTTCGCAATCTACAAGAGATCATGATCATAGCATAAACCAAGTACTAACACGGTGCACACACTGTCACCTTTACACACGTGCAGGAGGAATAAAACTACTTTAATAACATTGCTAGAGTAGCACATAGATAAATTGTGATACAAACTCATATGAATCTCAATCATGTAAAGCAGCTCATGAGATTATTGTATTGAGGTACATGGGAGAGATGAACCACATAGCTACCGGTACAGCCCCGAGCCTCAATGGAGAACTACTCCCTCCTCATGGGAGCAGCAGCGGTGTCGATGGAGAAGCCTTCCGGGGGCACTTCCCCGTCCGGCAGGGTGCCGGAACAGAGACTCCTGTCCCCAGATCTTGGCTTCGCGATGGCGGCGGCTCTGGAAGGTTTCGCGTACCGTGGCTTCTTCCGTAAGGGTTTTCGATGCAGGGGCTTTATATAGGTGAAAGGTCGGCGGGGTCGAAGGGGCGACCACACCATAGGGTGGCGCGGGCCAGCCCTGGGCCGCGCCACCCTATCATCTGGGGCCCACAGGGCCCCTCTCTGGCGGCTCTCGGGTGTTCTGGATGATTTCGTCCAATTCCGAGAATATTTCGTTACTAGGATTTCTGAAACCAAAAACAGCAGAAAACAGGAACTGGCACTTCGGCATCTCGTCAATATGTTAGTTCCGTAAAATGCATAAATATGACATAAAGTGTGTATAAAACATGTAGATATCATCAATAAAGTAGCATGGAACATAAGAAATTATTGATACGTTTGAGACGTATCAACCGCTATCCAGCATGCATCTATGCCTAAATAATCCACCTTCAGGTTATCATCCGAACCCCTTCCGGTATTAAGTTGTAAACAACAGATAATTGCATTATGTATGGTGCGTAATGTAATCAACACAAATATCCTTAGATAAAGCATCAATGTTTTATCCCTAGTAGCAACAGCACATCCACAACCTTAGAACTTTCTGTCACTGTCCCAGATTTAATGGAGGCATGAACCCACTATCGAGCATAATTACTCCCTCTTGGAGTTACAAGTATCAACTTGGCCAGAGCCTCTACTAGCAACGGAGAGCATGCAAGAACATAAACAACACATATATGATAGATTGATAATCAACTTAACATAATATTCTCTATTCATCGGATCTCGCCAAACACAACATGTAGCATTACAAATAGATGATCTTGATCATGTTAGGCAGCTCACAAGATCTATAACAATGAAAGCACAAGCGGAGAAGACAACCATCTAGCTACTGCTATGGACCCATAGTCCAAGGATGAACTACTCACACATCAATCCGGAGGCGGGCATGATGATCTAGAGCCCCTCCGGTGATGATTCCCCTCTCCGGCAGGGTGCCGGAGGCGATCTCCGAATCCCCCGAGATGGGATTCGCGACGCGGCGTCTCGGGAAGGTTTTCCGTATTGTGGCTCTCGCACAGGGTTTCGCGACGGAGGCTTTAAGTAGGCGGAAGGGTAGGTCAGGGGGCGACGCGAGGGCCCCACACAACAGGCGCGGCCAGCTTGGGCCGCGCCGCCCGGTGTGTGGCCCCTCGTGGCCCCACTTCGTCTCCCTTTCGGTCTTCTGGAAACTTCGTGTAAAAATAGGCCCCTGGGCGTTGATTTCGTCCAATTCCGAGAATATTTCCTTACTAGGATTTCTGAAACCAAAAAGAAAACAAAGAACGGCACTTCGGCATCTTGTTAATAGGTTAGTGCCGGAAAATGTGTAATAATGCTGTAAAGTATGTATAAAACATTCAAGTATTGTAATAAAAGTAGCATGGAACATAAGAAATTATAGATACGTTTGAGACGTATCAGAGTCCTTCCGGGACTCCACCTTCCATGGTGATTTCTTCCGGACTTTTCTAGAACCTTCTAGAACCTTCCATAAATACACCGGATCATTTTCAAACTTAGAAAATGACTTCCTATATATGAATCTTATTCTCCGGACCATTCCGGACCTCCTCGTGATGTCCTGGATCCCATCCGAGACTCCGAACAAACATTCGAACTCCATTCCATATTCCATATCTACTTAAACGACATCAAACCTTAAGTGTGTCACCCTACGGTTCGTGAACTATGCAGACATGGTTGAGACTTCTCTCCGACCAATAACCAATAGCGGTATCTGGAGATCCATAATGGCTCCCACATATTCAACGATAACTTAGTGATCGATTGAACCATTTACATATGATACCGATTCCCTTTGTCACGCGATATTTTACTTGTCCGAGGTTTGATCATCGGTATCTCCATACCTTGTTCAACCTCGTCTCCGACAAGTACTCTTTATTCGTACCGTGGCATATCATCTCTTGTGAACCATTCACATGCTTGCAAGCTAATCAGACGACATTCCACCGAGAGGGCCCAGAGTATATCTATCCGTCATCGGGATGGACAATATCCCACTCTTGATCCATGTGCCTCAACTCATACTTTCCGAATACTTAATCCCACCTTTATAACCACCCATTTACGCAGTGGCGTTTGATGTAATCAAAGTACCTTTCCAATATAAGTGATTTACATGATCTCATGGTCGAAGGACTAGGTAACTATGTATCGAAAGCTTATAGCAAATAGAACTTAATGACGTGATCTTATGCTACACTTAATTGGGTGTGTCCATTACATCATTCATCTAATGAAATAACCTTGTTATTAATAACATCCAATGTTCATGATCATGAAACTATGATCATCTATTAATCAACAAGCTAGTTATACAAGAGGCTTACTAGGGACTCCTTGTTGTTTACATAACACACATGTATCAATGTTTCGGTTAATACAATTATAGCATGGTGCTTGTGACGGTAAAGCACACGTCCGTTGGGAACCCCAAGAGGAAGGTATGATGAGTACAGCTGCGAGTTTTCCCTCAGTAAGAAACCAAGGTTATCGAACAGAGGAGATGAAGGCCACGTGAAGGTTGTTGGTGAAGGAGTGTAGTGCGGCGCAACACCAGGGATTCCGGCGCCAACGTGGAACCTGCACAACACAATCAAACTACTTTGCCCCAACTTAACAGCGAGGTTGTCAATCTCACCGGCTTGCTGAAAACAAATGATTAAACGTATGGTGTGGAGAGTGATGTTTGCTTGCAGAAAACAAAAGAGAACAATGATTGCAGTAGGTTGTATTTCAGATGTAAAAGAATGGACCGGGGTCCACAGTTCACTAGTGGTGTCTCTCCAATAAGATAAATAGCATGTTGGGTGAACAAATTACAGTTGGGCAATTGACAAATAGAGATGCACATACATATCATGATGACTACTATGAGATTTACTTAGGGCATTACGACAAAGAACATAGACCGCCATCCAGCATGCATCTATGCCTAAAAAGTCCACCTTCGGGTTAGCATCCGCACCCCTTCCAGTATTAAGTTGCAAACAACAGACAATTGCATTAAGTACTGTGCGTAATGTAAACAATACAAATATCCTTAGACAAAGCATTGATGTTTTATCCCTAGTGGCAACAGCACATCCACAACCTTAGGGGTTGCTGTCACTCCCCCAGATTCAATGGAGACATGAACCCACTATCTAGCATAAATACTCCCTCTTGGAGTCACAAGTATCAACTTGGCCAGAGCCTCTACTAGCAACGGAGAGCATGCAAGATCATAAATAACATATATGATAGATCAATAATCAACTTGACATAGTATTCCATATTCATCGGATCCCAACAAACACAACATGTAGCATTACAAATAGATGATCTTGATCATGATAGGCAGCTCACAAGATCTAAACATGATAGCACAAGAGGAGAAGACAACCATCTAGCTACTGCTATGGACCCGTAGTCCAAGGATGAACTACTCACGCATCAGTCCGGAGCGGGCATGGTGATGTAGAGCCCTCCGGTGACGATTCCCTCTCCGGCAGCCGGAGGCGATCTTCCGAACCCCCGAGGTAGGGTTGACGGGGCGGCGTCTCTGGAACTATTCTCGTATCGTGGCTCTCGGTACTAGGGTTTCGCGTCGGAGTTTATAGGCGAAGGGGCAGCGTCGGGGCGCCCGAGGGCCCACCCCATAGGACGGCGCGGCCAGAGGTGGGGCCGCGCCGCCCTGGTGTGGCCACCTCGTGGCCCCTCTTCTCTCCTCTCGGTGTTCGAAGACTCCGTGGAAAATAGGCCGTGGGCTTTGTTTCGTTCAATTCCGAGAATATTTGTAAACTAACTTTTGTGAAATCAAAAACAGCAGAAAACAAGAACTGGCACTACGACATCTTGTTAATAGGTTAGTCCCGGAAAATGCATAAAAACATCATAAAGTGTTAACAAAACATGTAGGTATTGTCATAAAACTAGCATGGAACATAAGAAATTATAGATACGTTGGAGACGTATCAAGCATCCCCAAGCTTAGTTCCTACTCGCCCTCGAGTAGGTAAACGATAAAAGAATAATTTCTGAAGTGACATGCTACCAACATAATCTTGATCAAAACTATTGTAAAGCATATGAGGTGAATGAAGTGATCTGATACGTCTCCAACGTATCTATAATTTCTGATGTTCCATGCTTGTTTTATGACAAAACCTACATGTTTTGTTCACACTTTATATCGTTTTGATGCATTTTCCGGAACTAACCTATTGACGAGATGCCGAAGTGCTTTTTCGCTGTTTTTCGTTTCAGAAATCCTAGTAAGGAAATATTCTCGGAATCGGACGAAATCAACGCCCAGTACCCTATTTTCACCGGAAGCTTCCAGAACACCCGAGAGTCGCCAGAGGGGGCCACAGGCCCACCACACATGGTGGCGGCGCGCGAGGGGGCCACTGCTGTCGGCCCCCCACCAGGCTCCTCCGAGGCCGCCCTTTTGCCTATATAAGCTCCCCGACCTAAAACCCCCGATACGAATAAGCCACGTACGAGAAGTTCCAGAGCCGCCGCCATCGCGAAGCCAAGATCCGGGGGACAGGAGTCTCTGTTCCGGCACGCCGCCGGACGGGAAGTGCCCCCGGAAGGCTTCTCCATCGACACCACCGCCATCTTCATCACCGCTGCTGTTCCCATGAGGAGGGAGTAGTTCTCCTCGAGGCTAAGGGCTGTACCGGTAGCTATGTGGTTAATCTCTCTCTGTACTCCAATACAATGATCTCATGAGCTGCTTTACATGATTGAGATCCATATGATGAGCTTTGTATCGCTACTAGTTATGTGCTACTCATGTGATGTTATTAAAGTAGTCTATTCCTCCTGCATGGTGTAATGGTGACAGTGTGTGCATCATGTGGTTCTTGTCGTAGATTATGATCATAATCTCTTGTAGGTTATGGAGTTGATTATCGCTATGATAGTATTGATGTGATCTATTCCCCCTTTCATAGTGTAACGGTGACAGTGTGTATGCTATGTTAGTACTTGGTTTATTTTGCAAAGATCTATTATGCTCTAAGGTTACTTAAATATGAATACCGAATGTTGTGGCGCTTGTTAACTCCGGCTTGAGGGAGCTCTTGTAGCCCTACACAATGAATGGTATTTGTCATCCAACAAAGAGTGTATGTAGCACAAATGAGAGAAGTTATTATTTATTATGCGATCAATGTTGAGAGTGTCCACTAGTGAAAGTATGATCCCTAGGCCTTGTTTCCAATACTGCAAACACCGTTTATTTACTGTTCTACTGCATGTTTACTTGCTGCCATATTTTATTCAGATTGCTATTACCACTCATATACATCCATACTACTTGTATTTCACTATCTCTTCGCTGAACTAGTGCACCTATACATCTGACAAGTGTATTAGGTGTGTTGGGGACACAAGAGACTTCTTGCTTTGTGGTTGCAGGGTTGCTTGAGAGGGATATCTTTGACCTCTTCCTCCCTGAGTTCGATAAACCTTGATGATCCACTTAAGGGAAAATTGCTGCTATTCTACAAACCTCGCTCTTGGAGGCCCAACACTGTCTACAGGAAAAGAAGCGAGTAGACATCATGACCCAAAGCAATGGTCTATAGTTTGCTAACAAAAAGATAATGACTAAACAACTGAATCATATAGCAAAAACTTTTCATGAATAGTACTTTCAAGACAAGCATCAAAAAGTCTTGCATAAGAGTTAACTCATAAAGCAATAGATTCTTAATAAGAGGTTTTGAAGCAACACAAAGGAAGATTTAAGTTTCAGCGGTTGCTTTCAACTTTCAACATGTATATCTCATGGATAATTGTCAACACAAAGTAATATAATAAGTGCAATAAGTAAGCATGTAAGAATCAACGCACACAGTTGACACAAGTGTTTGCTTCTAAGATAGAAAGAAGTAGGTAAACTGACTCAACATAAAGTAAAAGAAAGGCCCTTCGCAGAGGGAAGCATGGATTACTCATGTGCTAGAGCTTTTTATTTTGAAAACATGGAAACAATTGTGTCAACGGTAGTAATAATTCATATGGGTTATGCATAAAACTTCCTATAAGTTGCAAGCCTCATGCATCGAATACTAATAGTGCCCGCACCTTGTCCTAATTAGCTCGGATTTCCATGGATTATCATCGCATTACATATGTTTCAACCAAGTGTCACAAAGGGGTACCTCTATGCCACCTGTACAAAGGTCCAAGGAGATAAATCGCATTTGATTTCTCGATTTTGATAGATCTCAACTTAAGGACATCCATACCGGGACAACATAGAAAACAGATAATGGACTCCTCTTTTATGCTTTAAGCATTCAACAACAATAATATTCTCATAAGAGATTCTGAGGATTAATGTCCAAGCTGAAACTTCCACCATGATACATGGCTTTGGTTGGCGGCCCAATGTTCTTCTCTAACAACATGCATACTCAAACCATTTAAACTCACATGATATTCAACAAAGGTATGACAGGTTGATGGCGTCCCCAGATAATTAATATGGTTACCGCTCAACAAGCAACTTATAAGAACTAAGATACATAAGCGACATATTCCTTACCACAATAGTTTTTTAGGCTATTTTCCCCTTTCCCATGAGCTATGTATTGTAAGAACAAGGAATGAATTTTTAAAAGGTTTTAAAGGTAGCACACAAGCAATTTACTTTGGAATGGCAGAAAAATACCACATAGTAGGTAGTTATGGTGGACACAAATGGCATAGGTTTTGGCTCAAGGTTTTGGATACACGAGAATCATTTCCTCTCAGTACAAGGCTTTGGCTAGCAAGGTTGTTTGAGGCAAACACAAGTATGAACCGGTGCAGCAAAAACTTACACAAGAACATATTGGAAACATTATAAGACTCTACACTGTCTTCCTTGTTGTTCAAACACTTTTATCAGAAAATATCTAGACCTTAGAGAGACCAATCATGCAAACCAATTTTCAACAAGCTCTACGGTAGTTCTCCACTAATAAATTTAAACTACATGATGCAAGAGCTTAAACATGATCTATTTGAGAGCTCAAAACAATTGCCAAGTATCAAATTATTCAAGACAATATGAAGCATTTTCTGTTTCCAACCAAATAACAATAAGTATAAGTGTTGCGGCTTTCAGTTTCGCCATGAATCATGAAAAACGAAGAACACAAGTGTTGAAATGAAAAAGCGGAGCGTGTCTTTCTCCCACACAAGCATGTTAGGATCAATTTTATTCAAACATAAACAAAAATAAAAGCACACAGACGCTCCAAGTAAAGCACATAAGATGTGACGGAATTAAAATATAGTTTCACTAGAGGTGACCTGATAAGTTTTGATGAAGAAGGGGATGCCTTGGGCATCCCCAAGCTTAGACGCTTGAGTCTTCTTGAAATATGCAGGGATTAACAACGGGGCATCCCCAAGCTTAGATTTTTCACTCTTCTTGATCATATTATATCATCCTCCTCTCTTGATCCTTGAAAACTTCCTTCACACCAAACTCAAAACAATCTCATTAGAGGGTTAGTGCATAATCAAAAATTCACATGTTCAGGAAGGACACAATCATTCCCAACACTTCTGGACATTACCCAAGGCTACTGAAATTTAATGGAGCAAAGAAATCCACTCAAACACAGTAAAAGAGGCAATGCAAAATAAAAGGCAGAATCTGTAAAAACAGAACAGTCCGTAAAGACGAATTTTTCGAGGCACTTAACTTGCTCAGACGGAAAAGCTCCAGTTGAATGAAAGTTGCGTACATATCTGAGGATTACGCATGAATTGTTTCAGAATTTTTAGATTCTTCTACAGAGAGAAAAACGCAAATTCGTGACAGCTAAAAATCTGTTTCTGCGCAGAAATCCAAATCTAGTATCAACTTTCTATCAAAGACTTTACTTGGCACAACAATGCAAGAAAATAAAGATACAAAGGTATTGCTACAGTAGTAACAAGCACCTTGACTCAAATATAAAACAAAATTTGCAGAAATAAAATAATGGGTTGTCTCCCATAAGCGCTTTTTTTTAACGCCTTTCAGCTAGGCGCAGAAAGTGAAAATCAAGTAACATCAAGAGAAGAAGCATCAACATCATAATTTGTTCTAATAATAGAATCAAAAGGCATCTTCATTCTCTTTCTAGGGAAGTGTTCCATACCTTTCTTAAGAGGAATTGATATCTAATATTTCCTTCTTTCATATCAATAATAGCACCAACGGTTCGAAGAAAGGGTCTTCCCAAAACAATAGGACAAGATGCATTGCATTCAATATCCAAAACAACAAAATCAATGGGGACAAGGTTATTGTTAACCGTAATGTGAACATTGTCAATTCTCCCCAAAGGTTTCTTTATAGAATTATCACCAAGATTAACATCCAAATAACAACATTTCAAAGGTGGCAAGTCAAGCATATCATAAAGTTTCTTAGGAATAACAGAAATACTTGCACCAAGATCACATAAAGCATTACAATCAAAATCATTGACCTTCATTTTAATGATGGGCTCCCAACCATCTTCCAACTTCCTAGGGATAGAAGCTTCAAGTTTTAATTCCTCTTCCCTAGCTTTAATGAGAGCATTTGTAATATGTTTTGTAAAGGCTAAGTTTATAGCACTAGCATTAGGACTTCTAGCAAGTTTTTGCAAGAACTTAATAACTTCAGAAATATGACAATTATCAAAATCAAAACCATTATGATCTACAGCAATGGGACCATTGTCCCCAACACTCTGAAAAATTTCAGCACTTTTATCACAAACAGTTTCAGCAGTTTCAGGCAATTTTGCATTTGTAGAAGTAGAAACATTGCCAACACCAATTATTTTACCATTGATAGTAGGAGGTTTAGCAACATGTGAAGCATCAACATTACTAGTGGTGGTAATAGTCCAAACTCTAGCTATATTATTCTCTTTAGCAAGTTTTTCTTCTCTTTCCCACCTAGCATGCAATTCAGCCATCATTCTAATATTGTCATTAATTCGAACTTGGATAGCATTTGTTTTAGCAAATGACTTAGTATCTTTAACTTCATCAGGCATAACTTTCAGTTTCAAAAGATCAACATCAAGAGCAAGACTATCAACCTTAGAAGCAAGAACATCAATTTTACCAAACTTTTCCTCAACAGATTTGTTAAAAGCAGTTTGTGTACTAATAAATTATTTAAGCATGACTTCAAGATCAGAGGGTACACTTCTACTATTGTTGTAAGAATTACCATAACCATTACCACTATTAGAAGGATATGGCCTATAGTTGCTGTTACCAAAATTATTCCTATAAGCATTGTTGTTGAAATTATTATTTTTAATGAAATTCACATCAACATGCTCTTATTGAGCAACCAATGAAGCTAAAGGAACATTATTAGGATCAACATGAGATCTACCATTAACAAGCATAGACATAATAACATCAATCTTATCACTCAAGGAAGAGGTTTCTTCAACAGAATTTACCTTCTTACCTTGAGGAGTTCTTTCAGTGTGCCATTCAGAGTAGTTGATCATCATATCATCAAGAAGCTTTGTTGCGGCACCCAAAGTGATGGACATAAAAGTACCTCCAGCAGCTGAATCCAATAGGTTCCTTGAAGAAAAATTCAATCCTGCATAAAAGGTTTGGATGATCATCCAAGTAGTTAGTCCATGGGTAGGGCAATTCTTTACCAAAGATTTCATTCTCTCCCATGCTTGGGCAACATGTTCATTATCCAATTGCTTAAAATTCATAATGCTACTTCTCAAAGATATAATTTTAGCAGGAGGATAATATTTTCCAATAAAAGCATCTTTACATTTAGTCCATGAATCAATACTATTTTTAGGCAAAGATAGCAACCAATCTTTAGCTCTTCCTCTTAAGGAGAAAGGAAACAATTTCAGTTTTATAATATCCCCATCTATATCCTTATACTTTTGCATTTCACAAAGTTCAACAAAATTATTAAGATGGGCAGCAGCATCATCAGTACTAACACCAGAAAATTGCTCTCTCATAACAAGATTTAGTAAAGCAGGTTTAATTTCATAAAATTCTGCTGTAGTAGCAGGTGGAGCAATAGGAGTGCATATGAAATCATTATTATTTGTGCTAGTGAAATCACACAACTTAGTATTCTCAGGAGTACCCATTTTAGCAATAATAAAAATAAACAAAGAGAAACCGAATTAAATAAAGTAAAACAAGTAACTAATTTTTTTGTGTTTTTGATATAAAGAAAGCAAACAAGACAGAAAATAAAATAAAGAAAACAAACAAAGTAAAGAGATTGGGTGTGAGAGACTCCCCTTGCAGCGTGTCTTGATCTCCCTTCAGCGGCGCCAAAAGTAGCTGCTTGACGGAAAGCACACGTCCGTTGGGAACCCCAAGAGAAAGGTATGATGAGTACAGAGCGAGTTTTCCTCGCAAGAAACCAAGGTTATCGAACCAGTAGGAGATGAAGGCCACGTGAAGGTTGTTGGTGAAGGAGTGTAGTGCGGCGCAACACCAGGGATTCCGGCGCCAACGTGGAACCTGCACAACACAATCAAACTACTTTGCCCCAACTTAACAATGAGGTTGTCAATCTCACCGGCTTGCTGAAAACAAAGGTTTAAACGTATGGTGTGGAGAGTGATGTTTGCTTGTAAACAAAATAGAACAATGATTGCAGTAGGTTGTATTTCAGATGTAAAAGAACTGACCGGGTCCACAGTTCACTAGTGGTGTCTCTCCAATAAGATAAATAGCATGTTGGGTGAACAAATTACAGTTGGGAAATTGACAAATAGAGATGCACATACATATCATGATGACTACTATGAGATTTACTTAGGCATTACGACAAAGAACATAGACCGCCATCCAGCATGCATCTATGCCTAAAAAGTCCACCTTCAAGTTAGCATCCGCACCCTTCCAGTAATAAGTTGCAAACAATAGACAATTGCATTAAGTACTGTGCGTAATGTAAAAATACAAATATCCTTAGACAAAGCATTGATGTTTTATCCCTAGTGGCAACAGCACATCCACAACCTTAGGGGTTGTTGTCACTCCCCCAGATTCAATGGAGACATGAACCCACTATCTAGCATAAATACTCCCTCTTGGAGTCACAAGTATCAACTTGCCAGAGCCTCTACTAGCAACGGAGAGCATGCAAGATCATAAATAACATATATGATAGATCAATAATCAACTTGACATAGTATTCCATATTCATCGGATCCCAACAAACACAACATGTAGCATTACAAATAGATGATCTTGATCATGCTAGGCAGCTCACAAGATCTAAACATGATAGCACAAGAGGAGAAGACAACCATCTAGCTACTGCTATGGACCCGTAGTCCAAGGATGAACTACTCACGCATTAGTCCGGAGGCGGGCATGGTGATGTAGCGCCCTCTGGTGATGATTCCCCTCTCCAGCAGGGTGCCGGAGGCGATCTTCTGAACCCCGCGAGGTAGGGTTGACGGCGGCGGCGTCTCTGGAACTATTCTCGTATTGTGGCTCTTGGTGACATAGGCACCCCATTGACAAAGGATTAACTTGTCAATGCCTACAGACAGACTGTGGTTTGCTAGGAAGCAGAGGGCAAGTAGATCTCGAAGGCTTAGGCGAAAAGCACCGACGATCAGAAAACTAGGGATAAGCTGACAAAGATTCGATCCTTTCTTTGTCCCTCACTCCCCCTTATATAGGAGGTGGAGTCGAGGGTTTCGTATTGCACAAAGTTGGCGTAAAGTCCGGACGGTTTGTAACTCGTCCCGCCGTATTACAAATAATACTTCCTATTACAACTCTAGCTTTCCTTAATATATCTTGGGCTCCCGAATCTTCTTATTCTTCGGATAGTGGGCCTTCAGTAAATCCCGGGTACTATCTATGGCAGGCCTTGGTAAAAATACCTCGCCAAAATAAAAAGAGATATCGACAAAATAGTGATCAACAAAAAAGCTCGGGGGCTTACACCCGTACAAAATAGTACACAATGTATATTATCTTGCCTTGGGACAACCTCGCATTATAATATACAAGATATTGCAATCAAAACGCCCGGGGGCTTGGCGATAAAAATAAAACACAATGACTTTACAATATAGCTCGTCTATACAGGATACAAATTTCGGAATAAGTTTCGTCTTCAAGAATTTCCCAATATATTATCTATGGTTAAGCTGTTATTTACAGCGCGAGTACTATGCTCAGCATAGCTACCCTTCACGAAGAATTCGGAATCCATCCGGAGAAGTTCATCCATCATATCTTCGGCAACAGGAGTAACAATGTCATCATATTTGCCATAGATAGTACCCGGGATTTACTGAAGGCCCACTATCCGAAGAATAAGAAGATTCGGGAGCCCAAGATATATTAAGGAAAGCTAGAGTTGTAATAGGAAGTATTATTTGTAATCTGATTTGAGTTAGAAACCGTCCCGATCAGAATTTGTACAATACGAAACCCTCGACTCCACCTCCTATACAAGGGGAGTCGAGGGACAAAGAAAGGATCGAATCTATTGTCAACATAACCCTAGTTTTCACAATCGTCGAGTACTTTTCGGCTAAACCTTCGAGATCTACTTGCCCTCTACTTCTAGCAAAACCCTAGTCTACAATCTGTAGGCATTGACAAGTTAATCCTTTGTCAATTGGCGCCGTCTGTGGGAATTAGAGGCTGCAAGGATCTGATCTCGATGGCACGTTCAAGATCTTCGACTTCATCAACAGCAAGCAACGCGATGGATCGAGGTAACAAGGGAAAAACTGATCTATTCAATTTTATTCCTCACCCGCCCTCCCGTATGGATGCATGCCTATCTGGAGGAGCCCATCGTCATGACGTTCGGAGAATTCCGATTTGGCGTCAACAAGGAAGGATCCTACCGTCTCGAAGTTCCGATCTCGTCGGAATTTTCAGCGGTCGACTCCAACTTTTCGTCGAGTGACGAGGAGTTTTCGTCGACATACTTCGTCGACAACAAGGCAAGCGGAAAGCTCGCCAAGATCTTCAGCAACACATCCTTCGAGTCGTCTGCGGACTCCTTTATAAGCAGCGACTCCGACAGCGTCGACAGCTTCAACTTCATCGACAAGTCTGCTGCCATCGGAAAGGTCTTCACCACTCTATATGATGGTGTCACCAATCCCGACAAAAATCAATGCGCAAAATATCATCAGATCTATGTGGTAGAAGGGGCAGGCACATCAGACCCGCAAACATCGAGGCTTTCGACGAACTGGGAAATCCATACGTCGATCCCGCTGATCTCAGACATGGCTAGGCACCAAATATCCTGGATCTACAACTCGCAAGAAGAGTACAGCTCCTCGCAAGAAGCGTGGGATAGGGCTGCGAGAGCCATGGACGGTTCAGAACCTATGACCACCACCGCTACGCACAAGAACTTCAAGCATATCAATATAGACTTGCTCAGTAAGCAGAGAGTTGGAAAAACAGACAGATCCCTGAATAGGAGAAAAGAAGCAGCTTCTGCATCGAGCAGTACGCCGAGCGATTTAAGTCGACAATCTAGAACTTCGGGAGATAGTCACAGAGAAGCTCGGAGGAGAGCAATGTCTCGGCTGCAAAACATACCCGAAGCAGAGAGAGGAAACATAATCCAAAATCTCGACATGTCCTTTATGTCGATCGATGAAAGAGGAAATATCATCCCAAAAACGCCAGAGGCAGGTTACATGGCAACACAAGCTTATATCTTGGCATCCAGACCACCTGCTGGAGACCCGAGAGAACCATTGTTCAATATGGCGATGGCTGGAGTAGGAGTTATGGGAACATCGTTTGCAACAACGCCTCCCGAAGAAAATCCTAGGCAAAATAGTCCACGACCCGCTGCAGCAGTTCAAGACCCACCAAGAGCAAGTGGAGCAAGAGACACAGCAGTCCAAGTAAGGGTGGACAGAGCGCGACAAGAAAGGAGGGACCGTCAGCACTCGCCAGAACTTGCCGACGAAGATATGTGTGGGCTCCCGTGCTTTACGAGAAGAGTTCGAAAAACTCGAGTCCCAAAAGGGTTCAAGTTACCCGAGAATTTCAAGAAGTTCGACGGCTCTGCAAGATCCCGAGGATTGGCTCGTGGATTATCTCGAGATGGTAAAACTGGTAGGAGGAACCAGAGCAACAGCTATGCAAAGTATCCAAGTTCACCTCGAGTGGTGCCGCAAGATCTTGGATAAAGAAACTCCCCTTGAACTCCATCGACAGCTGGGAAACCTTTGAGGACATCTTCGTGAAAAACTTCCGATCCACCTGCAAGAAAACCTGCGTCCTTGGAAGAATTACGAGCGTGTCGACAAAAACATGACGAGTCGATGAGAAAATATATACAGCGGTGGAACATTATCAAGAACTCGGCAGAAGACATATCTGACGAGAGGGCAATAGATGCGTTCGTAGCAGGAATCCGACGAGCAGACTTCGTCGAGGACTTGGGGAGAACTAACCCCAAGACAATCTCAGCGTTGATGGAAATCGCTAACAAGTGGGCAGATGGAGAAGATGCAATATACAACAAACGACACAGGTCGCCAGAAGAAGATCGTAGTCGAAATTATCAAAATAGAAGGCGATTTTCTCGCCAGTTTTACAACAACGATGCTCCCGGCCACATATCGGCTGGTTTTCGGGGAAATCCTGGAGGAAATAGTCGAGATGATTATCAAAGGAGCAATGAGCAACAAGGCGACAATAGAGGTGATTTTCGTGGCAACAGACAAAATAGTGGACCAAGGATTCAAAGACCTTACGTGTCTCCCGAGGAGATGATGAACGGTCCGTGTCAAATGCACTTTTACCTCGACAACAATGGAAAGAGACAATCAGGACATCTCCAGAAAGACTGCCGCAATTTTCAGGCAATGCTGCGAGCCGCAGGAATCGCAAATGCCCAAGCAAATAACAGAAATCCTCGGGAGCCAAGGAGCGAGATTCACCTTCCACCTCCTCCCGCAATAACCGAAGAAAATCGACACCAGCTTAGAATTGCGGCAGCACCACATCCACCTCCATATGTTGACCCCAACTCTAACGGTGTGGTCTCGATGATTCAGAAAGCTAGGCCGTCCAACAGGGCGCAGAAAGTAATATCTCGACAAGTGTTCATGGCAGAGAAGATGCCTCCACCAACAGTCGAGTACTTAAATTGGTCGGGGCAAGACATCGGCTTCACAATCGCAGACCATCCGCAGCAAGTCCCTCGACCAGGACAATCGGCGCTCATCTTACCCGCTGTAATCGCTGGTTTCGACGTGTCGAGAGTGTTCATAGATGGCGGCAGCAGCTTAAACCTCATGTATGCAGATACATTGAGAAAGATGAACATATCACTAGCAAATCTGAAGCCAACTGACACACGTTTCCACGGGATTACACCGGAGAAGCCGTTACCCATTGGGCAAAATAAACCTCGACGTTCAGTTTGGAACCCGAGAAAACTACAGGATAGAGAATCTGGAGTTCGAAGTGGTGGATTTCCCGTCGCAGTATCATGCTTTGTTGGGACGACCAGCGTATGCCATTCATGGCAGTGCCGCATTATACATATCTGTTGTGGAGGTTGCCTGGCCTAAGGGACCTATCACAATCAAAGGAAGTTTCGCGTTATCCGATAAATGCGACAAGGATTTTCTATCGACATGTCAAAACTTTCGGGATGCAAGCAGAATATGCGCACCAAGTTCACCGATTATGATGTACTCCCAGAGGTAGGAAGATCTTCTAAGGAGCCAACTTTCAATATAAACAAAGATTCAAAAGAGGTACAGATCCACCCGACAGATCCAAAGAAAACAACGTCCATTGCCGCAAACATGGATGTCGCATAGGAAAGCGCGCTCGTCGAGTTCCTCCGTGAGCACCGGAAAATCTTCGCATGGTGTCCACCTGACATGCCAGGAGTACCCAGGGAACTTGCCGAGCACCACCTCAATTTGGATCCTCTCGCACGACCAGTAAAGCAACCTTTGCGGCGTTTTTCGGAACCTAGCCGCAAAGCCATGTTATCAGAAATAGATCGACTCAAAGATGCCGGGTTCATCAGAGAAATATCTACAGAGGCCACATGGGTAGCTAACCCAGTGATGGTGCCGAAGAAACACACAATAGTCCTTCGCATGTGCGTCGACTTCACGTGTCTCAATAAACATTGTCCCAAGGATCACTTTCCCCTCCCAAGGATCGATCAAATCATCGACTCCACGGCAGGATGCGAACGTCTTTCCTTCTTGACGCATATTCTGGTTATAACCAGATCAGATTAAAAGAAGAAGATGAAGCCAAGACAGCGTTCATCACACCTACGGCGTGTTTTGCTACAAAACAATGCCCTTTGGTCTGAAAAACGCGGAGCAACATATCACGGGATGATGTATGCCTAGCAACAGATCGGGAAAATGTACAAGTTCACATCGACGATGTCGTAATAACATCAAAGAAAGGGTCGACTTTGATCGAAGATCTGAAGGAAACCTTCGACAACCTCGACAAGTTCTGCCTCAAACACGAAGTGCTCTTTTGGAGTTCCCGCAGGAGAACTTCTCGGGTTCTTAGTATCAGCAAGGGGGATTGAAGCTAATCCCGAAAAAATACAGGCCATCGTCACTATGAGAAAGCCAACAAAGTTGAAAGAAATACAACAGCTAACGGGGCGAGTCGCAGCTTTAAGCAGATTCGTCGCCAGGCTAGGAGAAAAAGCGCTGCCGTTTTATGCGTTGATCAAGCAAGGGGAAAAATTTCAATGGAACGAGGAAGCAGACAGAGCTTTCGAGAATCTCAAGCGAGCAATTTCGACACCACCGATATTGGTGGCGCCAAAAGAGAAAGAACCTCTCCTCTTATACATGCAGCTACACCTCAGTGTGGTCAGAGACGGCCTTAGTAGTCGAAAGGGAAGAAGAAGGCAAGCTTCATGGAGTTCAAAGGCCAGTATATTTCATCAGCGAAGTATTGTCAAAAAACAGGGGTATCCGCAATATCAAAAGTTAGCATATGGAGTATTCACGACAGCAAGAAAATTGCGGCACTATTTTTCGGCTCACCCGATAATAGTGGTCAATGAAGCTCCCTTATCAAATATACTGAACAATCCAGAGCTACGGGTCGTGTCTCCCTTTGGGGAATAGAACTTTCCCTTCGGGACATCACGTATGAAAAAAGAAAAGCAAGTCGCAGGTCTTACCAGACATTCATGCAGAATGGATGGAGCTACAAAACACGGGACCCCCAGATTTATCGAGGACTTGGACCATGAACTTCGACGGATCCAAGAGATTGGAAGGCGCTGGAGCAGGCGTGATATTAGTCTCACCTGAAGGCGACAAGTTGAAATATTGTTCTACGGATGACGTTCCCAAACGCATCTAACAATGAAGCAGATATGAAGCTCTCATACACGGGATGAAGATGGCGAAAGCTTGCGGTGCAACCCGACTGAAAATTTTCGGCGACTCACAGTTGGTAGCACAGCAAGTAATGAACCAATGCGACGCAGTCAACGAAAGTATGATAGCATACAAGGAGGTGTACAACGAGCTGGAGAAGCTATTCGATGGTTGTGAAGTAAATCACATCAGCAGGATGAGCAACGATGAAGCCGACGTTCTCGCAAACATCGGGTCACAATGCCTCGCAATCCCTCCAGGTGTGCTTCTGGGAAGATTAGCAAAACAAAACCAAAAATAAAGGAGAAAAAAGAAAACCTTCGAGTATTGCCAAAGACACAGCAGAAGAAGAAGAAGAGCAAGATCTAGTCATGATGGTGCAAATTCCATGGATGCATTACATATCATATATCCTAAGGAAAACCATACCCGACGATCCAGTCGAAGCAAGGCGAATAATTAGAGATCCAAAGCCTTTATTGTGGTAAAAGGGGAGCTGTACAAACGCAGTATCTCGGGTGTGCTACAACGGTGTGTTACACCCGAAGAAGGAAGGATCATCTTAAAGGACGTGCATGAAGGAATATGGGGCACCACGCGAGTAGCAGAGCTATCGCGGCAAAGGTTTTCGAGCAGGATTTTATTGGCTCACGCAATCGAGGATGCAAAGGAAATAGTGCGCACTTGTGACGCGTGTCAAAGATTTGCGGCAAGACCTCACTCACCAGCAGCGGAACTTATGCCAATCCCACTGTCTTGGCCCTTTGCTCAATGGGGTCTCGACATGGTGGGTAAACTGCACAAAGCTTCGCCAGGTGACATAGGCACCCCAAATGGGCCTGCCATAGATAGTACCCGGGATTTACTGAGGGCCCACTATCCGAAGAATAAGAAGATTCGGGAGCCCAAGATATATTAAGGAAAGCTAGAGTTGTAATAGGAAGTATTATTTGTAATCTGGCGGGACGAGTTAGAAACCGTCCCGGACTCTGTAACTTGTACAATACGAAACCCTCGACTCCACCTCCTATATAAGGGGGAGTCGAGGGACAAAGAAAGGATCGAATTTACTGTCAACATAACCCTAGTTTTCACAATCGTCGAGTACTTTTCGCCTAAAACCTTCGAGATCTACTTGCCCTCTACTTCTAGCAAAACCCTAGTCTACAATCTGTAGGCATTGACAAGTTAACTTTGTCAATTGGCGCCGTCTGTGGGAATTAGAGGCTGCAAGGATCCGATCTCGATGGCACGTTCAAGATCTTCGACTTCATCGACAGCAAGCAACGCGATGGATCGAGGTAACAAGGGAAAAACTGATCTATTCAATTTTATTCCTCACCCGCCTCCCGTATGGATGCATGTGCCTATCTGGAGGAGCCCATCATCATGACGTTCGGAGAATTCCGATTTGGCGTCAACAAGGAAGGATCCTACCGTCTCGAAGTTCCGATCTCGTCGGAATTTTCAGCGGTCGATTCTAACTTTTCGTCGAGTGACGAGGAGTTTTCGTCGCCGACATACTTCGTCGACAACAAGGCAAGCGGAAAGCTCGCCAAGATCTTCAGCAACACATCCTTCGAGTCATCTGCGGACTCCTTTATAAGCAGCGACTCCGATAGCGTCGACAGCTTCAACTTCATCGACAAGTCTGCTGCCATCGGAAAGGTCTTCACCACTCTATATGATGGTGTCACCAATCCCGACAAAAATCAATGCACAAAATATCATCGATTTATGTGGTAGAAGGGGCACATCAGACCCGCAAACATCAGAGGCTTTCGACGAATTGGGAAATCCATACGTCGATCCCGCTGATCTCAGACATGGTCTAGGCACCAAATATCCTGGATCCACAACTCGCGCAAGAGTACAGCCCCCGCAAAGCGCGTGGATAGGGCCGCAAAGCCATGGATGGTTCAACCTATGACCACCATCGCTACTGCACAAGAACTTCAAGCATATCAATATAGACTTGCTCGAGTAAGCAGAGAGTTGGAAAAACAGATAGCATCCCTGAATAGGAGAAAAGAAGCAGCCTTCTGCGCTGCAGACGCCGAGCGGATTTAAGTCGCCATTCTAGAACTTCGGGAGATAGTCACAGAGAAGCTCGGAGGAGAGCAATGTCTCTACTGCAAAACATACCCGAAGCAGAGAGGAAACATAATCCAAAATCTCGACATGTCCTTTATGTCGATCGATGAAAGAGGAAATATCATCCCAAAAACGCCAGAGGCAGGTTACATGGCAACACAAGCTTATATCTTGGCATCCAGACCACCTGCTGGAGACCCGAGAGAACCATTGTTCAATATGGCGATGGCTGGAGTAGGAGTTATGGGAACAGCGCTTGCAACAACGCCTCCCGAAGAAAATCCTAGGCAAAATAGTCCACGACCCGCCGCAGCAGTTCAAGACCCACCAAGAGCAAGTGGAGCAAGAGACACAGCAGTCCAAGTAAGGGTGGACAGAGCGCGACAAGAAAGGAGGGACCGTCAGTACTCGCCAGAGCTTGCCGACGAAGATATGTGTGGGCTCCCGTGCTTTACGAGAAGAGTTCGAAAAACTCGAGTCCCAAAAGGGTTCAAGTTACCCGAGAATTTCAAGAAGTTCGACGGTCTGCAAGATCCCGAGGATTGGCTCGTGGATTATCTCGAGATGGTAAAACTGGTAGGAGGAACCAGAGCAACAGCTATGCAAAGTATCCAAGTTCACCTGAGTGGTGCCGCAAGATCTTGGATAAAGAAACTCCCCTTGAACTCCATCGACAACTGGGAAACCTTTGAGGACATCTTCGTGAAGAACTTCCGATCCACCTGCAAAAAACCTGCGCTGCTGGAAGAATTACGCAGCGTGTCGACAAAACATGACGAGTCGATGAGAAAATATATACAGCGGTGGAACATTATCAAAAACTCGGCAGAAGATATATCTGACGAGAGGGCAATAGATGCGTTAGTCCGACGAAAGATTCGCCGAGGACTTGGGGAGAACTAATCCCAAGACAATCTCAGCGTGATGGAAATCGCAACAAGTGGGCAGATGGAGAAGACGCAATATACAACAAACGACACAGTCGCCAGTAAGAGGATCGTAGTCGAAATTATCAAAATAGAAGGCGATTTTCTCGCCGGTTCTACAACAACGATGCTCCCGGCCACATATCGGCTGGTTTTCGAGGAAATCCTGGTGGAAATAGTCGAGATGATTATCAAAGGAGCAATGAGCAACAAGGCGACAATAGAGGTGATTTTCGCAACAGACAAAATAGTGGACCAAGGATTCAGAGACCTTATGTGTCTCCCGAAGAGATGATGAACGGTCCGTGTCAAATGCACTTTTACCTCGACAACAATGGAAAGAGACAGTCAGACATCTCCAGAAGACTGCCGCACTTTTGCAATGTCGCGAGCCGCAGGAATCGCAAATGCCCAAGCAAATAACAGAAATCCTCGGGAGCCAAGGAGCGAGATTCACCTTCCACCTCCTCCCGCAATAACCGAAGAAAATCGACACCAGCTTAGAATTGCGGCAGCACCACATCCACCTCCATATGTTGACCCCAACTCTAACGGTGTGGTCTCGATGATTCGAAAGCTAGGCCGTCCAACAGGGCGCAGAAGGTAATATCCCGACAAGTGTTCATGGCAGAAAAGATGCCTCCACCAACAGTTGAGTACTTAAATTGGTCGGGGCAAGATATCGGCTTCACGATCGCAGACCATCCGCAGCAAGTCCCTCGACCAGGACAATCGGCGCTCATCTTACCCGCTGTAATCGCTGGTTTCGACGTGTCGAGAGTTTTCATAGATGCGGCAGCAAAGCTTAAACCTCATGTACGCAGATACATTGAGGAAGATGAACATATCCCTAGCAAATCTGAAGCCAACTGACACACGCTTCCACGGGATTACACCAGAGAAGCCAAGTTACCCACTGGGCAAGATCAACCTCGACGTTCAGTTTGGAACCCGAGAAAACTACAGGATAGAGAATTTAGAGTTTGAAGTGGTGGATTTCCCGTCGCAATATCACGCTTTGTTGGGACGACCAGCGTACGCTAGGTTCATGGCAGTGCCGCATTATACATATCTGTTGTGGAGGTTGCCTGGGCCTAAGGGACCTATCACAATCAAAGGAAGCTTTGCATCGTCCGATAAATGCGACAAGGATTTTCATCGATCTGTAAACTTTCGGGATGCAAGGTAATATGCGGCACCTAGGTTCACCGATTATGATGTGCTGCCCGAGGTAGGGAAGATCCTTCTAAGGAGCCAACTTTCAATATAAATAAAGATTCAAAAGAGGTACAGATCCACCCGACAGATCCAAAGAAAACGACGTCCATCGCCGCAAACATGGATGTCGCATAGGAAAGCGCGCCCGTCGAGTTCCTCCGTGAGCACTGGAAAATCTTCGCATGGTGTCCAGCCGACATGCCAGGAGTACCCAGGGAACTTGCCGAGCACCACCTCAATTTGGATCCTCTCGCACGACCAGTAAAGCAACCTTGCGGCGTTTAACCCAGCCGCAGCCATGTTATCGAAATAGATCGACTCAAAGACGCCGGTTTCATCAGAGAAATATCTACAGAAGCCACATGGGTAGCTAACCAGTGATGGTGCCGAAGAAACACACAATAGTCCTTCGCATGTGCGTCGACTTTACGTGTCTCAATAAACATTGTCCCAAGGATCACTTTCCCCTCCCAAGGATCGATCAAATCATCGACTCCACGGCAGGATGCGAACGTCTTTCCTTCCTGGACGCATATTCTGGTTATAACCAGATCAGATTAAAAGAAGAAGATGAAGCCAAGACAGCGTTCATCACACCTTATGGCGTGTTTTGCTACAAAACAATGCCCTTTGGTCTGAAAAACGCGGGAGCAAATATATCGGATGGACAGATGGCGTAGCAACACAGATCGGGAAAAAAGTCTACATTGACGATGTCGAATAACATCAAAGAAAGGGTCAACGTTGATCGAAGATTTGAAGGAAACCTTCGACAACCTCGATAAGTTCTGCCTCTGCGAACCCGACAAATGCTCTTTTGGAGTTCCCAGGAGAACTTCTCGTTCTTAGTATCAGCAAGAGGGATTGAAGTTAATCCCGAAAATACAGGCTATCGTTACTATGAGAAAGCCAACAAAGTTGAAAGAAATACAACAATGACCGCGAGTCGCAGGCTTAAGCATTCGTCGCTGTGCTAGGAGAAAAGGCGCTGCCGTTTTATGCGTTGATCAAGCAAGGGAAAATTTCAATGGAACAAGGAAGCAGACAGCTTTCGAGAATCTCAAGCGAGCAATTTCGACACCGATATTGGTGGCGCCAAAAGAGAAAGAACCTCTCCTCTTGTACATTGCAGCCACACTCAGGTGGTAAGCACGGCCTTAGTAGTCGAAGGGGAAGAAGAAGGCAAGCTTCATGGAGTTCAAAGGCCAGATATTTCATCAGCAAGTATCATCACAAAACAGCGGTACCCGCAATATCAAAAGCTAGCATATGGAGTATTCACGACAAGAAGAAATCCGGCACTATTTTTCGGCTCACCCGATAATAGTGGTCAATGAAGCTCCCTTATCAAATATAATGAACAATCCAGAAGTTACTGGTCGTGTCTCCCTTTGGGGAATAGAACTTTCCCCTCGGGATATCACGATGAAAAAAGAAAAGCAATAAAGTCAGCAGGTCTTACCAGATTTCATTGCAGAGTGGATGGAGCTACAAACACGGGACCCCCAGATTTATCGAGGACTTGGACCATGAACTTCGACGGATCCAAGAGATTGGAAGGTGCTGGAGCAGGCGTGATATTAGTCTCACCTGAAGGCGACAAGTTAAAGTATGTTCTGCGGATGACGTTTCCAAACGCATCTAACAATGAAGCAGAATATGAAGCTCTCATACATGGGATGAAGATGGCGAAAGCTTGCGGTGCAACCCGACTGAAAATTTTCGGCGACTCACAGTTGGTAGCACAGCAAGTAATGAACCAATGCGACGCAGTCAACGAAAGTATGATAGCATACAAGGAGGTGTACAATGAGCTGGAGAAGCTATTCGATGGTTGTGAGGTAAACCACATCAGCAGGATGAGCAACGATGAAGCCGACGTTCTCGCAAACATCGGGTCACAATGCCTCGCAATCCCTCCAGGTGTGTTCTGGGAAGAGATTAGCGAGAGATCAACAAAACCAGCAAAAATAAAGGAGAAAAAAGAGAAACCTTCGAGTATCGCCAAAAACATAGCAGAAGAAGAAGAAGAGCAAGAGCTAGTCATGATGGTGCAAATTCCATGGATGCAGGCGTACATATCATATATCCTAAGGAAAACCATACCCGACGATCCAGTCGAAGCAAGGCGAATAATTAGGAGATCCAAAGCCTTTACGGTGGTAAAAGGGGAGCTGTACAAACGCAGTATCTCGGGTGTGCTACAACGGTGCGTTACACCCGAAGAAGGAAAGATCATCTTAAAGGACGTGCATGAAGGAATATGTGGGCACCACGCGAGTAGTAGAGCTATCGCAGCAAAGGTTTTCAGAGCAGGATTTTATTGGCTCACAGCAATCGAGGATGCAAAGTGCGAACCTGCGACGCGTGCCAAAGATTTGCGGCAAGACCTCACTCGCCAGCAGCAGAACTTATGCCAATCCCACTATCTTGGCCCTTTGCTCAATGGGGTCTCGACATGGTGGGTAAACAAAGCTTCGCCAGGAGGATACGAGTACTTGCTAGTGGCTGTCGACAATTTACCAAGTGGATAGAGGCGAAGCCAATAAATTCACCAGATGCAGCATCCGCAATAAAGTTTGTGAAGAGCATTGTCTTTCGCTTCGGAGTACCTCACAGCATCGTCACAGATAACGGCAGCAATTTTACGTCCAAAGAGTTCAAAGCATACTGCGCAGAAGTGGGCATCAAATTGAGTTTTGCGTCTGTTGCGCATCCTCAGACCAATGGACAAGTCGAGAAGGCCAATGGCATCATCTGCAACGGCATCAAAAAACGCCTGCTAGGCCCACTAGAAAAAGCTCGGCATACTTGGCCGGAGGAGCTGCCAAGTGTATTGTGGAGTATTCGAACAACACCAAATACAGCGACACAGGAAACGCCGTTTTTCCTGGTCCATGGAGCTGAAGCAGTCTTGCCGATAGAAATCGAGCATGATTCTCCACGAGTCGCAGAATATGACGAAGAAACTTCGAGAAAAGCTTTGGAAGATGATGTCGACGCACTCGATGAAGCTCGAGACGAAGTCCTGTCGCGAGTCGCCAAATATCAGCAGGACCTGAAAAACTATCACAGTCGACGATTGCGGCCAAGATCTTTCCAAGTTGGTGACCTGGTTTTACGACTAAATCAAAAAAGCCATGAAAAACTCGAGTCACCGTGGCTAGGACCATATATCGTCACAGAAGTAATAGAAGGAGGAGCATACAGAATCAAAGACAAGAAGACAGGGATTGACGAGCCAAATCCCTGGAACGTGGCACAGCTTAGGCGTTTCTACGCCTAGGTGTCGAAAATATAGTCCTCCTTTGTAAAGCTTCAATGTACTGAAACGCCCACGAGTTTTCAGACGCACTCTTTTCCTTTTTCGGGGCACCGAGTGGGGCCGAGAAAGGTTTTTAATGAGGCGGGCTCGTGGTGCTGCAATATAATAAAGATAGTGGAATTATATATCTTCTTCTCGACAAGATCAGGGGTTTTCCCCTACATGATACAATATATATATATAAACACAGTATCGACAAATGCAAAAGAAGCATCCGGCCTTGGTAAAAATACCTCGCCAAAACAAAAAGAGATATAGACAAAATAATGATCAACAAAAGACTCGGGGGCTCGCACCCACAAAAATAGTACAGTGTATATTATCTTGCCTTGGTTAAAAAACCTCGCATTATACAAATACAGCGAATAGCCACCGAAAATACTCGGGGGCTAGACAAATATAGAAATATACTGTTTGCTTCACAATAGAATCACAACCATGATTCACAAAAAGAAAATTATCTACCAAAGGAAAACTTAGCCTTGATTCAATATATCGTCAAGAGTAACTCTGTTTTCCTCAGGAGCAGCACCAAGAAAATCAGCATAATGACCGTCTGCAAAAAAGTCGGCATCCATCCGAAGGAGGTCTTCAATCATTTCTTCGGCTATGGGTGAAACCTTCGTGTTAATACGATCAATACCAACTCTTCGGCGCCGAACCTTCTCGTGAACCTTCTCAACAACTTGGGTCAGATCAAGTTTTGAATGGCAGATCTGAAGCATTATGAGGGCAAATCTGGCGCCAGCTACCAGTTGAGCTCTGACAAAGTGATGGATCCTATGAGCATCCTTGAACTTCTCCATTAACTCGGGAAGAGTTTTTGGTTGAATATTCCGAGGAAACATAGAGTTATACACCATAGAGAGGGTCTTGGTACAAAAGTCAAGATACCCGCGAACCTGAAGCGCGCGATCTTGAAACCTCACGATTTGGCGAGTCCGTTCAGGTGTACCCCAAAAAGTCGACCCATGATCACGTGCAAGCCGAAGAAGGACATTAGAACGAGCCTCGACACGTTCATCTTCAGCAGCAGTATCCAAAAAGGCACCTATTGTTTTTCACAACAGGTCAGTAGGTAATAAGGAGGCAAGCAGCAAAGAAAAAAAAACACGACAAAGATAATGAAACATGCCTGCCATATCCAAGCTAGCATCTATCAGCAGTTGGAGCATAGAATCTTCTCGAGACGCAGCTGCAGCAACTTCAGCAACTGCAGAGTCCTTTTCAGCAATGGCAGTTTGCGCTTGTTGGAGTGCAATTTTCTCGGCTTCAGATGATTTACGAGACTTCTCCATTAGCACAAGTGATTGCTTCTTAACGCACTGAAGTTGGTGCCGAAGTTCATTCAATTCTTGCGACAAGGAATCTTCGGCAGGTGAAGCATCAGCAGGAGTTCTCCTTGTGTGCGAAGAAGGCGAAATATTGGAAGGACCAGGAGCGGGTGTATAATTGTCAAAAATTAACTGGCAAAAAGAAGATATTTCGACATCAATCACTGAGCAAAGATAGATCTCCATTCATCTCCATAATATATACATGTCTATTACAAAAGAAGGACCTTCTAGAGGGATACTGAAGCAGTTCTCGCCAATAACACTACGGCGACAAGGCCAAAAGAAAGAGGTATGCTAAAAAGAAAAAGCAAAGAGGCATTTAACTAGACCTCCGGCTTTGATGAGCTAGGAGTCGAAGATGGCTTGATCCCGATATAAGCCAGGATTTTCCTCGTGTTGGGCTTAGCTGCCTTGATCAAAGACCTCCACCTTGACTGTTCTATCTGATCAGTGTCGCCAACTTTCGACCAGTCGATAGATCTGGCTATCAGCAACCAAGGCGACAGTATTTTCCACGGCAACCTTCATATTCTCATGGCGCACCCTTAACCCAAGATCTTCTGATGGATTGAAGCACTTGGCGAGGTTAAGGAAAGTTGCGGGTTCCTCTTTCTTTGGGAAGAAATAAGGAAAAAGCCGCGACAACCCTGCTTTAGCCTGGTCGATGCCTTCGCGTGCTTCTGATCCATGAACCTCGAGGAATGACAGAGCGTCAAGCAGAGGATCATTGGCGGGTTCGTCAAGTTGAAATTCTTGAGCTGTTCTAGCTGTCAAGAAAGAAAAATTGAGCAACAAACGAGTGCAGAGAAGAAAATACAAAAGAATAATGAGTGGTACTTACCTACGAAGCGGCGACTCTGCGTCGTTAAACGCTTACGGATCGCCTCCTCGCGAGCAGACTGGGCGGCTATGTGATCGCTCAGGGAAGTTTCAGCGGTGTGAAGCCTCTTTCTAAGGTCTTCGACACCAGCAGCATCAGCCTTGGCTTTATCAGCTTCTGCTCGCGCATCAACAGCATCTAACTCAGCCTTTTTGCGAGCCTTTTCACTCTGCTCTAATTGCAGAGCAAGTGTGTTGGCACGCTCATTGGCTTCCGCCAGTTTTTCTACAATAGAAGATAAATATAGTTACAAATTTTGACAACAAAGAAGGAACAAAAAGAACAGAGGGAAAAAGGAGCAGAGTATTACTTTCAGTTTTACTCGCATATTCACGGTACCCAACAAATTGGGCACCGATGCGAAGAAGATCCTTGATCACAGGCTATAAAAGCAAGAGGACAAAGAGAGAATGGGGGTATGAGAAAAATATAGTGATACGCAGAAGCAAACAAAGAAAACATAAACACTGACAAAAAAGTAAAGAACTTACATCTTCCATGAGAAGGTTCGAAGAGCTACTCAATTGGAGAGTAGGCTCCGAGACAATCTCCGTCCTTGCCCTTTTCGGTGAAGGGGCTCGGGGGCTCGAAGGAGGAGTAGAAGCGCCGATGTTTTGTTGAGGAGGCGAGGATTCCTCTCCTTCAACTCGTGGCTCTGAAATGACTAGGGTATGTGACATACTCGTTCGAGCAGCCACATCCAAAGCTGGCGTTTCCTCGTCATCATCACTATTGCAAAAGGGTGGCAGTATAAAAAGCAAGGCAAGCAAAAATTCTTCGAATAGGAAAATAAAAGAGGGAACTTACGAACTGATGATACTCGCAAGATATGGGTCATAAGCTGCCTTTTGCGGTAAAGGAGCAGCTTCTTCGGGTTTAGAAGTCCCGGAATCTTCGACATCACCCCTCTTCCTTTTGTTCTTTGGAGAATCAGCAGGAGGAGGAGATTGGGCCGATGTAGTGTCTTCAGAAGCAGCATCTTTTTCAGCAGATCCCGCAGATTTTCGAGAATCTGCGGGTTCATTCACAAAAGAGGAGGCCTCTTGGTTATCATTAGAGATAACGGTCCTTTCTTCGACTTCCCCACCTTCAGGAAGAGGAGGAAGTGAAACAAGATTTGGATGATTCTGTCCAAAAAGAGGGAAGGATATCAGAACGAAGCAAACAATGCAAAAAAGCAAAGCAATAAGAAATTATGCGACAATGTTTACCTTAGGAAGTGCGTGGGCGGCGCTGAATGGTTTCACGCGACAAGAAGAAGGGATGGAATCTTTTTTGCTGAGGGAGGTGATTTTTCGGACAAGCTTTTCCAAGTCCTTGACTTCCAAATCCACCGACAGCCGATCCACGTCTTCGTCGCCAGTATATTTCCAGAGAGGGAATTTGCGAGCCTGAAGAGGCTGAACTCTATTCTTAAGGAAATATACTATAATCTGGATACCTGATAATTCTTTGCCGCGAGTATTTTGCAACTCATGGATGCGAGTCATCAGGGCCTCAGTCGAAGTTCTTTCTTCTTCGGTAGCCTCTGCATCCCAGGAACGGCGACGAAGAATTTTCTCGGCACCATCAAATGGAGGAATGTTGTCCTCTGCGCATCCATGGTTTTCTTCACGAATGTACAACCACCTCTTGCGCCAACCTTGAACGGAGTCAGGGAGCTTGACGTCGAAGTAGTTGGCAGTGGAGCGAATAGAGATAACAACGCCGCCTATATTATAGGCGACATTGGGAGAACCATTGCGGCGACAGAAGAAAATGCGCTTCCAAAGCGCCCAATTGGGCGAAACGCCAAGGAAGGCTTCGCAAAGAGTAATGAAAATGGAAATGTGGAGGATTGAGTTTGGCGTGAGGTGGTGAAGCTGGAGACCGTAGACAAAGAGTAATCCACGGAGAAAAGGATGAATGGGGGTGGATAAACCACGGATGAGATGGTCGACAAAACTTACCCGGTACCCCATTGGGGGGGCTGGGTAGCTTTCTTCGCTGGGGAAGCAAACCGCTTTGGGTTTCGTGGTGATTCCCAGTTTCTTCAGGAGATTCAGGTCTTGGTTGGTGATCTTGGACCTCTCCCACTCCGCCGCTCCCAGATCCGCGGCGGCCATCGAGGAGTCAGGTGTGCTGTGCCTGGTTAGACGACGCGGTGGCATCAACAATGGCAATGAAGAGCAGCTGCGAAGAGAAAAGCTTTGGGAGCAGTGGAGCGCAAGGGGAGATTTCGCAGAGGAGAGCAGAGAACGGCGCGAGCGGAAGTGCTCAAGGAAGAAGAAGGGGATCTTATATAGAGGTGCGGTGAAGCGACGGAACCGTTGGATGAAGAAAGAATGCAGGAGATGATTACCACGTGGCAACAAGGGCAAATTAGTATTTCAACATTGACGAGGTTACAGAACGTGCGCCAGGAAAAGCGGAGGACGTGTGTCCCCCACTTGCACGATGTGTCAACGTGGTGAGAAAAATGGACCCACAAAGCAGAAAAATTTCGACTATTCATAGAGGTGAAGAGATTTTGACAAGGGAAAGTTTGTCGACAAGAAAAATAAAAAAAGAGAGAATGGCGACAGGACAAATCATTTGAATACTTCTGGAGCTTTTGATCAAACACAAGTTTTTGCCCAAATGCTCGGGGGCTACTTTGGAAAAATAGAAAATTTCTGAGTATGACAATATAGAAATGGCGAGAGCCTATGACCAAATCCAAGAATTTGTTCATAGCCTCGGGGGCTACTCCCATCGGGAGCGCTGGTCGCGCACCCGATAAAAATAAAAATATCGAGAAGGATCATAAATATAGCGGCAAAGGATGTTAATCTGTGGAGCCTACACCCAAGCACAAGTTCTTGGCTGTAGCCTCGGGGGCTACTCCCATCGGGAACGCTGTTCGCGTGCCCGATGAATTTGATCAAAATAAAGAAACAAAGTGAGTATATTTTGAGTTACACAAATAACTCTACATATACTCCCATCGAAGACAAAATAAAGTCATCAAATATGACTCAATAAAATGTGCTATTCCAAAGGCGAAAAGCACTCGACAATATATTCTCAGAACGCCAAAGTTGCGATCAATTTCTGAATGCCGCAAATTTGCGAAGGTAAGACCCGAGATCCGCTTCTGTGTGGTCGCTAAAGACTGCGCTCTGTTACTTTTATCCGTATCAACAGATACAAGAAAAATCCTAACGACGCGTTAGGTACCCGATAAATTTGACGGGACTCGACATGGAAGAAGACCTAAGCGGCACCTGTCGGTTTACACTAAAGATCCCGAGATCATGTCCGGGGACGTGATTCAAGTAGGTTTTTGCGGATTGCCACTAGAGCAGTTAACTAGTACTGATCCGTCAGATGAACTAGCCCCAACTACCATTATCCCTCGTACAATATAGAATTTTATGAAGGAGTATGAATAAAAGCTCTCGAACAAAAATAAACGGGAGAGATGTTCCCCGACTCTACGATTCAAGCAAAATCTCGGGGCCCGATATAGGCACCCCAAATGGGCCTGCCATAGATAGTACCCGGATTTATGAAGGCCCACTATCCGAAGAATAAGAAGATTCGGGAGCCCAAGATATATTAAGGAAAGCTAGAGTTGTAATAGGAAGTATTATTTGTAATCTGGGATTTAGTTACAAACTCATTCCGATCTGTAATTGTGTAATACGAAACCCTCGACTCCACCTCCTATATAAGGGGAGTCGAGGGACAAAGAAAGGATCGAATTCTATTGTCAACATAACCCTAGTTTTCACAATCGTCGAGTACTTTTCGCCTAAACCTTCGAGATCTACTTGCCCTCTACTTCTAGCAAACCCTAGTCTACAATCTGTAGGCATTGACAAGTTAATCCTTTGTCACTGTGAGGATACGAGTACTTGCTAGTGGTTATCGAAAATTTACTAAGTGGATAGAGGCGAAGCCAATAAATCGCTCGATGCAGATCCGTAATAAAGTTTGGGAAGAGATTTCGTTCGAGTACCTCACGCATCGTCAAGGCATACGACAATGAATTTTACGTCCAAAGAGTTCAAAGCATATTGCGCATGGGCATTAAATTGAGTTTTGCGTCTTGCGCATCCTCAGACAATGGACAAGTCGAGAAGGCCAATGGCATCATCTGCAACATCAAGAAACGTCGCTAGGACCACTCGAGAAAGCTCCGCATACTTGGCAGAGGAGCTGCCATGTGTTGTGGAGTATTCGAACAACACCAATACAGCGACGCAGAAACGCCGTTTTTCCTGGTCCATGGAGCTGAAGCAGTCCTGCCAATAGAAATCAAGCATGATTCTCCACGAGTCGCAGAATATGACGAGGAAACTTCGAAAAAAGCTTTGGAAGACGATGTCGACGCACTCGATGAAGCTCGAGACGAGGTCCTGTCACGAGTCGCTAAATATCAGCAGGACCTGAAAAATTATCACAGTCGACGATTGCGGCCAAGATCTTTCCAAGTGGGTGACCTGGTTTTACGACTAAATCAAAAAAGCCATGAAAAACTCGAGTCACCCTGGCTAGACCATACGTCGTCCAGAAGTTTAAGGAGGAGCATACAGACTAAAGACAAGAAGACGGGATCGACGAGCCAAATCCCTGGAATGTGGCACACTCCAGCGTTTCTACGCCTAGATGTCGAAAATATAGTCTCCCTTTGTAAAGCCACAATGTGAAACGCCTGCTAGTTTCAGACGCACTCTTTTCCTTTTCGGGGCACCGAGTGGGGCCGGAGAAGGTTTTTATGAGGCGGACTCGCGGGGCTGCAATATAATAAAGATAGGGGAATTATATATCTTCTTCTCGACAAGATCAGGGGTTTTCCACTACATGATACAATATATATATAAACACAGTATCGACAAAGAAGCATCTTGCCTTGGTAAAAATACCTCGCCAAAATAAAAAGAGATATCGACAAAATAGTGATCAACAAAGCTCGGGGCTTACACCCGCACAAAATAGTACACAATGTATATTATCTTGCCTTGGGACAACCTCGCATTATAATATACAAGATATTGCAATCAAAACGCCCGGGGCTTGGCGATAAAAATAAAACACAATGACTTTACAATATAGCTCTTATACAGGATACAAATTTCGGAATAAGTTTCGTCTTCAAGAATTTCCCAATATATTATCTATGGTTAAGCGCTCGTTATTTACAGCTGCGAGTACTATGCTCAAAGATAGCTACCCTTCACGAGAATTCGAATCCATCGGAGTTCATCCATCATATCTTCGGCAACAGGAGTAACAATGTCATCATATTTGCCGAAGTTTCTTTTCCTCTTCGACATCTTCTCCAGGCACTTCGGGACAACTTGCCCCGTCTAACTTCGGGTAGCAAATTTTTATCATGATCATCGCAAACCTTGCGCCAGCAGCTAGTTGGGCTCGTACAAAGCGTGGATGCGAGGAGCATCTCTAAATTTGTCCATCAATGCAGGAAGGGTCTCTGGCATCTTATTGCGAGGAAACATGGTACCATAAACTAGAGACAAAGTCCTTGTACAGAAGTCAAGATATTCACGAACCTGAAGTGCACGATCTTGAAATCTCACGATTTGGCGGGTCCACTCAGGTACCCCAAAAAGTCGATCCATGTTCACGTGCAAGCCGAAGAAGAACATTGGAACGAGCCTCGACACGTTCATCTTCAATTATAGGATCCAAAAAAGCACCTATTGTTTCATAAAACAATTCAGTGGGCAATGAGGAAGCAAGCAGCAAAGGAAACGAAGAAGCGAGATAAAGACAATGAAACTTACCCGCCATATCCAAGCTAGCATCGTTAGCAGTGGAGCATAGAATTCTCTCGAGATGCAAACAAGGTCGCCAAGAACAAGGCCCTTGCTCGCTTATGGCATCTTGAGCTTGTCAAGCGCAATTTCTCCTTTTGAGATTCTCGAGACTGCTCCATAAGTATAAGCGATTGCTTCTGACTGAAGTTGCATTCGAAGTTCTTTCAATTCTTCTGAGATCCACACTCGAAGAATCATCAAGGTTATCACGGAAGACTTCTTCGCAAGGGATGAAGGAAAAACTTCGGGAGGACAGGAATTGGCGAATAATTGTCAAAATCAACTGAAAAATAGAAAACGTCGACATCAAGCATTGAGACAAAGTTCGACTTCCATTCATTCTTGTAGTATATACATATTTATTACAAAAGAAGGAACTCTACACGACCTAATCGTCGCCAGGAGCGTTACAGCCATCCAGAAGGAGGAGATAAACTAAAACAAAGCAAAAGAATATGGAACTAGACCTCCGGCCTTGATGAGCTGGAAGTGAGTGGCTTGATCCCGAGATATGCCAAGATTTTCTTTGTGTTGGGTTTGGCTGCCTTAATCAGCGACTTCCACCTCGATGTTCTATTTGATTGGTGTCGCCAACCTTCATCTAATCAATAGTTTGTCACTGTCAGATCAGTAACGCATTTGACAGCAACCTTCATGTCTCTCGCATTTTCTAGTCCAAGGTCTTCTGCTGAATTGAAGCTCTTGGCGAGATCACGAGTTGCGGGTTCCTTTTCTTAAAAATAAGAAAAAGCCGCGATAACTCCGCTTTGGCCGATCAATGCCTTCGCGTGCTCGATCCATGAACCTCAGAAATGACAGCGCTGAAAGAGGATCATTGAAGGGTTCTTCAAGTTGAAACTCTTGAGCTGTTCTAGCTACAAAAAGAAACTTATTGAGCAACAAACAAACACGAAAAGGAAATACAAAAAATGATAAGTGATACTTACCGATGAAGCGGCGTCTGTTCTGTTGCCAAGGATCGCCTCTTCGAGCAGATTGAGCGGTTATGTTCACTCAGCGGTTTCGGCATCGTGAAGTCTCCTCCGGAGATCTTCGACACCAGCAGCATCGACTTGGCCTTATCACCTCTCGCACAAAGCACTCGCGAGATCGACTCAGCCTTTTATGAGCTCGTTCACTTTGCTCTAACCATGGAGTGTGTGTTGGCATTTATTGGCTTCCGCCAGTTTTTCTGGCAAGAAAGAAAATATAGTTAAAAACTTCGACAACAGAGGAGCAAAAGGAGAAGCAAAGGAGTAAAAGCATTACCTTCAGCGTTACATAGCATATTCACGGTACCCAACAAATTGGGCACCAATGCGAAAGATCCATAAGAGGTCATTAAAAAAGGAAAAAAAGGAAATGGCGTATGAGAAAAATATAATGGTACACAGGAATCAACAAAGAAAACATGAACAATGACAAGAAAGTTAAGAACTTACATCCTCCAAGAGAGGGGTTAGGAGGAGCTACTCAATTGAAGAGTAGGCTCCGGATGATTTGTCCCGCCTCTTTTCGAAGCGGCTGGGCTTGAAGGAGAGCAGCATGACATTTTGCCGAGAGGAAGATTCTTCTCCTTCAACCGTGTTTCCGAGGCAACTAAAGTATGTGACGTACTGCTGAGCAGCCACATCAGCGGTTGGTACCTCTTCTTCCTCATCACTGCAAGTAAAATGTTGACAAATATAAGCAGCAAGATAGATACGAATGTTCAAATACAAGGAAAAGATAGAACAAGGACTCACGAACTGATAAGGGTCGAGATATGGATCTAGTTGCCTTTGCGTAAGGATCCGGGTTTGAAAAATGAGGCTTCGGCGCCATCCCTTTCCTTGTTCTTCTGAAACAACAGGAGGAAGAGATTTGCGTCGTCACGGGGGAGATTCAACTTCCATGGGGAAGCGAGATTTGTGAGAACCTCACGACTTCACTTTCATGAAGAGAGGAACCTTGATTGTCCTCTCAACGACAGCTTCACTTCCATCTCTCGTGAAGGGAGGAAGAGAAGACATAGTAGGATGGTTTTGCAAAAATAGCGAAAAGAAAAAATAGCAGATATCAATACAGTAAGATGCAGGGAACATTTTGAACAAGATAAAAATTCAGAAGAAAAAATACCCTGGAGAGCATTGGTGGATATATGGTTTCACGCGGCAGGAAGAAGGAACAGGATCTTTCTTATTTAAACTAGAAATTCTTCGAATCAGCTTCTCCAAGTCCTTTGCAAGATCACTGGAGAGCCTATTGGCGTCGTTTACACCAGTATATGTCCAAAGGGGATTGAGCCTGAAGAGGCTGCACCCAATTCTAAGAAAGTAGGCATGATTTGAACACCAGATAGTTCTTCGCCTCGAGTATTTTGGAGTGGGCGAACAATGAGATAAAAGCGTCTGCCGCTTTTTCTCTTCCTAAGCTTCACTCAGCAGAGGCTTAAGAATTTACATTTCCGTCAAGGGGACTATGTTGTGCTCCAGTTGCACTGGCACTTTCTTCGTGAATGTAGAGCCACTTTTGCGCCACCCTTGGACAGAATCGGGGAATTTGATCAAAATATTCAACATCAGGTCGGACACAAATAACAACGCCGCCTATGTTATAAGTGGCGTTAGAGGCATTGCGGCGAAGAAGGAAAATGCGTTTCAAAGAGCCCAATTGGGAGGGACTCCAAGGAAACATTCGCAATGATGAAAATAGAAATATGGAGGATGGAATTGGGGGTCAACTGGTGTAGTTGAATCCATAAACAAAGAGAAGGCCGGAGGAAATCGTGGAATGGCAGAAAGGCGCGGATGAAGTGATCAACAAAACTAACCCGTGACTCATTGGAGGGTTGGGTAGCTTTCTTCGGGAAAGCGGATGATGCCATCTTTCATCGTGCCAAGCTTCTTCATCGTGTTGAGGTCTTGGTTGGAGATTTTGATCTCTCCTACCAAGATCTTGCGCCATTGCGGATTCGAGTCTGTGGCGCAGAAGTCGCGAGCGTGGTGGCATCAATGAACAACAGCAATGCTTGAGCTAAGGGAAGATCAAACGGAATTGGGCTTAAGGAAGTTTTTGCAGGGGAATAGATGTGCGGGCAAGCGAAGGATTGGACCAGTGAAGAAAGGTTTATATAGGGTTGGACGAGGCAGTGCTGGATGAAGAAATCGTGCGGTGAAAAAGGATCTCGAGATACAAGGGTAAAATATTTTTAAGAGAAGATGAACGACGCGTACGGCGCGTGAAAGCTGAGGACGGTGTCCCCACTTGCACGACGTGTCAACGTGGTGGGAACAATGGACCCACAAGGCAGAAAAATCCCGATTATTGATAGAGATGAAGAGAATTTGACAAAGGAAAATATGTCGACAAAAAAATAAAGAGAATGGCGACAGGGTAAATCATTTGAATACTCTTGGAGCCTTTGATCAAATACAAGTTTTGCCCAAATGCTCGGGGCTACTTTGGAAAAATAGAAAATTTCGAGTATGACAATATAGAAATGGCGAGAGCCTATGACCAAATCCAAGAATTTGTTCATAGCCTTGGGGGCTACTCCCATCGGGAGCGCTGGTCAGCACCCGATAAATATAAAAATATCAAGAAGGATCATAAATATAGCGGCAAAGGATGCTAACTGTGGAGCCTACACCCAAGCACAAGTTCTTGGCCGTAGCCTCGGGGGCTACTCCCATCGGGAAGCTGTTCGCGTGCGATGAATTTGATCAAAAATAGAGAAAAGAAGTGAGTATATTTCGAGTTACACAAATAACTCTACATATACTCCCATCGGGAAGACAAAATAAAGTCATCAAATATGACTCCATAAATGTGCTATTCCAAAGGCGAAAAGCACTCGACAATATATTCTCATAACGCCAAAGTTGCGATCAATTTCTGAATGCCGCAAATATGCGAAGGTAAGACCCCGATCCGTCATGCACATCATGAAGACTGCGTCACATTTTTATCCGTATCATCAGACATTAAGAAAACTTTAAACTTACTAGGTACCCGAGCAATTTGACCGGACTCGGACGCATGGTAAGACCTTAAGCACCTGTCGAAGTTTACCCGTATCCCTAGATCATGTCCGGGGACGTGATCTTGAAGTAGGTTTTTGCGGATTGCCACTAGAGCATTAACTAGTACCTGATCCGTCGATGAACTAGCCCCAACTACCATTATCCCTGTACAATATAGAATTTTATGAAGAAGTATGAATAAAAGCTAAACATAATAATGAGGGAGATTTTACTCGACTCTATGATTCAAGCAAAATCTCGGGGACGACATAGGCACCCCAAATGGGCCCCATAGATAGTACCCGGGATTTATCAAGGCCCACTATCCAAGAATAAGAAGATCGGAGCCCAAGATATATTAAGGAAAGCTAGAGTTGTAATAGAAGTATTATTTGTAATCTGGCGGGACGAGTTACAAACCGCCCACTCGTAACTTGTAATACGAAACCCCGACTCCACCTCCTATATAAGGGGAGTCGAGGACAAGAAAGGATCGAATCTACCTCAACATAACCCTAGTTTTCACAATCGTCGAGTACTTTTCGCCTAAACCTTCGAGATCTACTTGCCCTCTACTTCTAGCAAAACCCTAGTCTACAATCTGTAGGCATTGACAAGTTAATCCTTTGTCACTTGGTACTAGGGTTTTCGCCTCAGGAAGATTATAGGCGGGAAGCAGCGCTGGGTGGGGGCCCGAGGGACCCACCCCAGGCCGGCGCGGCAGAGGTGGGCCGCACCGCCCTATGGTGTGGCCACCTTGTGTTCCCTCTTCGTCTCTCCTTTGGTGTTCTGGAAGACTCCATGGAAAATAGGGCCGTGGGCTTTTGTTTCCTCCAAGTCCGAGAATATTTGTAAACTAACTTTTCCGAAATCAAAAACAGCAGAAAAGAACTGGGCACTGTGTTAATAGGTTAGTCCCGGAAAATGCATAAAAACATCATAAAGTGTGAACAAAACATGTAGGTATTGTCATAAAACTATCATGGAACATAAGAAATTATAGATACGTTGGAGACATATCACATGGTACGCAAACATTTGTCATAAACATAAAGATATATAATAACCACTTTATTATTGCCTCTTGGGCATATCTCCAACAGTCTCCCACTTGCACTAGAGTCAATAATCTAGATTACATTGTAAGGTACCTAACACCCATGGCATTCTCGTGTTGGTCATGCTTTGCCCTAGGGAGAGCTTTAGTCAACGGATCTGCCACATCTATGTGTACTTTGCAAATCTTTACTTCACCATCTTCGATGTACTCACTAATCGAATGAAAACGCAGCTTGATATGCTTTAGCTTCTTGTGTGACCTTGGTTCTTGTGCATTGGCGATGGCACCCATGTTATCTAGATGACTAATGGGTCCAATGCACTAGGAACCACCAAGCTCAACAATGAACCTCTTCATCCATACCGCTTCCGATGAAGCCTCCTAAGCCGCTATGTATTCCGATTCATTGAAGATTTCGCCACTGTTGCTTGAGCTACACCCGCTTACTGCAGCACTATCCAACTTGCACGGTGTAACCGGTTACACCGAGCTCTTGGTCACCGCCATAACAAAGAAACATATCCTTAGTCCTTTTCAAGTACTTCAGGATATTTTTGACCGCTGTCCAGTGTTCCATTCCTTGATCACTTGATATCTCATTGTCAAACTAACAAGCATGTGCGATATCCGGTCTGGTACACAACATGACATACATGATAGAGCCCATCGTAAGGATCTTGTTCATCTCTTTCTTCTCGTCGTAGCGTGACCTTGAGTCTTACCAAGACCTTACAACAACATAGGTAAGAACCCTTTCTTACTTTCATCCATTCTAAACTTTCTTTAGAATCTTGTCCAAGTATGTACTCTGTGAAAGCCCTATTAGGCGTCTTGATCTATCTCTACAAATCTTGATGCCTAAAATGTACGTTGCTTCAAGGTCTTTCATGAAAAACACTTATTCAAATAACCTTTTACATCATTAATAGTTCTATATCATTTCCAATCACATGGTCATCTACATATAATATCGGAATGCTCAGAGCTCCCACTCACTTAATTGTAAATACATGCCTCTCCATGACAGTATAAACCCAAGTCTTTGATCACCTTATCAAAGCCGGTTCCAACTCCTGGATGCTTGCTTCAGTCCATAAATGGAACGCTGAAGTTTGCATACCTTTTCAGCATTTTTAGGATCGACAAAACCTTTGGTTGTACCATATACAACTCTTCCTCAATGTCACCATTAAGGAACGCCGTTTTGACATCCATCTGCCAAATCTCATAATCGAAAAATGCAGCTATTGCTAACAAAATCCTCACAGACTTTAGCTTCGCTACAGGTGAGAAAGTCTCATCGTAGTCAACTCCTTGAATTTGTCGGAAACCCTTTGCGACAAGTCGAGCTTTATAGATAGTAATATTACCATCAGCATATGTTTTTCTTTTGAAGATCCATTTATTCTCGACGGCCTTGCGGCTATCGTAAGTCTACCAAAGTCCATACTTTGTTTCATACATGAATCCCATTTCGGATTTCATGGCTTCTTGCCATTTGTTGGAATGGGCTCATCATCGCTTCTTCATACGTCGCAGGGTCTTCATCATTGTTGTCCACAACCATGACATTTAGACAAGGATCATTCCAATCAGGAGTGGTACGCTCCCTTGTCGATCTGCGAGGTTCAGTAGCTACCTCGTTCGAAGTTTTATGATCGTTATCATTTGCTTCCTCTATTATCGGTGTAGGATGTACATGAACATCTTCCGGCACTGCGCTACTACCGATCTACGAGAGAAGGTTCAATAACCTCGTCGAGTTCTACTTTCCTTCCAATCACTTTTTAGTGAGAAGATCCTTGTCAAGAAAGGTTCCGTGCTTGGCAACAAAGATTTTGTCTTCGGATCTGTGATAGAAAGTGTACCCAATAGTTTCTTTAGGGTATCCTATGAAGACGCATTTCGCTTGGTTTCTAGCTTGTCGGTTGTAACTTTTTTAGTATAAGCTTCGCAACCCCAAACTTTAAGGAACGACAACTTAGGTTTTTTCTGAAACCATAATTCATATGATGTCCTTTCAACGGATTTAGATGGTGCCCTATTTAAAGTGAATGCAGCTGTCTCTAATGCATAACCCCAAAATGACAACGGAAAATCAGTAGGAGACATCATAGAACGAACCATATCTAAGAGAGTTCACATGACGGACACACCATTGCTTTGTGGTGTTCGGCCGGTGACAATTGTGAAAGTATTCCGCATTTCTTTAAATGCATGCCAAACTCATAACTCAGATATCCGCCTCCGCGATCAGAACTGAAACTTAATCTTCTTGTTACGCTGATTTTCTACTTCACTTTGGAATTCCTTAAACTTCTCGAAAGTTTTGGACTTATGTTTCATGAAATAGATATACCCATATCTACCCAGATCATCTGTGAAGGTTAGAACATAACGATAACCACGCGCGATGCTACAGGTCCGCACACATCGGTATGTATGATTTCCAATAAGTCTGTAGCTCGCTCCATTGTACCAGAGAATGGAGTCTTAGTCATTTTTCCCATTAGACATGCTTCGCATCTATCAAGTGACTCAAAGTCAAATGATTCAAGAAGTCCATCGGAATGGAGTTTCTTCATGCGTTTCACTCCAATATGACCAAGACGACAGTGCCACATATAAGTAGAATTATCATTCAATTTAATTCGCTTAGCATCAATGTTATGAACATGTGTATCACTACTATCGAGATTTAACAAGAATAAACCATTCATCTCAGGCGCATGACCATAAAAGATATTATTCATAAAAATAGAACAACCATTATTCTCTCGACTTAAATGAATAATCGTCTTGCATTAAACAAGATCCAGATATAATGTTCATGCTCAACGCAGCACCAAATAACAATTGTTGAGTTTAAAACTAATCCCGAAGGTAGACATAGAGGAGCGTACGACAGCGATCACATCACCTTGGATCCATTTCCAACGCGCATCGTCACCTCGGGGCCCTCAGGCTTCGGTTATTCCGTAGTTCTGTTTCGAGTTACAATGTGAGCAACCGAACCCGTATCAAATACCCAGGTACTACGAGAACCAATAGATAGACATCTATAACATGTATATCAAATATACCTTTCTTCTTCTTGACAAGGCCGCTCTTCAGATCAACCAAACTTGGGAAAATACGCTCCAGTGCCCTTCCCATTGCAGAATAAACTGAGCATCAGGTTTAGGCCAGCCTTGGGCTTCTGGAGGCGCAAGCTTTGCCGCTCTTGAAGTTTCTTCTTAGGTTTGCCTTGCTTCTTGAAACTGGTGGTCTTGTTGACCATCAACACTTGGTGCTCTTTCCGTATCTCAATCTCAGCAGATTTTAACATGGAGAAGAGTTCAGGTAACTCTTTGTTCATGTTCTGCATGTGGTAGTTCATCACGAAGTTCTTGTAACTGGCAGTGATTGGAGGACACGATGAATACCAATTGAGGGATCACAATCCCCAAGCCACTAAGCTCTTCGCGTGTCCGGACATAGCGAACACGTGCTCACTAACGGAGCTGCCCTCTTCCATCATACAGCCAAAGAATTGTTTCGAGGCCTATAGCTCTCCAGGCCGCATGAGTTTCAAAGATAACCTTGAGCTCATTGATCATATCACAAGGGTCGGGGTGCTCAAAACGCTTTTGGAGCTCGCCTATGTTGCACAGATTGCACACTAAACTTGAGAGTGCCGAGTCACCCGAGTCTCGTAAACATTCTTTACATCCTCAGGTACTGCAGGTGGTGGTGGGGGACCTAGCGGTGCTTCGAGAACAAATTGCAGATTTCCACCATTGAGTAAAATCCTCACATGACGGAACCAGTCGTGAAGTTGCTACCATTGCTTTTAAGCTTTTCTTTCTCTAGGAACTGATTAAAATTGATGGAGGGGGACGCCATGATCTACAACATATTTGTAAAGATTTTAGACTAAGTTTATGACAAATTGAGTTCAAATTTTAATTCTAAAAAATTAAACTAGGTGAACTCCCACTCAAAACAATATCCCTCGCATTGTCTTAGTGATCACACGAACCAAATCCACTACACCAAGTCCGATCATCACGAGACAAGATGTAACTTCAAAGGCGAACACTCAAAGTGTTCATCATATCAATCATATGACTCATGCTCTACCTTTCGGTATCCCGTGCCCCGAGACCATGTCTGTACATGCTAGGCTCATCAACCTTAGTATCCGCGTGTGCAAATCTGGCTTGCACCCATTGTATGCACATGTAGAATCTATCACACCCGATCATCACGTGATGCTTCGAAACGACAAGTCTTAGCAACGGTGCATACTAAGGATGAACACTTTATTATATTGATATTTAGTGAGAGGGATCATCTTATAATGCTACCGTCGCGATCTAAGCAATATATGATGCATAAAAGGATTAACATCACATGCAATTCATATGTGATATGATATGGCCCTTTTGTCTTTGCGCCTTTGATCTTCATCTCCAAAGCACGGACATGATCTCCATCATCAACGGGCATGATCTCCATCATCGTCGGCATAGCGTCAAGGTCAATGGCGCCGTCTTCATGGTTTTTCTCCCATGTAGCAACTATTACAACTACTTTGAAATAATACATCAACATGAAATTTAAAGACAACCATAAGGCTCCTGCCGGTTGCCACAATACAATAATGATCATCTCATACATATTCATCATCACATCATGGCCATATCACATCACCAAACCCTGCAAAAACAAGTTAGACGCCTCAATTTGGTTTGCGTATTTTACGTGGTCTAGGGTTTTCGAGTAAGATCCAATCTACCTACGAACATGAACCACAACGATGATACTAGTGTTGTCAGTAGAAAGAGTAAATTGAATCTTCATTATGGTGGGAGAGACAGACACCGGCGAAGCACTTATGCAATACAAGTTGCATGTCGAGCGTGGAGAAAATCCCATGGCTGGGTGGGCCACCCATCCTGCACTTACCGCCGGCGTTTGTGTTAGTATGTGCCGGCGGTAATGGGCCCTACCGCTGGCAAACGCACATGTAGGCGCCGGCGGTAACCTGGGATATGCCATAACTCGACCAGCCACCTACCACCACCCTCACACACTCATATGTGATGGCAAATCAACCCAAGCACTTGGTATCTCATTCCCCCACCCATTTTAGCTATTTCAACCAACAAAATATGATGTATTTGAGCAAATCATGCACTAGCTAGCCCCTCTAGCTAGATTGGCATAATCTAGATCTAGATCTATCTCCTCCCACCAACTTTTCCACTAGATCTCTCTCTATTTCTAGATCTCTAGATCTCTCGAGCATAAAGTCGACGTGTGGCGTCTCCGGTGCTTTTGGACGTCGCGTCAACTAATAGGTATATAACTAATGAGTGGAATGTTCATTAGTTGGCAAAAAGTCGCGGTTATGTCACTTGTGATGGCAAATGGCGGTTCCATATATATATGCATTGGTTTGCATTTGTTGACGCGTGTAAGAACATTGAGTTGCCAATGTTTTGTCGGAATGTTGATTAACTTCCGTTCCAGCGAATTTTTGGAACTCCATCATGACAATATTTAGCAAAGGTCACGCCAAAATTTTTCCGTGAAAACCGAGACGGCGGTGTAATCAATTTTCTTGTCTTGTAGACGACGATGGTCATCAAAATGAAGGAAAGCTTCGTGGATATTGATGGGATTCGTAGCATAGAAAACAAAAAAATTCCTACCGCAAGAACGAACAACAAGCCAAGACCTAATCTAGTAGATGGTAGCAACGATGTAAGGGTACATTGCCCCTATGTGTGGTTTGGTAATTAATGACAACCCCTATGGACTAATGTTTTCATTAAGTTTATATGAAGGAATATTCCATAGGTACTACTTGTACTCCATGTGTTGGATTCAAGTATGGATGCCATGAAGATAAATATATACCTTGTGTATTGGCATCAAGATCATCGGTTTGAAGATAAATATGTGATATGATCAACAAGAAGAAATGAAGATGGAGTTCTTATGTGGAACTCAATATTAGCCATGCTCTATCTTAAGTGAGTATAAGAAGATACAAGGTTGAGTCGTGCAAGTTCAAGATGAGCATCTCAAGTGGATCACATGCTTGAAGCTTGCCGTCCATTTGGTGACATTGGACATGTGAAGATGTGCATCAATGGAGCTTTCCCATCATGGTGTATGGGGGAGCATTTGTGAGTCTTCACGAAGCAACGATGATCAAGTAAGGCATTCCGGCTAATGTAGGGCTTGAAGAGTTATCATCAAGATCAAGCGGGATGCACAAGGCAAAGGTATGACCTTGATAGGTTTTACCGGTCTCAAGGTGGTTGTTGGGAGACCGGATTATAGGATAGATAGCCGCACTATCAAGAGGGGCTTTCGGTTGGGTAACTTGATCACATAGTCTTAGAGAGCTCAACCCTTTGCATGCTTTGCATTCCATAAATCTATTGCTTCTTGGTGTTTCTTTGTGTAAGGTTCTTGAGCTTGTTGCTAGCTTTACAACAAGCCCAAGTTCATCGAAAACGGAATCCATATGCATCTTCTATTGCGTTTTCAAGCTTGGAGGTTTTACCGGTGTCTCTTTTATAGATAGGTCAATCATTCATCTTATGGTTTTTACTCCGTGGGTGGACAATGATGTTTCTATGCATAAAGTTGTAGGGCTTGTTGTCCTGATTCCAACAAGCCCAAGATCATCGAAATCGGAGTCCGGACGCAAAAGTTATCATGGTTTTTGTAAACCATGTTTTCATATTTGGCCCGGTGGCGCCGGCTGTCTGACCGGCTCGTCCGGCACAGACCGGCTCCCACACCGGTGCCATCCGGACGGTTTCCAGGGGGCTTTCAGGGGCGCCCGGTCCCTGGCCCGGTCCCTGGCCCGGTCTGACCGGGTTTTCCGCCAGGCCGGTCGCCGGTCGACCGGGTTTTCCGCCAGGCAGCCCGGTCCCTGGCCCGGTCTGACCGGGCTTTCCGCCAGGCTGCACGAAAAACTCCCAGATCTGCCCCAAACGGTCATATTTCATTTGGCTATAAAGGGGCTTCTTCCCCAACGGTTTTCTAGGGTTCTTGAGCACGTTTTTGACCACCATTGTTGAACCTCTTGAGCTGGCTTCCTCTACCTTCCCTCCCATGATTCTTGCTCATTCTTGAGGGATCTAAGAGAGGAGATCTAGATCTACAACCTCCACCAATCCATTTCTCCTCTAAGTGAGGGGAACTCTTGGGATCTAGATCTTGGAGTCTTTTGTTGACTTTCCCCATTGTTCTTCCTCTCCAATCTCATCCTAGCATTTGTTGTTTGGGTGGGATTTGAGAGTGAAGGACTTGAACACCTCTAGTGTTCTTGCTTTGCATCATTGCATAGTGTTGAGCTCTCCACCACGATTAGTTCGAGTGAGAGACCGTGAGCTTGTTACTCTTGGAGGGAAGCCTCCTAGTTGGCTTGGCGGTTGGTGCTCCGGTGATCTCTTCAAGAAGATTGTGAAGAGGCCCGGGCTTCTCCTTCGTGGAGCTTGTGAAGTGGTTGTGGAGCTTGCCATCTCCGGAGCGGAGGAAAAGCTAACCATAAGGAAAGGGCCATTATCCTTCGTGGGTGTGGTTCGGAGAATAGGGTGAGCCTTCGTGGCGCGGGAATCCTTCGTGGGACCTCCACTCCTCCAAACGTGACGTACCTTGTTGCAAAGCAAGGGAACACGGGAATACATCCTCGTCTCCGCGTGCCTCGGTTATTTCTATACCCGAGCTCTCTTTCCTTGTGATAGCCATCATGCTTGAAGTATATATATATCTTGCTATCACTTGTGCTACATATATCTTGTGCCTATCTTGCTTAGCTCTAGTTGTTATTGTTATACTTAGTTGAGCTTAGCATATCTAGGGTTTGTGCTTGTAAACTAAACGATAGTTTAATTCCGCATTCTTACAAGACAAATCCGAAAGAGTTTGTAATTGCCTATTCACCCCCCCCTCTAGGCGACATCTCGATCTTTCAAACGAGGTGAAGATCAACATACCCTTGAAGATGGCTAAGCGCTAACGAGATTAGATCTTGTGGTGGACGTAGTCGATCACTTGCCGCTTGCAAAAGCGCGTAGAAGATCTTGACGGTGCACAGTTTGCAGCACCTCCGTACTCGGTCACACGTTCGGTGTTGATGAAGACGTCCTTCTCCCTTCCAGCGGGCAGCGGAAGTAGTAGATCCTCCTCGGAATCCCGACAGCACGACGGCGTGGTGGCGTTGGTGGTGGAGAACTCCGGCAGGGCTTCGCCTAAGCACTACTAGAGGTGTATGAGGAGGAAGGCGGCTAGGGTTTGGGGAGAAGGGGGCGCCGGCCTTGGTGCCTCTATGGGGTGCGGCCAAGGTGGTGTTGGTGTGGCCGGCCCCCTCCCCTTGTCCCTCATTATATAGGTGGAACCCCAAAGGTTTTGCCCAAAGTCTTCGAATAAGACCCCAATTTAAAACTGCCATATGGACGAATCCTACTTGGGGTGGGACTCCTCCCTTTCCTTGATGTGGTGGCCGGCCCCCTTAGGTGGAGTCCACCTGGGACTCCTCCTCCCTTTGGCTGGCCGGCCAAGCTTGGTGGAGTCCTTCCGGGACTGCACCTTCCATGGTGATTTCTTCCCGGACTTTTCTAGAACCTTCTAGAACCTTCCATAAATACACCGGATCATTTTCAAACTTAGAAAATGACTTCCTATATATGAATCTTATTCTCCGGACCATTCCGGACCTCCACATGATGTCTTGGATCCCATCCGAGACTCCGAACAAACATTCGAACTCCATTCCATATTCCATATCTACTTAAAACGACATCAAACCTTAAGTGTGTCACCCTACGGTTCGTGAACTATGCAGACATGGTTGAGACTTATCTCCGACCAATAACCAATAGCGGGATCTGGAGATCCATAATGGCTCCCACATATTCAACGATAACTTAGTGATCGATTGAACCATTTACATACGATACCGATTCCCTTTGTCACGCGATATTTTACTTGTCCCAGGTTTGATCATCGGTATCTCCATACCTTGTTCAACCTCGTCTCCGACAAGTACTCTTACTCGTACCGTGGCATATCATCTCTTGTGAACCTATTCACATGCTGGCAAGCTAATCAGACGACATTCCACCGAGAGGGCCCAGAGTATATCTATCCATCATCGGGATGGACAATATCCCACTCTTGATCCATGTGCCTCAACTCATACTTTCCGAATACTTAATCCCACCTTTATAACCACCCATTAACGCAGTGGTGTTTGATGTAATCAAAGTACCTTTCCAATATAAGTGATTTACATGATCTCATGGTCGAAGGACTAGGTAACTAGGTATTGAAAGCTTATAGCAAATAGAACTTAATGACGTGATCTTATTCTACGCTTAATTGGGTGTGTCCATTACATCATTCATCTAATGACATAACCTTGTTATTAATAACATCCAATGTTCATGATCATGAAACTATGATCATCTATTAATCAACAAGCTAGTTATACAAGAGGCTTACTAGGGACTCCTTGTTGTTTACATAACACACATGTATGCATGTTTCGGTTAATACAATTATAGCATGGTATGCAGACATTTATCATAAACATAAAGGTATATAATAACGAATTTATTATTGTCTCTTGGGAATATCTCCAACAGATAGTTACGTGGAACGCGCGACAACCGACATGTATCGAAATAAGCTAAATGATATAATGTGTCTTTGTCGAAGATGCAAGCTAGGGTCGTTGTTTGACCCCTTTTCAGGCTTAGTGAATCAGCACCTGTTCAGGTATAGTTTCATGGAGGGGCATACTCAGTGGATGAGTGATGATGAAGATGGTGATAACAAAGGTGATGATGATGGAGATGATGATAACGAAGGTGATGAAGAGGATGCCCCATACAACAATGGAGACGAGGTTGAAGAGAATGTCGCACACGTTGATGGTGATCAAGAAGGCCGGGAAGAACATGCGGCCTATGAGTACATGAGTAGAAATACCCCGCTAACCGCGGCCGTGCAGGACCGTATGTTCAAGAACTTCTTCTCAGCAACACATCAACCGGCCCCAAAATTGCTGGTAGACGGAAGTCTAAGCTGGATCAACTAGAGGTAGACTCGAGAACTTCGTTGTATGATGCAGCTCGCGGGACGGATGAAAGCCGTCTAAGGGTAGCTCTCGATATTATGGAGATGAAGGCAAAACTCAAATGGTCTGACACAAGCGTGGACGAACTCTTCGGATACATGAAGATACACTTTCCTAATGATAACACGTGTGCTGGTAGCCTACAGGAGGTTAAGAAAATCATGTGCCCTCTCGATTTACCGCACAAGAAATACCATGCCTGCATCGGTGACTGCGTAGTATATCAGAACAAGCATGCCAAGCTCGATACATGCCCACTGTGCGGCGAATCTCGATACAAGAGAGGGACGAGAAAATCTCCTCGAAAAGTTGTGTGGTACTTCCCGCTCAGGCCACGTCTGCTGCGGTACTTCGTGGACCCCAAGGAAGCAAAGCTCATGCGCTGGCACGCGGAAAGAAAGGAGGCGGTGATGCGGGATGTAGAACGGGTTGAAAACCCCATGCTAACACACCCTTCGGATGCAATCCAGTGGAAAGCATTAGACGATGAGTATTACGAAGAATTTGGGAAAGAATCAAGGAACATCAGGTTGGGTGCGAGCACCGACGGACTCAATCCGTTTGGCAACCAAAGCAGCAAGCACAACACCTGGCCCGTGTATGTATGGATGTACAACCTCCCCCCATGGATATGCCTAAAGAAGAAGTACATACACATGACTATGCTAATCCAAGGGCCAACGCAGCCAGGGAGCGATATCAACCTGTATCTGGAGCTATTGAAGGAGGAGCTAGTCACTTCGTGGAAGGAAGGGATAGAAACTTGGGACGCCTACGGACAAGAAACTTTCCGTATGAAAGCCGCACTATTGACGACGGTGCAGGACTATCTTGGATACAGATATATCGCGTTCCAGGTGTACCACGGACACAAGGCATGTGTGAGGTGCATGGAAAAGACGCCGTTTTTACAGCTGAGTAAGGATCCCGGGTCTTCAAAAACCGTCTACATGAGGCATCGAATATGGCTTCCCAAGAATGACACGTGGAGGAAGTGTGGAGACCTGTTCAATGTGAAGGATGAGTTCGAGGGACCTCCACCTAAGCGAAGCAGCGAAGAGATTGATACTCTGTTGAAAAACTAGAAAGTCTGTCCTCCGGCGGGTAAGATATAGAACCAGAAGCGGAAGAAAGGAGATAAGAGGAAGAAAAGGGAACCCGGGCCGCTCTTGGGGGTATGGAAAAGGAGGTCCGTGTTTTGGGACTTGCCGTACTGGAAGATCCTCGGTACGCCTCATATCCTTGATGTCATGCATATCACGAAGAACGTGTGCGAGATCTTGCTTGGCACTATGCTCAACATGCCAAAGAGGACCAAAGACGGGTCGAAAGAAAGACACGACCTGATGCCGGAGAGTTACTTCACCGGCGGCCAAAAGGGACCAATGCCGGTGATCAGCCTAGGCGCCAACAACTTGGACAACCGGCCTCCAAATACACACGCTCAATGCACACCCAACTTGGTGACTCCACCCGCCGGCAATGTAGGCGCTAGAGAGGATTCGTCGGCCGTGGGGGGCACCAGGAGCCCCTCAGTCACCTGCATGCCTGGCCTCAGTCCTTCGACGCGAGACGAGCTCGACGCCCTCACGGTAATTAATTTAGCCTCTCAAGCCTCTACAAATTAGTTACTTCGTCGTCGCCCCTCTCTAACCTACACATGTTTTCACAGGAGGACGTGACTCCTTGCACCTTGCTACTGAATGTGGACAACGAGTTGAAGGCTGTAGCGAGGGCCAGTGTCCTCCTCCCAACAATGCGGATGTTCAAATATGTCATGATGGATGATAGCGTGAGCCGAGTTCGCGTGAATCAGTCGTTACCGGGATGCGAACACTTGGATCCTCCTCATCAACCCCCGGATGCCAATTCCGAGCTGACTGTCCGGCAACTCAAGAATCACATCCTTCTATGGCCAAAAGCCCTAATTCGGCTGAACACCGCCTCAGGGTGAAAGGCAAGCTATGAAATGGTTACTCCTGAGGTTGCGACGGGGGCGCCGAGCCAATCCAGGGTCACAGCTCCAACGACTGCGTCAGCGGCAAGCAAAGATAGGGTCAGTCCTCCACCGGCTGACGGTGCTTCTGAGCCTGAGAGTCAGCACGATAACGCGTTGGACATCGATCAGGCTCCCATCGATACGTTCATCGCTGAGATGGAGGCCGACTGTGTTTCTCCTTCAAAGGAACCCGCCAGTCATACCCTAAAGAATAAGTTGTTCCTTTCGCAAGAAACGCCCGAGAAGGAAGACACTACCGCCTTCACCGCTCCGCCGCGATTTGGGCTTACCCCGAGGACACTCCTTGGTGCGACCATGGAGCAGTTGCAAAAAACACCACCCACCGTGCAATAAAAAAAGGGCATGAAGCGGAAGAAGCCGGATGGTGTTGCCGCAAGCAAGCCAGTGGTTATCGACAAGTTGTCGACCCCATGGAGGAAGATGCATCACCTAGGCCAGCCGATGCTGCCGGCACACGTTGTCAAGCAGCTGACGCCGGATATGAGGAGCGTGCATGAAGCTATTCTAATGAAGGAGGGGCTACTTCTTCAAGATAGAAATCCCTCGTACCTGGTTTTGACGGCCAAGGTGCCCACTGGCTTTGGCTTTGTCACCACATACCCCGCGGACTTGATGTTCATTTGGTATGAAGACATCTTCAGGCTCTTCCACATGAAACAGCTAGACCGAAACTTGGTCCACCTTGTATCGCTCAGCATGGCGCACGATATCGCCATGGAGAGCACATCACACATCGCTATCATGGACCCCTTCTACATGACTCCAGCTACCACCCATAACGAATAAGCGTTTCTCGCGAACTATATCAAGGATTTCTTGGTGTTAAACAAGGATAAGAAATGATTTGCCATACCAAATTTCCGCGAGTAAGTATTTGGTTACTAAAGTACCCTCTATTACATTCTTTCGTGAATTTCCTTAATAGTTGAGTATGATGGTTTATTTCCAATTGTTTTGCGCAGACTCGAGTACTGCGCCCTCATCCTCTTTCACCCGTATCATTCCCATGTCGCTTATCTCGACTCCGAGACTGATAAGCGGAAAGACTACACCGACATTAGGTCTACACTTGATAAAACCCTCAACAGCTTCATAGCCGAGGTTGGCATCGACAAACTCAGGCAGGAGAAGAAAGTTAAAGGTTTCTATGTATGCAACCACATAACCAATTTCCCCTGCCTCAAGCAATCGGCGGATAACAATGGGATGGAGTCCTGGTTTGCCATCCTACAGATGAGGGCGATTGTAAGGTCTGAGAACGATCTCTTGTTGCCAGCTGGTCTTCAGAAGAGGTACGTGAACATGTCAGACACCACTGATGCAAACGTGAGAGCCGAGTTCCGTGCCATCCAGCGGACCATTAGCACAATACTCTAGAGGGACGTCTTCAATAGTGGTGGCGTGTTCCACTATGGTGCCATACTGCCTAATAGCGAGATGGAAGGCCGCTTAGAAGATGGATGTGACGAGGGAACATTCAACACGCTCGAGGGCGTCCGTCCCTTCCCACCGAGGAAGACTTGAGTCAAAAACTTTTGTCTCATGCAAATGTTAGTCATAAAATTACTTAAGTATTTTTCATGTTTTTTCTTTGCACACCTATATGTTATATATCTCTCTATGAATGTACTAACAACTTACATTGTTGTGTGTTTGCATAGGTGACGTACTATGTCGTGTACCACGGCAGGGTTCCCGGAGTCTACGAAGATTGGGAAGACTATAGGAGGCAGGTCCACCATTTCAGCGGCAACAGCTACAAGGGGTACACCACTTTGGAGGAGGCGGAAACTCGATACGCCAACTTTCGAGCGCGACAGAGGAGGGAGATTTGGAGGACCCCTCTCGTCGTGATGATGCTTGCCAACACCGCCTCTCTAGTCTACTATGTCATTGCTGTTTAGCTAGGTCGTCGACTGAACTTATATGTATTTGTGTAATATGTGCTACTTCGAGTAGCGATGTTTGAACCATATGGTCGACACTTGTGTTATTGATGCATGCATGCATGTTATGGACATTTGGGGACTTTCTAATGATGTGTATCATTGCCAATGATGTGAATCTTGCTAATGATGTGTATCTTGCTAATGATGTGTATCTTGCTGTCATTCTGGTATTTGCCTATATATTCTGTGTATATGTTGTGAATTCGGGTGTATATACTGTGTAATTCGACATTTTTATTTTTGCTCCTGTTAATATTACCACTGGCGAATTATACATGTACCCCTGGAGAGTAAGCAAGCGCCAGTGCTACGATCACTTACCCCCGGCGAAACGGGGAAAACGCCGGCGGTAACGGCCAATTACCACTGGCGAATCAGAAGACGCTTACCATCGGCGAGGTGGTCACCGGCGAATACGAAGGCGCCGTCTGTAAGTCTTTCTTGTGCGCTGCCTTTTCCTAGTAGTGGTAAGTGGTTAACTTAATATCTCCATCTTATTTTCTCTTGTCTTATTGTCTAATCATGACATCAGATGCAGCCGTCATCGCCGATGATGCCGAACATGCAGCAGCAAAACATGCCGCTCATCCAGGCACCGCCCAGTCAGAGCCCGGTGACACCTCTCACCGTCAACAACACGAACATCATCCGGAACCTAATCCCAGGTGAGTTCTCCTACACTTGTGTCCACGCGCTTCTAGGTTGTAGAATGCCATGACTTGTTGCAAATTTTAGCCAATACATGCCACCATTTAAATTCCATGTCAATATGCAAATTTTAGCCATCACTTGTTGAAAATGTAGCCATACCATTGGACTTGTAGAAATTGAGCTAGTCAATATGCAAATTCCATATCAATATGCAAATTCCATATCAATATGAAATATCATTATTTTTCTTTTGACCTAGTAGATGGATCAGGACAAGGACAAAGAGATTGACAAGAAGATGATGGACAAGGTTGTTGGACTCATTGTATGGATTATATGTCGTCGTTGGATTCTATGAACCATATGAATTCTTTGTTGTAATGGATTTTATTGTTGTTGTTGTTGGTGGTGGACAAGGAGATGGATCCGGACTTGTGTATGCACTTGTTATATGTTGTCGTTCGACTCTATGCACTTGTTATATGTTGTTGAAGTGCATATTGTTGTTATCAATCATCTATATTAAATTATATGCAAGGAATAATGAAAAACAACAAAAAAAAATAGAGGTGTCTTTAGTGTGTGTATGCACACGTCAAATGTTCACTTTGGCGTGTGCATACGCATGGCAAAGGGGCCATGTGGCGCAAGGCTGTGCTCCTGGCAGTGCAATGGGTGTGCCTAGAGGACCTTTGCCGTGCGTGGAGGGTGGGCGCACGGGAAAGCCGAGCACCACGGCAGAGGGCCGTCGGACGGCAGCGTGAGGGACGCACGGCAGCGTCTGCCCGCACGGCAAAGTTCTGGGGCGCACGACAGAGCAACGGACGTACGGCAGCGACTCAAGCGCACGGCAACACCTTTATCGTGCAGCATAGACGTGACGCATGGCAACGACAGCTTTACCGTCGTTGCATATAATGGATTTATAGTTGCTGCCGCCGTAGGCGCACGGCGAGACGCGCGTAAATCTCTTTTAGTGGACAATCGATCAGGGCATCGGCCCGACGCGACTGCCCATTTTTCATCTGCCTGGAGCCTTGGACACAAACAGTCGATCGAGTTGACTTGCAGCCTCCGCGCAAGTGCCCGACCTAGTAGAAGGGTTGAACGACGTAGTGGCAAGCACCTACCACACGTGGGCGAGATCGTCGTCGCGCTCCATATTAGCTATTACTGTCCTCCTGGGTTCCTGGATGTGAACGATGGCAAATCGTTGACGAGAGATACAGTATTAGCTGGTATTGTGCTCCTGCGCTGCTGGATGAACGATGGCAAATCGTTTACGAGATATATATATACTCCATTCCAGCTCGTTCAAACTAAATTAATACACCAGTCTGACAGCTGCATGTTGTTGGTATAATTTTACCTCTAATCAAGTTAGTAATTTGTCTTAGGGTATCTCTAGCGGTTCGATTTGTGTCGGGTTGCTAACATGGAATTGGTCTTCGGATCAGGATTGTCCGTTTGCGGCTGGAGGTGCCCCTAGCGGCCTGACGCATTTTTTTATTTTTTTTCATCGATGAGATAGAGGTGTATAGTTTGCAAAAATTAAAAAATACGAAATGTAATAACACAACAAAGTCTACTAGCATCTAGTCATGGTCGGTGAGATCGATGACCTCCGTCATCTCCCGTGGCCATAAGCGGACCCAGAATTTTTTTGAGGCTTGGGCATAATAGGCTCAGTGTGCTAATTTTATATCAAATACATATAAATTAGGGGCAAAAATAAGCCCGCTGGCCGGTCGGAAGCCCGGGTGGCTACCCGGGCAAGAGGGATGCTAGGTCCGCCCTTGCCCGTGGCATGTGCGGTAGCAGATGGTATACCGCGGCGATGCAGGAGAATGAGGAGGAATGGTAGTCACCGCAGAAAAAGAAAAAAGATTCAGCTTCACTTTTTTGTAGTAGTCGTGACCAACAACCATCAACATTCGGCTCGTTGTTAAGGCGAGAGCTTCAAACCCTATTTCGGGTGCCACACACCCCAAACAAGCACCACTCGACGGGGGGGGGGGGTACAACCAACAAGCCAAAACCGTCAACCCTTCTTTCTACATGGGGGTGACCAGGGCACCTCATTTTGTCATTTTATTGCTCATTCCCGTTGTGCCGAAGTGTTTCCCCTTTACATCAGAGCGCCCGCTCACATTTAGCTGACCTATCGCGTGGTAAAAGGAAGAGAGTACGAAAAAAATTGTAAACAGAGCAGAAAGATTCTAAATATGACAAGTCCCCAATGAATTTAAGGAAATCTGTCTCTGGTTATGGGTCTCACGCCACCAAAGCAGCAACAGATAATCTGCGCACCCCACGCTCCGAATTCACCGGAAGTGTCACCTTAAAAATTGGGCCACCTGTCCGGCCGGGCCTGGTGACAACCACGTAGTCGCCTCGGCGGCTTCTTCCACGAAGCATGCCCACCGAACGGCCGAAGCAGCAGTAACCATCTCAACAAGTTGACTTGCAACCTCCCCCCACGCATGTGGGAGATCGTCCTCGCGCTCCGTGTGATTAGCTCGGAAAATAAACTATAGTACTGTATTAGCTGGTATTCTGCTCCTGCGTTGCTAGATGAACGATGGCAAATCGTTGACGAGATACTACATTCCAGCTCGCTCAAACTAAATTAATGCACCCAGTAAATGCTACACTTACGGAAGGAAGTTACGGAATTCACTTTCGGACGTCTCTGTGGCATTAATCAATTGGGTTATGGTTGTGGGTCTAAAACTAGTCACAATGCATAGTATCATATTGACGTATCATGCGTATGATACTAATACATGTTACAATCTCCACAATGTATGGTATCATATACTAGTATCATAGTTTTTTATATTAATTGATTTGTAACATCTCAATGCAAATATATGTACAAGATTTATTTGATATTAATTTTTTCTAGTAGTATGTGTTATGATACGGTATCTACTTATGATACTAGTATCCTCTCTCTCATCCTTAATTGCATTGCCACATCAGCATTTTGCATGCATAAAATGCATGATACTCTCATTGTGGATAGTCTAATACTACCTCCTTTTTAAGGAATAAGGCGCACACGTATTCCAAGACAAACTTTGACCATAAAAATTGAGCAAAAAAATCTTGATTATATTATATGTAATTAGCACCGTTGGATTCGTACTCAAAAGCACTTTCTAATGTTGTTAATTTCATACTAATTTTTTTACGTATTTAAAATAATTCTTGGTCAAACAAAAAACACGTAAAACGAGAACTGTCTTATTCCTTGAAACAGAGGTAGTAGAATTCAGCCTAGAGACACAAGCGCACGCCACGTATGTCCGTAGAAAACTTTCCCTAGCAATCCGGCCTTAGGGCATCTCTAGCGGCGCGACGCATTTTGGACGCCCAAAAGTGGTCGCGAGCGTCCGTTTGCGTCGCCCCGCGGACATATTTTGACCGCGCGTCCGTTTGCGTCTGGGTATGCTCCCACCGGGGCGACTCATTTTTTGAATTGCAACATAGTTAAAAACATAGAAAGTAGTACATATAAATGCATAAAAACTATACAATGTGGACCTAGATGACTAGACTACTTGCTTCTGGACGGGCCAGCACCGTCATTGCGTCGCTCCGTCGCCTGCTTCTCCGACGCCTCCCGCGCGGCCGCTATGGCTCGGTGCGCCGCCGCGTCCTCTTGCAGTGCCTGATGCAGCCTCGTGTTGGCGGCGTCGTCCTTGAGCGTCTCGAACGACTCGACGATGGCCCTCTGCCGCCGCCCTCTCCTCCGGCGTTGGCTCATCAGGATCATCGGACGATCAAGATATCAGTCGGAGTCTCAGCAGCGGCGGCCGCCACCTGGCTGCCACTCGGCGCCGACCGCCGCATGGGCCGGCTGCTCCTCCTCTGCTTCTTCCTCCACGAGCCAGGTCGCGGCATCCCTCACCGGGTGGAGGAGGTCGGTGTTGTCTTCGGAGTCGAACTCTCGTCGGAGCTCGAGGCCGGGGAGGTGGAGTGGGAGGTGAAGGCGGTGGAGGTGGAGGCGCGGCAGCCTGGCCGCGTCCGGCGCTGCTCATGGTGGATCTACTAGGGCTGAGCAGAAGCGGCGCTACGGCAGCGGCGGCTAGGGTTTAGTGGGGAGGAGATGAGATGCTCACGCCCCTGTTTATATAGGTCGGAGGTACGGCGACGGCCGCGCCACGCGGGGCATCGCCATTACTACGCGCGGCACGCGAGGCATCACCATTAACGCGGTCGCAGACTGCCAAAGCGACGCCTCGGCCGCGGCGGAGAAGACGCATCGACGCCGTCCTAGCTGCACGTCTACTAGCTACGCACGCTCGCAGGCCGAGGCATGCCATTAACGCGGCCCTGCAAAGGCTGCGGCGCGCCGCCCGCAAGTAATGTCGCGGAAGACGAAGCAGTTGTGCAACTGCCAGGCGGGCCCGTGCGAGGACCGAGCGGACACTTTGCGCGTCCGCGCAGCGTCCGCAGAGACGCAAGCCTGGCGTATATTTGGGCCAGGTTTGCGTCTCTGCGGACAACCCGGTCACTTTGCGTCGCGCCGCTGGAGGTGGTGCACGACGCATTTTCGGTCACGGCGGACACAAACGGTCACTCAGCGTCCGTTTGCGTCGTGCCGCTGGAGATGCCCTTAGACCCAGCATTATTGTAATGCACTAGTCTGGAAGCTACATGTGTAATCATGAATTGATGGAAGCATGCATCTTCGTGTTGTTACGACTATATAAGCACAGCTAGGACCTTACCGGCTTGACGCACTCTCTCTGTCTGCTGTCTCTGAGATACATACATATATTCCAAGTAAGGTCGTGCATTCGTTTCATCACCCATCATGTGGAGGCTAAAGATCGCTGAGGGCAGTGGGCCATGGCTGCAGTCCAGCAATGGCTTCCTCGGCAGGCAGGTTTGGGAGTTCGACCCCAACGCCGGTACGCCCGAGGAGCGCGCCGAGGTTGAGAGGCTGCGGGAGGACTTCACCAAGCACCGCTTGGAGAAGAGGGAGTCACGGGACCTCCTCTTGCGGTTGCAGGTAACCAAGTCCACGTGCAACGCACGTCAAATATTACAAATTAAGTATTTGGCGACATTGGCGAACACAAGAATTCGTCGAAGTCTTGACTCGTCGTGAGGAAACTAAGTATTTTTGAACCAGTGACCTTTTTTTTTAATCCAGTGAACAATATTTTCAAAGAATGAACCTCTTGCTCCTATCCACGAACATTTATTTTTAACCCCAGGACATTTTTCTAAAAGCAAGATCTTTTTTTCTCAAACATATGGTTTTGTAGCATACATGGATTGTTTTTTTTAAAAGACATGAAATATTTTTCATACCATATTTTTGCATCAAAGAATTATTTCTTATATCTAAATTTGTTTCATGTCCTAAAAAGAATATTTGGCAAATAATATATTGCTAATATTTGAATATATTAGGCAATGTTCATCTGTTCGACCAAAAATGTTCAAAGGTCCTGAAAAATGTCCACCTATTTGTTTTGTATTAGAAATGTCCATACGTCCCAAAAATATGTTCTCATTTTGTATCAAATATTTATATAATCTAGGAAAAATGTTCATGTATATTTATAAAAAATAGAAATTATAGAAATGAAAATTTTATATATAAGTTATTCATAGTTCTTCATTTGGTTGGCCTCCTGGGCTCCTTGCGACCGTGCCTAATGCCTGAAGTCAAGAGTCAAGACACAGTTTATGTCGCCAACTTGCCAAGCGCACAACCGAACAGAAAATAACGTGAAAAAAAGCCAAACCAATTTGCCCATCCAAGGTTATTCACTTGTGGCTAGAATCGGCCCAACGCTCGGTCTGCTCTCGAGCCATCATGGGCTGTCCGCCGGTGTCAGGCGTGCACACGCCTTTTCTTCAGAGAAGGTACACGACGGTTCTAGATCAATGCGCAGCAATCGTGAGCTACTGTTCATAGCGAATCCGGCTACTCTCAGCCATTAGATTTTTGCAGTCCAACGGTTAGGATTCCTGGTTCATATACAATTCAAAACTGGTACACTATATAGGAAGTATAGATGTGCATCAAACCATTACTTGTCTGGTACCTAGCAGCTAGCATTTTACATTTTGTAAATCCTCAGACGAGTTTTCATTATTTGTATGACATATATCAACTAATTACGGTGACCACTCTTGCAGTACGGAAAACTAAACCAATTTCAAGCAAATGCTCCGACAATGAAGATTGAAAACAGCAGTGACGTCACGGAAGAACTTATCTCAGCGTCGTTGAGGAGGGCACTAAATCAATATTCTTCTCTACAAGCACATGATGGGCATTGGCCTAGTGATTACAGTGGGATTTTGTTTATTATGCCTATATTGGTAAGTACATTGTTCAGTTGTTATGCATGCACTAGAAAGATAATTTACTCCTACTTCATTATTTCATACGCTATTTTGCTTGAAGAAGATCAATATTTCACTATTATGTCACGGAATCTTCAAGACGAAATTCTGTTGTCAACCATCCATTCAATGATATCGTGCAAGATCGACTGTACTCCCTCTGATCTAAACTAAGTGTCGATGAGTTGGTACAAACTATGTACTAAATTAGTACAAATTTCTCAACACTTATTATGGATCGGATAGAGTACCTGTTTGCCCACGCAAGTACCACGCCTGGTCGATCTCCAACGACCAATAGGAGGATATTACATATATGTTTACCATATAAAAACAAGTCTTCTCTCACAAGCTAAATGAGAGTAGAGACAAACTTTCTCTGCCTTCATGTCTTCATGACTCTACCATCACCAGTAAAGCCGTTGGAATTGGTTTCTCTCGGTTATTTTCCCTGTAACATCCAAATGGAGTATACAGTAATTGCTCACATTAAAAAAATTCTCGTTGAAATTCCGAAACACGATCACCCTGCTCAGACTCCCCTCCTCGTCCTGAATAAGAAGCAGACCGTGTGTCCGTCATGCTGCAATTCATCATGGTGATGGACTTGCTCGTATACATGGAGGCATTCACCATCGGGAGCCGTTGGCAGGCCTACGACCCAGTATGTCTCCATGCGTGCAACTGCAATTATCATTTTACTAATGGGTGGATAGGGTTTGAGCGAGTTAGTGGTCTGATAACAATATATGGAGCATGTGACGAGCAGCCTAACCTCACGTGAATGGACTATGGATATTAAGCAGGTACCAGTTTTCAGGTAAGAGTTACTGGTACCTCCCAAGCACCATAGAACTCTAGCTACAAGAATACAAGAGAAGGTGTATTATTAACTTCTGACATGTACTCCAATCTTAGAACATGTAATTATTCCACACTTGCAAGTAGGATAACCTGAAATAAATCCAATTAGCCAGATTGTACAAGCAAATCTTCGTTTTCCTGCTGATCTCAATATGTACCTTCTTTTGCACTCTCGTAGATACTATCGTTGCATGTTACTGGAGCACTTAACATCGTCGTATCCTCAGAGCACCGACGCGAGATATGCCGCTATATTTACAACCATCAGGTATGTTGATTCCAGCCAATATATATCTCCTGTTTGTGCTATAAGAAATTAATAACAATATCTGCAGAACGAGGACGGTGGTTGGGGAAAACAAATTTTGGGACCAAGCACCATGTTTGGTTCATGCTTAAATTATGCAACCTTAAGACTTCTCGGCGAGGTGCCAGATGCTAGCAATGTTGCATTAGCTGAGGGGCGCAAATGGATATTATCACATGGAAGTGCGACTGCAATGCCACAGTGGGGAAAGATATGGCTCTCGGTATGTTTTAGAATAACCAATGCCATTTATGCATAGTGGGGAAGTTCACTCAATGAAATATATTTTCATATATTATTGTCTCCTTTTATCTAACCAGAACCATTTACATGAAATAATCAAAACCCCAAACCAATCAGGAACTGCAATTTTAATGAGCAGGATTATTATGCTACTGCTAAAGAGTATGCAATGGATGTGGGATCCAAGTTTTTCATGAACGGTCAAAGTAATATATTTCTTTAAATGAGATGTGTCATCCATTGTACCTTGTTGAAATGATTAAACATGACAAAACACCTATTATCTGCGCAAACTGCACTCAGCCAGTTTTGGTTTGTGCTTATTAATTGGAAGTTTTTCCGAAAATGTAAAAAATATTCAGCATATTTCTTCATGAGTAAGTAATATTTATCTAACATTGTCTTCAATGTTACTCTTAGATAATTGGCATCTATGATTGGTCCGGAAACAATCCAATTATTCCGGAGTTGTGGTTGGTTCCCCATTATCTTCCGATTCATCCAGGTGATTATTTCATCTATTGGCGCGCGTAACACATGAACAAATGTTTTCATGGATAGGATAAGCTTAGAACAAGATTTGTTTTACGTACCTATTTTTATAAGATACTTTATACTTACTTAATTCAACCTTATTTTGTTTTAAATATTAATTTGTTATATCATTCTTCTGTATTTACTGATATTATTGTCTAGTTTCCCAAATAAGCTTTCCATTATTTTTTCATTCCCCACTTTATCCTTTGGTGACTAGGGTAATTCATTCCAAAAGCCTGGTGTATCTATCATGGCTCACCATGATCTTCCTCTATCATTCTTCTAAACAATGATTATCTATTTATTTGATGAACCTAGAATTTTCCATCTAGGTCGATTTTGGTGCTTCACCCGGTTGGTATACATGCCAATGGCATATCTTTATGGAAAGAAATTTGTGGGGCCGATTACCCCAACTATACTCGCATTGCGGGAGGAGCTATATAACACAACATATGATGAGGTCAACTGGAAAAATGCACGAAGTTCTTGTGCCCAGGTTTGATATTGTCTAAATTTAACATAGAACAAGCAGTTCTGTATTGGTGCAAAACAATATCATGATTAAGGAACTCTTCATTCCACATTCTACCTTTGTTATAGGAAGACCTACACTATCCCGGCTCAAAGGTGCAAAGTTTTATTTATAGTTGTCTTAACAAGTTTGTGGAGCCCACATTAAATATCTGGCCAGTCAGCAAGCTAAGAGAAAGAGCTTTAAGTAGCCTCATGGAATATATTCATTTTAACGACGAAACAACAAAATACATTGGAATTTGCCCTATTGATAAGGTAAATGTTGTGGAAGTTGTACATATACCTCTGATTTATTTCCCTTGAGAGCACTCTTACTCTCTTAAAAGTTAAATTATGTTGAAAAAATACTTAATATCTTAATTATTAGGCATTGAATATGATCTGTTGTTGGGTTGAAAATCCCAATTCAGATGAGTTCAAACAACATCTTCCAAGGTTTTATGATTACTTCTGGCTTTCTGAAGATGGCATGAAGGCACAGGTAATGGTCTATCATATTTTCAAGATTAATGGGACTTGTAGGTTGAATTAAAAATATGCCGGGTGAATTAGTTGTTGTACAAAATGGTGTCGAATAATAGTTCCACCCCATCTCTATCTTAGTCTAAGTTTGTTGTTCAATTTGATGGGAGCCGAATATCTAATTACTTCTATCAACTATTGGTGATGTCTGAAGGCTGGGTGGTGTTGTCTACAATTCAATTATATAATTGCATGTAGATAAGGTGCAATGATAACATAGTGATTGTACCCTTTTAACAGCTTTGACATTTTGTCAACATAATTTCCTAGACATAGCATGCAAACAATATTTCCATTTCAACAAAAAAAATGGATACTATAAAAATGAACAACCCACCTATTAATCCAAATATGAATATGTCATTCCCATCTCCCAACTACGTTGGTTCATCCAATAATGCATCACAGAAGACCCTTGCGCATCTTTCCATAAGTCTTTCAACAATGGAGATTGTGTAGTGCTATATCCAGGGTATATTGCTAATGTGGCATGATAGTTAAGGAGGATAGAGAGAATTGATAAATCTTACAGCAAGAGTATAGCCAATTACTGGCTATAGCAAATTCTCATGTTATCTATAGGTAACCTTATAGCTAACATATACAATAGTACCTACAAAATTCACTACTTTATTTATATATGTCCCACCTTATAGTATCACAGAGTACACCTTTAAAAGGGTGTGCTACAACCGGAAATTCAATTCGGCTTAACTTAGAGATCGCTTATCTCTCTCATATTCTACCTCCTCCAACTAAGTATGAATATAATATTTGAAGCCTTATAGCCAGCTGACATCACCTTAATGTACTTGCTCTTTGTTTAGACATAACCCTTGCACGCACTCATAGGAAACAAAATTGACTAGTCTAATCTCACATATGCATGAGGATAAAATCATTTATTGCAACATCCTGAGAAAGACACGTAAGAGATAATGCATTGGGTTGTTGTCTCTTAAGTTTTTTACTTCTTCTATGATGGGGCGTGCTATGAAAGTATGCATCTAAAAAGAGTAATGAAGGTTAGGCACATGAAGGTGATTGCAATAGGGACGAGCAAAAGATGTGATGTTGTCCGTATCAAAGTTGATAGCTTTGGTGGAGTGGAGTGCAATACAGACAATCAAAACACATGAGCCGCCACATAATTCCTTGCGATCATAGCAATAAATGCACTATCATATGGAATTATTAGGGATACATTCTATATATTTTCTCTTTCAATATCATATCCTTACGTTTCGTAATACTCACATAACATAGCATCATCATCTTGTCTTAGTTTAGCTGAATTTGTCACCTGATTTTTTGGGATGCAAGAGTCTTTTCTATTTGGCTATAATATTGGTCACGTAAAATTTATGTGATTGTCATTACATTAGCTAGAAAGAAAACACAATTGGATACCAATATTTGTTCCTTCTGTTGTTGAAGTTGATAAATTTGATTAGAAGGATTTATATATAAAATGAAATATTTGACAATTTGCATATCCTTGTTAATATAGGTATATGAAGGCTGCCAAAGCTGGGAGACAGCATTCATAATTCAAGCGTACTGCTCAACTGATCTTACTAATGAATTTGGGCCATGTATAAAAAAGGCTCACGAGTTTTTGCAAAATTCACAGGTTTGTTGTTATCCATTTTCTTAAGGTTATTTTGGTAATTTCTCAAGTGAAAAGTCAAAATTTTAGTTTTGAGCTATCATTATTTTTTGGAAAATTTACCAACACTAGTACAGAAAAGCGGCGCGGCAATACCACACTTAGTGGCGTGGATTTGACACGCCACGGGTGTTGCGTTGGTTGTATTTTATAGTTGTGGCCCATATGTATCCACGGTATTTTTTATCTGTGGCGTGTCCTTACCACGCCACTAACTTATTTTGGGGAATGAAAAAACATGCAATTAATGAATTTCCAGCAACACTATTTATATCTCATAATCATAAGTAGAACAATATACAAAAGATAACATTGTCTAGAAGTTGCCAATACTAAATCTACTAGACATAGTCATATCATTGACGTCTCCACTACATCGACACAGTCATATATATCTCTAGACATAGAAGATAAAACATATAGAACATAGCTAGAAGTACTACTAGAAATCTCGGAGAGACTCATAGAATCACCAATAGCTTTAGGGGAGCTCTTCAGAGTCAGAAGATGATGTTTTCTCTGGGTGAATGTACTGGAAGGAAGTAGTATGAAACTCTTTGTCGAGATACAAGATGAACTTCTTCATGGGGTACATCTTGCATCAATATATAAGTCATTTCCAACTAGGACCGGAGGAGAGAGGCAATAGTTCATGACGGTGGCATAGAATGGACGAGGCGAATGCATGGACCAGAGGAGGTGGAAACAAGGACTAGAGGAGGCGATGGACCGACCAAATCAATGAGGCAACTACACACACCATATTAGGAGGCGGCGGTGGAGAACGATTTGTGGTGGTGGCGGCTCGAGTGGGGAAGGAGGAGGGCGGCGCTGGGGGTAGACGAGGAACGTGGTGGCGCAACATCGTGTGGGGAGAGATGAGGCAGAGGGAGTGAGGACAAGAGATTGAAAGAGGAGTTTTTCGCGTCCGGGTTTGGGGCCAGCCAGCAGGTCTAGGTGAGGCTAGTCGGTTGTCAGTGAGCGGCTAGTGGCCTGGCCCAATTCTCCACGCCACTAGCTACATGCGCCACTATTTTTTATTTAAAAAAATGCATTTTATTTTATTTTTGCATTTTTTTTGAAAACGCCACGATCGGTAGAAAGACTGTAGTGGCATGCAAATATATGTCACGCCACTAGGGGTTTGTAATCAGGCTATCTTGTAGGGCCCATATTCATGTGGCGTGGCACTCATCTGTCACGCTAGTAATAGGCCAGTACCGGTGGCGCAACAAAAGTTCCTACGCCAACAATATTATCTGTGGCGTGTTTACAAGTTACAACGCCACGGTCCATATGCAAAAAATTGTAATGGTACATGGCAGATGCATAATAAGGTGGTGTGTTTCATCCCCTAGCAATTTTTTCCTAGGTTTAATGAGTCACGATGTTTCTTTTATTGTTGTAGGTTCTTCAAGAGCATCCAAGTTATGAAAAATACTATCGCCATAGATCAAAAGGTTCGTGGACTCTTTCAACAGCTGACAATGGGTGGTCTGTATCTGATTGTACGGCAGAAGCAATTAAGGTTGATATATGTTCCCTATAAACTTCTTCACAACGAATATCTTTCATGTGAAATAATAATATATCATGAGAAAGTCATTGTTTTACATACTCTTACATAGTATCGTTTTCTTTAGGCATTGTTGTCGTTATCCAAGATTTCTCCGGACCTTGTTGGACAACCAATCAAACAAGAAAGGTTGTATGAAGCCATTGACTGCGTTCTTTCTTTCATGGTATGTACATATATATGAATCGAGAAACTAGGAACACATTCTAATTTTACTAGTAAGGATTACTGAAACACGTGAAGCTGCATTACCAAACCACCAAAAGTTTCTTGCTTCTCTAGTAGATCTATAGGACCATATGAAACAACCCCTGGACTCTCCTAATCAATAATGCTCGGAGGAGATCATGTTAGAAACTACATACCTCCAGCAGGGAAGCAATTGGCAAAAAAAAAAAAATTGAAACAACCTCAAATTGTTTTGTGTGAAATTTATGTCAAATAATATTTTTAGATCTGTTGTATCTCACTGACAACAGATTTTTTATACTTTTCTTTGGTGAAGAACAAAGATGGTAGCTTTTCTACATATGAACGTGCGAGAACATCCTCTTGGTTAGAAGTAAGTGTATCTATCTTCTACGTTTTACCAGTGATGAACTAAATATTATAGGTGGTAAAAGTTCAGTTTTTCAGAAAAGAAGGTTGATATATGTTAATCTTAGTAAATATTTAACTTGTTTTACTTGTGAGCAAAACTAAAATTGTATAATAAGAATTTGAGGTATGCGGGAGTACACATAGCACCACAAAAGAAATATTACATACATATGTACTACATGAATGTTTAATTGAAGACAGGGTCGATACAATAAAACTTTAAATACCTCTATCACTTAGTCCTATTGTGCCAAACTTATATTTTGAATAATGAAGATTTTTCTAATGGTGTAGATGAGCATTTAGATTCTAATAAATTAAACATTATCCATGTCTGCATATATAACATTAGCAACCTTTAACCACCTAACTGTGACACCCCGAACCAAGTGATCGGAACATCTCACATACCCTCCATAGAAACACCAGCTATTGTGACACTTAATAAACTGAGACGCAATATATATATATATAGGATAAATACTTTTTATATATATATATATATATTTATCCTATATATATATATATATATTCGTGGCAACCTAATTCAATAGGTCGATTATTACAAAACTAGAGGATACCCCGCACATTGGAGCAAGTCTTTTTTGGAAAACTATTACTGGACAATAGTAATGTTGAATGATCATATAGATAAGGTAGCATCACTTGAAATGTTATTTAAATAGTGTACAACTTTGGATATAGTGTGGTCAAAATTATGGCTTAGCAAATTATATAAATAAGACATGGATAAAATTAGTACATAGGCATTATATACAACAATTTATCAAGGTTTAAAATAGCGTGCTAAATGAAATAGCGGCAGCCTCCTTCAAACACTATGGACGCTATATCGTGCTAATAGTGTGCTATATTTCAAATAGCGTTTTGTAAAAAGTACCAAATGTAGCCTAAAATTAAAAGATTTCACTAAAAAAGGTTAGATATATAGTCCAAAAAGACTGAATCATACATACATAACCATATACAGAGAATAAATCTCCAATTTTCGGAAGGCTAACATCTGCATTTCACAAGGCAACAACATAGTATAAATTATTTATTAAGAATCATCAGCATTAGCGATATTATCTTTCGATTCAGAATAGGAACCAACATATTGTAGTTCATCACCATGAAAAAATGAAAGCAACTTGGCTTGAAAAAAATAGCGTGGTAACGCTATGAAGTTTTAGCGCGATATAGCATAATATTTCCCAAATAGCTTCATAGCAAGAAAAATTACTAAAATTTAACGTGGATCCTTCAAATATGCTATAGCGTGCTATTAACGGAGAAATAGCGTGCTATTAACGGAGAAATAGCGTGCTATTTTAAACCTTGAAATTTATACGACTTACACCAACTTGGTACACTATAGACAACATGCTGAAATCAGTTGGAAACAACATTGGGCATGTAGAAGGGGTACCCAAAGATGCAAAATTGAGTAGTTCTTTTGTATGCAAGGTCATGTGTTCTTTTTTTAGGTCATCAAGTTCTCATTCCTTTTATAGATACAATCTCATATCCATGTTTTATATATGTTTATAAACAACTAAAGTAAACATGAGTATTCAGCTATAGATTAGTATACATGATAAATAATAATTGACCGGGCGAATAGTCTCAGCTTGTCCAAGATGAAGAATTGATCAACAGATGCATGAACCGGTTAACAGCTGGTAGAAACTATATACACCTGAATAGGAGAAACTCAGTGATTATTAGAAGCAAAGAACAGTAGAACACCGTTGATATAGAATAGAAGAACAAACTAGAGCATGCTAGTACATAAGTACATTTAATTGACAAGTTAACATCACCACTTGTTCCCTGCAGACATAATATATTAATGAATTATTTTTAACACATCAAATTCAGCGTTTCTCCATTGATTATGCAACCAAAATTCGAGTTCCTAGCTAATATAAAATCTCTTGATGAAAATCTGAACACAATCTCAACAAATAGATTAATTCTGTTATAGATCTTACAATCGGACAACACAGAAAATGGGGTTATTTGAGATATCAATGAATCAAGACGAAACAACTCCAAATCCATGAATAGTGCAAGTGCTCAGAAAACAGAAAGGGTTGGGGTTTGACGACCAAAAGTACGGGACGAGCTGGTCAATATATCAATGAGTTTAATAGGATGTTTTGTGACAGCTCCTCTGTCATGTCCATCACGTGCTAGCAAAAGGTCCTGTGAAAAATTACACCAATAAGTCTTTGTGGCATGCGTAAAATATTGTTTCGCTAATGACTTATTGAACTCAAAATGGACACTAATTTTACCAACTCTTATATTATTTGTTTCCTAGGTTCTCAATCCTTCTGAGAGTTTCCGCAACATTGTTGTCGATTATCCGTAAGCAATCCCGAAACCTTTATTAAGTTTTCGATAACTAGTTATGCTTCTATATTCATATTTTCTTTACATAAGCTGACTTATAGTACATATATTATATCTAGACATGTAGAATGCACAACTTCGGTGATTGATGCTCTCATGATGTTTAGAGACCAACACCCACTCTACCGCAACAATGAGATCGAGCGATGTGTACAAAAGGCAGCTCTTTTTATTGAGAGCAAACAACAGAAGGACGGTTCATGGTAACTAATATTGTGCTATTTCTTGCAAACAACTTTTAATCATGTTGCGATTCTACACCTATGATTTTTTTTATGAACACTCAAGCCAAATATGGATTGAAAATTAGCCTCATTGGACACATCATTTATGTCACCGAGGATCCCGAGTTTAGTTTGGTATGCCCTTAAGTGGTAAGTTGTAACTGATTTTAATCCACTTGTATAAAAAATGGGTTCCCATGGTAAAGTGATCTTCACAAACGTTGTGTCAAATTTATATATATGATTAACAAATAGCCATGCGTGTTAAGAAAAACATATTCACTATTACAATAGACATCCCCAAAAAAAACAAAAAAACGAAATTGAACAAATTTATTAGTTTGGAACATAGTTTGGAAGAAATTGAATGAAAAATCCAACAAAAACACTATTAGCTTATTTAGTTATGTAAACTGCACTACCGGTTAACGTATTTCTGAAGCAAATATATTAATACCTTGCATATTATATTGTTTGTATAGGTAAAATGAGCTTTTATAAACTCATTAGCCGCAAGAAGAAAAAAGAGAAAAATAGTTTATACCCGGTCTTTGTTTATAAAGATTAAGGAGTTATTTGTTTTGCTTGAAGAATTGTTCCACATACCAAAGCAAACAGTACTAGGCAGTTGTCTTTTTTGTTCATATTACGTGGTTAGTAACCAACAATCTCTCAACATAATTATCTTATAGGTACGGTACTTGGGGTATCTGTTTCACTTATGGAACAATGTTTGGTATAAAGGGTCTAACAATAGCTGGAAGAACTTATGACACTAGTTCTTCTATCAGAAGAGCATGCAAATTTCTGTTGTCAAATCAGCAGCCCACTGGTGGATGGGGAGAGAGCTATATTTCTAGCGAAAATGAGGTACTAAACCATGATTATTATTTTATGTTTAAAGGATGTTTTTCCTGAATATTTAGTAAATTGTAAATGACAACTTACTTAAATGTACAAATGATCGTTACAAGTTGGGCAAAAAGTTTCTTATGCAAGACTGCAATTTTGAAGTTTATTTCGCTAAAGTTCCTTACAAATTTTACTTACAGGAGTATGTTGACAGCGGTAGACCTCATGCTGTGAATACCGCTTGGTCCATGTTAGGTTTAATATATTCTGGGCAGGTATGTTATTTTCCCCTTGAATTATATTCTTGTTACAGCATGTATTTTCAATACAACAAGTTGTTTGCCGTAACTTTGTGTCATTTATTTTGAAATAATTTCATTATCAACTCATTGATTTCATATGTTGGATATTTTGATTAGGTTGAACGGGATCCAATACCATTGCATCGTGCGGCAAAGCTATTGATCAACATGCAACAAGACACAGGTGATTTCCCTCAACAGGTATGGCTTCAATTTTGTGCATTAAATTTATAGTATCCTTGCTATTCATTTGGAGATTCATTGTAAAATATATTACTACATGAACTAGAGGACCAATATAAGAATATCTTACTTCTCAAAACTTAAAAATACCAATCCATCTAAATTGTTGAACATTTGGTCTACTTTTTTCTGATAGGAACACATTGGATGCTTCAACTCTTCCTTGTACTATAATTATGCCAACTACCACAATATATTCCCCATATGGGCTCTCGGAGAGTTCCGTCGCCGACTTATTCTCACCAAGAAGTAATGTGGCGGGAGAAATACTAATGTTAGAGAAGTGACATGGCTCTTACAACTTTATGTTTGATTATTGTTCTGATGTATTCCAATAAGATGTATTTATCATAACAATTATATGTCCTGCAACACCAAATCCAGTGAACATTGTATCTCGTACTCCACGCCATTTATATATATATATATACTATTCCCCTCTCTACGCCCCTCGGAGAGTAGTTTTCATCCATAATGTTGATGAATTTGACGTACGTGTAGAGGCGGTCAAAAAATATTACACTGAACATTGATGAATTTGACATAAATGAAGAATGCCCATTTCGATGCGGTACTGCGACTTCATAGCTGGACACCCTTTTTTGTATAACACCACATCATCACAAGTAACACTTAGTGAATGCTAGTTTTGTTCTCTAAGTGGTGTTTTTTTGTCACATAACTTATTTTGTATATTAGTTTGAAAAGGAATAAAAAAGAACACTAGTAGAAAACAGGTCTTTTGTTCGGAGCTTCCCAGAGCATTAGCTCTGGCTGTGTTTGAAATCCGAACTAATGTGCCATTAGTCCCGGTTCAAATGGCTAGGGACGCCGCACGGTTTTAATCCCAGTTCAAATGAAACCTTTAGTCCCGGTTGGAGAAACCAACCGAGACTAAAGGGGTTGGTCCTGGTTGGTGTCCCCAATCGGGACTAAAGGTCTACCATTCAGTCCCGGTTGGAGTCACCAACCCGGATTAAAGGTTTTTTGAGGTTTTCGGCTCCACACACTCCTCCCCCCATCGTCTTTTTTAGCTTAGGTTAAAAATCCTTTTACATGCAGGTAGGTAGGTTAGATGATTTAGTTATTATTTGAAAACTAACAAATATGAATTTTGACTTTATTTTGCAAAAACACTTTTTTTTGCTAAAATGGGAATATCTTTTGCATACGAACTCGACAAAAATGTTTGATATATGAAAATGTATCTACGCGAAAAGTTATATCCGATTTCACAGGGCCACGCCCGGTTTGCCAATTTTTAGATCCTCAAACTATGAAAGGGAAATATGAAAAAATTCAGATTTTAGGTTTTGCAAAAAAAAATTGTTTATTTACTTCATTACTTTTGTTTATTAAAATAATTATTTTGAATTTGAACAATAAATAAGTCTGACATCGTGACCAACTAATTAATAGGATTGATATGATAGTAATATCAATAACGTGTACGCAAAGAACTTGGAAGCAGGACGGAAGGAACTCAGAAGTTAAGCGTGTTAGTGCTGGAGTAGTGGAAGGATGGATGACCGAGCAGGAATTTTGACCACAATTAAGTAATTTGACTAGAAATTAGAGTAGTTAGAGACTAAAATGGTCAAATAACTCAAATGCTAAAAATTCTGGAAAAAATATAAAAAGAGGGGGTGGAAAAAAATTAGAAAAAATTGAATAAAAAAATACACGGAGAGGCCTTTAGTCCCGTGTTTGGTGTTACAAACCGGGACAAAAGGTTCTCCGCCCCGGTGCGCCATAGTCCACGTGATAGGCATTTACTCCTGATTTTATATCACAACCGGGACTAAAGAGTGGGGCTTTAGTCCTGATTTCGGAGTCCCGCTGAAAAACCAGGCTAAAGACCCTCCAGAATCGAGACAAAAGAGTTGTTTTCTACTAGTGGAAGAAAATCTCTTGTGCACTCGTGCTATCTATCGTGAGAGTGCAAAAGACTATGTTCTTCCGTGACAAAAGTTAGTAGTGGTATGTTTACAACAAACCGGTGTCATGCACAATGAAATGGTGCGGTGGGACTAAACTCAGCAGGCAGAAACACTAGTGGAAAACAGGGCTTTCGTGGGAGCCTTTTGTCGCGGGCACGCCTGCACCCGCGACAAATGGCCTGGCCACGTCGCCCAGAAACCATGTGGAGCGGGCAGGGCTTTTTGTCGCGCCCTTTTGTCGCGGGCCGTATCTCGACCCGCGACAAAAGGTGTCTGAGTGCTGGGGTTTCCTGTCGGCACCCCTTTTGCCCGCGACCAAAGGGCCATGGCTATATATAGACACGCAGCCAGCCAGCCCCACCACCTTATTTTTTCCTTGGTGGTGAAGGTGGAGGTGTATGCTAGCTCATTTTTTCTACATGTGCACAAGAGGTGTTTGATGGAATGCTTGTAAGAGGGATGCCACTTGATTTTAGTTGATAAGATTTCTCCTCTTTTCGATCCTAAAAGGTTAGCCACTATTTTCTCGTATATATATATACATAGTCCATACAATACTAATTTTAGAAAGGTGATTGCATCTGATACATATATAATTGTACTTATGATGCAGATGAGTCATCCATGGATGTACGGTAACCGATGTGCTCCCGCTTTCAGAGAGGGCGTGAATTCTTTCCTGCTTGTGGCCGAGGCCAACAAGTCGAAGCAAGGTTTTATGTGCTGTCCATGTTTAAAATGTAAGAACGAGAAGGATTACTCTTGCTCAAGAGACATTAAGAGCCACCTGCTTCGGTTTGGATTCATGTCCAGCTATAATGTTTGGACCAAGCACGGAGAAGAAGGGGTTATGATGGAAGACGGCGATGAAGAAGAAGATAATGATGACCAGTACCGATCTATGTTCTCTGAATGCGATGATACCGCAATGGACGACAATGAAGAAGAAGGAGGTGAAGAACAGGCATCAGATGATCCTGTTGATGATGATCTTCGTCGGGCCATTTCTGATGCAAGAAGAGACTGTGGCACGGATAAGGAGAGGTTGCAGTTCGACAAGATGTTAGAGGACCACCACAAATTGTTGTACCCAGGTTGTGAAGATGGGCATAGAAAGCTGGGTAGCATATTGGAATTGCTGAAATGGAAGGCAGAGGTCGGTGTGACTGACTCGGGATTTGAGAAATTGATGATAATATTAAAGAAGTTGTTTCCAAGAAATAATGAATTGCCCGTCAGTACATATGAAGCAAAGAAGCTTGTCTGCCCTCTAGGATTAGATGTGCAGAAGATACATGCATGCATTAATGATTGTATCCTCTACCGCGGTGAGAAGTACGAGAATTTGAATAAATGTCCGATATGTGGTGCATTGCGGTATAAGATCAGAAAAGATGACCCTGGTGATGTTGAGGGCGAGCCACCCAGGAAGAGGGTTCCTGCGAAGGTGATGTGGTATGCTCCAATAATACCACGGTTGAAACGTTTGTTCAGAAACAAAGAGCATGCCCAGTTGTTGCGATGGCACATGGAAGAACGTAAGAAAGACGCGATGTTGAGGCACCCCGCTGATGGTCGGTGATACGTCTCCAACGTATCGATAATTTCTTATGTTCCATGCTACTTTATTGATGATACCTACATGTTTTATGCACATTATATGTCATATTTATGCATTTTCTGAACTAACCTATTAACAAGATGCCGAAGTGCCAGTTCCTGTTTTGCTGTTTTTGGTTTCAGAAATCCTAAACGAAATATTCTCGGAATTGGACGAAATCAACGCCCAGGTTCCTATTTTGCCCGGAAGCATCCAACACCCGAGAGCCGGGGGGCCCTGTGGGCCCCAGATGATAGGGTGGCGCGGCCTGGGCCCTGGCCGCGCCAGCCTATGGTGTGGTCGCCCCTTTGACCCTCCTGCGCCGCCTCTTCGCCTATATAAAGCCCCTGCATCGAAAACCCTTACGGAGGAAGCCACGGTACGCGAAACCTTCCAGCCGCCGCCATCGCGAAGCCAAGATCTGGGGGACAGGAGTCTCTGTTCCGGCACCCTGCCGGAGCGGAAGTGCCCCGAAAGGCTTCTCCATCGACACCGCTGCCATCTCCACCGCCATCTTCATCACCGCTGCTGCTCCCATGAAGAGGGAGTAGTTCTCCATCGAGGCTCGGGGCTGTACCGGTAGCTATGTGGTTCATCTCTCTCCTATGTAGTTCAATACAATAATCTCATGAGCTGCCTTACATGATTGAGATTCATATGATGATGCTTGTAATCTAGATGTCATTATGCTAGTCAAGTGAGTTTTACTTATGTGATCTCCGGAGACTCCTTGTCCCACGTGTGTAAAGGTGACAGTGTGTGCACCGTGTGGGTCTCTTAGGCTATATTTCACGAAGTACTTATTCATTGTTGAAGAGCGTAGTGAAGTGCTTATTTATATCTCTTTATGATTGCAATGTGCATCGTATCACAATTTATCTATGTGCTACTCTAGCAAAGTTATTAAAGTAGTTTTATTCCTCCTGCATGTGTGCAAAGGTGACAGTGTGTGCACCGTGTTAGTACTTGGTTTATGCTATGATCATGACCTCTTGTAGATTGCGAAGTTAACTATTGCTATGATAATATTGATGTGATCTATTCCTCCTACATATGCATGAAGGTGACAGTGTGCATGCTATGTTAGTACTTGGTTTAGTCTTTTGATCTATCTTACACTTAAGGTTACTTAAACATGAGCATTATTGTGGAGCTTGTTAACTCCGGCATTGAGGGTTCGTGTAATCCTACGCAATGTGTTCATCATCCAACAAAAGTGTAGAGTATGCATTTATCTATTCGTTATGTGATCAATGTTGAGAGTGTCCACTAGTGAAAGTGTAATCCCAGGCCTTGTTCCTAAATACGCTATCGCTGCTTGTTACTGTTTTACTGCGTTACTACTGCTGCAATACCACCACCATCAACTACACGCTAGCAAGCTATTTTCTGGCACCGTTGCTACTGCTCATATATATTTATACCACCTGTATTTCACTATCTCTTCGCCGAACTAGTGCACCTATTAGGTGTGTTGGGGACACAAGAGACTTCTTGCTTTGTGGTTGCAGGGTTGCATGAGAGGGATATCTTTGACCTCTTCCTCCCCGAGTTCGATAAACCTTGGGTGATCCACTTAAGGGAAAACTTGCGCTGTTCTACAAACCTCTGCACTTGAGGCCCAACACTGTCTACAGGAAAGGAGGGGGAACGTAGACATCAAGCACTTTTCTGGCCGTTGGAGGAAAGGTAAAAGGTACTCACACTCCGGATCTCGGCTATTTCCGGCGCCGGTAAGTACTCGAAGCTATTTCCTTTAGACTCTGCAATTGCGACATTTGGTTTCTTGTTTACACTAGTTAGGCATAATGGACAACAATGAGCTTCTTATTCTATTTCCTGATTTAAGACATGGATGGTTTGATGCGAAAATTAAAAAACCCATGGAACATATTAATATGAATGCTTTGAACACTATTGTTGCTAATGCTATGGAAAATTCTAAGCTTGGGGAAGCTGGCTTTGATGAGCATGATATTTTTAGTCCCCCAAGCATTGAGGAGAAAATTTACTTTGATGATACTTTGCCTCCTATTTATGATGATTATAATGATAGTAGTCTTTTGTTACCACCTGTTATGGAGGATAAATTTGATTATGATTACAATATACCTCCTATATTTGATAGCTACTTTGTTGAATTTGCTCCCACTACAACTAATAAAATTGACTATGCTTATGTTGGGAGTAGTAATTATTTTATGCATGAGACTCATGATAAGAATGCTTTATGTGATAGTTATATTGTTGAGTTTGCTCATGTTGCTACTGAAAGTTATTATGAGAGAGGAAAATATGGTTGTAAAAATTTTCATGTTACTAAAACACCTCTCTATGTGCTGAAATTTTTGAAGCTACACTTGCTTTATCTTCCTATGCTTGTTACTTTGCTCTTCATAAACTTGTTTATTTACAAGATTCCTATGCATAGGAAGCATGTTAGACTTAAATTTGTTTTGAATTTGCCTCTTGATGTTCTCTTTTGCTTCAAATACTATTTCTTGCGAGTGCATCATTAAAACTGCTGAGCCCATCTTAATGGCTATAAAGAAAGAACTTCTTGGGAGATAACCCATGTGTTTATTTTACTACAGCAATTTTTGTTTTGTTGAGTCTTGGAAGTTGTTTACTACTGTAGCAACCTCTCCTTATCATGTTTTTGTGCCAAGTAAAGTTTCTATGTCAAAGTTGATGTTACATTTGGGATCGCTGCGCAGAAACAGCATTGCTGTCTGTCACGAATCTGGGCACAGTTCTCTGTAGAAAATTCGAAAAAATCTGCCAATTTACGAGCATGATCCTCAGATATGTACGCAACTTTCATTAGTTTTGAGTTTTTCCATTTGAGCAAGTCTGGTGCCAGCTTTAAATTCGTCTTTACGGACTGTTCTGTTTTTAACAGATTCTGCCTTTTATTTCGCATTGCCTCTTTTGCTATGTTGGATTCATTTCTTTGTACCATTAATGTCCAGTAGCTTTATGCAATGTCCAGAAGTGAAAAGAATGTTTGTGTCACCTCTGAACATGTGAATTTTTGATTATGCACTAACCCTCTAATGAGTTTGCTTGAAGTTTGGTGTGAAGGAAGTTTTCAAGGATCAATAGAAGAGGGTGATATAATGTGATCGAGAAGAGTGAAAGGTCTAAGCTTGGGGATGCCCCGATGGTTCATCCCTGCATATTTTAAGAAGACTCAAGCATCTAAGCTTGGGGATGCCCAAGGCATCCCCTTCTTCATCGACAACTTATCAGGTTTCTTCTAGTGAAACTATATTTTTATTCGGTCACATCTTATGTACTTTACTTGGAGCGTCTGTATGTTTTTGTTTTTGTTTTGTTATCTTAGTTCTCTGAATAAGTTCATCCTTGTGTGGGAGAGAGACACGCTCCGCTGGTTCGTATGAACACATGTGTTCTTAGCTCATAATATTCATGGCGAAGTTTCCTCTTCGTTAAATTGTTATATGGTTGGAATTGGAAAATGCTACATGTAGTAATTGCTATAATGTCTTGGATAATGTGATACTTGGCAATTGTTGTGCTCATGTTTAAGCTCTTGCATCATATACCTTGCACCCATTAACGAAGAAATACATAGAGCTTGCTAAAATTTGGTTTGCATAATTGGTCTATCTAAGGTCTAGATAATTTCTAGTATTGAGTTTTGAACAACAAGGAAGACGGTGTAGAGTCTTATAATGTTTACAATATGTCTTTTATGTGAGTTTCGCTGCACCGGTTCATCCTTGAGTTTGCTTCAAATAACCTTGCTAGCCTAAGCCTTGTATCGAGAGGGAATACTTCTCATGCATCCAAAATCCTTGAGCCAACCACTATGCCGTTTGTGTCCACCATACCTACCTACTACATGGTATTTCTCCGCCATTCCAAAGTAAATTGCTTGAGTGCTACCTTTAAATAATTCAAAATTTATCACCTCTTATTTGTGTCAATGTTTTATAGCTCATGAGGAAGTATGTGGTGTTTATCTTTCAATCTTGTTGGGCAACTTTCACCAATGGACTAGTGGCTTCATCCGCTTATCCAATAATTTTGCAAAAAGAGCTGGCAATGGGATTCCCAGTCCCAAATTAATTAACAAAAATAGACACTCCTCCATGGTATGTGATTGTTGGACGGCACCCGAAGGATTCGGTTAGCCATGGCTTGAGAAAGCAAAGGTGGGGAGGAGTGTCATCATAATAAAACTAAAATAAAAAGGCACTCCTTCATGGTATGAGATTGTTGGCAGGCACCCGCGGATAGCCATGGTTTGTGAAAGAAAGGTTGGAAGGAGTGCCACCCAAAAATAAAATAAAATGGGAGCCGCTCTTTGAAGGTTTGTTTGGGGGTTAGAGTACCCGCTACCATTCGTTGACAACAACAAACACCTCTCAAAACTTTACTTTTATGCTCTCTTTATGTTTTCAAATAAAAGCTCTAGCACAAATACAGCAATCGATGCTTTCCTCTTTGAAGGACCATTCTTTTACTTTTATTGTTGAGTCAGTTTACCTATTTCTCTCCACCTTAAGAAGCAAACACTTGTGTGAACTGTGCATTGATTCCTACATACTTGCATATTGCACTTGTTATATTACTTTATGTTGACAATATCCATGAGATATACATGTTATAAGTTGAAAGCAACAGCTGAAACTTGATCTTCCTTTGTGTTGCTTCAACACCTTTACTTTGATTTATTGCTTTATGAGTTAACTCTTATGCAAGACTTATTGATGCTTGTCTTGAAGTACTATTCATGAAAAGTCTTTGCTTTATGATTCACTTGTTTACTCATGTCATTACCAATGTTTTGATCGCTGCATTCATTACATATGTTTACAAATAGTATGATCAAGATTATGATGGCATGTCACTTCAGAAATTATCTTTGTTATCGTTTTACCTGCTCGGGACGAGCAGAACTAAGCTTGGGGATGCTGATACGTCTCCAACGTATCGATAATTTCTTATGTTCCATGCTACTTTATTGATGATACCTACATGTTTTATGCACATTATATGTCATATTTATGCATTTTCGGAACTAACCTATTAACAAGATGCCGAAGTGCCAGTTGCCTGCTGTTTTTGGTTTCAGAAATCCTAGTAACGAAATATTCTCGGAATTGGACGAAATCAACGCCCAGGTTCCTATTTTGCCCGGAAGCATCCAGAACACCCGAGAGCCGCCAGAGGGGGCCCTATGGGCCCAGATGATAGGGTGCGGCCCGGCCCCTGGCCGCGCCAGCCCTATGGTGTGGTCGCCCCTTTGACCCTCCTGCGCCGCCTCTTCGCCTATATAAAGCCCCCGCATCGAAACCCTTACGGAGGAAGCCACGGTACGCGAAACCTTCCGAGCCGCCGCGCGAAGCCAAGATCTGGGGACAGGAGTCTCTGTTCCGGCACCCGCCGGGAGCGGGGAAGTGCCCGGAAGGCTTCTCCATCGACACCGCTGCCATCTCCACCGCCATCTTCATCACCGCTGCTCCCATGAGGAGGGAGTAGTTCTCCATCGAGGCTCGGGGCTGTACCGGTAGCTATGTGGTTCATCTCTCTCCTATGTAGTTCAATACAATAATCTTATGAGCTGCCTTACATGATTGAGATTCATATGATGATGCTTGTAATCTAGATGTCATTATGCTAGTCAAGTGAGTTTTACTTATGTGATCTCCGGAGACTCCTTGTCCCACGTGTGTAAAGGTGACGGTGTGTGCACCGTGTGGGTCTCTTAGGCTATATTTCACGAAGTACTTATTCATTGTTGAAGAGCGTAGTGAAGTGCTTATTTATATCTCTTTATGATTGCAATGTGCATCGTATCACAATTTATCTATGTGCTACTCTAGCAAAGTTATTAAAGTAGTTTTATTCCTCCTGCATGTGTGCAAAGGTGACAGTGTGTGCACCGTGTTAGTACTTGGTTTATGCTATGATCATGATCTCTTGTAGATTGCGAAGTTAACTATTGCTATGATAATATTGATGTGATCTATTCCTCCTACATATGCATGAAGGTGACAGTGTGCATGCTATGTTAGTACTTGGTTTAGTCTTTTGATCTATCTTACACTTAAGGTTACTTAAACATGAGCATTATTGTGGAGCTTGTTAACTCCGGCATTGAGGGTTCGTGTAATCCTACGCAATGTGTTCATCATCCAACAAAAGTGTAGAGTATGCATTTATCTATTCTGTTATGTGATCAATGTTGAGAGTGTCCACTAGTGAAAGTGTAATCCCTGGCCTTGTTCCTAAATACTGCTATCGCTGCTTGTTACTGTTTTACTGCGTTACTCTGCAATACCACCACCATCAACTACACGCCAGCAAGCTATTTTCTGGCACCGTTGCTACTGCTCATATATATTCATACCACCTGTATTTCACTATCTCTTCGCCGAACTAGTGCACCTATTAGGTGTGTTGGGGACACAAGAGACTTCTTGCTTTGTGGTTGCAGGGTTGCATGAGAGGATATCTTTGACCTCTTCCTCCCTGAGTTCGATAAACCTTGGGTGATCCACTTAAGGAAAACTTGCTGCTGTTCTACAAACCTCTGCACTTGGAGGCCCAACACTGTCTACAGGAAAGGAGGGGGAACGTAGACATCAGTCGGCAGTGGAGAAACATCGGGAGAGAGTTCCCGGATTTTGCAGGTGAGGCAAGGAACTTATACTTTGGTCTAAGTACAGATGGCATGAATCCTTTTGGGGAGCAGAGCTGCAGTCACAGCACCTGGCCCGTGACTCTATGTATCTACAACCTTCCTCCTTGGTTGTGCATGAAGCGGAAGTTCATTATGATGCCAGTGCTTATCCAAGGCCCAAAGCAACCGGGCAACGACATTGACGTGTACCTAAGGCCATTAGTCGATGAACTTTTGGAGTTGTGGGCCAAACCAGGTGTACGTGTGTGGGATGAGCACACCGAGCAAGAATTTGACCTACGAGCGTTGCTATTCGTAACCATCAATGATTGGCCTGCTCTCAGTAACATTTCAGGACAGACGAACAAAGGATACAATGCATGCACACACTGTTTAGATGAGACTGAAAGTAAATATTTGGAAAAAAGCAGAAAAGTTGTGTACCCGTTCAATCGTCGTTTCCTTCCGCGCAAGCATCCCTTAAGGAAAAAAGGCAAGCATTTCGATGGCGAGGCAGACCGCCGTCCGAAGCCTGTCCCCCGTAGTGGTGCTGATATATTTGACATGGTCAAAGGATTTAAATGTTATCTTTGGAAAGGGTCCAGGCAGTCAACCTGTTCCGAAAGACTCCGACGGACACGCGCCCATGTGGAAGAAGAAATCTATATTTTGGGAGCTAGAATATTGGAAAGCCCTGGAAGTCCGCTCTGCAATCGACGTGATGCACCTGACCAAGAATCTTTGTGTGAATATTCTAGGTTTTCTGGGCGTGTATGGGAAGTCAAAAGATACAACAGAAGCACGTGAGGACCAGAAACATCATAAAGGACGAGACGGCAAGCATCCAGGGAAGTTTGAAGGGCCTGCCAGCTACGCTCTTACCAAACAAGAGAAGGAGATCTTTTTTGAAGCCCTATTCAGTATCAAGGTTCCGTCTGGTTTCTCGTCGAATATAAAGGGGATAGTAAATATGAAGGAGAAAAAATTCCAGAACCTGAAGTCCCATGACTGTCACGTGCTTATGACACAATTGCTTCCGGTTGCATTGAGGGGACTTCTATCAGAAAATGTTCGACTAGCCATTGTGAAGATATGTGCATTCCTCAACGCAATTTCTCAGAAGGTAATGGATCCAGAAACTTTGTCAGGATTACAGGAAGATGTGGTCGAATGTCTTGTCAGCTTCGAGTTGTTGTTCCCACCATCCTTCTTCAATATTATGACGCACCTCCTCGTTCACCTAGTTGAAGAGATTAGAATTCTCGGTCCTGTATTTCTACACAATATGTTCCCCTTCGAGAGGTTCATGGGAGTCTTAAAGAAATATGTTCATAACCGAGCTAGGCCGGAAGGAAGTATCTCAAAGGGCTATGGAACTGAGGAGGTCATTGAGTTTTGTGTTGACTTTCTTCCTGACCTTAAGCCGATTGGTGTTCCTGAATCTCGGTATGAGGGGAGGCTGACTGGAAAAGGCACACTAGGAAGGAAATCAAGGGTGTGCAGGGACAAGATTTCTTTCAATCAAGCACACTACACAGTTCTATACAATTCCATCTTGGTGGCTCCGTACATCGAGAAACATAAGAATGCTTTACGAGAAATAAACCCGGGCCAGCCCGAGTCCTTGATTACACGTGAACACATGAATACCTTCGGCAGTTGGTTGCAAAGACATCTCATTAATGACCCATCTGCTGTGGAGCAGCTGTACTTGTTGGCTAGGTTACCATCTTCAAACATATGTACATTCCAAGGGTACGAGATAAATGGGAATACATTTTACACGATCGACCAAGATAAAAAGAGCACCAACCAAAACAGCGGTGTCCGCTTCGATGCAAAAGACGAGAATGGGCAGACCACCACATATTATGGATACATAGAGGAGATATGGGAACTTGACTATGGTCCCACTTTTAAGGTCCCTTTGTTTCGGTGCAAATGGGTGAGGCTCAGCGGTATACATATTGACGATAAGTACGGTATGATAACAGTGGATCCCAACAATCTTGCGTACCTGGACGAGCCATTTGTCCTAGCCAGCGAGGTGGCTCAAGTTTTCTACGTGAAGGACATGTCTAGCAAATCAAGAAAAAGAAATCAACAAAAGAATACATCAACCGAGGAGCCAAAGCGCCACATAGTTCTTTCGGGGAAAAGAAACATCGTGGGAGTGGATGAGAAGACAGACATGTCAGAAGATTATAATAAGTTTAAAGAAATTCCGCCCTTCACGGTGAAAATTGACCCAAGCATCTTACTAAATGATGAAGATTCTCCATGGCTACGGCGTAGAAGATCACAACACTAGATGGCGATGTAATAATGTATTCTTCATATATAGTTCCCAAGACAATCTCTACATTTATGTAATAATGAGAACCCTTTCCCCAACACTGTTAGAGGAAATTTTTTGGAGCAGCTTCCAAGATGCCGTAGGGCGTGTGCACCAACGACATCTTCGAGAAGCTGCGCCACGGGAGATTTCCCAACCCTTTCCTTCATCCATGGGAATGAAACTGTGCTTGGCTTGTTGATCTGCTTGGCAAGGCGTATTGATGCTCCTTTTATAGGCACGGCACCGCTTCTACTTTGTCTTGTTCCTTCGACAGGGCGTGGTGTGCTACATGCTTTATCTCATCGAGCATTGCGTCCACCCACGCATCCTTATCCTGCCGACAGCTTTAGTCCCGGTTGCAACCACCAACCGTGACAAAAGGTTACCGACACATCCTTATCCTGCCGACAGCTTTAGTCCCGGTTGCAGCCACCAACCGTGACAAAAGGTTACCCGCACATCATCCCCCCAGATAAGGCCCTCCTAGATAAGCCTCCCCCAGTCTTTTGTCCCGGTTTGAGCCTCCACCCGGGATGAAAGTTTCGCGCGCCTCTTCGTTCCCGCCTATTTTCTTCCCGCATTCCCGCCATTTTTTCACTATATATATGTAGGCCTTGGACTCATATCTGCAAACCTCATCACTCTCTCCCATGGCTTCCATCGTATGTCTAACACCCCGGGAGGCGGAGGCGCTTTGCGCCTCGAACTACCCCTGCCCGCCCGGCTACCGCGTCCCGACCGGCTGGTTGCTGAGCGTCGGAGGCGTACCGGTCCCTCCTATCCCTGTAGGTGTGCCACGCGAGATGGCCATCACAAACCACTACTATTTCGAGCTCACGCCTGAGCAGCGGAGGAATCCCCAGTGGCATCCCGACTACAGCCCGACTTGGGACAGCTTCTTCATCAATCGGCGTGAGAGGGCGGTTGCCAGGTACGAGGAGGACGGCCCGCCTCCTTCGAACTTGAACGAGGCCGGCCGTCGGATGTGGTGGCGCGGCCGGACTCTCCAGAGCGTCATGGCCTATTGATACGTCCAAAACGTATCTACTTTCCCGAACACTTTTGCTATTGTTTTGCCTCTAATTTGTGTATTTTGGATACAACTAACACGGACTAACGCTGTTTTCAGCAGAACTGTCTGTGTCTCGTTTGCAGAAATCCAACTTTCGGGAAAATCCTCGGAATTTATGCGGAAGGGCCTATTTTACCAGAATATTGACGGAGCCAGAAGGGCAAGAGAGGTGGAGGCCCGAGGGCCCCACACCATATGGCGGCGCGGCCCGGGGGGCCCGCGCGGCCATGTGGTGTGCCCCCGGCTGGCCTCCGACGCCCCCCTTCGGACTACTTATTGGTTTCGACCTGAAAACGCACGGGGAGAAGTCGAAGTCGCCCGAAACCCTCCAGAGAGCCGCCACATCGCGAAACTCCGTCGCGGGAGCCAGAAGTCTCCGTTCTGGCACTCCGCCGGGACGGGGAATTGGAGGAGATCTTCACCGCCATCACCGCCAACGCCTCTCCATCAACCAGCAATGTTTCCCCCATCCATGTGTGAGTAATTCCCCCGCTGTAGGCTGAAGGGGATGGTAGGGATTGGATGAGATTGGTCATGTAATAGTCATAAGATTGTTAGGGCATAGTGCCTAGTATCCGTAGATGTCACTTTTATGATATTGTTGCAACTTGTTATGCTTAATGCTTGTCACTAGGGCCCGAGTGCCATGATCTCAGATCTGAACATGTTATTGATTCATGAAGATATTCGTTGTTTATGATCTTACCTGCAAGTTGTATACACATGTCGTTGTCCGGAACCGATGGCCCGAAGTGACAAAATCGGACAACCGGAGGGAATGGTAGCGATGTGAGGATCACATGTGTTCACGGAGTGTTAATGCTTTGCTCCGGTACTCTATTAAAAGGAGTACCTTAATATCCAGTAGTTTCCTAGAGGCCCGGAGGCCGGCTGCCACCGGGGATGATGTTGCAAGTTTCTCAAATGCGAGCACGTACGAATATGCAACACATGCCTAAATTGTCTGGATACCGTATTATTATTATGTACCGCAACGTCGCCTGTATTTCACCCTAGCCATGTTGTGTTATTCGATAAAACTCTCCTGCGAGCAAGTCTGTTTCCAGGTGCAGCTGAATTGACAACTCCGCTGTTAAGGCTTACAAGTATTATTTGTCTCCCCTTGTGTCGAATCAATAAATTGGGTAATACTTCCCTCGAAGACTGTTGCGATCCCCTATACTTGTGGGTCATCAAGACTATTTTCTGGCGCCGTTGCCGGGGAGCATAGCTTTATTTGGAAGTTCACTTGGATTGATATTGTTCGCTGCAAATTCTCCATTATGGGTAAACCTCGCGATACTAAGATCGCCATATTACCATCCACTACAAGAAAAGGTACAACTCTTAGTACCTCTGCTGCTCTTGATTCACCATCTGTGATAAGTAAACTTGTTTCACCACCACAAACTTCAAATGCTGGTACTTCTGCTGAATCTGAAATTTCTTCTCATAATTGTGATGATGCTTCTGCTGTGCTTGATAATGATGGTTCGTTAGGATCTTTTCTAGATGCTACAATTGCTAAGTCTAGACAAATTGAAAATACTGAAACTCCTAATGAAAATGCTGCTACACCTGTTAATTCACCTGAGTCTGTTGAATATTCTAGTGATGATCTTGATGAAGATTATGTAGAGCTTGATGATGATTTTATTGAAAAATGCAATGCTACTACTGATGCAAGAAAAATTAAAAAGTTGCTTGCAGAACATGCTGTTAGATATAAACCATCTCCTGATCCTAAATTTGCCACATCTCCTATAAACATTAGGGATAAAGATTATGATTTTTCTCTTGATCTATCTCATATAGCTATTGTTGAGAAAACACCCTTTTGTGGTACTGAAAAAGAAAGTGCTGTTGAACACATGACTGAGTTATCTACTCTTAGTGGCGTGTTTTCTGATGATGTCAAGATGCGTACTTATTTTGTCGCTAAAATTTTTCCTTTCTCATTAAAGGATGATGCTAAAACTTGGTATAATAATTTGCCTCCTGGTTCTATTAAAAGTCCAATTGACTTGCGTGATGTTTTCTTTCGAAAATACTTTCCTGCTAGTGCTCAACATGCTGCTTTGCAGAGAATTTATAATTTTGACCAGGAAGATGGAGAGAAATTGCCTGAGGCTTGGGCGAGATTTTGCTCTCTTATTAGAGCTCAGCCTGACCATGATTTGGAAAAGCATGATTTACTTGATATATTTTATAGTGGACTAACTATTGAGTCTAGGGCATACCTGGATAGTTGTGCTGGTTGTGTTTTCAGGAAAAGAACTCCAGACGACGCTGAAGAATTATTGGCTAAAATAGGCCGGAATCATGATGATTGGTCTACACCTGAACCAACCCCGACACCGATAGTGAAGAAGAGGGGTATGATTAAATTAAATGATGAAGATATGAGGGAAGCCAAGAAGTCTCTTAAAGAGAAGGGTATTAAACCTGAAGATGTGAAGAATTTACCTCCTATAGAAGATATATGTGAGACAATTCCCCCTTCATCCATAATTGAGGTACACTCTCTTCAACGCTTTACTAGGGAAGATATTCCGTATTCAAAATCTCCTGCTCAATGCTTAGATGAATTTGATAATTATATTGTTAAGCAAGAAAACTTTAATATGAGAGTAGAGAATCATTTAATGGAAAATTCCCGAGCTATTAGTGAATTGCATGGTATTGTGGAGAGAACCTCCAATGATGTTAAGATACTTGTTAAACATTTTCAAATGGTTCAAACTCAAATTGATCAACTTACTAAAGTGCAAAATGACTTGTTGGGAAATAATTCTAAAGAAAAACATGCTTATGAAGTAACAACTAGAGGTGGTGTTTCTACCCAGGATCCTCTATATCCTGAAGGGCATCCCAAAAGAGTTGAACAAGATTCTCAACTAACTAAAACTAGTGCTCCATCTAAGAAAAAGAAAAAGAAACATAAGAATGTTGTAGAATCCTCTGAACCTGTTAATGATCCTAATAGTATTTCTATTTCTGATGCTGAAACTGAAAGTGGTAATGAACATGATAAAGATAATGATAAGGATGATATTCCTGATAAAGAAGAAATTGAAAAAGAACCTGAAAAGCATGCTAAAAATAAAAAGTACACTAAAGAAGATTTTATTACTGAGAAACATGGTAATGAAAGAGAACCTTGGGTTCAAAAGCAAATGCCTTTTCCTGCTAAGAAACTAAAATCAAAGGAGGAGGAACATTATAATAAATTTTGTGATTGGATGAAACCTTTATTTTTGCAAATCCCTTTGACTGATGCTATTAAATTGCCTCCTTATTCAAAGTATATGAAAGATATTGTTACTAACAAAAGGAAAGTCCCCAATGAGGAAATTTCCACTATGCTTGCTAATTACTCCTTCAATGGTAAGATTCCAAAGAAGCTTGGAGACCCAGGTATACCGACTATTCCTTGTTCCATCAAGAATAATTATGTTAGAACTGCTCTATGTGATTTGGGAGCAGGTGTGAGTGTGATGCCTTTTTCTCTTTATAAGAGACTTGATTTAGATAAATTGATACCAACTGATATATCTTTGCAAATGGCTGATAAATCTACTGCTATTCCTGTTGGTTTATGTGAAAATGTTCCTGTTCAAGTTACTCAACATTGCTTGATATTAACTGATTTTGTTGTGTTGGAAATGCCTGAAGATGATAATATGTCCATTATTCTTGGAAGACCCTTTCTTAATACTGCAGGGGCTGTTATTGATTGCAATAAAGGCATGGTTACTTTCAATGTTGATGATAAGGAACATACTGTCTATTTTCCCAAGAGGATTGATAAAGTATGTGGAGTTAATACAATTTCTAATGTGAAAACTATCAAAGTGGGAACCATTGATTGTCCTATATATGAGCCTAAAGAAGAATATCAAACTCTTGTGATTGGATCCATATCAATTCAATATAAGGTAACATGATTGATTTGAGGTTTATTTCTTCTTATGTCATATAAAATTTATTTGGTAGCAAGACTTGATCAACCTTGTTAACAAGTATATTTTAATGCATAAGAGAGCTAAACAACATTTCTTTCTTTCTTTCTCCCTCCATTTGTTTTACTACTGTAGCAACCTCTCCTTATCTTTATTTTATTGCATTGTTGTGCCAAGTAAAGTCTCTAGTAGAAGGTTGATGCTAGATTTGGATTTCTACGCAGAAACAGATTTCTATCTGTCACGAATCTGGGCATATTTCTCTGTAGGTAACTCAGAAAAATCTGCCAATTTACGTGCGTGATCCTCAGATATGTACGCAACTTTCATTAGTTTTGAGTTTTCTGATTTGAGCAACGTAAGTACCATTTTAAAATTCGTCTTTACTGGCTGTTCTGTTTTGGCAGATTCTGTCTCTGTTTTTTTGCATTGTCTCTTGTGGACTTTAAGTGAGGCTTTCTAGACGTGGAGAGCTGTAGCTAATGTTTTATTGAGTTCTTGCAATGTGTCACTACAGGGCCAAGGTGGATTAAAGTTTTTTGAGTACTAACCCCTCTAATGAAGTTTATGAGAAGTTTGGTGTGAAGGAAGTTTTTAAGGGTCAAGAGAGGAGGATGATATATGATCAAGAAGAGTCAAAAGCCTAAGCTTGGGGGGAGGTATACCGGCATCACTCATTCTTTGCATATTATGATTGCTGGATACTTGTACATACTTGTTTAGTCTCTAGAGTGGTTTTCTAATGAGAGGGAGATGATATTTGGGAAAGTGCTGTCCAAAAACAGATTCTGGGCTGTTACCAAAAAAATTCGTACGCACAGCCAGAAAGTTATTTTGAGTTGCCAATTTTTGAGCATGTTCCCCAGGTTGTTATCTAACTTTCATTAGTTGAACACTTTTTGGTCTGAGCAATGGAAGATTTTTGTTAATTTCGATTTCTGTACTGCTGTCAGGATTTGGCAGATTTCTGTCATCCTGCTTTTCTGTGTTTCTGTTAGTTTGCATTCTTTTGTTTTCACTTTGTTTCTTTCCTAAAACACAAAAAGACCAAAAATATTTCTGTTGTTTCTCTTCACCATTTGTTTATTTGGTTCCTTGCTCTTAGTTTACTTTATTTGCTATCGTTGGTTTGCTATGAGAAAACCCAAAAAGATTTTGCTTTGTTTGCTTGTTTTCTTTCGTTCTTGTTTCTAATTCGAAAACACCAAAAATATTTGCTGTTCTTCTTTGGTTTGTAAAGTTCATCATGAGTTCAATGGTCTTCGGTGGCTGGAGCGTGGTTTTCATTTCATATTATCCAAGCTACACAAGTGAAAAGGCAATAATGACGATCTACGACAATCTGATTGTGGTGAGAGGCTGGTATGAACTCTATTTGCTTTCATTTTTGTACATATACTCATCCATATGAGCATGCTTAGTTGGTTCATGTGAGGTATATGTTATTTGAGAAAGTCTAGTAGTTCATGATCTCTCATGTTTAGTTCCAATTTATTAATATGAGTAGCATGTCATGGATGTTCGCTTGCATTGTTTTATTCATAAGTAAGTATGGCATTGTGGTATCCTCCTCTGAATAATTCATTTATATCGACTTGGCACATGCTCACGCATGCATATGACTGAACAAAAAGTCAATTAAGCCTCGATGATTTATATTGCTTCAGAGTTCTTGTATCATTTTTATGCCTCCGTTAATTTATTTTGCCGCAAGCATGATTATGACAGTTACTGCTCTCTTGATTTGTCGCTCCCTAGTCTTTTGCTAGCCTTCACTTGTACTGAGCGGGAACGCCGCTCGTGCTTCCAAACACCTGAAAACCAAGTTATTCCAAAGTGTCCACCATAAATACCTATGCATGGCATTTCAAACCATTCCAAGTAAATTCTCATGCGCTACCTTTAAAACTTTCAAAATGCTTCTCAATTTGTGTTAATGTTTCATAGCTCATGAGGAAGTATGTGGTGTTTAGCTTTCAACCTTGTCATTTACTTTTGACGGACTCTCATATGGACTAGTGGCATCCAATAATTTTGCAAAAAGAGCTGGCAATGGGATTCCCAGTCCCAAATTAATTAACTTAAATAGACACTCCTCCATGGTTTGTGATTGTTGGACGGCACCCGAAGGATTCGGTTAGCCATGGCTTGTGTAAGCAAAGGTTGGGGGGAGTGTCATCATCATAATTAAACTTAAATAAAAAGGCACTCCTTCATGGTATGTGATTGTTGGCAGGCACCCGAGGATTCGGTTAGCCATGGTTTGTGAAAGAAAGGTTGGAAGGAGTGCCAACCAAAAATAAATAAAATGGGAGCCGCTCTTGTGAGTCCGGTTGATGAGGTAGTTAGTGTACCCATTACCATTCGTTGACAACAACAAACACCTCTCAAAATAATTTTACTCCTGTTTTACAAATGAAAAGCTCTAGCGCATGTTAATCCCTGCTTCCCTCTGCGAAGGGTCAATCTTTTACTTTTATTTTGTGTCTGTTGACGTCAGAAACCCACCGGCGGGCAGTGACTGATCAACACCGTAGAGCCGGGAACAACTAGGGCTGCGGCTGGCCCCAGTCCCTCCGAGCGACGGCCCGCAAAGCCTCCTGGTCGCGCGCCGATGCAAATTGCAAGGGCGTGCCACCTGACCTATACCTGGTCAGGAAGGTGTGGATGATGCCTCGCTTAGTTTCCTGCAGGGCACACACGTACACGTTAAATACGAGCCTCGATCGGCTCTCAGGTTATCCTGTGAATCGGCTCATGGAGCCGATCCACCCATGATTCGTCCAAGGTGGCCGAATATATGGTGGTCCTGCTTGATCAAGATAAAGCATATGAGATCCACGACGATTTGGGGTTTTCACCGCATAATCGGATCATCCTACTCACGATTGGGCCTCGCGCTCACGCACGGTGATCGTAAGCCAGCCCTAGACAAGGCCTAAAAACCAACACTAGGTTGATCCTCGGAACATCCTGTCTAGGGGCAGCAAACTACACCCTACATGCCGCTGGATCCTCCAACCCTTTGTAAGGCCTAACTATTGCAGATATTAAACTAATCCTTGATGAATCAAGGAGCAATCGTAACGGATCAGATCTACTAAATAAAGATCAAGCGGGGTGCCGCCCCTGCACCCATGATGAGGTACAAGGACGGCTAGATGCGCAAGGGTTGCACTACGACAGCATATGATACTAAGAACAATGCTAACCCTAACACATCTATGATAACTACGTTGCTCGCCATCAAAAAGGCTTCAGTACGAGCAACGCATGAACAACGTGGGCAGGCTCGTGCTGCCTAGATCGCGAGATGCGATCTAGGCAGCATGGTGCTTACCGGAGAAACCCTTGAGACGAAGGGGTTGGCGATGCGCCGAGATTGGTTTGTGGTGAACGTTGGTTGTTGTTTATTCCATAAACCCTAGATACATATTTATAGTCCAGGGGACTTTCTAATGTGGGCGTGCACCAAACCGTGCACGAGATAAATTCTAACTTCTACATAACCTACTATAAAGATACACGGGCTAACTAGCCCAAACTTGGTAAACAAGGCCGATTCACATATTTCTTCTAATGTATATCTTCAAATCCGTCTTGATCGCGGCCCACCTCTGGCTTGGTCAAATTCTGGTGATAACACATGCCCCCCTGGTTTTGGAAATAACATTTCCAAAATCATTATGCTTTTCTCTCGTCGGGTCATGTCGTGGCAGAGCAGAACGGTCGCAGCATCCGTCATCATGACACTTTGTCTTCCCCACTTCTCTGTGAAATTTGACAGCTTGAGCATCACTTCCTCGGAAACTGCAATGGCATTGAATTCCCACTAGGCTCCCCATTATTTAACCATGCCAATTGACCGGTCCTCTTCATCCCCTTCCTCTGTTCTAGCGGCCGACACCAAAAAACCCTCTCCTTCTGTAGCAATGTCTTCCTCTTCCTCCTCCGTTTCAGGCTTCTCCCTCCAATCGTCGCCGAAGAACAAGGAAGAAGACGATTCCCGCTCCGGGGCGAATCCCATCTCCTCTGACAAGGAGAAGAAAGAAAAAGGAGCGGAAAGGACTGAGGCCTCCCCCTCCACCAAGCTCCCGCCGAAGAAGCGCTCCCGCATGTGGGCGGACAGCGAGGACGACGATGACGACGAGGAAGAGGAGGATAAGGAGGAGGAAGATGATTCCTCCTCCTCCGCGGGATATCCTCCAACGAAGCGCCTCCGCAGCTGGGCGGATAGCGAGGACGATGATGATGACGAGGAGGAGGAGGAAGCTCCAGCCGACGGCTGGGGCAGCGACGGCGAGGAGCTTCCTGGGAGCAGCGCCGACGACCTCGACGACGGCGATGATGAAGACGGCGACGACTAGTGGGGTAGGACTAGTAGTAGCAGTGCACTAGGCACCAGATCCTTCTTTTGGGAGCCATCGGCTCCTCTTGTAAAGCCGCTTCTTTGAATTAACGAGGATCTTTTCATTAGTCCAATCTCCATCCTCCCGTTTGTCGCACCAAGACCGATAGCAACGAATCGGTTTGTTATTTTCTCTAGACCGTGGTATTTTGCAATCCCACAGCCGATGATTGTTCATCGGCTAATTTGAGCAACCAGTCTCTTTCCCTTTCTTGCAGCAACCCCAATCGGTCTCCCTGCCCCCCGAGCCTTAGTCAAGGCGAGGACATCAGCAAGGACGTGCTCCAAGGAATCTGTGAAGCTAAACTGAACACCATCTTGGCGAAAATCTGAGCTTCGTGGGTCTCGTACAATTTTCTAGAGTCGATGGTGGCGACATCGGCTTCTTTTTTTTTAGGCCGAGCTAATTTTTTTTTCCAACGACCAAAGCCTAAGCTCTGTTGCGTCCTCAATGGTGTCACTCATCAAAGCTGCATATTCGTCTGCCGTCAGGTCGTCCTGAAACGTGACACGCCTTGATCCAGCCGTAATCTCCCAAGGTAATACGGCTTCTTGCCCATAAACAAGCTGGTACGGCGAAGTTTTTATAGCTCCATGGCATGACATGCGGTAGGCCCATAATGCCTCTGATAACTTCTCATGCCAATCCCTTGGGTTTTCTTCAATCTTTCTCTTGATCAGCTTGATTAAACTCTGATTGGACGCCTCAGCTTGCCCGTTAGCCTGAGCATAGTACGGAGATGATCGGATCAGCTTAATCCCCATGTCATCGCAGAATCCCCTGAACTCTTTAGACACAAAGACCGAACCTCCATCGGTCGTGATGGTTTGGGGAATCCCGAACCTATGAATCACGTGTTCTTTCACGAACTTAATCACATCTTCTGATTTTACCTTCTTCATAGGGACGGCCTCCACCCACTTGGTGAAGTAATCTGTGATGGCCAAAATCCATTCGTGTTTCTTACTCGAAGCCGGATGGATTTTTCCGATCATGTCCATGCCCCATCCTCGGAATGGCCAAGGTTTGATGATCGGGTTCATCGCTGATGCTGGTACCATCTGAATCTTCCCAAACATCTGGCATGCCTGGCACCCCTTGTAGTAATTGAAGCAATCTTCAAGCATGGTGGGCCAATAGAACCCTGAGCGCCTAATTAGCCACTTCATCTTGTGAGCCGACTGATGAGTTCCACAGGCGCCTTCATGCACCTCATGTAAGAGCCGATTAGACTCAGTTGGTCCCAGGCACTTGAGTAGTAACCCTTCCAACGTCCTGTAGAACATGTCGTCTCCTATGAGGACATACTTCATGGCTTTGTATCTTATCCGCTTAGGTGCCCCCCGAGCCGAATCTTTTAAGTATTTGAAGATTTCGGCTCTCCAATCATCTTGTTCCAGGAATTGGACCTGAACTTCTGACCCTTCAGGTGTATCTATGTAGCCTGACGCCATTTGCGCGAGATTGTTGGCCTCGGTATTCTGGGATCTTGGAACCCAATTAAAGTTGATGTATCGAAACTGTGTCATTAGCTCACGGCATTCCATCCAATATGGGAAAAGCGATTCACTCTCGCACTTATATTCATCCGTGAGCTGGTTGATCACCAACTTGGAGTCTCCAAAAAGTTCCACTGCTTCTGCTCCAGCTTCTAGTAGCAACTCCATCCCCTTACGTACCGCCTCATACTCCGCCACGTTGTTGGTGCAAGGGGTCGACAACCTGATGGAGAAGGAGTATTCCGTCCCCCTAGGCGATACGAGCAGAATGCCGATGCCACAACCATCGTCGCAAGCCGATCCATCGAAGAACATAGCCCATGCACGTATGGATAGTGCTGCTATATTGGTACTGATTCGCTCAGCTATGAGATCGGCTAATGCTTGTCCTTTGACTGCTTTCGCAGGCTGATACCGAAGGTCGAACTCTGACAACGCAAGCATCCATTTACCCAATCGGCCTTTCAACACGGGGGCCGACAACATGTGCTTGACAACGTCGGACTTGCATATGACGAAGATTTCTGCCGTCAAAAGGATGTGGTGTAGCTTGGTGCAGGTAAAGACCAGACAGAGGCACAGTTTCTCGACCTCAGGGTACCTTGTCTCCGCCTCCTTCTTCCTTCTGCGGCCAGAAAACGGCGCTTCTCAGACGGCTGAGTCCATCGGGCACCACCTTGGTCGGTGGTACCTATCTTCTTCTCCATCTGACTCCTCGAAGTCTTCTTCTTGAGATGACTCAGCTCTACTCTGAGGTGGGAGAGGTCCTAGACGTTTGAACACTGAAACTTCGTTCGTCCTTCTCCTTCGCTGTGTGCATTCTGGGCAGTCCTCGATTGTTGGCAATCGGCTCATTCCTGAGTCCCAGCAATGTTTGAAGAAGGGACAGTTCCAGTGTTTGTCCATGTTGTCTTGCTCCTTTGACCTCCCTCTGGCGCGACGTTCGTATCCGTCGTCGTGGCCGTTGTCCTGACGATACCTCCCGTCTGCATCAGACCGACGATATCCTTCATCGTCGTTATCGTAGCGGCGACGTCGGTCGTACTGCTGATCATATTTGCTGAGGAGATGCTCGGGTGATGGGCGTGGATGCCATATGTTTCTCACCTCCTCCTCGGCCAGGTACCGTTTATTGTCGTCTTGGGGCCGGTCACGTGGAACGGCCTCGTCTTTCTCTTTGCCACGAGTGTGGCTGCTCTCTGCTTTGTCCGCGTCATGGCGAATCACGAACCCCGCCATATTGGCATCGAAAGAGAACCCTGGTTCTCTTATGGAGTGGCTGAGATCGATCGTGTTGACACCAGGCAACGGACGTGTGTCTCCATTGAGCTTGATGCCGTGCGAACGGATCTTCTCACAGGAGCCGACGAGTTCGGTTCCGAGGACCGCCTTGACCTTGTCATGCTTCTTCTGGAGCTTGTCAGCCAGGTCCTCGTACTTGACCGGAATGCTTTCCGCCATCTCAGATGTAGATGGCGATGTGGTGGATGTTGAAGATTGTCCCACCGGGCGTGCCAGAATGTGTTGACGTCAGAAACCCACCGGCGGGCAGTGACTGATCAACACCGTAGAGCCGGGAACAACTAGGGCTGCGGCTGGCCCCAGTCCCTCAGAGCGACGGCCCGCAAAGCCTCCTGGTCGCGCGCCGATGCAAATTGCAAGCGTGCCACCTGACCTATACCTGGTCAGGAAGGTGTGGATGATGCCTCGCTTAGTTTCCTGCAGGGCACACACGTACACGTTAAATACGAGCCTCGATCGGCTCTCAGGTTATCCCGTGAATCGGCTCATGGAGCCGATCCACCCATGATTCGTCCAAGGTGGCCGAATATATGGTGGTCCTGCTTGATCAAGATAAAGCATATGAGATCCACGACGATTTGGGGTTTTCACCGCATAATCGGATCATCCTACTCACGATTGGGCCTCGCGCTCACGCACGGTGATCGTAAGCCAGCCCTAGACAAGGCCTAAAAACCAACACTAGGTTGATCCTCGGAACATCCTGTCTAGGGGCAGCAAACTACACCCTACATGCCGCTGGATCCTCCAACCCTTTGTAAGGCCTAACTATTGCAGATATTAAACTAATCCTTGATGAATCAAGGAGCAATCGTAACGGATCAGATCTACTAAATAAAGATCAAGCGGGGTGCCGCCCCTGCACCCATGATGAGGTACAAGGACGGCTAGATGCGCAAGGGTTGCACTACGACAACATATGATACTAAGAACAATACTAACCCTAACACATCTATGATAACTACGTTGCTCGCCATCAAAAAGGCTTCAGTACGAGCAACGCATGAACAACGTGGGCAGGCTCGTGCTGCCTAGATCGCGAGATGCGATCTAGGCAGCATGGTGCTTACCGGAGAAACCCTTGAGACGAAGGGGTTGGCGATGCGCCGAGATTGGTTTGTGGTGAACGTTGGTTGTTGTTTATTCCATAAACCCTAGATACATATTTATAGTCCAGGGGACTTTCTAATGTGGGCGTGCACCAAACCGTGCACGAGATAAATTCTAACTTCTACATAACCTACTATAAAGATACACGGGCTAACTAGCCCAAACTTGGTAAACAAGGCCGATTCACATATTTCTTCTATGTATATCTTCAAATCCGTCTTGATCGCGGCCCACCTCTGGCTTGGTCAAATTCTGGTGATAACAGTGTCTCCATTCTTTCTTTGAGCACTATCTTGAGAGCACAACTGTCATTCTTAGTGTAATATGCTTGTCTCAAAATATGATTGATTGTGGTATAACTTTGATGCTTTTATCTTTGACAATCACTACTTCTAGTCTTTCTATGAACTCAAGAGGTGCCTCGGCATTTATGTTTTGCCGATCAAATACGGGCAAGCGAGATACCACTTTATCATATTCTCTTATGAACATTGCAATCCTGCTTACATACATGATTCATGATGCTTATTATTAATTGTTGGTACTTCTCCATGATTGACATAGTTGTTGGATGATCTTATTTGCATGTATCTCATTATGAACTGCTTAAGTATTAGCCATAGCATGAGAATATATACATCATATGAGCAAATGTGTTCGTGAAAGTTCTTTTATCGCTCAGTTGTTAACTGAATTGCTTGAGGACAAGCAATAAGCTAAGCTTGGGGGGAGTTGATACGTCCAAAACGTATCTACTTTCCCGAACACTTTTGCTATTGTTTTGCCTCTAATTTGTGTATTTTGGATACAACTAACACGGACTAACGATGTTTTCAGCAGAACTGCTCTGGTGTCTCGTTTTTGTGCAGAAATCCAACTTTCGGGAAAATCCTCGGAATTTATGCGGAAGGGCCTATTTTACCAGAATATTGACGGAGCCAGAAGGGCAAGAGAGGTGGAGGCCCGAGGGCCCCACACCATATGGCGGCGCGGCCCGGGGGGCCCGCGCGGCTATGTGGTGTGGCCCCCTCGGCCGGCCTCCGATGCCCTTCGGACTACTTATTGGTTTCGACCTGAAAACGGGGAGAAGTCGAAGTCGCCAGAAACCCTCCAGAGAGCCGCCACATCGCGAAACTCCGTCGCGGGAGCCAGAAGTCTCCGTTCTGGCACTCCGCCGGGACGGGGAATTGGAGGAGATCTTCACCGCCATCACCGCCAACGCCTCTCCATCAACCAGCAATGTTTCCCCCATCCATGTGTGAGTAATTCCCCCGCTGTAGGCTGAAGGGGATGGTAGGGATTGGATGAGATTGGTCATGTAATAGTCATAAGATTGTTAGGGCATAGTGCCTAGTATCCGTAGATGTCACTTTTATGATATTGTTGCAACTTGTTATGCTTAATGCTTGTCACTAGGGCCCGAGTGCCATGATCTCAGATCTGAACATGTTATTGATTCATGAAGATATTCGTTGTTTATGATCTTACCTGCAAGTTGTATACACATGTCGTTGTCCGGAACCGATGGCCCCGAAGTGACAGAAATCGGGACAACCGGAGGGAATGGTAGCGATGTGAGGATCACGTGTGTTCACGGAGTGTTAATGCTTTGCTCCGGTACTCTATTAAAAGGAGTACCTTAATATCCAGTAGTTTCCCTAGAGGCCCGGCTGCCACCGGCTGGTAGGACAAAAGATGTTGTGCAAGTTTCTCATTGCGAGCACGTACGACTAAATATGGAACACATGCCTATTGATTGATTAGTACTTGGATACCGTTTTATTATTATCTGCAAATGCCCTGCTTTGATTGTTACATGAGTTTCTCTCATCCATGCAACGCCCGTTAAATCCGTCCCTGTGCCTACGTATTTTAATCCTGCTGTTTACTATAATCACTATCGCTGTCTTTATTTCACCGCTGCTGTTATTTCACTATTTCCACTGCCATAAAACTGTTACTACTGATAAACTCTTGCGAGCAAGTCTGTTTCCAGGTGCAGCTCAATTGACAACTCCGCTGTTAAGGCTTACAAGTATTCTTTGTCTCCCCTTCGGATGTGGTGGCGCGGCCGGACTCTCCAGAGCGTCATGGCCTATCGTGGCCCCCGCCTGCGCTACCCTCAATCCCAGCCCACGCGTGGTCATCCGCCGAGGTTCGACAACCGCGACCCCGATGCTAGCGACGATGACGTCGGCGACTTTGATGACTACAGTGGCGAATATTATAGGACTAGGCACGACTATGATTGAATGGCTCCAACATTCGAATCTGGCCATGTATCTTATTTTTCAGTTGAGGTCTGTACTTTAATTTCAGTTCAATCGTAATAAATTTCGTGTCAACCACTTTATTGAACAAAAACAACCGACAACGACTTTATAAACTAAATTTAAACTAATAGAACCGACAACGACTTTATTGAAATTACAATAAAATAGATAAATTACTAGTCTAGTCTCTACTCGTCGTCGGAGGTTGTCTCCGTCCAAATGTCATCCCACCGAGGGTCGTTTTCGGTCCAAGTTGTATTCGGGTTCTCGAGCTCGAAGGCGGCGACGGCCCGACGGTGGCGCCTGTTGGACCTGCGTTGTGCCCTAAGGTTAGCAAAGAACGCGTCGGGGCGCCCTCCACTGGCGCATCAACTGCTCGTCGCGCTCGGCGATGGCGATCCTGCGCTGCACCTGGCGATGCCGGCGACGGTCCTCGTCGTCGACGAGGCACGGCGGTGGCGCGAGGAACTCCGCCTCCTCTAGCGATTCAACATCCGGGAAGTTCATGTCGTGCCCTGGCCGCCGAAAGCGCCACGCCGCCGCGTCGTAAGCGCGCGCCGCCTCCTCCGGCGTGTTGTACGTGCCGAGGGTGAGGCGGAAGCCACCGGCGCGTATCTCGGCGGTGAACCTACCGCTCGGACGCACTCGAACGCCACGGAAACCGGACGCCCCTCGACGACGTGGAGGCATCCCGGAGATGAATGAGCGGAGGCGGTGGTGACGTGTGGTTGCGCCCGCACTCGTCGCTCTATATAGCGCACGCGGGGCATGGCACGTGTAAGCGGTGGCTACACGTCGCACGCCGGCGTCGGCGGGGCGAGGCACGTGGTAGCGGTGGCTACACGTCGCACGCCGGCGTCGGCGGGGCGAGGCACGTGGAAGCGGTGAAACGTTTGATATGATGCGAGATGCAAATAGTTATATGCATGTCATATTCATGTTCATTGGATTTTTCTGATCAATTTTCATATATAAAACTTTTGTATTTGAGTTACCATTCAAAAGTTATTGAAATAATAGTTTTATTAAGTTAAAATAGAAAAAAAAAGGGTGAAGAGAGATGGCTGATCCGTGGCACAACCCATCCAACGGCTCTAGGCCGTTGGATTCAAACGGCCGAGCCGTTGGATGGGCTGTGCCACGGATCAGCCATCTCCCTACTTTATCGCGGGTTGAGCCACGGCCCGCGATACCCCCTTTTATCGCGGGTGGTGGCGACCCGCGATAAAGTTTATCGCGGTCGTGCCACCACCCGCGATAAAAGGGGGTATATAACCTGGGCGCGCGGGCGGTGCCTCCACCCGCGACACCCGGAGGCCAACACTTAGCGAATTTGCGCCGCCAGGCTGCCCGATTTTCCACCGCCGCCGCCGTCGCCGCCGCCGCGTCGATCTCCTCCGGCTTCCTCTCCGCGCCTCTCCGCCCTCTCCGCCCTCTCCGCCCGCGCGCCCGTCCGTGCCGCGCGCGCGCCGCGGTGTGACGCCGCCGTCGCGCGCCCCCCGCCGTGTGCCGACCCCCGGCGCCGCCCCGCCGACCCCCGGCGCCGCCCCGCCGTGCCGACCCCCGCCGCCGCGCCCCCTCCGCCCGCTGCGCGCAGGTGACCACCGCGCGCCGCCGGCCGGGCGCCCGGCCCTTTTTTTTTTTTTTTTGGAGTTAATTATTAGTTAGTGGGTTAATTAGTTAGTTTATTCTAGTATTTAGTAAGTTTTTTTGTAAGTATTTTAGTATTTAGTAAGTTTTTTTGTAAGTATTTTAGTATTTTAGTATATATATAGATTATTTTAGTAAGTTTTTTGTAAGTATGTAAGTATTTTAGTATTTTAGTATTTTAGTATATATATAGATTATTTTAATAGTTAGTTTATAGTTATTTTATAGTTATCTTGTATATATATAGTTAGTATATAGTTAGTATAGTACCGACGCCGACACCGACGCCGCAACTCCCTCTTTTCTCGCCCTCTCGCGAAAACCATCGACGCCGCAACTCCCCTCTTCTCTCCCTTCTCGCGAACAACCGACGCCGACACCGGCGCGCCCTCTCCCTCTCGCCAACACATCTCTCTCCCTCTCGCGAAAATCACCGACGCCGCAACTCCCTCTCTTCTCTCCCTCTCGCGAAAACCATCGACGCCGCAACTCCCCTCTTCTCTCCCTCTCGCGAACAACCGACGCCGACACCAGCCCTCTCCCTCTCGCAAACACCTCTCTCTCCCTCTCGCGAAACCACCGACGCCGCAACTCCCCTCTTCTCTCCCTCTAGGGTTAGTTTAGTTTTTGGTTAGCTAGGGTTAGGGTTTGGTTTGGGTTAGAACATGTACTTATCGATTTAATTTTTTGCAGAAACAATGGATCCATTCGAACGGGACTTGGAACAGGAAGACATTTTCGCGAACATAATCCGCGATGGTGATGGAGAAGCCGGCGGCTCCGGTGATCATGGAGAAGCCGGCGGCTCCGGTGATCATGGAGAAGCCGGCGGCTCCGGTGATCATGGAGAAGCCGGCGGCTCCGGTGCTGGAGAAGCCGACGGCTCCGGTGATGGAGAAGCCGACGGCTCCGGTGATGACGAGGTATACGATTAGTATAGATGCATTAATGGAATTCTATATGTACATATGTATATAAATTAATTAATTTTTATTCTCTTAGGCCTCCGAAGATAAGTTGGACAAACGAGGCCCGGCAAAGAAGTTGACCAAAAAAGACCACTTCACAATTGAAGCTATATCACCGGAAGGCCAACCTGTGGCACCCTCACTTGTCAGAACGAAATTTAAAAATCAGTGCGGAGTTCTGGTTAGGGATTCTCTCCCGATCACTATTAGAGAATGGAACAAGACCAAGAAGGTGTCCGAAAATCAGGTTGCCGATAGGTACAAAAACACACTTTTTGACGACCTCATGGCACATTTCACTTTGCCAGATCTGGGATCGGAGTCTGAGAATGCTAAGCAGAGGGCGCTAGTGAAGAAATGGGCTCTTAAGAAGATGGGGGAACTTTTCCGGGCGTATAAGAACCGGTTATGGGCAACTTATAAGGCCGAGAAGAAGCCTCCAGTATTCGAGAACTATCTATCGAAGCAGGAGCATAATTGGGAAGAATTTGTGAAGTACAAAGAATCAGAGGAGGCTGTGAACCTGTCGAAGAAAAACCAGAAGAATGCAAGCGAGAAGAAATATCACCATCATACGGGGCGAGGGGGCTACGAAGTAGCCATGCCTAAGTGGGATGCACAAGAGGCTGAGATGGAGCGGAATGGGATCACTCCAGAACCCACGCGAGAAGGATGGGACATTAGGGCTCGAAATTGGTTCCTCGCGCATGGCTGTGAGTATGACATGAAGACAGGGAACATTGTTGAAAGTGACAGCAGGGTTAGGGTACCCAGGGAAAAATGGATTGAAGTGACGACAGAAATAAAGGCGGGAAAACTAAAGTTTGCTCCCGATAGAGAGAAAGACTTGCTGACGCTTGTCCTCGGTAATCCCGAGAAGGGAGGACGAACAAGAGGCTTCGGCCCTAGTGTTCCGTGGTCGCTTGGGTTTCCGGCCGACGCGGAGACTTATAGAAGCCGAGCGAGAGCTAAACAACGCGAGCTGCAGGTGCAGAATGACCGGATGGCCGAGTTCCAACGCCGACTTGACCAGCAGCAGCGGGAGATTCAGCAGCAACAGCTGGAGATAAATGAACTAAAAGGACAGCGCCAGCCAGATAATACCGCCGGCATATCTCAGCAGCGAGACAGCAGCGTTGCCGACTCGGAGGTGGCACCGCCTTTGAAGATGATAGATGGCGGTCCTGGCGACCCCATGGATGGAATCAAGGAGCAAACACCTTGTGATCTCCATGACGTGTTCAGGAACGTATCTGTTAAGGTGGCGGTCGGCTATGTCTTACCTGCATTTGGAGCTGAAGGTGAGCCGGCAACATGGCATGGCAATGAGATTCCAGCTGGCTATGCTCGTGTCGGGGTGGATTCAGTTGTACCGTCGTGGGAGACATTGCAGCTCGATATCCCTGGAGGTGATGGGGGGTTACACTCCGAGAGGTGCTGGGAGAAATCATTCTCTGGGAAAAGAAGAACATCAAGCTGCCAGGCTGGGTAGCCCCTAGTACCAGTCGTCCCAGGTCACCATCACCTCCTCCAGGTGATCGCAGGCCACCATCACCATCACCTCCTCCAGGTGATCGCAGGCCACCATCACCTCCTCCTACTGATCACATGTCGACACCATCACCCCATGGGTACGACGTCGACCACGACATCCGTAGTCCATCTCCATCTCCAGCGCCGCCGCCTCCGCCCACTAAGACTCGGTATGCACCCGGCCGGAAGCGTTTCAAGAGTCCTACCCGCAAGTTGTCGCCCCTCCCAAGAGTACCAAAGGTTCCTCCCCCCGTCCTTGGGATCTTACTGTCGAGCAAAATGCGGCCGCTGTTGCGAAACACAACTATGATCATTTCCATAAGCCAAAACCTCCAGCGCCAGAGCCATTCACCGAGAAGCAAATAGCATATGCTACTTCTTTTCTGAACACACCATCGCAATATGACTTGCACGAGAAAAAGGATGACTATACACGCCACCTTGCGAAGGTAATTGATGACAAGGCTAAGAAGAAGAAGGAGGATGACGAGGCTAAGAAGAAGAAGGAGGATGACGAGGCTAAGAAGAAGGAGGATGGCAAGGCTAAGGAGAAGGATAGTGCTAGCACGAGCAAATCATCAGCCGGGAAGAAGACAAGTGCACCCCTCAAGGCGCCCAAGCAAACGACAAAAGGCAAAAAAAGAAAGGAAGTTTCCCAGCTCGGAGAACAGGCCAAACAATCGATCCCAGCACTCAAAGTGTTTGATGTTCCCAAGCTGTACCGGGAACATGGTGAAGGTTTCAATATGGAAGAAGCTGAGGCGCTAGCGGCTTCGATGTCCTGTACCGTGGAGGAATTGCTGAGTGCCGCAGATGTTGCACTACCCTTTGCTGACATAGCTCCTACATTTGTCTACGGGGCCGACTTGGTCAGTAGAGAGCGGCTGGATAAAATGCCAACGCATATGCGGAATTTGCATCAGTGGTACCTTGATGCGTGCAAGGAGAACCAAAAGTACATCGTGGCGAAGATCCCACGTGAATATTACTACCGAAAGGAGGAGATCCATATTGAGATGAATGAACTCTGGCAGTTATTCAATTTAGAAGCCCTCGACAAATCTCTCATGAGCTGCTATTGCTTGTAAGTTGTTAACTACATCTAAATTCATTTTCATTCAGTTCATGTTCGTTTTCATTGCATATACTCATTATATCTTATGTGTTCTCTTATGCAGACTGAAGATCAGTGAATGCAAAAGTAATAATATTATCAATATTGGGTTTGTTGACCCCGATAAAGTACATGTTCAAACGGTAAAGCATAGCGCGTTAGATACGGGGGGAAACCTACTAAGGTTTTTGGGGGAGCAAAATTTCTGTGATTCAATACTGTTTCCTTACAACTACGAGTGAGAGTCTTAATGATCTTTTATGCACATTCAGTTTTGCTTACTCGATGTTAAGTGTAATTCCTGACGTATATACATAAACATGTGCAGCTTCCACTGGATTCTACTAGACATTCAACTTGATAAGGGAATAGTTGAAGTAAGGGACCCAATGAGTAGAGGCCTGGACGGGTTCCGCGACCTGCAGAAGTTGCTCCAAGTGTAATTTCCTTCATCGCCGCGCTATATCTTTCGTGAGATATCAATTAATTATCCACTCATTCAATCATTCTTTTGCCTGGCAGGACTTGGAAAGCTTTCAAGAAAAACATTAAGGGTACCTGGGCAGAGAAGCTAACATTTACTACTGTACCGTGCGCCCAGCAGCCACAAGGGACGAATCTATGTGGATACTACGTTTGCGAGTTCATTCGCATGTTAACCACTGAGAAGCAGAACAATAATAAATTCAACGTAAGCAATAACATTCACAACTTTATTTATTTTCGTCAATATTTCGTTATCAACATTGATATAGTCATACTCATCATCTCATTTTCCTATATAGGTCGACTACATGCGGGACACACTCGAACCAAAGGAACACCTACTAGGAATTGCGGAGGAAGTGGCGGGAGTTTTGCTTAGAGAAGTAATAGACAACAACGGCTTGTTTAGTCCAAATAGGCGCTCTCCCTCTCCCAAAGTTTAATTAGTCCCGGTAGTCGTGAGCTCATGTATATATATATGTAAGGGGAATCGACTTTTGTTTCCAATATTTGGTTGATCAATCTATATATAAATGAACGTGTGTACAACTTCTAGTAGCGTATAAATATATGCAACTTTTATTTCGAATAAAAGGGGGCGGTGGCGGCGGGGGCGGGGTGGGGGGGCTGCATCCCTCAAACCCTAAAGCAGCAGGTTTCTGGGAGCGCCACGTCGAGGACCTTTTGCCGCGGGTGGTAATACCGCCCGCGACAAAAGGGTCTGTCCACTGCGCGCCCCGCGTCTGCCACGTGGTTGACCATATGTCGCGGGTGGTAAGAGACCCGCGACAAAAGGTGGACCTTTTATCGCGCCTCCGTTGTCGCGGCTGGCCGCCCGCGACAAAAGGGGCTTACCACCCGCGGCAAAAGGCCTCTTCTCCACTAGTGAAAGTTCAGTTAGTTTTAGGCCGGCAGATGCTTTGACGCCAGTCTTGTAAGTAGACGTGTGAAGTAGAACATAACGTCTCTTAGGAATGGGTATAGTATATTGCTGATCGCCATAGTTTGTCTACGGGGCTGGTTCACTTCCCTATTTCATGTTTTCTTTCGCTTCGGCTTGCTTGGTTAGTTTACTCCTAAGCAATTCCTGACAGTGCATATCTTTACTCTTTACGGTAGCATTTCTATATATACGAATCAGAAATGACGGAGTAAACTTTTAATGTGAACCTTTTTTGTTTTTATCGTTCCTCTATGGTTGTTAGTTCTTGTTTATTTTTTCTGTTTTTGCAAACTTGTCGATGAATGTGTTTGTTCTGGAATGCGCCAACAGTATGCGAGTATGCTTCACTTAGTTGTTATATGTTTTCTTTCTCTCGTGCATACTTGGTTCTATATTACCATCTTTTCAATAGCGCCGGGAGCAACGTCGCTACCAACCGCCACCGATCCAGAATCTGCGGGGTGCGATTCGTGACGGGGGGCACCAAGATCCTCGGGCTCCGCTCATGGGGAGCGGGGAAACCCGAGCCGTGTGCCGACGGAGGGTGGGACTCCGGCGACGGGTGAGACCGCGCACATCGTCTGTTACCACCGTGGGAAGACGGGGCACATCGAGGCAGATTGCGAAGACGAACCGTTCTGCGTCAAATGCAACAAGAGCGGCCATCTGTCAGCCATGTGCGCTTAACTGTCCAAGAAGACAGATCCCTACTGGGCTGGCTACGTGGAGGGTAGGGGCTTCACATGCTGTGATGTGCCGGAAGAGGAAGTGCTTCCCCGGCACCGAACGTGGCGTTGGTGATTCTGGAAGGGGAGATTTATCTGCTGAACAGATGGAGGACGAACTCAAAGACCTGGTGGACGAAGATTGGGGTGGCGCGTGCGAAGATCAACCGCTCGGACTTCGCTATGTTCTTCCCTTCCAAAGAAAGCTTGCGTATGGCGATCAGGGCGGAGGCCTTACCCTGCCTACTAGCTGTTGGAGATATGCCCAAGAGGCAATAATAAATTAGTTATTGTTATATCTTAGTGTTCATGATAAATATTTACATCTCATGCTATAATTGTATTAACCGAAACATTGATACATGTGTGTTATGTAAACAACAAGGAGTCCCTAGTAAGCCTCTTGTATAACTGGCTTGTTGATTAATAGATGATCATGGTTTCGTGATCATGAACATTGGATGTTGTTAATAACAAGGTTATGTCATTGGTTGAATGATATAATGGACATACACCCAAATAAGCGTAGCATGAGATCATCATTAAGTTCAACTTGCTATAAGCTTTCGATACTTAGTTACCTAGTCATTCGACCATGAGATCATGTAAATTACTTACACCGGAAGGGTACTTCGATTACATCAAACGCCATTGTGTAAATTGGTGGTTATAAAGATGGGATTAAGTATTCGGAAAGTATGAGTTGAGGCATATGGATCAAGAGTGGGATTTGTCCATCCCGATGACGGATAGATATACTCTGGGCCCTCTCGGTGGAATGTCGTCTGATTAGCTTGCAAGCATGTGATTGGATCACAAGAGATGACATACCACGGTATGAGTAAAGAGTACTTGTCGGTAACGAGGTTGAACAAGGTATGGAGATACCGATGATCGAACCTCGGACAAGTAAAGTATCGCGTGACAAAGGGAATCGGTATCGTATGTAAATGGTTCAATCGATCACTAAGTTATCGTTGAATATGTGGGATCCATTATGGATCTCCAGATCCCGCTATTGGTTATTGCTCGGAGAGGAGTCTCGACCATGTCTGCATAGTTCGCGAACCGTAGGGTGACGCGCTTAAGGTTCGATGTCGCATAAGTAGATTTGGAATATGGTATGGAGACAAAGTTTGTTCGGAGTCTCGGATGGGATCCAGGACATCACGAGGAGGTCCGGAATGGTCCGGAGAATAAGATTCATATAAGGAAAGTTGATTTCTAGGTTTCGGAAAAGTTCGGGATTTTTCCGGTGAAAGACCGGGAAGGTTCTAGAAGGTTCCAGGGGTCCCACCAGTGGGCCCACGACCCTAGGAGGCCTAGCATGGGCCGAGGGGATGCACCCTAGCCTAATGGGCCAGGGGCACATGCCCCTCAAGGCCCAGGCCGGCCAACCCTAGGGTTTTCCCCAAAACCCTAGGGGGGATCAACTTGGGGGGTGATACGTCGCCAACGTATCTATAATTTCTGTTATTCCATGCTAGTTTTATGACAATACCTACATGTTTTGCTCACACTTTATAATGTTTTTATGCATTTTCTGGGACTAACCTATTAACAAGATGCCGAAGTGCCAGTTCCTGTTTTCTGCTGTTTTTGTTCCAGAAAAGTTGTTCGGGCAATATTCTCGGAATTGACGAAACAAAAGCCAAACATATTATTTTCCGAGGGACGCACGGAGCCGAAGGGCAAGCCTGGGGAGGCCCACGGCCTCCAGACCATAGGCCGGGGCGGGTGGCCCCCTGGCCGCGCTGGGGTGTGGGGAGCCCACGTCGGGACTCCACCGACATCGCCCATTTGCCTATTTATTCCCCCACGACGCGAAAACCCTGAATCAATCAATCATACTCCAGAAAGACTCCCGGAGCGCCGCCGCCATCGCGAAACCTAGTTTTGGGGGTCAGAAGTTCCTGTTTCGGCACCCTGCCGGGACGGGGATCGACCCCCGGAGCCTTCTCCATCGACGCCACCGCCTCCATCATGCTCCGTGAGTAGTTCCCCCATGGACTACGGGTTCTAGAAGTAGCTAGTTGGTACTCTCTCTCCCATGTACTTCAATACAATGATCTCATGAGCTGCCTTACATGATTGAGATCCATCTGATGTAATCGGTGTTGTGTTTGTTGGGATCCGATGAATTGTTACATTATGATCAGTCTATCTATAAAGTTTGTGAAGTTATTGTTGCTGCAATCTTGTTGTGTTTAATGCTTGTCACTAGGGCCCGAGTGGCATGATCTTAGATTTAAGCTCTATATTATTGCTTAGATTGTATCTACAAGTTGTTTGCACATGTCTATGTACGGAACCCGAGGCCCCAGTGACAGCAATGGGATAACTGGAGGGGATGTCTTAGATATGAGGATCACATGTTTTCACCAAGTGTTAATGCTTTGCTCCGGTGCTCTATTGAAAAGTACCTTAATTACCAGTAGATTCCCTTGAGGCCCGGCTGCCACCGGCTGGTAGGACAAAAGATGTTATGCAAGTTTCTCATTGCAAGCATGTATGACTATATATGGAAAACATGCCTAGATGATTAATAAACTGGATGTTCTGTCTTAATGCTATAAAAATTATGTCAATTGCCCAACTGTAATTTGTTCACCCAACACGTGTTATTGGAGAGTTACCACTAGTGTAGATAGCTGGGAACCCCGGTCCATCTTTCATCATCAAATACTCACTCGGTCCTATATGCCATTAGAAGTAGTATCAACTATTTTCTGGTGCCATTGCCTCTGTGTTACTGCTACTGCTGTTGTGTTACTGTTACTATTGCTCTCATATTACTGCTGCTTTCACATCACCCCTGTTACTAGTGCTTTTCCAGGTGCAGCTGAATTGACAACTCAGTTGTTAAGGCTTATAAGTATTCTTTGTCTCCCCTTGTGTCGAATCAATAAATTTGGGTTTTACTTCCCTCGAAGACTGTTGCGATCCCCTATACTTGTGGGTTATCAAGACTATTTTCTGGCGCCGTTGCCGGGGAGCATAGCTCTACTCATAAGTTCACCTGGGGAGTACACTCTACCTCTCTCTCTATTTTTATTTTATTTTGTTTTGCTTAGTTTACTTTTGTCTAGTTTATTTGTGCTTAGTTTATTTCTGTCTAGTATTACTTTGCTTAGTTTACTTTTGTCTAGTTTATTTTTGTCTTGTTTTATTTTTCTTATATACCCGAAAATCCATAAAATTTTGAAAAACCGAAAAATTAAAAACTGTTGTTATGGAAGAACCCACAACCTGTATGGAGCTTATAGAATTATATATGAATTATAGAGAATCAAGAAAGGGTAAAGTCATGAGTGCCGTGTTAGAAAAATTGAATACAATTGCTAAAATCTTCCTTAAACGCCATGATATAAACTATTGCTCTAAACAAGATACTAAACATCTTAAATTCCAATGTGGTTTTAGTGAAGAAGTTTTAATTGTGAACTATCATTGGAATAACTATATTCATCTTGGGTTCGAAGAAGTAGAACGATTTGTTTTATTTATGGGAGCCTCTGAAATAGAACCCTTCATGTCTAAAAACTATGAAACATGTGTTGCTTGTAAGGACCTTAAAGATTATGTCTCTTCTATCCTTGATTTTTGCATAGAACATTACAGCAATAATCCTTATATCATTGATTATAAAGAGAGACTCATTCATGCACAAGAATGCACTCACAATTTGCAGGAACCTGTGGAAGAAGAAATTGATGAACCTGAAAGCTCATTGGATGAAAAAGAGGAGGAGAGTGATGAACAAAAGGAGGAAGAATGGATTAGCTACCCATGCCAACCTTCTAATGAGAGTAACTCTTTATCTCTTACACTATTTGATTGCCCTCCATGCTTACCAAAGGAGGATGAATGTTATGTTCCTGTGGATTCTCTTGAAATATTCCCTATGAGTAAAACTTGTGAGAATAATTATGCTACTATTATCTATGATAATCCATGCTATTTTGATAAATCTTATGATAATGCTTTGTTTGTGCCTGATATCGAAATGCATGGTACTAAAGAGTTTTGCTTAGCAAATGTTTATGATAAAGCACTAGATGATGGTCCTATGTTACTTGATAATATTAATTGTACTACTAATGAAAATGGGATTGGAGAGGTCTTGACTTTATCTAGGAGTCCCATATCTCTTGAGATTGATCAATCATCTTGTTATATTATTGATAAAAGTGGGTTTGAAAGTTTTTATCCCATTATTTTTGAGCTTGATAAAAATTATGTGTTTGTGAATCATGAAAAGCATGCTGTATGTGATAGTTATATTGTTGAGTTTGTTCATGATGCTACTGGAAATTATTATGAGAGAGAAAAATATGGTTGTAGAAATTTTCATGGTACTAAAACACCTCTCTACATGCTGAAAATTTTGAAGTTACTCGTGTTTTATCTTCCTATGCTTGTCACTTTGTTCTTCATGAATTTATTTGTGTACAAGATTCCTATGCATAGGAAGTGGGTTAGACTTAAATGTGTTTTGAACTTGCTTTTTGATGCTCTCTTTGCTTCAACTCTCATCCTTATGTGAGCATCATTAAAATTGTTGAGCCCATCTTAATGGCTATAAAGAAAGCACTTCTTGGGAGATAACCCATGTTTTTATTTTGCTACTGTTTTGTTGTGTCTTGGAAGTTGTTACTACTGTAGCAACCTCTCCTTACCTTTATTGCATTTTTGTGCCAAGTGAAGTCTCTAATAGAAGTTGATGCTAGATTTGGATTTCTGCGCAGAAACAGATTTTTAGCTGTCACGAATTCGCGTTTTTCTCTCTGTAGAAGAATCAAAAAATCTGGAAAATTCATGCGTGATCCTCAGATATGTACGCAACTTTCATTAGTTTTGAGTTTTCTGATTTGAGCAACGGAAGTACCTCTAAAAATTCGTGTTTACTGGCTGTTCTGTTTTGACAGATTCTGTCTCTGTTTTTTGCATTGTCTCTTGTGGACTTTAAGTAAGGCTTTCTAGACGTGGAGAGCTGTAGCTAATGTTTTATTGAGTTCTTGCAATGTGTCACTACAGGGCTAAAGTGGATTAAAGTTTTTTGAGTACTAACCCCTCTAATGAAGTTTATGAGAAGTTTGGTGTGGCAGAAGTTTTCAAGGGTCAAGAGAGAAGGGTGATATAATGTGATCAAGAAGAGTGAAGAGCCTAAGCTTGGGGATGCCCCCGTGGGTCACCCAAGCATATTTCAAGAAGACTCAAGCGTCTAAGCTTGGGGATGCCCAAGGCATCCCCTTCTTCATCAACTTATCAGGTCATCTCTAGTGAAACTATATTTTTATTCTTCCACATCATATGTTTTTTACTTGGAGCGTCTGTGTGCTTTTATTTTGTTTGTGTTTGAATAAATTCGGATCCTAGCAATTCTTGTGTGGGAGAGAGACACTCTCCGCTTTTTCATATGAACCCTGGTGTTCTTCGTTTTATTATTCATGTTCATGGCAGAAGCTGAAAGCCGCAGCACTTATGGTTATTTGGTTACATAAAATGCTTCATATTGTCTTGAATAATTTGATACTTGGCAATTGTTTTGAGCTCTCGAGTAGATCATGTTTAAGCTCTTGCATCATGTGGTTTAAACCTATTAGTGGAGAACTACCGTAGAGCTTGTTGAAATTTGGTTTGCATGATTGGTCTCTCTAAGGTCTAGATATTTTCTGGTAAAAGTGTTTGAGCAACAAGAAAGACAGTGTAGAGTCTTATAATGCTTGCAATACGTTCTTATGTAAGTTTTGATGTACCGGTATATATTTGTGTTTGCTTCAAACAACCTTGCTAGCCAAAGCCTTGTACTGAGAGGAATGCTTCCCGATGCTGATACGTCTCCAACGTATCGATAATTTCTTATGTTCCATGCTACTTTATTGATGATACCTACATGTTTTATGCACATTATATGTCGTATTTACGCATTTTCTGGAACTAACCTATTAACAAGATGCCGAAGAGCCAGTTGTTGTTTTCTGCTGTTTTTGGTTTCAGAAATCCTAGTAAGGAAATATTCTCGGAATTGGACGAAATCAACGCCCAGGGTCCTATTTTTGCACGAATCTTCCAGAAGACCGGGAGTCGAAGTGGGGCCACGAGGTGGCGACACCACGGGGCGGCGCGGCCCAGGGCCTGGCCGCGCCGACCTATGTGTGGGCCCTCGCGCCGCCTCTTGACCTGCCCTTCCGCCTACAAATAGCCTCCGTCGCGAAAACCCCAGTCCGAGAGCCACGATACGGAAAACCTTCCGAGACGCCGCCGCCGCGAATCCCATCTCGGGGGATTCGGAGATCGCCTCCGGCACCCTGCCGGAGAGGGGATTCATCTCCCGGAGGACTCTACACCGCCATGGTCGCCTCCGGAGTGATGAGTGAGTAGTTCACCCCTGGACTATGGGTCCATAGCAGTAGCTAGATGGTCGTCTTCTCCTAATTGTGCTTCATTGTTGGATCTTGTGAGCTGCCTAACATGATCAAGATCATCTATCTGTAATACTATATGTTGTGTTTGTCGGGATCCGATGGATAGAGAATACTATGTTATGGTGATTATCAATCTATTGTTTATGTGTTGTTTATGATCTTGCATGCTCTCCGTTATTAGTAGAAGCTCTGGCCAAGTTTTTGCTCTTAACTCCAAGAGGGAGTATTTATGCTCGATAGTGGGTTCATGCCTTCATTGACACTGGGACAGTGACAGAAAGTTCTAAGGTTGTGATGTGCTGTTGCCACTAGGGATAAAACATTGATTCTATGTCTAAGGATGTAGTTGTCGATTACATTACGCACCATACTGCAATGCAATTGTTTGCAACTTAATACTGAAAGGGGTTCGGATGATAACCAGAAGGTGGACTTTTTAGGCATAGATGCAGTTGGATGGCGGTCTATGTACTTTGTCGTAATGCCCGGATTAAATCTCACTATATTTATCATATCATGTACATGCATTGTTATGCCCTTCTCTATTTGTCAATTGCCCGACTGTAATTTGTTCACCCAACATGCTTTTATCTTATGGGAGAGACACCTCTAGTGAACTGTGGACCCCGGTCCTATTCTTTACATCGCATACAATCTACTTCAATACTTGTTTTACTGTTTTCTTGCAAACAATCATCTTCCACACAATACGGTTAATCCTTTGTTACAGCAAGCCGGTGAGATTGACAACCTCACTGTTTCGTTGGGGCAAAGTACTTGGGTTGTGTTGTGCAGGTTCCATGTTGGCGTCGGAATCCCTGTTGTTGCGCCGCATCACATTTCGCCACCATCAACCTTCAACGTGCTTCTTGACTCCTACTGGTCCGATTAAACCTTGGTTTCTTACTGAGGGAATCTTGCCACTGTGCGCATCATACCTTCCTCTTGGGGTTCCCAACGGACGTGTACATCTACGCGCATCAAGCACAATTTCTGGCGCCGTTGCCGGGGAGATCAAGACACGCTGCAAGGGGAGTCTCCACTTCTCAATCTCTTTACTTTGTTTTTGTCTTGCTTTATTTTATTTACTACTTTGTTTGCTGCACCTAAACAAAACACAAAAAAATTAGTTGCTAGTTTTACTTTATTTACTGTCTTGCTCTCTATATCAAAAACACACAAAAAATTAGTTACTTGCATTTAATTTACTTGATTCATCATGTTTCCTGTTAATTTTACCACAAAAGACATACCGGTAGGACGTGGGTCCATAGTTGGGAGAAATAATATAGAAGAATTTTTCAATCATGTCAGTATTACTGAAGATTTTGAAGATAGACACTTGGTAGAACTTGCACCTACCTATGAAATTGCTGCTGCTGCTTTAGTTCGCATGTTGGAAACTAAATTTGTTAATCTCAATCCTATAATCCAACACATGTTTCTTACACTTGGTGATATGGAAGAAGGGGAAAAGAAAGATTTTGTTTTAGAAACTCTTCTTAGAGAATTTGGTGGTCTAGCAAGAGAGGCTAGAAAGGTCTTTGCTAAATTTAATATGCTAGGTTCTCATACCAATTTTGTTGGTCTCCTTGAAAAAATGGACATGGATAGAATAAGGTACACTAATAATATTAATGATGGTGGGGAGATCAAAGCACCAATACCATGTAAACTCCTAGCTATGAATGATGCACTAGAAAATAACTATGCTTGGCTTGTTCCTGAAAATTTGTTCGATGAGAATAGCAAGCCCAAGACTAATGAAAAGGGAGACGCTAAAACTTATGTATCCAATATACTATGCTTGGTTGAGAAAACTCCCAATACCCCTGGTTATGATGTTGATGCTTCATCTCTTGATGTTACTTGATTTGCACTTTCTGCGCCTAGCTGTTAAAGAAAAGCGCTTATGGGAGACAACCCATGTTTTTACTACAGTATTTTGTTTTATATTTGAGTCTTGGAAGTTGTTTACTACTGTAGCAACCTCTCCTTATCATGTTTTTGTGCCAAGTAAAGTTTCTATGTCAAAGTTGACGTTATATTTGGGATCGCTGCGCAGAAACAGCATTGCTGTCTGTCACGAATCTGGGCCTAAGTCTCTGTAGAAAATTCGAAAAAATCTGCCAATTTACGAGCGTGATCCTCAGATATGTACGCAACTTTCATTAGTTTTGAGTTTTTCCATTTGAGCAAGTCTGGTGCCATTTTAAAATTCGTCTTTACGGACTGTTCTGTTTTTGACAGATTCTGCCTTTTATTTCGCATTGCCTCTTTTGCTATGTTGGATGAATTTCTTTGATCCATTAATGTCCAGTAGCTTTATGCAATGTCCAGAAGTGTAAAGAATGATTGTGCCACCTCTGAACATGTGAATTATTAATTGTGCACTAACCCTCTAATGAGTTTGCTTGAAGTTTGGTGTGAAGGAAGTTTTCAAGGGTCAAGAGAGGAGTATGATATACTATGATCAAGAGGAGTGAAAGCTCTAAGCTTGGGGATGCCCCGTGGTTCATCCCTGCATATTTTAAGAAGACTCAAGCGTCTAAGCTTGGGGATGCCCAAGGCATCCCCTTCTTCATCGACAACATCATCAGGTTCCTCCCCTGAAACTATATTTTTATTCAGTCACATCTTGTATTCTTTACTTGGAGCGTCGGTTTGTTTTTGTTTTTGTTTTTGTTTGAATAAAATGGATCCTAGCATTCACTTTGTGGGAGAGAGACACGCTCCGCTGTTGCATATGGACAAATATGTCCTTAGGCTTTACTCATAATATTCAAGGCAAAGTTTCTTCTTCGTTAAATTGTTATATGGTTGGAATTGGAAAATGCTACATGTAGTAATTCTAAAATGTCTTGGATAATGTGATACTTGGCAATTGTTGTGCTCATGTTTAAGCTCTTGCATCATATGCTTTGCACCCATTAATGAAGAAATACATAGAGCTTGCTAAAATTTGATTTGCATATTTGGTCTCTCTAAGGTCTAGATAATATCTAGTATTGAGTTTTGAACAACAAGGAAGACGGTGTAGAGTCTTATAATGTTTACAATATGTCTTTTATGTGAGTTTTGCTGCACCGGTTCATCCTTGAGTTTGCTTCAAATAACCTTGCTAGCCTAAACCTTGTATCGAGGGAATACTTCTCATGCATCCAAAATCCTTGAGCCAACCACTATGCCATTTGTGTCCACCATACCTACCTACTACATGGTATTTCTCCGCCATTCCAAAGTAAATTGCTTGAGGGCTACCTTTAAAATTCCATCATTCACCTTTGCAATATATAGCTCATGGGACAAAATAGCCTTAAAAACTATCGTAGTATTGAATATGTACTTATGCACTTTATCTCTTATTAAGTTGCTTGTTGTGCGATAACCATGCTTCTGGGGAACGCCATCAATTACTCTTTATTGAATATCATGTGAGTTGCTATGCATGTCCGTCTTGTCTGAAGGATCTGCCACCTTAATGATTGGAGCATGCATATTGTTAGAGAAGAACATTGGGCCGCTAACTAAAGCCATGAATCATGGTTGAAGTTTCAGTTTTGGACATATATCCTCAATCTCATATGAGAATAATAATTGTTGCTACATGCTTATGCATTTAAGAGGAGTTCATTATCTGTTGTCCATGTTGTCCCGGTATGGATGTCTAAGTTGAGAATAATCAAAAGCGAGAAATCCAAAATGCGAGCTTTCTCCTTAGACCTTTGTACAGGCGGCATGGAGGTACCCCTTTGTGACACTTGGTTGAAACATGGCATTGCAAAGATCCGGTAGTCCAAGCTAAGTAGGACAAGGTGCGGGCACTATTAGTATACTATGCATGAGGCTTGCAACTTGTAAGATATAATTTACATAACTCATATGCTTTATTACTACCGTTGACAAAATTGTTTCATGTTTTCAAAATAAAAGCTCTAGCACAAATACAACAATCGATGCTTTCCTCTTTGAAGGACCATTCTTTTACTTTTATTGTTGAGTCAGTTTACCTATCTCCCTCCACCTTAAGAAGCAAACACTTGTGTGAACTATGCATTGATTCCTACATACTTGCATATTGCACTTGTTATATTACTTTATGTTGACAATATCCATGAGATATACATGTTATAAGTTGAAAGCAACCGCTGAAACTTAATCTTCCTTTGTGTTGCTTCAATACCTTTACTTTGATTTATTGCTTTATGAGTTAACTCTTATGCAAGACTTATTTATGCTTGTCTTGAAGTACTATTCATGAAAAGTCTTTGCTTTATGATTCAGTTGTTTACTCATGTCATTACCATTGTTTTGATCGCTGCATTCATTACATATGTTTACAAATAGTATGATCAAGATTATGATGGCATGTCACTTCAGAAATTATCTTTGTTATCGTTTTACCTGCTCGGGACGAGCAGAACTAAGCTTGGGGATGCTGATACGTCTCCAACGTATCGATAATTTCTTATGTTCCATGCTACTTTATTGATGATACCTACATGTTTTATGCACATTATATGTCGTATTTACGCATTTTGGAACTAACCTATTAACAAGATGCCGAAGAGCCATTCTGTTTTCTGCTGTTTTGGTTTCAGAAATCCTAGTAAGGAAATATTCTCGGAATTGGACGAAATCAATGCCCAGGGTCCTATTTTTGCACGAAGCTTCAGAAGACCGAAGGGGAGTCGAAGTGGGGCCACGAGGTGGCGACACCACAGGGCGGCGCGGCCCAGGGCCTGGCCGCGCCGACCTATGGTGTGGGCCCCTCGCGCCGCCTCTTGACCTGCCCTTCCGCCTACAAATAGCCTCCGTCGCGAAAACTCCAGTACCGAGAGCCACGATACGGAAAACCTTCCAGAGACGCCGCCGCCGCGAATCCCATCTCGGGGATTCAGGAGATCGCCTCCGGCACCCTGCCGGAGAGGGGATTCATCCCCCGGAGGACTCTACACCGCCATGGTCGCCTCCGGAGTGATGAGTGAGTAGTTCACCCTGGACTATGGGTCCATAGCAGTAGCTAGATGGTCGTCTTCTCCTAATTGTGCTTCATTGTTGGATCTTGTGAGCTGCCTAACATGATCAAGATCATCTATCTATAATACTATATGTTGTGTTTGTCGGGATCCGATGGATAGAGAATACTATGTTATGGTGATTATCAATCTATTGTTTATGTGTTGTTTATGATCTTGCATTCTCTCCGTTATTAGTAGAGGCTCTGGCCAAGTTTTTGCTCTTAACTCCAAGAGGGAGTATTTATGCTCGATAGTGGGTTCATGCCTTCATTGACACCTGGGACAGTGACAGAAAGTTCTAAGGTTGTGATGTGCTGTTGCCACTAGGGATAAAACATTGATTCTATGTCTAAGGATGTAGTTGTCGATTACATTACGCACCATACTTAATGCAATTGTCTGTTGCTTTGCAACTTAATACTGAAAGGGGTTCGGATGATAACCTGAAGGTGGACTTTTTAGGCATAGATGCAGTTGGATGGCGGTCTATGTACTTTGTCGTAATGCCCGGATTAAATCTCACTATATTTATCATATCATGTACATGCATTGTTATGCCCTTCTCTATTTGTCAATTGCCCGACTGTAATTTGTTCACCCAACATGCTTTTATCTTATGGGAGAGACACCTCTAGTGAACTGTGGACCCCGGTCCTATTCTTTACATCGCATACAATCTACTGCAATACTTGTTTTACTGTTTTCTTGCAAACAATCATCTTCCACACAATACGGTTAATCCTTTGTTACAGCAAGCCGGTGAGATTGACAACCTCACTGTTTCGTTGGGGCAAAGTACTTGGGTTGTGTTGTGCAGGTTCCACGTTGGCGCCGGAATCCCTGTTGTTGCGCCGCATCACATTTCGCCACCATCAACCTTCAACGTGCTTCTTGACTCCTACTGGTCCGATTAAACCTTGGTTTCTTACTGAGGGAAACTTGCCACTGTGCGCATCATACCTTCCTCCTGGGGTTCCCAACGGACGTGTACATCTACGCGCATCAGCATCCAAACTTTATCCAAAACCTATGCCATTTGTGTCCACCATATCTACCTATTATGTGGTATTTCCTGCCATTCCAAGTAAATACTTCATGTGCTACCTTTAAACAATTCAAAAGCTATTATCTCTTGTTTGTGTCAATGTTTTATAGCTCATGAGGAAGTATGTGGTGTTTATCTTTCAACATTGTCATTTACTTCGAGACTTTCACCAATGGACTAGTGGCACATCCGCTTATCCAATAATTTTGCAAAAAGAGCTGGCAACGGGGTGCCCAGCCCCAATTAATTAACTTTCATTAATAATTCTCTTCACATGTTTTGCCCTGATCTATCAGTAAGCAACTTAATTTTGCAAATAGACACTCCTCTATGGTATGTGAATGTTGGAAGGCACCCGAGGATTCGGTTAGCCATGGCTTGTGAAAGCAAAAGGTTGGGAGGAGTGTCATCTATAAATAATGAAACTAAAATACATGTGTAAACAAAAGAGAAGAGGGATGATCTACCTTGCTGGTAGAGATAACGTCCTTCATGGGAGCCGCTCTTGAAAGTCTGGTTGATGAGGTAGTTAGAGTACCCACTACCATTCGTTGACAACAACAAACACCTCTCAAACTTTACTTTTATGCTCTCTATATGATTTCAAAACATGAAAAGCTCTAGCACATGATTTAATCCCTGCTTCCCTCTGTGAAGGGCCTTTCTTTTACTTTATGTTGAGTCAGTTTACCTACTTCTTTCTATCTTAGAAGCAAACACTTGTGTCAACTGTGTGCATTGATTCTTACATGCTTGCTTATTGCACTTATTATTTTACTTTGTGTTGACAATTATCCATGAGGTATGCATGTTGAAGTTGAAAGCAATTGCTGAAACTTAAATCTTCCTTTGTGTTGCTTCAAACCTCTTATTAAGAATTTATTGCTTTATGAGTTAACTCTTATGCAAGACTTTTTGATGCTTGTCTTGAAAGTACTATTCATGAAAAGTTTTGCTATATGTTATCTATTTGTTAGCAAACTATAGATCATTGCCTTGAGTCACTTCATTCATCTCATATGCTTTACAATAGTATGATTAAGATTATGTTGGTAGCATGTCACTTCAGAAATTATTCTTTTTATCGTTTACCTACTCAAGGGCGAGTAGGAACTAAGCTTGGGGATGCTTGATACGTATATCTATAATTTATGATGTTCCATGCTAGTTTTATGACAATACCTACATGTTTTGCTCACACTTTATAATGTTTTTATGCATTTTCCGGGACTAACCTATTAACAAGATGCTGAAGTGCCAGTTCCTGTTTTCTGCTGTTTTTGGTTCCAGAAAAGGTGTTCGGGCAATATTCTCGGAATTCGACGAAACAAAAGCCAAACATCTTATTTTTCCGAGGGACACACGGAGCCAGAAGGGCAAGCCTGGGGGAGGCCCACGGCCTCCAGACCATAGGCCGGGCGGGTGCCCCCCTGGCCGCGCCGGGTGTGGGGAGCCCACCTCGGGACTCCAGCGACATCGCCCCTTTGCCTATTTATTCCCCCACGACGCGAAAACCCTGAATCAATCAATCATACTCCAGAAAGACTCCCGGAGCGCCGCCGCCATCGCGAAACCTAGTTTCGGGGTCAGAAGTTCCTGTTTCGGCACCCTGCCGGGACGGAGATCGACCCCCGAGCCTTCTCCATCGACGCCACCGCCTCCATCATGCTCCGTGAGTAGTTCCCCCATGGACTACGGGTTCTAGCAGTAGCTAGTCCCACAAGTATAGGGGATCGTTTGTAGCCTTTTCGATAAGTAAGAGTGTCGAACCCAACGAGGAGCTAAAGGTAGGATAAACATTCTCTCAAGTTCTATCAACCACTGATACAACTCTACGCACACTAAGCGTTTGCAATATCTAGGAAATAAAACTAGAGCGATAACGGGTATGAGAGGTGACTTTGCAGAACAATAAAATACACGGAATAAATGTTAGTGCTGCAGCAATAAAACAAACTAAACTAACAGTACCATGAGTGTGGAAAGGCGGTGGTAATAGTGGTGGCTTTGTCCAAGATCAATTAGTGAAGACATTTAGTTCATTGTCTTTGATGTAGTTTTCAATGTGGGAGAGGCTAAATATACAAGCGCTCCACTACTTGGGATTACAAGTACTATATGATTGGATTGTTAGCAAACATCCGTAAATACTAACAATGCATTAAGGTTTCCCCAACCATAGCCTTAAGTTTATGGTCCTCTTACTCCCATACATGCAACTAACCGGTTTGAGCCCTCAGGTTTCTGTCACTCCGGCAGGACTACCCCCTTCCTTTGCACATACTACTAACCCTATGGTGTTGATCCATGCGCGCACAAGTATAATGGACACCAAAGGACAGTACCATATCAACATACAACTCTAATGAACCATAGACATTCAACAAAGCAATCAAAAGACAAATATACTACATAAACATGACATAGATCATAGGATAAATATTATAGCATCAAACACCATGTTACATAGGACGGTACAGAGGTTTGTGGGAGGATGAACCACTGAATACAAGGAGGAGATGGTGATGGAGATGGCGGTGAAGACGTTGGAGAGGGGCAGCGCGGCGGCGCAGGGCGGCGGCGGCGCCGGCGGCGCGGGGAACTCCTTTCCCCGCCGCCGGCAAGCTTGGGGAGCGCCGCCCCTTAGCCTCCCTCCTTCATGGCTTCTTGGGAGCCCTCCCCCATGGAGATGGGATCCATGGGGGAGGCAAAAACGTGGCTTTGGTGGCTGGAAATTCGTGGGTGGAGGTGTCCTCCACGAGTTAGGGTTTCCTCCTTTATATAGACTCTCGGATTTCCGTCATCCCATCTAGGGCTTCAGTAAAACGGGTCCCTAGGCCGCATACGGACTCCGATTGGGCCGAATTTTAACTCTAGAACGTTCAGCAGAAAATTATCTACAACTTCCTCTTCAGGCCCAACTCCGTTGGAGGTCATCTTCGAGGGTCAAACAGACAATCTCCGAAAACAGTTCTGGGACAGATTTCAGCAAAGTTCCAATTCGACTCCAACAAGGTTTCCTCTTATATTCTTGATAATTCCTACACATCAAAGTGTAAAACAAGAACATTGTGCACTTTTGCAACTATTAATAGGTTAGTCCAAATAAATCATAAACTTAATATAAAAACAAGTGCCAAAGGCATAATATTAGCATGAAACAATCAAAAATTATAGATACGTTTGCGACGTATCAGCTAGTTGGTACTCTCTCTCCCATGTACTTCAATACAATGATCTCATGAGCTGCCTTACATGATTGAGATCCATCTGATGTAATCGGTGTTGTGTTTGTTGGGATCCGATGAATTGTTACATTATGATCAGTCTATCTATAAAGTTTGTGAAGTTATTGTTGCTGCAATCTTGTTGTGTTTAATGCTTGTCACTAGGGCCCGAGTGGCATGATCTTAGATTTAATCTCTATAATTATTGCTTAGATTGTATCTACAAGTTGTTTGCACATGTCTATGTCCGGAACCCGAGGCCCCAGAGTGACAGCAACTGGGATAACTGGAGGGGATGGCTTAGATATGAGGATCACATGTTTTCACCAAGTGTTAATGCTTTGCTCCGGTGCTCTATTAAAAGGAGTACCTTAATTACCAGTAGATTCCCTTGAGGCCCGGCTGCCACCGGCTGGTAGGACAAAAGATGTTATGCAATTTTCTCATTGCGAGCACGTATGACTATATATGGAAAACATGCCTACATGATTAATAGACTTGATGTTCTGTGTTAATGCTATTTCAATCCTATCAATTGCCCAACTGTAATTTGTTCACCCAACACTTGTTATTGGAGAGTTACCACTAGTGTAGATAGCTGGGAACCCCGGTCCATCTTTCATCATCAAATACTCACTCGGTCCTATATGCCATTAGAAGTAGTATCAACTATTTTCTGGTGCCATTGCCCCTGTGTTACTACTACTGCTGCTGTGTTACTGTTACTATTGCTCACATATTACTGCTGCTTTCACATCACCCCTGTTACTAGTGCTTTTCCAAGTGCAACTGAATTGACAACTCAGTTGTTAAGGCTTATAAGTATTCTTTGTCTCCCCTTGTGTCGAATCACTAAATTTGGGTTTTACTTCCCTCGAAGACTGTTGCGATCCCCTATACTTGTGGGTCATCAAGAAGAATTCCCCCCCCCTTTGATAGGCATTGATACGTCTCAACGTACCTATAATTTCTTATGTTCCATGCTACTTTTATGACAATACTCACATGTTTTATACATACTTTACATCATTATTATGCATTTTCCGGCACTAACCTATTAACAAGATGCCGAAGCGCCAGTTGCTGTTTCTGCTGTTTTTGGTTTCAGAAATCCTACAAAGGAAATATTCTCGGAATTGGACGAAATCAACGCCCAGGGTCTTATTTTTCCACGGAGCTTCCAGAAGACCGAAGAGCATACGAAGTGGGGCCACGAGGGGCCGACACCATAGGGCGGCGCAACCTGCATGGGGCCCGCGCCGGCCTATGGTGTGGGGCCCTGTGCCCCCTCCAACGCTGCCCTTCCGCCTACTTATACCCTCCATCGCGAAAACCCTATTACCGAGAGCCACGATACGGAAATACTTCCAGAGACGCCGCCGCCAATCCCATCTCGGGGGATTCAGGAGATCGCCTCCGGAGAGGGGAATCATCACCGGAGGGCTCTACATCACCATGCCCGCCTCCGGATTGATGCGTGAGTAGTTCATCCTTGGACTATGGGTCCATAGCAGTAGCTAGTTGGTTGTCTTCTCCTCTTGTGCTATCATGTTTAGATCTTGTGAGCTGCCTAACATGATCAAGATCATCTATTTGTAATGCTACATGTTGTGTTTGGCGGGATCCGATGAATATAGAATATTATGTCAAGTTGATTATCAATCTATCATATATGTGTTGTTTATGTTCTTGCATGCTCTCCGTTGCTAGTAGAGGCTCTGGCCAAGTTGATACTTGTAACTCCAAGAGGGAGTATTTATGCTCGATAGTGGGTTTATGCCTCCATTGAATCTGGGACAGTGACAGAAAGTTCTAAGGTTGTGGATGTGTTGTTGCTACTAGGGATAAAACATCGATGCTTTGTCTAAGGATATTTGTGTTGATTACATTACGCACCATACTTAATGCAATTGTCTGTTGTTTGCAACTTAATACTGGAAGGGGTGCGGATGCTAACCTGAAGGTGGACTATTTAGGCATAGATGCATGCTGGATGGCGGTCTATGTTCTTTGTCGTAATGCCCTGATTAAATCTCATAGTGATCATCATGATATGTATTGAATCTTTATTTGTCAATTGCCCGCCTGTAATTTGTTCACCCAGCATGTTATTTATCTTATTGGAGAGACACCACTAGTGAACTGTGGACCCCGGTCCATTCTTTTACATCTGAAATACAATCTACTGCAATCTCTGTTCTCTGTTGTTCTTCGCAAACAAACATCATTTTCCACACCATACGTTTAATCATTTGTTTTCAGCAAGCCGGTGAGATTGACAACCTCACTGTTACGTTGGGGCAAAGTATCTTGATTGTGTTGTGCAGGTTCCACGTTGGCGCCGGATTCCCTGGTGTTGCGCCGCACTACACTCCTCCACCAACAACCTTCACGTGGCCCTTGACTCCTACTGGTTCGATAACCTTGGTTTCTTTCTGAGGGAAAACTTGCTGCTGTGCGGGATCACACCTTCCTCTTGGGGTTCCCAACGGACGTGTGCTTCACTCGCCATCGGCATTGGCCCCACCCCCTATATAAAGAGGGAGGGGGGGCAGGGGCGCAGCACACCCCAAGCCCTAGCCGCCCCTCTCTCTCCTCCATAGTGCTGTTCCGGCTTGGCGAAGCCCTGCAGCTTTTCTCCTCCACCACCACCACCACGCCGTCGTGCTGCTGGGATTCCGAGGGGATCTACCACACCTCCGCTGCCCGCTGGAACGGGGAGAGGACGGGCTTCATCGACACCGTACGCACGACCGAGTATGGAAGTGCTGCCGGATTGCAGCACTGGATGATCGACTACATCAACAACGAGATCTAATCTCGTAGGCTTTGGAAATCTTCGAGGGTTAGTCTCACATACATCTCATTGCTTCGATCTTGATAGATTAGATCTTGCATCTTGCACTACAAGAAAAGTTCTGATAGACAACGTCCCAAAATCGTCAACTAAGGGGCATTTTTCGTCGCCTATGGGCCTAACCCGACGATATGGGTTCTGTTGTCGAAACTGCGTCAGGCAAAGTCCAACGACGATTTTTTCGGTCCGTCGCGCTTGGGCGCCCTTCCGCCACGGAAAATCGGACCGTTGCCCAAGTGTTTCCGGGAGCCCGTTGACTGCTGACGTCATGCAAACTGACACGTGGCAGACGCCGTTAACTGGCAGTTAACGGCGTTAACCGGCTGAAACCCCGTGGTAGATGGTAGGCCCACACGAGGCCTGCCACGTCTTAAGCGGGCCGGGCCAGATGACATAGTTTGACCGGTCAACTATATAGCTGGGCTGGTCCATTAGTTACGTGGGCCGGGCCTAACCTCTAATGTTGACTGGTCAAAACTTAAATGGGCCGGCCCATTTAACATGTGGGGTCCACCTTACAGCAACTGGGCGGCCCAAGAAGCTAGTGGGCCGGGCCAAAAACACAGGTGGGTCCCACTTTCCTGTTAAAAGGCCGGCCCATTTAGTGTGTGGGGTCCACCGTATAGCAAGTGGGCTGGCCCAACAAGCTAGTGGGCCGGGCCAAAAACACAGGTGGGTCCCACTTTCTAGTTAAAGGGTCGGCCCATTTAGTACGTGGGGTCCACCATATAGCAAGTGGGCCGGCCCAACAAGATAGTGGGCCGGGCCAAAACACAGTGGGTCCCACCTTCCAGTAAAGGGCCGGCCCATTTAGTATGTGGGGTCCCCCTTATTTAAAGGGCCGGCCCATTTAGTATGTGGGGTCCACCATATAGCAAGTGGTGGCCCACCAAGATAGTGGGCGGGCAAAACACGAGTGGGTCCCACATTCCGGTTAATGGGCCGGCCCATTTGGTATGTGGGGTCCACCATATAGAAGTGGGCCGGCCCAACAAGATAGTGGGCCGGGCCAAAACACAGGTGGGTCCCACCTTCCTATTAAAGGGCCGGCCCATTTACCATGTGGGACCACCATATAGCAAGTGGGCGGGCCAAAAAGCAGGTCCTTCCTGTTAAAGGGCCGGCCCAATTAGTATGTGGGGTCCACCATATAGCAGTGGGCCGGCCCAACAAGATAGTGGGCCGGGCCAAAAACACAGGTGGGTCCTGATACGTCTCCAACGTATCGATAATTTCTTATGTTCCATGCTACTTTATTGATGATACCTACATGTTTTATATACACTATATGTCATATTTATGCGTTTTCTGGAACTAACCTATTAACAAGATGCCGAAGGTTCGTTTCTGCTGTTTTGGTTTCAGAAATCCTAGTAACGAAATATTCTCGAATTGAACGAAATCAACGCCCGGTTCCTATTTTGCCCGGAAGCATCCGAACACCCGAGAGCGCCAGAGGAGGCCCTGTGGGCCCCAGATGATAGGGTGGCGCGGCCAGGGCGCCGCGCCCCCTATGGTGTCGTCGCCCTTCGACCTTCCGACGCTGCCCTTCCGCCTATATAAAGCCCCCGCATCGAAAACCGGAGGAAGCCACGGTACGAAACCTTCCGAGCCGCCGCCATCGCGCCAAGATCCGGGGGACAGAGTCTCTGTTCCCCGCCGGGACGGGGAAGTGCCCCGGAAGGCTTCTCCATCGACACCGCTGCCATCTCCACCGCCATCTTCATCACCGCTGCTGCTCCCATGAAGAGGGAGTAGTTCTCCATCGAGGCTCGGGGCTGTACCGGTAGCTATGTGGTTAATCTCTCTCCTATGTACTTCAATACAATGATCTCATGAGCTGCCTTACATGATTGAGATTCATATGAGTTTTGTATCACTATTCATCTATGTGCTACTCTAGTGATGTTATTAAAGTACTCTATTCCTCCTCCACGTGTGTAAAGGTGACAGTGTGTGCACCGTGTGAGTACTTGGCATAGGCTATGATTGTGATCTCTTGTAGATTATGAAGTTAACTATTGCTATGATGGTATTGATGTGATTTATTCCTCCTACATAAGCGTGAAGGTGACAGTGTGCATGCTATGTTAGTTCTTGGTGTAATTGTGTTGATCTATCTTGCACTATAAGGTTACTTAAACATGAGCATTATTGTGGAGCTTGTTAACTCCGGCATTGAGGATTCGTGTAATCCTACGCAATGTGTTCATCATCCAACAAAAGTGTAGAGTATGCATTTATCTATTCTGTTATGTGATCAAAGTTGAGAGTGTCCACTAGTGAAAGTCTAATCCCTAGGCCTTGTTCCTAAATCGCTATCACTGCTTGTTACTGTTACTGCTGCGTTACTACTGCATGTTTATTTCCCGCAATATTACTACCATCAACTGCACGCTAAGCTATTTTCTGGCGCCTACTGCTCATATTCATTCATACCACTTGTATTTCACTATCTCTTCGCCGAACTAGTGCACCTATTAGGTGTGTTGGGGACACAAGAGACTTCTTGCTTTGTGGTTGCAGGGTTGCATGAGAGGGATATCTTTGACCTCTTCCTCCCCGAGTTCGATAAACCTTGGGTAATCCACTTAAGGGAAACTTGCTGATGTTCTACAAACCTCTGCTCTTGGAGGCCCAACACTGTCTACAAGAATAGAAGCACCCGTAGACATCAAGCACTTTTCTGGCGCCGTTGCCGGGGAGGAAAGGTAAAAGGCACTCATACTCCGGTTCCAGGTAACAGTACTTTTCTGGCGCCATTGTGTGTGTGCTCGAAGCTATTTCCTTTAGACTCTGCAATTGCGACATTTGGTTTCTTGTTTACACTAGTTAGGCATAATGAACAACAATGACCTTTTTATTCTATTTCCTGATTTAAGACATGGATGGTTTGATGCGAAAATTAAAAAACCCATGGAACATATTAATATGAATGCTTTGAACACTATTGTTGCTAATGATATGGAAAATTCTAAGCTTGGGGAAGCTGGTTTTGATGAGCATGATATTTTTAGTCCCCCAAGCATTGAGGAGAAAATTTACTTTGATGATACTTTGCCTCCTATATTTGATGATGAGAATAATAATGATAGCTACTTTGTTGAATTTTCTCCCACTACAACTAATAAAATTGATTATGCCTATGTGGAGAGTAATAATTTTATGCATGAGACTCATGATAAGAATGCTTTATGTGATAGTTATATTGTTGAGTTTGCTCATGATGCTACTGAAAGTTATTATGAGAGAGGAAAATATGGTTGTAGAAATTTTCATGTTACTAAAATACCTCTCTATGTGCTGAAATTTTTGAAGCTACACTTGTTTTATCTTCCTATGCTTGTTACTTTGCTCTTCATAAACTTGTTTATTTACAAGATTCCTATGCATAGGAAGCATGTTAGACTTAAATGTGTTTTGAATTTGCCTCTTGATGCTCTCTTTTGCTTCAAATACTATTTCTTGCGAGTGCATCATTAAAACTGCTGAGCCCATCTTAATGGCTATAAAGAAAGAACTTCTTGGGAGATAACCCATGTGTTTATTTTACTACAGCAATTTTTGTTTTGTTGAGTCTTGGAAGTTTTTTACTACTGTAGCAACCTCTCCTTATCATGTTTTTGTGCCAAGTAAAGTTTCTATGCTAAAGTTGATGTTATATTTGGGATCGCTGCGCAGAAACAGCATTGCTGTCTGTCACGAATCTGGGCACAGGCCTCTGTAGAAAATTCGAAAAAATCTGCCAATTTACGAGCGTGATCCTCAGATATGTACGCAACTTTCATTAGTTTTGAGTTTTTCCATTTGAGCAAGTCTGGTGCCAGCTTTAAATTCGTCTTTACGGACTGTTCTGTTTTTGACAGATTCTGCCTTTTATTTCGCATTGCCTCTTTTGCTATGTTGGATTCATTTCTTTGATCCATTAATGTCCAGTAGCTTTATGCAATGTCCAGAAGTGAAAAGAATGTTTGTGTCACCTCTGAACATGTGAATTTTTGATTATGCACTAACCCTCTAATGAGTTTGCTTGAAGTTTGGTGTGAAGGAAGTTTTCAAGGGTCAAGAGAGGAGGATGATATACTACGATCAAGAAGAATGAAAAGTCTAAGCTTGGGGATGCCCCGTGGTTCATCCCTGCATATTTCAAGAAGACTCAAGCATCTAAGCTTGGGGATGCCCAAGGCATCCCCTTCTTCATCGACAAAGTATCAGGTTCCTTCTCTTGAAACTATATTTTTATTCGGTCACATCTTATGTACTTTACTTGGAGCGTCTGTATGTTTTTGTTTTTGTTTTTGTTTGAATAAATGATTGTTTGGGAGAGAGACACGCTCCGCTGGTTCGTATGAACACATGTGTTCTTAGCTTTTAATTTTCATGGCGAAGGTTGAAACTGCTTCGTTAATTGTTATATGATTGGAAACGGGAAATGCTACATGTAGTAATTGGTGTAATGTCTTGAATAATGTGATACTTGGCAATTGTTGTGCTCATATAGATCTTGTTTAAGCTCTTGCATCATGTACCTTGTACCCATTAATGAATAATTACATAGAGCTTGTTAAAATTTGGTTTGCATGATTGGTCTCTCTAAGTCTAGATATTTTCTGGTTGAGGTGTTTGAACAACAAGGAGACGATGTAAAGTCTTATAATGCTTACAATATGTTTATATGTGAGTCTTGCTGCACCATTTTATACTTGAGTTTGCTTCAAATAACCTTGCTAGCCTAAACCTTGTATAGAGAGGGAATACTTCTCATGCATCCAAATACTTGAGCCAATATTCATGCCATTTGTGTCCACCATACCTACCTACTACATGGTATTTCTCCGCCATTCCAAAGTAAATTGCTTGAGTGCTATCTTTAAACAATTCAAAAGTTATTACCTCTTATTTGTGTCAATGTTTTATAGCTCATGAGGAAGTATGTGGTGTTTATCTTTCAATCTTGTTGGGCAACTTTCACCAATGGACTAGTGGCTTCATCCGCTTATCCAATAATTTTGCAAAAAGAGCTGGCAATGGGATTCCCAGTCCCAAATTAATTAACAAAAAATAGACACTCCTCCATGGTATGTGATTGTTGGACGGCACCCGAAGGATTCGGTTAGCCATGGCTTGAGAAAGCAAAGGTGGGGAGGAGTGTCATCATAATAAAACTAAAATAAAAAGGCACTCCTTCATGGTATGAGATTGTTGGCAGGCACCCGAGGATTCGGTTAGCCATGGTTTGTGAAAGAAAGGTTGGAAGGAGTGCCACCCAAAAATAAAATAAAATGGGAGCCGCTCTTTGAAGGTTTGTCTGGCAAGGGGGTTAGAGTACCCGCTACCATTCGTTGACAACAACAAACACCTCTCAAAACTTTATTTTTATGCTCTCTTTATGTTTTCAAAATAAAAGCTCTAGCACAAATATAGCAATCGATGCTTTCCTCTTTGAAGGACCATTCTTTTACTTTTATGTTGAGTCAGTTCACCTATTTCTCTCCACCTCAAGAAGCAAACACTTGTGTGAACTGTGCATTGATTCCTACATACTTGCATATTGCACTTGTTATATTACTTTACATTGACACTATCCATGAGATATACATGTTATAAGTTGAAAGCAACCGCTGAAACTTAATCTTCCTTTGTGTTGCTTCAATACCTCTACTTTGAATTATTGCTTTATGAGCTAACTCTTATGCAAGACTTATTGATGCTTGTCTTCAAAGTACTATTCATGAAAAGTCTTTGCTATATGATTCACTTGTTTACTCATGTCATTACCATTGTTTTGATCGCTGCATTCATTACATATGCTTACAATAGTATGATCAAGGTTATGATGGCATGTCACTTAAGAAATTATCTTTGTTATCGTTTTACCTGCTCGGGACGAGCAGAACTAAGCTTGGGGATGCTGATACGTCTCCAACGTATCGATAATTTCTTATGTTCCATGCTACTTTATTGATGATACCTACATGTTTTATATACACTATATGTCATATTTATGCGTTTTCTGGAACTAACCTATTAACAAGATGCCGAAGTGCCAGTTCCTGTTTTCTGCTTTTGGTTTCAGAAATCCTAGTAACGAAATATTCTCGGAATTGAACGAAATCAACGTGGTTCCTATTTTGCCCGGAAGCATCCAACACCCGAGAGCGCCAGAGGGGGCCCTGTGGGCCCCAGATGATAGGGTGGCGCGGGGCCTGGGCCGCGCCCCCTATGGTGTCGTCGCCCCTTCGACCTTCGACGCTGCCCTTCCGCCTATATAAAAGCCCCCGCATCGAAAACGAGGAAGCCACGGTGCGAAACCTTCCGAGCCGCCGCCATCGCGAAGCCAAGATCGGGGACAGGAGTCTCGTTCCGGCACCCTGCCGGACGGGGAAGTGCCCCCGGAAGGCTTCTCCATCGACACCGCTGCCATCTCCACCGCCATCTTCATCACCGCTGCTCCCATGAAGAGGGAGTAGTTCTCCATCGAGGCTCGGGGCTGTACCGGTAGCTATGTGGTTAATCTCTCTCCTATGTACTTCAATACAATGATCTCATGAGCTGCCTTACATGATTGAGATTCATATGAGTTTTGTATCACTATTCATCTATGTGCTACTCTAGTGATGTTATTAAAGTACTCTATTCCTCCTCCACGTGTGTAAAGGTGACAGTGTGTGCACCGTGTGAGTACTTGGCATAGGCTATGATTGTGATCTCTTGTAGATTATGAAGTTAACTATTGCTATGATGGTATTGATGTGATTTATTCCTCCTACATAAGCGTGAAGGTGACAGTGTGCATGCTATGTTAGTTCTTGGTGTAATTGTGTTGATCTATCTTGCACTATAAGGTTACTTAAACATGAGCATTATTGTGGAGCTTGTTAACTCCGGCATTGAGGGTTCGTGTAATCCTACGCAATGTGTTCATCATCCAACAAAAGTGTAGAGTATGCATTTATCTATTCTGTTATGTGATCAAAGTTGAGAGTGTCCACTAGTGAAAGTCTAATCCCTAGGACTTGTTCCTAAATACTGCTATCATGCTTGTTACTGTTTTACTGCGTTACTACTGCTGCGTTACTACTGCATGTTTATTTCCCGCAATATTACTACCATCAACTGCACGCTAGCGAGCTATTTTCTGGCGCCATACTACTGCTCATATTCATTCATACCACTTGTATTTCACTATCTCTTCGCCGAACTAGTGCACCTATTAGGTGTGTTGGGGACACAAGAGACTTCTTGCTTTGTGGTTGCAGGGTTGCATGAGAGGGATATCTTTGACCTCTTCCTCCCTGAGTTCGATAAACCTTGGGTAATCCACTTAAGGGAAACTTGCTGATGTTCTACAAACCTCTGCTCTTGGAGGCCCAACACTGTCTACAAGAATAGAAGCACCCGTAGACATCAAGCACTTTTCTGGCGCCGTTGCCGGGGAGGAAAGGTAAAAGGCACTCATACTCCGGTTCCAGGTAACAGTACTTTTCTGGCGCCATTGTGTGTGTGCTCGAAGCTATTTCCTTTAGACTCTGCAATTGCGACATTTGGTTTCTTGTTTACACTAGTTAGGCATAATGAACAACAATGACCTTTTTATTCTATTTCCTGATTTAAGACATGGATGGTTTGATGCGAAAATTAAAAAACCCATGGAACATATTAATATGAATGCTTTGAACACTATTGTTGCTAATGATATGGAAAATTCTAAGCTTGGGGAAGCTGGTTTTGATGAGCATGATATTTTTAGTCCCCCAAGCATTGAGGAGAAAATTTACTTTGATGATACTTTGCCTCCTATATTTGATGATGAGAATAATAATGATAGCTACTTTGTTGAATTTTCTCCCACTACAACTAATAAAATTGATTATGCCTATGTGGAGAGTAATAATTTTATGCATGAGACTCATGATAAGAATGCTTTATGTGATAGTTATATTGTTGAGTTTGCTCATGATGCTACTGAAAGTTATTATGAGAGAGGAAAATATGGTTGTAGGAATTTTCATGTTACTAAAATACCTCTCTATGTGCTGAAATTTTTGAAGCTACACTTGTTTTATCTTCCTATGCTTGTTACTTTGCTCTTCATAAACTTGTTTATTTACAAGATTCCTATGCATAGGAAGCATGTTAGACTTAAATGTGTTTTGAATTTGCCTCTTGATGCTCTCTTTTGCTTCAAATACTATTTCTTGCGAGTGCATCATTAAAACTGCTGAGCCCATCTTAATGGCTATAAAGAAAGAACTTCTTGGGAGATAACCCATGTGTTTATTTTACTACAGCAATTTTTGTTTTGTTGAGTCTTGGAAGTTTTTTACTACTGTAGCAACCTCTCCTTATCATGTTTTTGTGCCAAGTAAAGTTTCTATGCTAAAGTTGATGTTATATTTGGGATCGCTGCGCAGAAACAGCATTGCTGTCTATCACGAATCTGGGCACAGGCCTCTGTAGAAAATTCGAAAAATCTGCCAATTTACGAGCGTGATCCTCAGATATGTACGCAACTTTCATTAGTTTTGAGTTTTTTCATTTGAGCAAGTCTGGTGCCAGCTTTAAATTCGTCTTTACGGACTGTTCTGTTTTTGACAGATTCTGCCTTTTATTTCGCATTGCCTCTTTTGCTATGTTGGATTCATTTCTTTGATCCATTAATGTCCAGTAGCTTTATGCAATGTCCAGAAGTGAAAAGAATGTTTGTGTCACCTCTGAACATGTGAATTTTTGATTATGCACTAACCCTCTAATGAGTTTGCTTGAAGTTTGGTGTGAAGGAAGTTTTCAAGGGTCAAGAGAGGAGGATGATATACTACGATCAAGAAGAATGAAAAGTCTAAGCTTGGGGATGCCCCGGTGGTTCATCCCTGCATATTTCAAGAAGACTCAAGCATCTAAGCTTGGGGATGCCCAAGGCATCCCCTTCTTCATCGACAAAGTATCAGGTTCCTTCTCTTGAAACTATATTTTTATTCGGTCACATCTTATGTACTTTACTTGGAGCGTCTGTATGTTTTTGTTTTTGTTTTTGTTTGAATAAATGATTGTTTGGGAGAGAGACACGCTCCGCTGGTTCGTATGAACACATGTGTTCTTAGCTTTTAATTTTCATGGCGAAGGTTGAAACTGCTTCGTTAATTGTTATATGATTGGAAACGGGAAATGCTACATGTAGTAATTGGTGTAATGTCTTGAATAATGTGATACTTGGCAATTGTTGTGCTCATATAGATCTTGTTTAAGCTCTTGCATCATGTACCTTGTACCCATTAATGAATAATTACATAGAGCTTGTTAAAATTTGGTTTGCATGATTGGTCTCTCTAAGTCTAGATATTTTCTGGTTGAGGTGTTTGAACAACAAGGAGACGATGTAAAGTCTTATAATGCTTACAATATGTTTATATGTGAGTCTTGCTGCACCATTTTATACTTGAGTTTGCTTCAAATAACCTTGCTAGCCTAAACCTTGTATAGAGAGGGAATACTTCTCATGCATCCAAATACTTGAGCCAATATTCATGCCATTTGTGTCCACCATACCTACCTACTACATGGTATTTCTCCGCCATTCCAAAGTAAATTGCTTGAGTGCTATCTTTAAACAATTCAAAAGTTATTACCTCTTATTTGTGTCAATGTTTTATAGCTCATGAGGAAGTATGTGGTGTTTATCTTTCAATCTTGTTGGGCAACTTTCACCAATGGACTAGTGGCTTCATCCGCTTATCCAATAATTTTGCAAAAAGAGCTGGCAATGGGATTCCCAGTCCCAAATTAATTAACAAAAAAATAGACACTCCTCCATGGTATGTGATTGTTGGACGGCACCCGAAGGATTCGGTTAGCCATGGCTTGAGAAAGCAAAGGTGGGGAGGAGTGTCATCATAATAAAACTAAAATAAAAAGGCACTCCTTCATGGTATGAGATTGTTGGCAGGCACCCGAGGATTCGGTTAGCCATGGTTTGTGAAAGAAAGGTTGGAAGGAGTGCCACCCAAAAATAAAATAAAATGGGAGCCGCTCTTTGAAGGTTTGTCTGGCAAGGGGGTTAGAGTACCCGCTACCATTCGTTGACAACAACAAACACCTCTCAAAACTTTATTTTTATGCTCTCTTTATGTTTTCAAAATAAAAGCTCTAGCACAAATATAGCAATCGATGCTTTCCTCTTTGAAGGACCATTCTTTTACTTTTATGTTGAGTCAATTCACCTATTTCTCTCCACCTCAAGAAGCAAACACTTGTGTGAACTGTGCATTGATTCCTACATACTTGCATATTGCACTTGTTATATTACTTTACATTGACACTATCCATGAGATATACATGTTATAAGTTGAAAGCAACCGCTGAAACTTAATCTTCCTTTGTGTTGCTTCAATACCTCTACTTTGAATTATTGCTTTACGAGCTAACTCTTATGCAAGACTTATTGATGCTTGTCTTCAAAGTACTATTCATGAAAAGTCTTTGCTATATGATTCACTTGTTTACTCATGTCATTACCATTGTTTTGATCGCTGCATTCATTACATATGCTTACAATAGTATGATCAAGGTTATGATGGCATGTCACTTAAGAAATTATCTTTGTTATCGTTTTACCTGCTCGGGACGAGCAGAACTAAGCTTGGGGATGCTGATACGTCTCCAACGTATCGATAATTTCTTATGTTCCATGCTACTTTATTGATGATACCTACATGTTTTATATACACTATATGTCATATTTATGCGTTTCGGAACTAACCTATTAACAAGATGCCGAAGTGCGTTCTGTTTTCTGCTGTTTGGTTTCAGAAATCCTAGTAACGAAATATTCTCGGAATTGGACGAAATCAACCCGGGTTCCTATTTTGCCCGGAAGCATCCAACACCCGAGAGTCGCAGAGGAGGGCCTGTGGGCAGATGATAGGGTGGCGCGGCCAGGGCCCGGGCGCGCCCCTATGGTGTCGTCGCCCTTCGACCTTCCGACGCTGCCCTTCCGCCTATATAAAGCCCCCCATCGAAAACCCTTACGGAGGAAGCCACGTACGCGAAACCTTCCAGAGCCGCCGCCATCGCGAAGCCAAGATCTGGGGACAGGAGTCTCTGTTCCGGCACCCTGCCGGACGGGGAAGTGCCCCCGGAAGGCTTCTCCATCGACACCGCTGCCATCTCCACCGCCATCTTCATCACCGCTGCTGCTCCCATGAAGAGGGAGTAGTTCTCCATCGAGGCTCGGGGCTGTACCGGTAGCTATGTGGTTAATCTCTCTCCTATGTACTTCAATACAATGATCTCATGAGCTGCCTTACATGATTGAGATTCATATGAGTTTTGTATCACTATTCATCTATGTGCTACTCTAGTGATGTTATTAAAGTACTCTATTCCTCCTCCACGTGTGTAAAGGTGACAGTGTGTGCACCGTGTGAGTACTTGGCATAGGCTATGATTGTGATCTCTTGTAGATTATGAAGTTAACTATTGCTATGATGGTATTGATGTGATTTATTCCTCCTACATAAGCGTGAAGGTGACAGTGTGCATGCTATGTTAGTTCTTGGTGTAATTGTGTTGATCTATCTTGCACTATAAGGTTACTTAAACATGAGCATTATTGTGGAGCTTGTTAACTCCGGCATTGAGGATTCGTGTAATCCTACGCAATGTGTTCATCATCCAACAAAAGTGTAGAGTATGCATTTATCTATTCTGTTATGTGATCAAAGTTGAGAGTGTCCACTAGTGAAAGTCTAATCCCTAGGCCTTGTTCCTAAATACTGCTATCACTGCTTGTTACTTTTTATGCGTTACTACTGCTGCGTTACTACTGCATGTTTATTTCTGCAATATTACTACCATCAACTGCACGCCAGTAAGCTATTTTCTGGCGCCATACTACTGCTCATATTCATTCATACCACTTGTATTTCACTATCTCTTCGCCGAACTAGTGCACCTATTAGGTGTGTTGGGGACACAAGAGACTTCTTGCTTTGTGGTTGCAGGGTTGCATGAGAGGGATATCTTTGACCTCTTCCTCCCCGAGTTCGATAAACCTTGGGTAATCCACTTAAGGGAAACTTGCTGCTGTTCTACAAACCTCTGCTCTTGGAGGCCCAACACTGTCTACAAGAATACAAGCACCCGTAGACATCAGGTCCCACTTTCCTCTTAAAGGGCCGGCCCATTTAGTATGTGGGGTCCACCACAAAAGCAATTGGGCTGGCCCAACTAAGTAGTGGGAGGGGTCCACCTTAAAGCAAGTGGGCCAGCCCAATTAGAGTGTGGGGTCCACCTTCAATCAAATGGGCTGGCCCAATAAGTAAGTGGGCCAGCCCGTTTAGTTGCTGTTTATATGCCGGCATAATAGGCGCTATAGGAATTTGCGGGCAGGCACATATGTGATTTCGCTTAATTGGGCCGTTTAAGGGATGGGAATTCGTGATTTAGATACTGAGAATATTTACGCAACATTGATTTCTGTCGGATAGCCTCACTTACCACAAGCACCAAAGAAAAAATGCGCGAAAGAACTATAAAAACTAACTAAATATTACATCAGCTGCAAGGCATTGAAAAAATATTACAGAACCCAGAGAAATTGAATGGTAATTAAACCTAGCAATACAATGAAGCGATCCGGCAATCTTTTAAGTTGTCCATGCAGCACCTATATCTGAAACAAAGACATTACAAGTTAAGACAGCAACAATGGAAAGGCAAAGACACTACAATATTGTTTGCCAAAGAATTTGGAACTCATCATTTCGTCGTTATAACAAGATCATTGTAATGCGCACAATAAGCAAACAAAGAGTGCATGCCGCATACCAACAGCCAATATAACAGAGCATGTTAGAATGAAACAGCAGACTTACTACTGTCGAGTCCCATGCAAACCAACATGTTCAGGGAGTACAAAATTGGCATGAACAACATAGTAGCAGGCCATAAATTTTGTAACAACGACTGAGCAAGATGAAGTTATGATGGCTACATCTACAGAGCAGGGAATGTAAACCAAAAATAGAAGTTACGATGGCAAAAGCTAAAGAGGAGGGAATGTGAACCAACATGTGCCAAGTGCAATTACTTCATTTTGGCCGTGAACTAAATAATACTCCTGAACTTATAGTGAAGGGGATGCAAATCAAGATGTTTCGGGATATAAACTTGTAATGAGCAACACATAGAGGATAGTTAATGCTGGAGCTTAGGATGGACCAGATACATAATATAGTGGGATCACCTGTGAACTTGTATAAGAGGGAATGCAAACCAATATGTTCAGCTTTCCATATGTGAGCGTCATGCCAAGTCAGAGAAACAAGTCAATAATGCAGCTTTTGAAGAACAAGATGGCACGCAAAATTATTATCTAGTAGTATGACAAGTTTATTTGTACTACAGGCTAGATAGCAGAGTGATAGCATGCCAAACTAAGTCCTTACTTTGTTAGCTTACAATGAACTAGATACAAAACAATGGCATCACCTGTAGTACAGGGAATGCAAGCCAACATGTTCATGGAGTAAAAAATTGGCACAAACAACATAGTAGCAGGCCATAATTTTTGTAACAACGACTGAGCAAGATGAAGTTATGATGGCTAGATCTACAGAGCAGGGAATGTAAACCAAATATAGAAGTTACGATGCCAAAAGCTATAGAGCAGGGAATGCGAACCAACATGTGCAATTACTTAAAATTGGCCATGAACTAAATAATAGCAGGATGTTACTATAATACCTATAATTTTTGTAACAACGACTGAGCAAGATAGAAGTTATGATGGCTACATCTACAGAGCAGGGAATGCAAACCAAAATGTTCAATCGCTTAAAGTTAGCAATGAAGTAGAAAATAGCAAGATGTTACGGTCATAGCTAGGAATGAACTAAAAGAGCTTCAGACAAACAAGCATCTGAACCCAGAACATGGCGCTAAAACAAGGGACTTACATTAGGAGAAGCACTCTGTGGGAGTCACAGCAGATCTTCCTGGGGTTGATAGATCCGGTGATGAAGTACGCTACATGTGCTACTTGGGGTTGGAGAGATGGCCATTACACTTCATGGTTACTCATCTCATCTGCAAAAACGTAACGGCGCGTCGTTAGCACAAACAGGTTCCCCCAAGATTAAACAAGAACTTGCAGGCAAGCAATAGAAAAGCGACAGTAGAAGAGTTTAGATCATGCACGGCGCCGGTGAAGCAGATCCGGTTCATGCACAGCGGTGTCGGTGAGCAAGATCCGATGCGGTGGACGACGGATCCGGCGAAGCGGCTCCGGTGGGGTGGACGATACCGCAGCTGAAGCGACTGCGGTAGACTGCTGGATGAGTATATGGTTTCGAGGTTCGGCGGGGATGATCCAGTCCGGTTGATGACGGCGTCGATGAAGCGGCTCCGGCAGACAGCCGGATGACGAGGATCGCGAGGCCTCGGGTAGGCCAGGGAAGTCCGGCGGGGATGTTCCGGTGCGGTGGTCGTGGAGGTGGGAGAGAGAGGGACTTGGGAAGTTCCGGTGGGTGGTCTCAGAGGAGAGAGTGAGGGAAATGAATTTTTTTTCGGGGAGTTTCGGAGCTAGGGAGGTGGTGATCGAAAAAAATGACGGGTAGACCCCCCACCAACCGACTTATGCATGGACATTGTTGTCATCTTTACGAGGGTAGAATGGGAAGTTAGAGGCGTGTGAAATATTTGTATTTTTCGAGCGGGAAGTTTTGCCGCTGGAATGAGATTTCGAATTTGGCTATAGTCCAAGTAATACAAAAATATGAGACCGTACTAGTACGGCCAAGTGTCACATCAAGTCATCATCACGTTGAAAATCGGTTACCACGAGCATAATCATGATATATCTTGAAAATCAATTTTGAAAAGCCCTTCTGAAATATTTCGGGATTGGTACTAGGAGATTTTGCAGCTTGACTAAGTAATTTTTTTTCTTCGAAAAGGGGATATGACCCCAGCCTCTGCATCGTGGTGATGCACACGGCTTTTATTAATAATCCAGTCGCAACAAATGTATGTTTTTTTTTTGCAAGGAGCAACAAAAGTATGTTGTACAGATGGTCCAAGTAATATATACTCGTGATTGTAATATAAGGCCAGGGGTAGACCGGAACCATATCCTCTAACGTAGAGATGACAAGTCAGGTAAGCACAGTGCTTAAGTAGTGCAAAACGTAGAAGAAAAATCAGGAAAATGTAACAAATACTGTACGTATTTACTGTAGCAACCACTGTATATTTTTACTGTATAAAAAATCGTATAAATATTTAAAAAAGATAGTCATAATTTTGATTGTTACTAATTATCGTAAATGCATATGGCTTACATATATTATGGAAGTTAATTTAGATCAAATTAGACTTAATCATGTAGATGTGGAGAAGGAAAATTAGAGAGGTGTAGCTTACCCGACTTGTCTATTGCACGTTAGAGGATCTACTTCCGGGGTAGACCATGCTACTTAGACTACTCATAGTGGGAGTAACTAAGGAGTATTAACATAGAGCTGGTTGTGGTAACTAGCTATGTTACCATAACACTTTTCAAGATAGAATGAGTCTACATACTAACTAAAACAATCATGCATGATAGTACTACATCTAAGTTACTATGCATTATGAAGGTAGTAACATAGAGTAGTGTCATATGCATGCGGAAATTCAATTTGGCTCCCGGGTGCATATGCTCCCTCTACCAAAAAATCATATTTTAAAATGTCGAAAAAAATTAGCAAAAAATTTACATGTACATATTCATAATATATGTTCGTTCGTCAAGTTTCACGAAAAACCAATATTTTTTGTGGTCTATGTAAAAAAGAGAAAACTTATCTTGTGAAAAGCATTATTTTTAGTACTGTGTTTTATCTTTTTACACACGTCACACGACAAGTCGCAACTTTTTAAGGGCGTAGCACGAGAAGATGTACATGCGAATTTTTTGTTTCATTTTTTTGAAATTCAAAATATGTGTAAGATGCATTTCAAAATGGAGGGAGCATATGCTCCTATGTTTCAAAACACCAGTCCCGCATGCGCATGACACTACTATACGGTCACATCAAGTCATAATCACAACCAAAATCAGTTCCCATGTACAAATATTTTGGATTTTATTGGCGGGAGATTGTAGCGCTTGACAGATATTTTCAATTTAGCTGGCGCTAAAAAAATACTGTACTAGAAAAATTGGTAGCTTACTGTAGTACTGCCTCCTTTCAGGGATACAAGGACAAGGACCCATCAACTAAAATAATGTATGAAAATGGTCACCAATGGGCCAACTAATAGTTATACTTTTCCCATGCAGCGCAATATAAAAAATACTACAAATCAGATTAAACCTTGATTAAATATTGGTGCATCCAATCCATTCAGTTTTCATTTAATCCACATCACCAAGGAAACAACCACCAGGTACATAACAAGTGCAGATAGAAGCACCAACAAAATAGTTCAGCATCACAAACCCTTTCACACAACCAAGGGACACCTTTGACTGTCAGTGTTCACTGTGGTATTCAGCATCTCCCACACTTTCTCAGGATGTTGCCCAGGTGGGCTTGACTTGCTTCTAATCCTGCAGTTATACGGTGGATGACTACTCTTTGTGCAGCCACTATTGCTCGTTCCTCTTTGAGTAGTTCCTCGAGAACATAAAAAGACAATGACTTGGACCTCAACCTGCGCTTGGGCTTTGACTTGGACTTGGACCTCGACAAATTAGTTGTGAACCCAGCATTACGCAGGAATGTGTTGTTGGCTATACCATGACATTGTAGTACCTTGGAAAATGAATTCAGACATTCTTCCTGGGTTTTTTCTATACCATCTTTCTTTGGTTTTGCCAGCTCCACTTTCATGTCAGACTGAGGAGTTTTCAGTTGTTACACATGTGTAAGAGAAGAGATTATAATGTGAAGACATGTGTATGAACTACCTCTAATAATCCTACAAACTGGCATGGCTGATTACCGCATATACATTTTAGTAAGAGCATGTTACATCATATTGACATGTCTTCTATTGCTAACACGTAATAGCAGGACTATAAAAATATGCATGGATCCATGTGTAGAATTCGTAATGTGCATGATATTGCTGAGAAGTATATAAGTGAATTGTACTAGCCCTTTCCACCAGTTCAGACATTTGGTTGTGTTGGCTAGTGCATGAAGCTTGACAAATATGACAAGATATTTCTGAATACAATTGAAAACCATAACTGACATTAGTAGAGAATACTTACAATAACACTCTGTGCAAAATGTCCAGTCAAACCATTTCTGCTCGTCTGGCACACCTTGAATTGCTCAAGTAGACTCATCTCTCTGTCTGTACTCTCACAGTATGCTTGCCTTGCCTTCTGATATTTTCGCAAGAGAAAATATAAATTAGTTTCACAACCACGTCACATGCCGACATGCGACAATTGAAAGTTTTCAAAAAAAATATAAATAAAACAGAGACATCAATTTACGATGTATATTGTGCATCTATAAATTCTAAATGATTTACTAATTTAAATATAGTTGTACAGATAACATTCCTTACCATACAGTAGAGGTGTCCAATCAAGCTACGAGATCCTGTACGCTGTTGTAAACGTACATTATTACGAGCACGCATGTTACTTCGAGCGATGAACTACAAATGAAGACTTGTGAGACACATGCTTAAAAAGGAATCAGTAATGTGATCTTGTCTCACTGTCTTCACAGAACATACCAAATTCTTTTGAGCAGACCAATACTCAACAAGATCACACCATTGATCATCAGTCATCTGTAGTATAGGAGAGGTTGTTGGAATATCGCTAGGAGTCCTCCCAGCAAAGTATCTCATCTTTAGCCTATGGCGCTCCTGGCGCAACGCTGAAGAGAATATGCTCCTGATAACAGTGATTACATTCTTCATGTCATCATCAAACTCAAGACATGTCTGTTTACAACAATGGGAACCGTTCATGTGTTAGATAGCTAGCCAACAGAAAGCTAGAGGGAATGTGAACGAGCAACATGGTATTGTTTACGAAAATGACTTACATGTAACATGTGCAGTAAACCTTCAAAATGAGAAGGGGTGTTTACGTGTTGTTTCCATGATGGAAAGATAGGAATTTGAGTCCTGACAAAAACGCCTGTGATCGATGCTATATTAGATGATTCTTGTGGATCCAGTGGCCTTCTGATACCTGCTATAACTGATGTGATGGGAAATCTTGTTCCCATTCGGGCAATCTTATTTTTAAGTGATTTCAAAGTCGTTGGCCCCCTTCGTTTTCTTGGTCGTGGTGGAACTGCAAATTTAAGCATTACATCAAGCTATCAAGGTATTTATGTAACGGAGCATGTAAGGGAACACGTACCTAATTCGGCCCCACCATCATCTTTAAGGAAGAAGTTGTCTCTGGCAGGACTAAATGTCAGCGGGCGATCGTGATTAGTTAGGTGTTGAGAACCTGCTGTTGAAACTGGGTCTGCTGTGAATTGTTCTTGGGTAACTGGATTGGCAACAGGTGGCTGGGGAACATGTGGTTTGGTATTTGCTCCGTCTACAGCTTTTAGACCAACCGATGTGGGGTTAGGTCGAAGCTTTTTATGTTGGTGTTTCGCATTACAATATTTTTTTGCCTGGTCATCATTTTCAACTAGATTAGAGTGACTCTGAGTCTGAGACCTTGTTTTTACTCTGTTCACTGCATTTGTTTGTGATCTGACATGACCAGCTTGAACCCTTTTTATTTTTAGGTGAGCTGTCAGATATTGATCTTCCTGTTGAACTATGTTCTTCACCTTGTTGGTATTTGAAACGTCCTTACGTGAAGTCCCTGATGCCTGCCAGAGATAAACGGTACTTCAATCAACAAAATCATATACATGCTTGATACGATTATGGAACATAAGAACAGCAAGCCAAGACATGATGAAACATATGTTATTATTATGTGTTAACTGAGCAGATGATAATGCTATAACTTGGGCTGGGTTGGACAGATACATCACAGTTATTGAAGATGCAACAATAATGCCAATGAAAAGAGCGAGCAATCACCTTGGGGGGTGGAGTAGGGTGCTTGACAAGGGCATCCTCTTTACTCAGGTCTCCCTCAGACTCTTGTTCAGTAGGATCAAGTTCTGAATAAGAAAATGATTGTTATCGATGGAGACAGGAGAGGTGTTTGATTGTTCACTGGTGATGCCTATATTTTCTCTCCGGCCCTCTTTGTACTCTACTACAGTATCTTTAGCATGCATTAGAAAAAAATGCTAACGAGATTTATCATGGAACTTTGAGTAGAGCAGTAGAAGGGCAAATTAGTAGTAGCAAGTAGATGATAGCTCAAAAAGGAATAAAGCGTAGATCAAAAATAAATGATTTCCCTGTGCATGCCAATTGATGATTACAAGATTTATAAACATGCAGTTTAATAATGTCGACTAATCACTCTGCAGGCTTGACTTCTACTACAGTCATACCAGATAGCACCAAACAGATTGTAGGAAAAGTAAACTTGAAACCCCTAAGGCCTTGTTTGGTACTAGTGTTTTAGTGGGGATTAGTGGGGATAATACTCTAGAGTATTGGGTGACAGCAGAATTCACCCAATACCCACAAAACCCCATCCCCAATCCACTAGGTAGGGGTAGAGTATTGGGGATTGAAAAAATACACTAAATTTTGCGGAAAAGTAGGGATAAGTGGGGATTAAACTCGCTCATACTCTAGCACCAAACATGCATTGGGGATAAGTGGGGATTTAAAGTTTGGAGCGGATTATCCCTGCTAATCCCAGTAAAACTCTAGTACCAAACAAGCCCTAAAACAGATCGCACGAAACTGATGTTCGGAAATGAAATGCATAACGGAAGCGGCTAAACACCAACCTTCGCATGGGGAGTGGACGGCTTTACGCTTTGGTTTCGCGCGGTGGACCGGTTGGGCGCGGGGTCTACCCATTTCACCGTGCGGTAGACCAGGGAGTCGGGAAGCAGATCCGACGCAGCGGCGGAGGTGGACGGCGTCCCTGAGCAGGATCCGGCGCGGTGGGCGTCGGCTACGGTGGAGCACAAATGGTGCGGTGTGCGCCTTCGTAGGGGAAGCGGCTCCGGCTTGCTTGACAACGTCTTCTCGGACACTACAGCGTCTGGTCAGGAGGCTGTGGTGGCGAGGTGGGACGGTGGTGCACTGCCGTCGTCGGGCGAGATGCTCCGATTCGGTGTGTGACGCGTGAGAGATGTGGGATTCGGCGCCTGTGCCGGTGGTATGTTTTAATGGCTGGGGTGAGATTGGCCTTGGCCAAGAGAAGAACCGCTGGGGACGTTTTTGATGAAAGGATAAGATCGGAAATTCGAACATTTGAAAATTGGAGGCGGCAACCCGAGCTATTTTCGCCGCTGTTTTGGCGCTTCGTTGAAATGGTTTGGTGGATGCGCGAAAAAAAAATGGACGCGGTCCGACCCCATCAAGGTCTCATTTGTAAGCATGGGCGGTACGGCAGCCATCCTACCTTGATTTTTAGTGAATATCCATTCATATATATGTGTTTTTTTCTGAACATTTGAGTACTTAAAACGGACTTCATATGACAAAGTTGCGCCTATTTTAGTGAACACTGCGTGGAGCCGATTTCGAAAACAAAACATGGACTAGGTACCAAAAAACATATATAGACTCGTTCTCCGCATTAAAAAGATTGATGTATCATGGATCTTAGTATATGTAAAATAACCTTGAGCTATTCATTATCATACGCGTAGAATTGAAGACTTCAGATATTTCTTTATATTTGAAAGAAACGCCATGTTTCATCCGACAACATTTATCATCTCATTGAGTTGGCGCTGATTTTATATGTGGTGACGAAAACAACTGAGGCTCCTTTGATTTATAGGATTTAGATCCTACGGGAATTATTCTACACTATTGGTTATATTCAAAGGGAACATATCCCATATGAATCTTGTACTACAAATCCTATATGAACAAAACATTAGGTCATCCCTCATGGAAAAATCCCTTTGGTACAATCAAAGAAACTCATATTCCCATAGGATTCAAATAGACAAGATGTACATACGTTTTTCCTATCCTATGACTTAAAGGACTCCTGAAATGGCTCGACAACAAAGATCATAAATTCCGAGTTGTGCATCGAGCAAAAGATATTGAAAAAATTCTTGATCGATCCAATTACAAAATGATTTTCAAAAGAACTAAAGTTTTGCCATTGATCACTGATTGGTCCAAAACGTATCTACTTTCCCGAACACTTTTGCTATTGTTTTGCCTCTAATTTGTGTATTTTGGATACAACTAACACGGACTAACGCTGTTTTCAGCAGAATTGCTCTGGTGTCTCGTTTTTGTGCAGAAATCCAACTTTCGGGAAAATCCTCGGAATTTCTTCAGATGGCCCTATTTTACCAAAATATTGACGGAGCCAGAAGGGCAAAGGAGGTGGAGGCCCGAGGGCCCCACACCATAAGGCGGCGCGGCCCAGGGGGGGCCCGCGCGGCCCTATGGTGTGGCCCCCTCGGCCGGCCTCCGACGCCCCCCTTCGGACTACTTATTCGCCTCGACCTAAAAACGCACGGAGAGAAGTCGACATCGCCAGAAACCCTCCAGAGAGCCGCCACATCGCGAAACTCCGTCGCGGGAGCCAGAAGTCTCCGTTCTGGCACTCCGCCGGGACGGGGAATTGGAGGAGATCTTCACCGCCATCACCGCCAACGCCTCTCCATCAACCAGCAATGTTTCCCCCATCCATGTGTGAGTAATTCCCCCGCTGTAGGCTGAAGGGGATGGTAGGGATTGGATGAGATTGGTCATGTAATAGTCATAAGATTGTTAGGGCATAGTGCCTAGTATCCGTAGATGTCACTTTTATGATATTGTTGCAACTTGTTATGCTTAATGCTTGTCACTAGGGCCCGAGTGCCATGATCTCAGATCTGAACATGTTATTGTTTCATGAAGATATTCATTGTTTATGGTCTTACCTGCAAGTTGTATACACACGTCGCTGTCCGGAACCAATGGCCCCGAAGTGACAGAAATCGGGACAACCGGAGGGGATGGTAGTGATGTGAGGATCACATGTGTTCACGGAGTGTTAATGCTTTGCTCCGGTACTCTATTAAAAGGAGTACCTTAATATCCAGTAGTTTCCCTAGAGGCCCGGCTGCCACCGGCTGGTAGGACAAAAGATGTTGTGCAAGTTTCTCATTGCGAGCACGTACGACTAAATATGGAACACATGCCTATTGATTGATTAGTACTTGGATACCGTTTTATTATTATCTGCAAATGCCCATGCTTTGATTGTTACATGAGTTTCTCTCATCCATGCAACGCCCATTAAATCCGTCCCTGTGCCTACAGTATTTTAATCCTGCTGTTTACCATAATCACTACTGCTGTCTTTATTTCACTGCTGCTGTTATTCCGCTATTTCCACTACCATAGAACTGTTACTACTGATAAACTCTTGCGAGCAAGTCTGTTTCCAGGTGCAGCTGAATTGACAACTCCGCTGTTAAGGCTTACAAGTATTCTTTGTCTCCCCTTGTGTCGAATCAATAAATTGGGTAATACTTCCCTCGAAGACTGTTGCGATCCCCTATACTTGTGGGTCATCAAGACTATTTTCTGGCGCCGTTGCCGGGGAGCATAGCTTTATTTGGAAGTTCACTTGGATTGATATTGTTCGCTGCAAATTCTCCATTATGGGTAAACCTCGCGATACTAAGATCGCCATATTACCATCCACTACAAGAAAAGGTACAACTCTTAGTACCTCTGCTGCTCTTGATTCACCATCTGTGATTGATAAACTTGTTTCACCGCCACATGCTTCGCGTGCTGGTACTTCTGCTGAATCTGAGAATTCTCATAATATTGATAATGTTTCTGCTGTGCTTGATGATAGTGGTTCATTGGGATCTTTTCTAGATGCTACAATTGCTAAGTCTAGACAAATTGAAAATACTGAAACTCCTAATGTTGCTACACCTGTTAATTCACCTGAGTCTGTTGAATATTCTAGTGATGATCTTGATGAGGATTATGTAGAGCTTAATGATGATTTTATTGAAAAATGCAATGCTACTACTGATGCAAGAAAAATTAAAAAGTTGCTTGCAGAACATGCTGTTAGATATAAACCATCTCCTGATCCTAAATTTGCCACATCTCCTATAAACATTAGGGATAAAGATTATGATTTTTCTCTTGATTTATCTCATATAGCTATTGTTGAGAAAACACCCTTTTGTGGTACTGAAAAAGAAAGTGCTGTTGAACACCTGACTGAGTTATCTACTCTTAGTGGCGTGTTTTCTGATGATGTCAAGATGCGTACTTATTTTGTCACTAAAATTTTTCCGTTCTCATTAAAGGATGATGCTAAAACTTGGTATAATAATTTGCCTCCTGGTTCTATTAAAAGTCCAATTGACTTGCGTGATGTTTTCTTTCGAAAATACTTTCCTGCTAGTGCTCAACATGCTGCTTTGCAGAGAATTTATAATTTTGACCAGGAAGATGGAGAGAAATTGCCTGAGGCTTGGGCTAGATTTTGTTCTCTTATTAGAGCTCAGCCTGACCATGATTTGGAAAAGAATGATTTACTTGATATATTTTATAGTGGACTAACCATTGAGTCTAGGGCATACCTGGATAGTTGTGCTGGTTGTGTTTTCAGGAAAAGAACTCCAGACGACGCTGAAGAATTATTGGCTAAAATAGGCCGGAATCATGATGATTGGTCTACACCTGAACCAACCCCGACACCGATAGTGAAGAAGAGGGGTATGATTAAATTGAATGATGAAGATATGAGGGAAGCCAAGAAGTCTCTTAAGGAGAAGGGTATTAAACCTGAAGATGTGAAGAATTTACCTCCTATAGAAGATATATGTGAGACAATTCCCCCTTCATCCATGATTGAGGTACATTCGCTTCAACACTTTACTAGGGAAGATATTCCGTATTCAAAATCTCCTGCTCAATGCTTAGATGAATTTGATAATTATATTGTTAAGCAAGAAAATTTTAATATGAGAGTAGAGAATCATTTAATGGAAAATTCCCGAGCTATTAGTGAATTGCATGGTATTGTGGAGAGAACCTCCAATGATGTTAAAATACTTGTTAAACATTTTCAAATGGTTCAAACTCAAATTGATCAACTTACTAAAGTGCAAAATGACTTGTTAGGAAATAATTCTAAAGAAAAACATGCTTATGAAGTAACAACTAGAGGTGGTGCTTCTACCCAGGATCCTCTATATCCTGAAGGGCATCCCAAAAGAGTTGAACAAGATTCTCAACCAATTAAAACTAGTGCTCCATCTAAGAAAAAGAAAAAGAAACATAAGAATGTTGTAGAATCCTCTGAACCTGTTAATGATCCTAATAGTATTTCTATTTCTGATGCTGAAACTGAAAGTGGTAATGAACATGAGGAAGATAATGATAAGAATGATACTCCTGATAAAGAAGAAATTGAAAAAGAACCTGAAAAGCATGCTAAAAATAAAAAGTACACTAAAGAAGACTTTATTACTGAGAAGCATGGTAATGAAAGAGAACCTTGGGTTCAAAAGCAAATGCCTTTTCCTGCTAAGAAACTAAAATCAAAGGAGGAGGAACATTATAATAAATTTTGTGATTGGATGAAACCTTTATTTCTGCAAATTCCTTTGACTGATGCTATTAAATTGCCTCCTTATTCAAAGTATATGAAAGATATTGTTACTAACAAAAGGAAAGTCCCCAATGAGGAAATTTCTACTATGCTCGCTAATTACTCCTTCAATGGTAAGATTCCAAAGAAGTTGGGCGACCCAGGTATACCGACTATTCCTTGTTCCATCAAGAATAATTATGTTAGAACTGCTCTATGTGATTTGGGAGCAGGTGTGAGTGTGATGCCTTTTTCTCTTTATAAGAGACTTGATTTAGATAAATTGATACCTACTGATATATCTTTGCAAATGGCTGATAAATCTACTGCTATTCCTGTTGGTTTATGTGAAAATGTTCCTGTTCAAGTTACTCAGCATTGCTTGATATTAACTGATTTCGTTGTGTTGGAAATGCCTGAAGATGATAATATGTCCATTATTCTTGGAAGACCCTTTCTTAATACTGCAGGGGCTGTTATTGATTGCAATAAAGGCATGGTTACTTTCAATGTTGATGATAAGGAACACACTGTCTATTTTCCCAAGAGGATTGATAAAGTATGTGGAGTCAATACAATTTTTAATGTGAAAACTATCAAAGTGGGATCCATTGATTGTCCTGTATATGAGCCTAAAGAAGAATATCAAACTCTTGTGATTGGATCCATATCAATTCAATATAAGGTAACATGATTGATTTGAGGTTTATTTCTTCTTATGTCATATAAAATTTATTTGGTAGCAAGACTTGATCAACCTTGTTAACAAGTATATTTTATTGCATAGGAGAGTTAAACAACACTTCTTTCTTTCTCTCTCCCTTCACCTATTTTACTTGCTGTAGCACTTTTGTTTTGCAATATGCTTAGGTCATTTAAGATTTTAGAAATCATTTTCCTGCGCAGTAATCATTAATTTAATACCCAGAAATGTGCATTTTTCAAAGTTCTCTAAAAATTACAAAAATTACACCGTTGGTCCTATTTTTCGACGAGGCACCTGGGAGCACCAGAGGATGACCTGTGGGGCACCAGGGGGTGCCACACCATAGGGCGGCGCGGCCAGCAAGGGGGCCGCGCCACCATGTGGTGTGGGCCACCCCTTGCCCCACTACACCATCTCTTCCTCCCAGCACCTTCTCTCTCCCGAAAAAACTCGTACCAAGTTTCTCTCACTCGTGTTTCTGCTCAAGAACTCGCGATTTTTCGATCTCCTTGCTCAGCCCAGATTTCTGTCTGAAATTTGGCACATTTACTCCTTGGTATGTGACTCCTTTGATTGTCCAATTAGAATTTCATTTGGTTGAGTATATCTTGAATATTTTGCTGCTGTAGATAACATGTTTAGTGAGCTTGCATGCTTGTTCTAAGTGGTAGAAATTAGTTTTGATGCATGTTTAGTACTCTAGCAAGTTCCTATAGTAGTTCCCTTCAATTACATACCTTGAAATCAAATTTTATAATGATTGTTGAAAATTTCAGAAGGGGAAGATGAAGAAATTCAAGTTTGGAGAGTTGTTCAAGAAAGCAACAACCAGCACCGGTAGGCCCTCAAGGGCGTCCACTCAAATTAGGCGATCCTACAATGAGGATGTCATCGCGCCTAGCTTCGCGCCCGAGGAGGACCAAGGGGCCCCTAATGCTTCATCCTTCCCTTGTTATGAGTTTCTAACCAATGCAGGGTTATTGGATGACTTCTTCACCCTCGTCAACAGGGCAGGCCTAGCCACCTACGTGGGAGACGAGAGGGGACAATATTACAGGCTCACCAAGATTTTCGTTGAGAGCTTCAAGTTCCACAACACGGAATATGAGCCGACAGTCGCATTCAAGATTTATGATATTCCTGTTACCATGAAATTGGAGGAATTTTGTTTTGCATTGGGTATTGCCCCTGTAGGTACAGCAAGAAGGATTGATGACAACCCCCGGGACTTGTTGGAGCTATACCGAGGGATCACCGGGGATGATTGCCGCACCATCCAGCGAGGGAAGATAAGAAACATTCAACTCCCCGCTATTAAGTATTTCGCATATTACATTGGTACTAGCATTTTGGGTAGAGAAAATACTAGTAACATTTCTAGCTACCATCTTGCTTTCTTGAATGTTGCACTTACTGGAGAGACACCTTATCATCTTGGTTCTCTTATTGCTCGCCGCCTGTCTAGCAGGGGGCCTATTTTTGGAGGAACTATTGCATCACGCATTCTAACACATCTAGATATTCCTCTTGATTCTAATGATGTACCATTAACCCCTAGGAAGCTAGATATTGCTGCTATGAAGAGCCATCATTTTGTTACTACTAACTCCACCATAGATAATATTGTCTATAAAATGTTGTTTGCTGACGGGAACGAGAAAGAAATCCCTCTTCCCCAGCAGGGTTTGTTTAATATTGACAGGCAATCATGGTCGCTAACAAAGGAGGTGGTGGAAGAGCATATGAAGATACAAGAATTCCACCAGCAACATGACTCCGAGAACGCCGAGCCCTCCTACGACTACACCGTCACGTACCCCGACGTTTCCTCCAGCACATACATGGAACCGGGTCGTTCTTCGTCATACTACGAAGACACCACTTCATGGGGACCGTGGGAATGAACTCCACTTAGGCTAAAAGCCTAAGCTTGGGGGGAGGTATACCGGCATCACTCATTCTTTGCATATTATGGTTGCTGGATACTTGTACATACTTGCTTAGTCTCTTAGAGTGGTTTTCTAATGAGAGGGAGATGATATTTGGGGAAGTGCTGTCCAAAAACAGATTCTGTGCTGTTACCAAAAAAATTCGTACGCACAGCCAGAACGTTATTTTGAGTTGCCAATTTTTGAGCATGTGCCCCAGGTTGTTATCTAACTTTCATTAGTTGAACACTTTTTGGTCTGAGCAATGGAAGATTTTTGTTAAATTCGATTTCTGTACTGCTGTCAGGATTTGGCAGATTTCTGTCATCCTGCTTTTCTGTGTTTCTGTTAGTTTGCATTCTTTTGTTTTCACTTTGTTTCTTTCCTAAAACACAAAAAGACCAAAAATATTTCTGTTGTTTCTCTTCACCATTTATTTATTTGGTACCTTGCTCTTAGTTTGCTTTATTTGCTATCGTTAGTTTGCTATGAGAAAACCCAAAAAGATTTTGCTTTGTTTGCTTGTTTTCTTTCGTTCTTATTTCTAATTCGAAAACACCAAAAATATTTGCTGTTCTTCTTTGGTTTGTAAAGTTCATCATGAGTTCAATGGTCTTCGGTGGCTGGAGCGTGGTTTTCATTTCATATTATCCAAGCTACACAAGTGAAAAGGCAATAATGACGATCTACGACAATCTGATTGTGGTGAGAGGCTGGTATGAACTCTATTTGCTTTCATTTTTGTACATATACTCATCCATATGAGCTTGCTTAGTTGGTTCATGTGAGGTATATGTTATTTGAGAAAGTCTAGTAGTTCATGATCTCTCATGTTTGGTTCCGATTTATTAATATGAGTAGCATGTCATGGATGTTTGCTTGCATTGTTTTATTCATAAGTAAGTATGGCATTGTGGTATCCTCCTCTGAATAACTCATTTATATCGACTTGGCACATGCTCACGCATGCATATGACTGAACAAAAAGTCAATTAAGCCTCGATGATTTATATTGCTTCAGAGTTATTGTATCACTTTTATGCCTCCGTTAATTTATTTTGCCGCAAGCATGATTATGACAGTTACTGCTCTCTTGATTTGTCGCTCCCTAGTCTTTTGCTAGCCTTCACTTGTACTGAGCGGTAACGCCGCTCGTGCTTCCAAACACCTGAAAACCAAGTTGTTCCATAAGTGTCCACCATAAATACCTATGCATGGCATTTCAAACCATTCCAAGTAAATTCTCATGCGCTACCTTTAAAACCTTCAAAATGCTTCTCAATTTGTGTTAATGTTTCATAGCTCATGAGGAAGTATGTGGTGTTTAGCTTTCGACCTTGTCATTTACTTTTGACGGACTCTCATATGGACTAGTGGCACATCCGCTTATCCAATAATTTTGCAAAAAGAGCTGGCAATGGGATTCCCAGTCCCGAATTAATTAACTTAAATAGACACTCCTCCATGGTTTGTGATTGTTGGACGGCACCCGAAGGATTCGGTTAGCCATGGCTTGTGTAAGCAAAGGTTGGGGGAGTGTCATCATCATAATAAAACTTAAATAAAAAGGCACTCCTTCATGGTATGTGATTGTTGGCAGGCACCCGAGGATTCGGTTAGCCATGGTTTGTGAAAGAAAGGTTGGAAGGAGTGCCACCCAAAAATAAATAAATGGGAGCCGCTCTTGTGAGTCCGGTTGATGAGGGAGTTAGTGTACCCATTACCATTCGTTGACAACAACAAACACCTCTCAAAATAATTTTACTCCTGCTTTACAAATGAAAAGCTCTAGCGCATGTTAATCCCTGCTTCCCTCTGCGAAGGGTCAATCTTTTACTTTTATGTTGTGTCTCCATTCTTTCTTTGAGCACTATCTTGAGAGCACAACTGTCATTCTTAGTATAATATGCTTGTCTCAAAATATGATTGATTGTGGTATAACTTTGATGCTTTTATCTTTGACAATCACTACTTCTAGTCTTTCTATGAACTCAAGAGGTGCCTCGGCATTTATGTTTTGCTGATCAAATACAGGCAAGCGAGATACCACTTTACCATATTCTCTTATGAACATTGCAATCTTGCTTACATACATGATTCATGATGCTTATTATTAATTGTTGGTACTTCTCCATGATTGACATAGCTGTTGGATGATCTTATTTGCATGTATCCCATTATGAACTGCTTAAGTATTAGCCATAGCATGAGAATATATACATCATATGAGCAAATGTGTTCGTGAAAGTTCTTTTATCGCTCAGTTGTTAACTGAATTGCTTGAGGACAAGCAATAAGCTAAGCTTGGGGGAGTTGATACGTCCAAAACGTATCTACTTTCCCGAACACTTTTGCTATTGTTTTGCCTCTAATTTGTGTATTTTGGATACAACTAACACGGACTAACGCTGTTTTCAGCAGAATTGCTCTGGTGTCTCGTTTTTGTGCAGAAATCCAACTTTCGGGAAAATCCTCGGAATTTCTTCAGATGGCCCTATTTTACCAAAATATTGACGGAGCCAGAAGGGCGAAGGAGGTGGAGGCCCGAGGGCCCCACACCATAAGGCGGCGCGGCCCAGGGGGGGCCCGCGCGGCCCTATGGTGTGGCCCCCTCGGCCGGCCTCCGACGCCCCCCTTCGGACTACTTATTCGCCTCGACCTAAAAACGCACGGAGAGAAGTCGACATCGCCAGAAACCCTCCAGAGAGCCGCCACATCGCGAAACTCCGTCGCGGGAGCCAGAAGTCTCCGTTCTGGCACTCCGCCGGGACGGGGAATTGGAGGAGATCTTCACCGCCATCACCGCCAACGCCTCTCCATCAACCAGCAATGTTTCCCCCATCCATGTGTGAGTAATTCCCCCGCTGTAGGCTGAAGGGGATGGTAGGGATTGGATGAGATTGGTCATGTAATAGTCATAAGATTGTTAGGGCATAGTGCCTAGTATCCGTAGATGTCACTTTTATGATATTGTTGCAACTTGTTATGCTTAATGCTTGTCACTAGGGCCCGAGTGCCATGATCTCAGATCTGAACATGTTATTGTTTCATGAAGATATTCATTGTTTATGGTCTTACCTGCAAGTTGTATACACACGTCGCTGTCCGGAACCAATGGCCCCGAAGTGACAGAAATCGGGACAACCGGAGGGGATGGTAGTGATGTGAGGATCACATGTGTTCACGGAGTGTTAATGCTTTGCTCCGGTACTCTATTAAAAGGAGTACCTTAATATCCAGTAGTTTCCCTAGAGGCCCGGCTGCCACCGGCTGGTAGGACAGAAGATGTTGTGCAAGTTTCTCATTGCGAGCACGTACGACTAAATATGGAACACATGCCTATTGATTGATTAGTACTTGGATACCGTTTTATTATTATCTGCAAATGCCCATGCTTTGATTGTTACATGAGTTTCTCTCATCCATGCAACGCCCATTAAATCCGTCCCTGTGCCTACAGTATTTTAATCCTGCTGTTTACTATAATCACTACTGCTGTCTTTATTTCACTGCTGCTGTTATTCCGCTATTTCCACTACCATAGAACTGTTACTACTGATAAACTCTTGCGAGCAAGTCTGTTTCCAGGTGCAGCTGAATTGACAACTCCGCTGTTAAGGCTTACAAGTATTCTTTGTCTCCCCTTGTGTCGAATCAATAAATTGGGTAATACTTCCCTCGAAGACTGTTGCGATCCCCTATACTTGTGGGTCATTGATCACATAATTGGTATGTATATAGGTTCTACTTATAATAAAATATGTTTTGGTTTATTGGGATTGCGTTAGAATTACATGCATCACAATGTCTCGGGACTATTTCGGTATTTACCTCTTCTTTTAGAGTTCGCCCTATCTAAGATTATTTCCGACATTCGCCAATGTTTGCAAGGAATGGCATGCAGTCGATTCCCACCCTGTTTCAGAAAAAATGAAGAAAAAAAAAGTGAACTTGTGGCTATAAAATGATAAGCTTGAATTTTGATATGTTTTTTTTAAAAAAACTAGCTTCAAAATATGGCCTACCATTTTATATAAAAAACCATGGGTCTTAACGAAAATGCCCAAGGTAAAATGTGCATTAACATTTTGGGGAAAGGTGCAATAAGATTTCATTTTATTGTGGGAAACAAATTGTTGTTGTTTTTTTGCCTTTTCTGAATAGCTAAAAAGGTGTCATCTTTTTTCCATACATTCCATAATGTCATAGAACATAAGCATCCGGTGTCCAGATATAGCAACAATTCAGTATAAGACAATACTAACATAGTTTCCATAAAGTACTGCTAACACATAAGAAAACAAAAGATCTAGATGATGACCCAAGAAACATCCTTGTATATAATAACAATCTATTGACCATATGGCGGCTTTTGCATCACCCTATCAAAATCATCTGCCTTCAAGCACGAGAGCAGAATGTCGACACGTGCTTCAACATGTTCCAAGATCCTCTTGATGATCTCATGGATATCTGCATCAGCCGAATAGGAATCAAAGTTGTCAGCCACTAGCTTCTGATGAAAAAGAAACATCAGTGTTGAAGGCGTCGATCTTAGGAGTCCCCACATTTCATTACTTGCAAGACCAAGATGATCAAATTCCCTTTACTTCATAAGAATGTCTGGATCGCTGACACGATCGAAATCTTTGCTAGTACCCTCCTTTGGCCGAATTCAAATTTGCATCAGATCTTGGTGCCCATGCCTTTGGTACATGCGGGTAATTTTTTGCCAATATGTCGTGCATTGCACATAGCGTCCTACTGTACAGGGGTATTTCTACATATCTTCTTCCAAATATAATTTAATTTATTTCGGGTTGGATTCAATTTGTTTCAAAATTGTCTGATATACCATTTGTATTGGTAGGAGATGCAGCTTTGAATTTTAATCATTGTTTCTAGGTGCCACACTTGCAGGGTACAGTCAAGGATTTTATCCAATGTTTCATGTCTTGACAAATCCTTTTCGTAATGGAAGTTGAGACCCCCAGCCTCTGCATCAAAATGATGCACATGGAATTTTTTAGTATGGTATTCAACAAAATATGATAAGATGCAAAAATCAAACCTTGGACAAATATGACACATGCTCACTTGGGTAGAAAGCCAATCAAACTGATACAAATTACATTGCAGAGTCCTTGCATGTTAAACTATATATTGCCAAACACCACATATATTAAGGGATACATATTAATTTCGATACTACTACTTTTACGATAGAAGATTTGTAACTACAAACGTTGTGGGTTGTGGCTGCCCTCCTCAATCTACTCACTTGTCTCATCGGCAACCGTCTCCACCTCTCTACATGCACATATGGGTACAACTTCTTCACACCCGAAGAAGATTACTTGTTTCCTGTCATGCTCCGCCACTTGTAGTAGGTGTGCTCCTTTTTCAGAGATGAATTCTCTTTTAGGATGGAGATGTTCTCCTTTTTCAGAGATGAGTTCTCTTTTAGGATGGAGATGTTCTCCTTCGTTAGAGACCCGTTCTGATTTACCATGGAGAGGTTCTCCTTCGATAGAGATGAGTTCTCCTTTGATAGAGATGAGTGCTCATTCAAGAGTACGGCATACTCATTCCATAGCTTCATAGCACGGTTTACCAGATGTGCGTTCACATCTCGGAGCTTGGACGCATGGTCAATCAACTCGCGCGACTCATCCAGGAGCGACCGCCGGATTACTTGCAGAGACGCTTCATGTTGTCGTCCTTCATTAGATGGTAGATTCACAGAGCGACCCTGTGTGACACATGATATTATACTAATAAAGTGCAAGAGTGTAACTTCAATAGTAAAAATATAGTACTCCGAAAGTTTGCAGGACTTAAACTTCAATACTCATAGTAATATGTACAAGACTAACTTCAATAGTAATTGTAATATGTATAAATTTCAATTGCAATACTGTAGTAATATGAGTACTCCGGAGCTTGGAGTAATAAAGTTTCAAACTAAGAACGAAACATGAACTAATAAAGTTTGCCCTATGCATCAATCGATGGAGAGGCTGGATCTCAAGTTCGAAAGGGGGAAAAAGACTGCAGTGAAGTTTCAAGTTTGCATTGAAGTTCGAAAGTGGTAATGCAGCTAGTATTAGTGCAGTAGAAATCCCTTGTGCCTTGTTTGGTTGACGTGTTTTCACATGGTTCAGTGAGTAATATCTGGGTCTTTCTTAATAAGAACACATTTTATCTGTTTGGCAGAAGAGTATTGGACAGGATCAGAGTCGCGGGGATCCTCAGGAAACACTTCCGCGCACGTCGGGTGGACGTGGAACCGCAACACCTCTATGCTCTCGCGTTTCTGGTCGTTCCACATACGTGCTCCGATTGCTGCTTCTCCTTCCAGGCATCCACCCCGTTCCAGCATGGATCAGGCTGAGGGATTGATTCCAATGCAAAATTACAAGTCCTGAGGCCTGCTGGCATGGATTACGTGAATAGAAATTGGACGCTTCACTAATAAGGCCCGAGGAACCCCTCAAAAAAAAACTAATAATGCCCCAGGACAGGCTATCTCTCAGGTTGTCCTGATCTGCCGCAAATACTCACGCCAAAACATGGTGAATGAAGTATTTTGCATCAAATCCCCTCCGAATAATACTCAGTAGGGGGCTAACTAGTTTTAAACCAATGATTAAACTACATTAACCACTGACCTCGAAGCTCTCCTCCTTGGAGAGGACCGACTCCCCGGCGACGGCGAGGTTGTCTTGCAGCTGCAGCAGGACTGTCACGTCTGAGCCCACGGAGAGGTCGTTGATCCGCTGCCGCTTGGTGGGCACATCAGACTCAACGGCGAGGCCGCCATGCGCCTGCTGCAGCAGCTGTAGGGGGGCGTGCGAGTTGGCGGCGAGGTCCTGTAGTTGCTGCTGGGGGATTACGACGGTGGGCCGCACACCTAACAGGCCCCCTTGTCCACTCGTGGGATTCATCGCCGGAAGATGGGGGTGCAGGGAGGCGCTAATACAGAGGTTGTGGATGGTACAGCCGCCGACGAGCACTGTACAGGTTGGGGCTATAGGATTTTGAAGATGAATGGGGAGAGGCGGCAGGGGCCTATAAATCGAGAGGAGTGAGGTAGCGAGAAGTGAAGTGAATGGGGAGAGGCGGCAGGGGCCTATAAATCGAGAGGGCTATAGGTTGGGACATGATTTTTACGCAATATTTAAATTTAGATTTAAGCCGCATGTCACCAGGTGACATGCGAAAGGTGCATGTCACCTGATCTCTATCCGTGAAGGACACAGGTCACTCGCAACACTGTACATGGTGTACTGTAGGGACGCGAAACAGTATTGTTCACTGTTCGTAGTGTTTTTCATTTTTCTGATTTTTTTGAATTTTATGCCCATTTGAATCTTTTGGTCAAATCCTAGGTTTGACAAAGATTTAAACAAGTTTAAAATATATGAAAAGGTAAGCATGGATCCTTCTTAGTCACTCTAAAATGAAGCTTTTGGGATGTTCTTGAAATTTCCATGCTTGACTTCATAAGACAGAGTTTAGGGTTAGGGGTAGATATATACATGATTTGTTTGGTTTGAATATGTCTAGACCTTGTTTATCAACTTTAATTCTTACTATATGACATAAGAAAACTATTTGCTTTGGTTTTTCATTTTTCTGATTTTTTTGAATTTTGATGCCCATTTGAATCTTGTCAAATCCTAGGTTTGACCAAGATAATTTAAACAAGTTTAAAACATGGAAATGAAAAGGGAAGCATGTATCCTTCTTAGTCACTCTAAAATGAAGTTTTTGGGAGGTTTTTGAAATTTCCATGTCTGAAACCCAAAACCACTTCTCTTCATGCTTGACTTCATAAGACAGAGTTTAGGGGTTAGGGGGTAGATACATGGTTTGTCTAGTTTGAAACTTTGAATATGTCTAGACCTTGTTTATCAACTTGAATATGCTTACTATATGACATAAGAAGACTATGTACTTTGGTTTTTCATTTTTCTGATTTTTTAAATTTTCTGCGCATTTGAATCTTGGTCAAATCCTAAATTTGACCAAGATTTAGACAAGTTTAACACGTGAAAACGAATAAGTAAGCCTGGATCCTTCTTAGTCACTCTAAAATGAAGCTTTTGGGAGGTTCTTGAAATTTCCATGTTTGAAACCCAAAACCACTTCTCTTCATGATTGACTTCATAAGATCGACAGGGGGTAGATACATGATTTGTCTGGTTTGGATATATCTAGACCTTGTTTATCAACTTGAATGCTTACGATATGACATAAGAAGACAATGTGATTTGGTTTTTCATTTTTCTGATTTTTTTGAATATTGTGCCCACCCATTTGTATCTTCATGAAATCCTAGGTTTGACCAAGCTAATTTAAACAAGTTTAAAACATGAAAATGAAAAGGGAAGCATGTAACCTTCTCAGTCACTCTAAAATGAAGTTTTTGGGAGGTTTTTGAAATTTCCATGTTTGAAACCCAAAACCACTTCTCTTCATGCTTGACTTCACAAGACAAAGTTTAGGGTTAGGGGTATAGATACATGATTTGTATGGTTTGAATATGTCCAAACCTTGTTTATCAACTTGAATATGCTTACTATATGACATAAGAAGACTATGTACTTTGGTTTTTCATTTTTCTGATTTTTTTAATTTTCTGCGCATTTGAATCATATCTTGGTCAAATCCTAGGTTTGACCAAGATTTAGACAAGTTTAACACGTGAAAACGAATAAGTAAGCCTGGATCCTTCTTAGTCACTCTAAAATGAAGCTTTTGGGAGGTTCTTGAAATTTCCATGTTTGAAACCCAAAACCACTTCTCTTCATGATTGACTGAGTTTAATTAGGGTTTTAGGGGTAGATATATACATGATTTTTCTGGTTTGAATATATATGTCTAGACCTTGTTTATCAACTTGAATGCTTACTATACATATGACATAAGAATGCTATGTGCTTTGGTTTTTCATTCTTTTGATTTTTTTCTGAATTTTTAGGGCCATTTGAATCTTGGTCAAATCCTTGGTTTGACCAAGATTTAAACAAGTTTAAAACATGAAAATGAAAAGGGAAGTCTGTATCCTTCTTAGTCACTCTAAAATGAAGCTTTTGGGATGTTCTTGAAATTTCAATGTTTGAAACCCAAAACGACTTCCCTTCATGCTAGACTTCATAAGATCGACAGGGGGTAGATACACGATTTGTCTGGTTTGGATATATCTAGACCTTGTTTATCAACTTGATTGCTTACGATATGACATAAGAAGACTATGTGATTTGGTTTTCCATTTTCTGATTTTTTTAATTTTTTGCCCACCCATTTGTATCTTCGTCAAATCCTAGGTTTGACCAAGATAATTAAAACAAGTTTTATAAAACATGAAAATGAAAAGGGAAGCATGTATCCTTCTTAGGCACTCTAAAATGAAGCTTTTGGGAGGTTTTTGAAATTTCCATGTTTGAAACCCAAAACCACATCTCTTCACATGCTTGACTTCATAAGACAGAGTTTAGGGGTTAGGGGTATAGATACATGATTTGTCTGGTTTGAATATGTCTAGACATTGTTTATCAACTTTAATGCTTACTATATGACATAAGAAAAATAATGTCATGTAAATGAGTTAACTTGGATTTCCTACCCTTGAATCCATAGGAAACTTTGTTCTAATGCACTATAATAATCAACCGAGTTTTTACACCAACAGGTCTGTCACTTACGTGTGGTGCCCACGCGTGAGGTCCCACACTTCAGTGAGCACAAGTCACGTGCAATAGGTACGCAAACTCCCAGCCATCTTCTTTGTCAAGAGAAGACGCATCAGGATGCGTATTGGAAGTCTGTGGGTCCTTCTGGATCCTTCGGTTGTCCCTCTCACAAAAAAAACAAATCTCTCTCATTCTCGGCCTCGCTCGACTCGCTCGCTCGCTCGCTCGCACCTCCTGCTCACTGACAAACCCTGCACAAAAGTCAACATCATCACCCGAAAAGGGGAGACACCATAATTCTCTCCCTTCTTCTCTCCTTCCGAGTGATCCCTCTTCCTCCGAGTTTCACTCGACGGGCAAACACACTTGTGCTGCATAGTAATAATAAAAAGGTATAGAAAAATCAACCTACGAATCTATAATTAAATAGGTTAGTAATAATAAAAAGGTAGAAAAATCAACCTACGAATCTATAATTAAATAGGTTAAACTAGGGTTTTGCCCAGTACTACAGATCAAGGTTCAAACCTTGTTTATCAACTTGAATATGCTTACTATATGACATAAGAAGACTATGTACTTTGGTTTTCATTTTTCTGATTTTTTAAATTTTCTGCGCATTTGAATCTTGGTCAAATCCTAGGTTTGACCAAGATTAGACAAGTTTAACACGTGAAAACGAATAAGTAAGCCTGGATCCTTCTTAGTCACTCTAAAATGAAGCTTTTGGGATGTTCTTGAAATTTCCATGTTTGAAACCCAAAACGACCTCTCTTCATGCTACACTTCATAAGATCGACCGAGTTTAGGGTTAGGGGTAGATACATGATTTGTATGGTTTGAATATGTCCAAACCTTGTTAATTTATCAACTTGAATGCTTACTATATGACATAAGAAGACTATATGCTTTTGTTTTTCATTTTTCTGATTTTTTTGAATTTTATGCCCATATATTTGAATCTTGGTCAAATCCTAGGTTTGACAAAGATTTAAACAAGTTTAAATTATGAAAATGAAAAGGTAAGCATGGATCCTTATTAGTCACTCTAAAATAAATCTTTTGGGAGGTTCTTGAAATTTCCATGTTTGAAACCCAAAACCACTTCTCTTCATGATTGACTGAGTTTAATTAGGGTTTTAGGGGTAGATATATACATGATTTTTCTGGTTTGAATATATATGTCTAGACCTTGTTTATCAACTTGAATGCTTACTATACATATGACATAAGAATGCTATGTGCTTTGGTTTTTCATTCTTTTGATTTTTTTTCTGAATTTTTAGGGCCATTTGAATCTTGGTCAAATCCTTGGTTTGACCAAGATTTAAACAAGTTTAAAACATGAAAATGAAAAGGGAAGTCTGTATCCTTCTTAGTCACTCTAAAATGAAGCTTTTGGGATGTTCTTGAAATTTCAATGTTTGAAACCCAAAACGACTTCCCTTCATGCTAGACTTCATAAGATCGAAAGGGGGTAGATACATGATTTGTCTGGTTTGGATATATCTAGACCTTGTTTATCAACTTGATTGCTTACGATATGACATAAGAAGACTATGTGATTTGGTTTTTCATTTTTCTGATTTTTTTGAATATTGTGCCCACCCATTTGTATCTTCATGAAATCCTAGGTTTGACCAAGCTAATTTAAACAAGTTTAAAACATGAAAATGAAAAGGGAAGCATGTAACCTTCTTAGTCACTCTAAAATGAAGTTTTTGGGAGGTTTTTGAAATTTCCATGTTTGAAACCCAAAACCACTTCTCTTCATGCTTGACTTCATAAGACAAAGTTTAGGGTTAGGGGGTATATATAGATACATGATTTGTATGGTTTGAATATGTCCAAACCTTGTTTATCAACTTGAATATGCTTACTATATGACATAAGAAGACTATGTACTTTGGTTTTTCATTTTTCTGATTTTTTTAATTTTCTGCGCATTTGAATCATATCTTGGTCAAATCCTAGGTTTGACCAAGATTTAGACAAGTTTAACACGTGAAAACGAATAAGTAAGCCTGGATCCTTCTTAGTCACTCTAAAATGAAGCTTTTGGGAGGTTCTTGAAATTTCCATGTTTGAAACCCAAAACCACTTCTCTTCATGATTGACTGAGTTTAATTAGGGTTTTAGGGGTAGATATATACATGATTTTTCTGGTTTGAATATATATGTCTAGACCTTGTTTATCAACTTGAATGCTTACTATACATATGACATAAGAATGCTATGTGCTTTGGTTTTTCATTCTTTTGATTTTTTCTGAATTTTTAGGGCCATTTGAATCTTGGTCAAATCCTTGGTTTGACCAAGATTTAAACAAGTTTAAAACATGAAAATGAAAAGGGAAGTCTGTATCCTTCTTAGTCACTCTAAAATGAAGCTTTTGGGATGTTCTTGAAATTTCAATGTTTGAAACCCAAAACGACTTCCCTTCATGCTAGACTTCATAAGATCGAAAGGGGGTAGATACATGATTTGTCTGGTTTGGATATATCTAGACCTTGTTTATCAACTTGATTGCTTACGATATGACATAAGAAGACTATGTGATTTGGTTTTTCATTTTTCTGATTTTTTTGAATATTGTGCCCACCCATTTGTATCTTCATGAAATCCTAGGTTTGACCAAGCTAATTTAAACAAGTTTAAAACATGAAAATGAAAAGGGAAGCATGTAACCTTCTCAGTCACTCTAAAATGAAGTTTTTGGGAGGTTTTTGAAATTTCCATGTTTGAAACCCAAAACCACTTCTCTTCATGCTTGACTTCATAAGACAAAGTTTAGGGTTAGGGGGTATATATAGATACATGATTTGTATGGTTTGAATATGTCCAAACCTTGTTTATCAACTTGAATATGCTTACTATATGACATAAGAAGACTATGTACTTTGGTTTTTCATTTTTCTGATTTTTTTAATTTTCTGCGCATTTGAATCATATCTTGGTCAAATCCTAGGTTTGACCAAGATTTAGACAAGTTTAACACGTGAAAACGAATAAGTAAGCCTGGATCCTTCTTAGTCACTCTAAAATGAAGCTTTTGGGAGGTTCTTGAAATTTCCATGTTTGAAACCCAAAACCACTTCTCTTCATGATTGACTGAGTTTAATTAGGGTTTTAGGGGTAGATATATACATGATTTTTCTGGTTTGAATATATATGTCTAGACCTTGTTTATCAACTTGAATGCTTACTATACATATGACATAAGAATGCTATGTGCTTTGGTTTTTCATTCTTTTGATTTTTTCTGAATTTTTAGGGCCATTTGAATCTTGGTCAAATCCTTGGTTTGACCAAGATTTAAACAAGTTTAAAACATGAAAATGAAAAGGGAAGTCTGTATCCTTCTTAGTCACTCTAAAATGAAGCTTTTGGGATGTTCTTGAAATTTCAATGTTTGAAACCCAAAACGACTTCCCTTCATGCTAGACTTCATAAGATCGAAAGGGGGTAGATACACGATTTGTCTGGTTTGGATATATCTAGACCTTGTTTATCAACTTGATTGCTTACGATATGACATAAGAAGACTATGTGATTTGGTTTTCCATTTTTCTGATTTTTTTAATTTTTTGCCCACCCATTTGTATCTTCGTCAAATCCTAGGTTTGACCAAGATAATTAAAACAAGTTTTATAAAACATGAAAATGAAAAGGGAAGCATGTATCCTTCTTAGGCACTCTAAAATGAAGCTTTTGGGAGGTTTTTGAAATTTCCATGTTTGAAACCCAAAACCACATCTCTTCACATGCTTGACTTCATAAGACAGAGTTTAGGGGTTAGGGGTATAGATACATGATTTGTCTGGTTTGAATATGTCTAGACATTGTTTATCAACTTTAATGCTTACTATATGACATAAGAAAAATAATGTCATGTAAATGAGTTAACTTGGATTTCCTACCCTTGAATCCATAGGAAACTTTGTTCTAATGCACTATAATAATCAATCGAGTTTTTACACCAACAGGTCTGTCACTTACGTGTGGTGCCCACGCGTGAGGTCCCACACTTCAGTGAGCACAAGTCACGTGCAATAGGTACGCAAACTCCCAGCCATCTTCTTTGTCAAGAGAAGACGCATCAGGATGCGTATTGGAAGTCTGTGGTCCTTCTGGATCCTTCGGTTGTCCCTCTCACAAAAAAATCTCTCTCATTCTCGGCCTCGCTCGACTCGCTCGCTCGCTCGCTCGCACCTCCTGCTCACTGACAAACCCTGCACAAAAGTCAACATCATCACCCGAAAAAGGGGAGACACCATAATTCTCTCCCTTCTTCTCTCCTTCCGAGTGATCCCTCTTCCTCCGAGTTTCACTCGACGGGCAAACACACTTGTGCTGCATAGTAATAATAAAAAGGTATAGAAAAATCAACCTACGAATCTATAATTAAATAGGTTAGTAATAATAAAAAGGTAGAAAAATCAACCTACGAATCTATAATTAAATAGGTTAAACTAGGGTTTTGCCCAGTACTACAGATCAAGGTTCAAACCTTGTTTATCAACTTGAATATGCTTACTATATGACATAAGAAGACTATGTACTTTGGTTTTCATTTTTCTGATTTTTTAAATTTTCTGCGCATTTGAATCTTGGTCAAATCCTAGGTTTGACCAAGATTAGACAAGTTTAACACGTGAAAACGAATAAGTAAGCCTGGATCCTTCTTAGTCACTCTAAAATGAAGCATTTTGGGATGTTCTTGAAATTTCCATGTTTGAAACCCAAAACGACCTCTCTTCATGCTACACTTCATAAGATCGACCGAGTTTAGGGTTAGGGGTAGATACATGATTTGTATGGTTTGAATATGTCCAAACCTTGTTAATTTATCAACTTGAATGCTTACTATATGACATAAGAAGACTATATGCTTTTGTTTTTCATTTTTCTGATTTTTTTTTGAATTTTATGCCCATATATTTGAATCTTGGTCAAATCATAGGTTTGACAAAGATTTAAACAAGTTTAAATTGTGAAAATGAAAAGGTAAGCATGGATCCTTATTAGTCACTCTAAAATAAATCTTTTGGGAGGTTCTTGAAATTTCCATGTTTGAAACCCAAAACCACTTCTCTTCATGATTGACTTCATAAGACAGAGTTTAGGGTTTTAGGGGTAGATATATACATGATTTTTCTGGTTTGAATATGTCTAGACCTGGTTTATCAACTTGAATGCTTACTATACATATGACATATATAAGAATGCTATGTGCTTTGGTTTTTCATTCTCTTTTGATTTTTTTTCTAAATTTTTAGGCCCATTTGAATCTTGGTCAAAATCTTTGGTTTGACAAGGATTTAAACAAGTTTAAAACATGAAAATGAAAAAGGGAAGTCTGTATATCCTTCTTAGTAACTCTAAAATGGAAGCTTTTGGGATGTTCTTGAAATTTCCATGTTTGAAACCGAAAACGACTTCCCTTCATGCTAGACTTCATAAGATCGACAGGGGGTAGATACATGATTTGTCTGGTTTGGATATATCTAGACCTTGTTTATCAACTTGAATGCTTACGATATGACATAAGAAGACAATGTGATTTGGTTTTTCATTTTTCTGATTTTTTTGAATATTGTGCCCACCCATTTGTATCTTCATGAAATCCTAGGTTTGACCAAGATAATTTAAACAAGTTTAAAACATGAAAATGAAAAGGGAAGCATGTAACCTTCTCAGTCACTCTAAAATGAAGTTTTTGGGAGGTTTTTGAAATTTCCATGTTTGAAACCCAAAACCACTTCTCTTCATGCTTGACTTCATAAGACAAAGTTTAGGGTTAGGGGGTATATATAGATACATGATTTGTATGGTTTGAATATGTCCAAACCTTGTTTATCAACTTGAATATGCTTACTATATGACATAAGAAGACTATGTACTTTGGTTTTTCATTTTTCTGATTTTTTTAATTTTCTGCGCATTTGAATCATATCTTGGTCAAATCCTAGGTTTGACCAAGATTTAGACAAGTTTAACACGTGAAAACGAATAAGTAAGCCTGGATCCTTCTTAGTCACTCTAAAATGAAGCTTTTGGGAGGTTCTTGAAATTTCCATGTTTGAAACCCAAAACCACTTCTCTTCATGATTGACTGAGTTTAATTAGGGTTTTAGGGGTAGATATATACATGATTTTTCTGGTTTGAATATATATGTCTAGACCTTGTTTATCAACTTGAATGCTTACTATACATATGACATAAGAATGTTATGTGCTTTGGTTTTTCATTCTTTTGATTTTTTTCTGAATTTTTAGGGCCATTTGAATCTTGGTCAAATCCTTGGTTTGACCAAGATTTAAACAAGTTTAAAACAAAATGAAAAGGGAAGTCTGTATCCTTCTTAGTCACTCTAAAATGAAGCTTTTGGGATGTTCTTGAAATTTCAATGTTTGAAACCCAAAACGACTTCCCTTCATGCTAGACTTCATAAGATCGAAAGGGGGTAGATACACGATTTGTCTGGTTTGGATATATCTAGACCTTTTTTATCAACTTGATTGCTTACGATATGACATAAGAAGACTATGTGATTTGGTTTTCCATTTTTCTGATTTTTTTAATTTTTTGCCCACCCATTTGTATCTTCGTCAAATCCTAGGTTTGACCAAGATAATTAAAACAAGTTTTATAAAACATGAAAATGAAAAGGGAAGCATGTATCCTTCTTAGGCACTCTAAAATGAAGCTTTTGGGAGGTTTTTGAAATTTCCATGTTTGAAACCCAAAACCACATCTCTTCACATGCTTGACTTCATAAGACAGAGTTTAGGGGTTAGGGGTATAGATACATGATTTGTCTGGTTTGAATATGTCTAGACATTGTTTATCAACTTTAATGCTTACTATATGACATAAGAAAAATAATGTCATGTAAATGAGTTAACTTGGATTTCCTACCCTTGAATCCATAGGAAACTTTGTTCTAATGCACTATAATAATCAACCGAGTTTTTACACCAACAGGTCTGTCACTTACGTGTGGTGCCCACGCGTGAGGTCCCACACTTCAGTGAGCACAAGTCACGTGAAATAGGTACGCAAACTCCCAGCCATCTTCTTTGTCAAGAGAAGACGCATCAGGATGCGTATTGGAAGTCTGGGTCCTTCTGGATCCTTCGGTTGTCCCTCTCACAAAAAAAAATCTCTCTCATTCTCGGCCTCGCTCGACTCGCTCGCTCGCTCGCTCGCACCTCCTGCTCACTGACAAACCCTGCACAAAAGTCAACATCATCACCCGAAAAAGGGGAGACACCATAATTCTCTCCCTTCTTCTCTCCTTCCGAGTGATCCCTCTTCCTCCGAGTTTCACTCGACGGGCAAACACACTTGTGCTGCATAGTAATAATAAAAAGGTATAGAAAAATCAACCTACGAATCTATAATTAAATAGGTTAGTAATAATAAAAAGGTAGAAAAATCAACCTACGAATCTATAATTAAATAGGTTAAACTAGGGTTTTGCCCAGTACTACAGATCAAGGTTCAAACCTTGTTTATCAACTTGAATATGCTTACTATATGACATAAGAAGACTATGTACTTTGGTTTTCATTTTTCTGATTTTTTAAATTTTCTGCGCATTTGAATCTTGGTCAAATCCTAGGTTTGACCAAGATTAGACAAGTTTAACACGTGAAAACGAATAAGTAAGCCTGGATCCTTCTTAGTCACTCTAAAATGAAGCATTTTGGGATGTTCTTGAAATTTCCATGTTTGAAACCCAAAACGACCTCTCTTCATGCTACACTTCATAAGATCGACCGAGTTTAGGGTTAGGGGTAGATACATGATTTGTATGGTTTGAATATGTCCAAACCTTGTTAATTTATCAACTTGAATGCTTACTATATGACATAAGAAGACTATATGCTTTTGTTTTTCATTTTTCTGATTTTTTTGAATTTTATGCCCATATATTTGAATCTTGGTCAAATCATAGGTTTGACAAAGATTTAAACAAGTTTAAATTGTGAAAATGAAAAGGTAAGCATGGATCCTTATTAGTCACTCTAAAATAAATCTTTTGGGAGGTTCTTGAAATTTCCATGTTTGAAACCCAAAACCACTTCTCTTCATGATTGACTTCATAAGACAGAGTTTAGGGTTTTAGGGGTAGATATATACATGATTTTTCTGGTTTGAATATGTCTAGACCTGGTTTATCAACTTGAATGCTTACTATACATATGACATATATAAGAATGCTATGTGCTTTGGTTTTTCATTCTCTTTTGATTTTTTTTCTAAATTTTTAGGCCCATTTGAATCTTGGTCAAAATCTTTGGTTTGACAAGGATTTAAACAAGTTTAAAACATGAAAATGAAAAAGGGAAGTCTGTATATCCTTCTTAGTAACTCTAAAATGGAAGCTTTTGGGATGTTCTTGAAATTTCCATGTTTGAAACCGAAAACGACTTCCCTTCATGCTAGACTTCATAAGATCGACAGGGGGTAGATACATGATTTGTCTGGTTTGGATATATCTAGACCTTGTTTATCAACTTGAATGCTTACGATATGACATAAGAAGACAATGTGATTTGGTTTTTCAATTTTCTGATTTTTTTGAATATTGTGCCCACCCATTTGTATCTTCATGAAATCCTAGGTTTTACCAAGATAATTTAAACAAGTTTAAAACATGAAAACGAAAAGGGAAACATGTAACCTTCTCAGTCACTCTAAAATGAAGTTTTTGGGAGGTTTTTGAAATTTCCATGTTTGAAACCCAAAACCACTTCTCTTCATGCTTGACTTCATAAGACAAAGTTTAGGGTTAGGGGTATAGATACATGATTTGTATGGTTTGAATATGTCCAAACCTTGTTTATCAACTTGAATATGCTTACTATATGACATAAGAAGACTATGTACTTTGGTTTTTCATTTTTCTGATTTTTTTAATTTTCTGCACATTTGAATCATATCTTGGTCAAATCCTAGGTTTGACCAAGATTTAGACAAGTTTAACACGTGAAAACGAATAAGTAAGCCTGGATCCTTCTTAGTCACTCTAAAATGAAGCTTTTGGGAGGTTCTTGAAATTTCCATGTTTGAAACCCAAAACCACTTCTCTTCATGATTGACTGAGTTTAATTAGGGTTTTAGGGGTAGATATATACATGATTTTTCTAGTTTGAATATATATGTCTAGACCTTGTTTATCAACTTGAATGCTTACTATACATATGACATAAGAATGCTATGTTCTTTGGTTTTTCATTCTTTTGATTTTTTTTCTGAATTTTTAGGGCCATTTGAATCTTGGTCAAATCCTTGGTTTGACCAAGATTTAAACAAGTTTAAAACATGAAAATGAAAAGGGAAGTCTGTATCCTTCTTAGTCACTCTAAAATGAAGCTTTTGGGATGTTCTTGAAATTTCCATGTTTGAAACCCAAAACGACTTCCCTTCATGCTAGACTTCATAAGATCGAAGGGGTAGATACATGATTTGTCTGGTTTGGATATATCTAGACCTTGTTTATCAACTTGATTGCTTACGATATGACATAAGAAGACTATGTGATTTGGTTTTTCATTTTTCTGATTTTTTTGAATATTGTGCCCACCCATTTGTATCTTCATGAAATCCTAGGTTTGACCAAGCTAATTTAAACAAGTTTAAAACATGAAAATGAAAAGGGAAGCATGTAACCTTCTCAGTCACTCTAAAATGAAGTTTTTGGGAGGTTTTTGAAATTTCCATGTTTGAAACCCAAAACCACTTCTCTTCATGCTTGACTTCATAAGACAAAGTTTAGGGTTAGGGGGTATATATAGATACATGATTTGTATGGTTTGAATATGTCCAAACCTTGTTTATCAACTTGAATATGCTTACTATATGACATAAGAAGACTATGTACTTTGGTTTTTCATTTTTCTGATTTTTTTAATTTTCTGCACATTTGAATCATATCTTGGTCAAATCCTAGGTTTGACCAAGATTTAGACAAGTTTAACACATGAAAACGAATAAGTAAGCCTGGATCCTTCTTAGTCACTCTAAAATGAAGCTTTTGGGAGGTTCTTGAAATTTCCATGTTTGAAACCCAAAACCACTTCTCTTCATGATTGACTGAGTAATTAGGGTTTTAGGGGTAGATATATACATGATTTTTCTGGTTTGAATATATATGTCTAGACCTTGTTTATCAACTTGAATGCTTACTATACATATGACATAAGAATGCTATGTGCTTTGGTTTTTCATTCTTTTGATTTTTTCTGAATTTTTAGGGCCATTTGAATCTTGGTCAAATCCTTGGTTTGACCAAGATTTAAACAAGTTTAAAACATGAAAATGAAAAGGGAAGTCTGTATCCTTCTTAGTCACTCTAAAATGAAGCTTTTGGGATGTTCTTGAAATTTCAATGTTTGAAACCCAAAACGACTTCCCTTCATGCTAGACTTCATAAGATCGAAAGGGGGTAGATACACGATTTGTCTGGTTTGGATATATCTAGACCTTGTTTATCAACTTGATTGCTTACGATATGACATAAGAAGACTATGTGATTTGGTTTTCCATTTTTCTGATTTTTTTAATTTTTTGCCCACCCATTTGTATCTTCGTCAAATCCTAGGTTTGACCAAGATAATTAAAACAAGTTTTATAAAACATGAAAATGAAAAGGGAAGCATGTATCCTTCTTAGGCACTCTAAAATGAAGCTTTTGGGAGGTTTTTGAAATTTCCATGTTTGAAACCCAAAACCACATCTCTTCACATGCTTGACTTCATAAGACAGAGTTTAGGGGTTAGGGGTATAGATACATGATTTGTCTGGTTTGAATATGTCTAGACATTGTTTATCAACTTTAATGCTTACTATATGACATAAGAAAAATAATGTCATGTAAATGAGTTAACTTGGATTTCCTACCCTTGAATCCATAGGAAACTTTGTTCTAATGCACTATAATAATCAACCGAGTTTTTACACCAACAGGTCTGTCACTTACGTGTGGTGCCCACGCGTGAGGTCCCACACTTCAGTGAGCACAAGTCACGTGCAATAGGTACGCAAACTCCCAGCCATCTTCTTTGTCAAGAGAAGACGCATCAGGATGCGTATTGGAAGTCTGTGGGTCCTTCTGGATCCTTCGGTTGTCCCTCTCACAAAAAAAAACAAATCTCTCTCATTCTCGGCCTCGCTCGACTCGCTCGCTCGCACCTCCTGCTCACTGACAAACCCTGCACAAAAGTCAACATCATCACCCGAAAAAGGGGAGACACCATAATTCTCTCCCTTCTTCTCTCCTTCCGAGTGATCCCTCTTCCTCCGAGTTTCACTCGACGGGCAAACACACTTTTTTTAATTTTCTGCCCATTTGAATCTTGGTCAAATCCTAGGTTTGACCAAGATTTAAACAAGTTTAAAACATGAAAATAAAATGGTAAGCATGGATCCTTCTTAGTCTCCCGAAAATGAAGCTTTTTTGAAATTTCCATGTTTGAAACCCAAAACCACTTCTCTTCATGCTTGACTTCATAAGACATAGTTTAGGGTTAGGGGTAGATATATGCATGATTTTTCTGGTTTGAATATGTCTAGACCTTGTTTATCAACTTGGATGCTAGCTTACTATATATGACATAAGAATGCTATGTGCTTTGGTTTTTCATTCTTTTGATTTTTTCTGAATTTTTATGCCCATTTGAATCTTGGTCAAATCCTAGGTTTGACCAAGATTTAAACAAGTTTAAAACATGAAAATGAGAAGGGAAGCATGTATCCTTCTTAGTCACTCTAATTAAAATGAAGATTTTGGGAGGTTTTTGAAATTTCCATGTTTGAAACCAAAAACCACGTCTCTTCATGCTTGACTTCATAAGATATATAGAGTTTAATTAGGGGTTAGGGGTATAGATACATGATTTGTTTGGTTTGAATATGTCTAGACCTTGTTTAACAACTTGAATGCTTACTATATGCCATAAGAAGACTATGTACTTTGGTTTTTAATTTTTTTGATTTTTTAAAATTTTCTGCCAATTTGTATCTTGGTCAAATCCTAGGTTTGACCAAGATTTAAACAAGTTTAAGACGTGAAAATAAAATGGTAAGCATGGATCCTTCTTAGTCTCCCTAAAATGAAGCTTTTGGTTTTTTTTTTGAAATTTCCATGTTTGAAACCCAAAACCACTTCTCTTCATGCTTGACTTCATAAGACAGAGTTTAGGGATAGGGGTAGATATATATATACATGATTTTTCTGGTTTGAATATGTCTAGACCCTGTTTATCAACTTGAATGCTTACTATATGACATAAGAATGCTATGTGCTTTGGTTTTTCATTCTTTTGATTTTTTCTGAATTTTTATGCCCATTTGAATCTTGGTCAAATCCTAGGTTTGACCAAGATTTAAACAAGTTTAAAACATGAAAATGAGAAGGGAAGCCTGTATCCTTCTTTGTCACTCTAATTAAAATGAAGCTTTTGGGTGGTTTTTGAAATTTCCATGTTTGAAACCCAAAACCACATCTCTTCGTGCTTGACTTCATAAGACAGAGTTTAGGGGTTAGGGGGTACATAGATACATGATTTGCATAGTTTGAATATGTCTAGCTAGAGACCTTGTTTCTCAACTTTAATGCTTACTATATGACATAAGAAGACTATGTGCTTTGGTTTTTCATTTTTCTGTTTTATTTTAATTTTATGCCCATTTGAATCTTGGTCAAATCCTAGGTTTGACCAAGATTTAAACAAGTTTAAATTATGAAAATGAAGGTAAGCATGGATCCTTATTAGTCACTCTAAAATAAATCTTTTGGGAGGTTCTTGAAATTTCCATGTTTCAAACCCAAAACCACTTCTCTTCATGATTGACTTCATAAGACAGAGTTTAGGGTTTTAGGGGTAGATATATACATGATTTTTCTGGTTTGAATATGTCTAGCCCTTGTTTATCAACTTGAATGCTTACTATACATATGACATAAGAATGCTATGTGCTTTGGTTTTTCATTCTCTTTTGATTTTTTTCTAAATTTTTAGGCCCATTTGAATCTTGGTCAAATCCTTGGTTTGACCAAGATTTAAACAAGTTTAAAACATGAAAATAAAAAAGGAAGTCTGTATCCTTCTTAGTCACTCTAAAATGGAAGCTTTTGGGATGTTCTTGAAATTACCATGTTTGAAACCGAAAACGACTTCCCTTCATGCTAGACTTCATAAGATCGACAGGGGGTAGATACATGATTTGTCTGGTTTGGATATATCTAGACCTTGTTTATCAACTTGAATGCTTACGATATGACATAAGAAGACAATGTGATTTGGTTTTTCAATTTTCTGATTTTTTTGAATATTGTGCCCACCCATTTGTATCTTCATGAAATCCTAGGTTTTACCAAGATAATTTAAACAAGTTTAAAACATGAAAACGAAAAGGGAAACATGTAACCTTCTCAGTCACTCTAAAATGAAGTTTTTGGGAGGTTTTTGAAATTTCCATGTTTGAAACCCAAAACCACTTCTCTTCATGCTTGACTTCATAAGACAAAGTTTAGGGTTAGGGTATAGATACATGATTTGTATGGTTTGAATATGTCCAAACCTTGTTTATCAACTTGAATATGCTTACTATATGACATAAGAAGACTATGTACTTTGGTTTTTCATTTTTCTGATTTTTTTTTAATTTTCTGCACATTTGAATCATATCTTGGTCAAATCCTAGGTTTGACCAAGATTTAGACAAGTTTAACACGTGAAAACGAATAAGTAAGCCTGGATCCTTCTTAGTCACTCTAAAATGAAGCTTTTGGGAGGTTCTTGAAATTTCCATGTTTGAAACCCAAAACCACTTCTCTTCATGATTGACTGAGTTTAATTAGGGTTTTAGGGGTAGATATATACATGATTTTTCTGGTTTGAATATATATGTCTAGACCTTGTTTATCAACTTGAATGCTTACTATACATATGACATAAGAATGCTATGTGCTTTGGTTTTTCATTCTTTTGATTTTTTCTGAATTTTTAGGGCCATTTGAATCTTGGTCAAATCCTTGGTTTGACCAAGATTTAAACAAGTTTAAAACATGAAAATGAAAAGGGAAGTCTGTATCCTTCTTAGTCACTCTAAAATGAAGCTTTTGGGATGTTCTTGAAATTTCAATGTTTGAAACCCAAAACGACTTCCCTTCATGCTAGACTTCATAAGATCGAAAGGGGGTAGATACATGATTTGTCTGGTTTGGATATATCTAGACCTTGTTTATCAACTTGATTGCTTACGATATGACATAAGAAGACTATGTGATTTGGTTTTTCATTTTTCTGATTTTTTTGAATATTGTGCCCACCCATTTGTATCTTCATGAAATCCTAGGTTTGACCAAGCTAATTTAAACAAGTTTAAAACATGAAAATGAAAAGGGAAGCATGTAACCTTCTCAGTCACTCTAAAATGAAGTTTTTGGGAGGTTTTTGAAATTTCCATGTTTGAAACCCAAAACCACTTCTCTTCATGCTTGACTTCATAAGACAAAGTTTAGGGTTAGGGGGTATATATAGATACATGATTTGTATGGTTTGAATATGTCCAAACCTTGTTTATCAACTTGAATATGCTTACTATATGACATAAGAAGACTATGTACTTTGGTTTTTCATTTTTCTGATTTTTTTTAATTTTCTGCGCATTTGAATCATATCTTGGTCAAATCCTAGGTTTGACCAAGATTTAGACAAGTTTAACACGTGAAAACGAATAAGTAAGCCTGGATCCTTCTTAGTCACTCTAAAATGAAGCTTTTGGAAGGTTCTTGAAATTTCCATGTTTGAAACCCAAAACCACTTCTCTTCATGATTGATTGAGTTTAATTAGGGTTTTAGGGGTAGATATATACATGATTTTTCTGGTTTGAATATATATGTCTAGACCTTGTTTATCAACTTGAATGCTTACTATACATATGACATAAGAATGCTATGTGCTTTGGTTTTTCATTCTTTTGATTTTTTTCTGAATTTTTAGGGCCATTTGAATCTTGGTCAAATCCTTGGTTTGACCAAGATTTAAACAAGTTTAAAACATGAAAATGAAAAGGGAAGTCTGTATCCTTCTTAGTCACTCTAAAATGAAGCTTTTGGGATGTTCTTGAAATTTCAATGTTTGAAACCCAAAACGACTTCCCTTCATGCTAGACTTCATAAGATCGAAAGGGGGTAGATACATGATTTGTCTGGTTTGGATATATCTAGACCTTGTTTATCAACTTGATTGCTTACGATATGACATAAGAAGACTATGTGATTTGGTTTTCCATTTTTCTGATTTTTTTAATTTTTTGCCCACCCATTTGTATCTTCGTCAAATCCTAGGTTTGACCAAGATAATTAAAACAAGTTTTATAAAACATGAAAATGAAAAGGGAAGCATGTATCCTTCTTAGGCACTCTAAAATGAAGCTTTTGGGAGGTTTTTGAAATTTCCATGTTTGAAACCCAAAACCACATCTCTTCACATGCTTGACTTCATAAGACAGAGTTTAGGGGTTAGGGGTATAGATACATGATTTGTCTGGTTTGAATATGTCTAGACATTGTTTATCAACTTTAATGCTTACTATATGACATAAGAAAAATAATGTCATGTAAATGAGTTAACTTGGATTTCCTACCCTTGAATCCATAGGAAACTTTGTTCTAATGCACTATAATAATCAACCGAGTTTTTACACCAACAGGTCTGTCACTTACGTGTGGTGCCCACGCGTGAGGTCCCACACTTCAGTGAGCACAAGTCACGTGCAATAGGTACGCAAACTCCCAGCCATCTTCTTTGTCAAGAGAAGATGCATCAGGATGCGTATTGGAAGTCTGTGGGTCCTTGGATCCTTCGGTTGTCCCTCTCACAAAAAAACAAATCTCTCTCATTCTCGGCCTCGCTCGACTCGCTCGCTCGCTCGCTCGCACCTCCTGCTCACTGACAAACCCTGCACAAAAGTCAACATCATCACCCGAAAAAGGGGAGACACCATAATTCTCTCCCTTCTTCTCTCCTTCCGAGTGATCCCTCTTCCTCCGAGTTTCACTCGACGGGCAAACACACAATTTTCTGCCCATTTGAATCTTGGTCAAATCCTAGGTTTGACCAAGATTTAAACAAGTTTAAAACATGAAAATAAAATGGTAAGCATGGATCCTTCTTAGTCTCCCGAAAATGAAGCTTTTTTTTTGAAATTTCCATGTTTGAAACCAAAAACCACTTCTCTTCATGCTTGACTTCATAAGACATAGTTTAGGGTTAGGGGTAGATATATACATGATTTTTCTGGTTTGAATATGTCTAGACCTTGTTTATCAACTTGAATGCTAGCTTACTATATATGACATAAGAATGCTATGTGCTTTGGTTTTTCATTCTTTTGATTTTTTCTGAATTTTTATGCCCATTTGAATCTTGGTTAAATCCTAGGTTTGACCAAGATTTAAACAAGTTTAAGACGTGAAAATAAAATGGTAAGCATGGATCCTTCTTAGTCTCCCTAAAATGAAGCTTTTGGTTTTTTTGAAATTTCCATGTTTGAAACCCAAAACCACTTCTCTTCATGCTTGACTTCATAAGACAGAGTTTAGGGATAGGGGTAGATATATATATACATGATTTTTCTGGTTTGAATATGTCTAGACCCTGTTTATCAACTTGAATGCTTACTATATGACATAAGAATGCTATGTTCTTTGGTTTTTCATTCTTTTGATTTTTTCTGAATTTTTATGCCCATTTGAATCTTGGTCGAATCCTAGGTTTGACCAAGATTTAAACAAGTTTAAAACATGAAAATGAGAAGGGAAGCCTGTATCCTTCTTTGTCACTCTAATTAAAATGAAGCTTTTGGGTGGTTTTTGAAATTTCCATGTTTGAAACCCAAAACCACATCTCTTCGTGCTTGACTTCATAAGACAGAGTTTAGGGGTTAGGGGGTACATAGATACATGATTTGCATAGTTTGAATATGTCTAGCTAGAGACCTTGTTTCTCAACTTTAATGCTTACTATATGACATAAGAAGACTATGTGCTTTGGTTTTTCATTTTTCTGTTTTATTTTAATTTTATGCCCATTTGAATCTTGGTCAAATCCTAGGTTTGACCAAGATTTAAACAAGTTTAAATTATGAAAATGAAGGTAAGCATGGATCCTTATTAGTCACTCTAAAATAAATCTTTTGGGAGGTTCTTGAAATTTCCATGTTTCAAACCCAAAACCACTTCTCTTCATGATTGACTTCATAAGACAGAGTTTAGGGTTTTAGGGGTAGATATATACATGATTTTTCTGGTTTGAATATGTCTAGCCCTTGTTTATCAACTTGAATGCTTACTATACATATGACATAAGAATGCTATGTGCTTTGGTTTTTCATTCTCTTTTGATTTTTTTCTAAATTTTTAGGCCCATTTGAATCTTGGTCAAATCCTTGGTTTGACCAAGATTTAAACAAGTTTAAAACATGAAAATAAAAAAGGAAGTCTGTATCCTTCTTAGTCACTCTAAAATGGAAGCTTTTGGGATGTTCTTGAAATTACCATGTTTGAAACCGAAAACGACTTCCCTTCATGCTAGACTTCATAAGATCGACAGGGGGTAGATACATGATTTGTCTGGTTTGGATATATCTAAATGGTCTCTATTCATATGTATGAAATACATATATGAAATACGTATGTGGAGTTCCCTAGAATTTCATGTGATTCAGTAAACAGAATATAGATTCCATGATTGCTAGATCGATCCGTAGGGATTGATGAAGAATGAGCTGATAATGGAATTTTTCTTTGATAAACAGGAAACTTAAGATTAAGATGCTCCGGAATGGAAACGAGGGAATGTCCACAATACCCGGATTTAGTCAGATCCATGAAAACCTCATGTACGGTTTTGCAACGGAGATTTTTTGAATAGAATGAACGACCGTAACGGATGTTGGCTCAATCCGAAGGAAATTATGCGGAAGCTTTGCAAAATTATTATGAAGCTACGCGACTAGAAATCGATCCCTATGATCGAAGTTATATACTCTATAACATAGGCCTTATACACACAAGCAATGGAGAGCATACAAAGGCTTTGGAATATTATTTTCGGGCACTAGAACGAAACCCCTTCTTACCGCAAGCTTTTAATAATATGGCCGTGATCTGTCATTACGTGCGACTATCTCCACTATAGAAAGAAAAAAGAGAGGATCAAATTTTCTAGTAAATACTACAAAAAAAGGCTTTCTACATAGGGATCGTAAAAACAATGATTTTTCCCTATCAGCTGTAGGAAAGAAGGACACTTCACGCGAATCAAAAAATAAGAAAGGATCCCTATCTTACTACTCTAAAATGAAGCTTTCCAGGTTCTTGAAATTTCCATGTTTGAAACCCAAAACCACTTCTCTTCATGATTGACTTCATAAGACAGAGTTTAGGGTTTTAGGGGTAGATATATACATGATTTTTCTGGTTTGAATATATATGTCTAGACCTTGTTTATCAACTTGAATGCTTACTATATATATGACATAAGAATGCTATATATGTGCTTTGGTTTTTCATTCTTTTGATTTTTTCTGATTTTTTAGGCCCATTTGAATCTTGGTCAAATCCTAGGTTTGACCATGATTTAAACAAGTTTAAAACATGAAAATGAAAAGGTAAGCATGGATCCTTCTTAGTCACTCTAAAATGAAGCTTTTGGGATGTTCTTGAAATTTCCATGTTTGAAACCCAAAACGACTTCGATCTCTTTATGCTAGATTTCATAAGACTGAGTTTTAGGGGTTAGGGGGTAGATACATGATTTGTCTAGTTTGAATATGTACATAGTACTCCCTCTATAGGAACTTGGAGAAAGCAACTGTTGTGCCACACAATTTTGTTGTTTTCCTATTTTTCTTTCATGAAGCTTTACGATGTGGTTCGTGTGTGGGGATCAAGCTCGTAATCTCGTTTCAATTACACAACCAACTACTCTGCTCATCCTTGCATGTAATTAACCAATATAGGAATTTGATTCCACGGAACTTTTTCAGTACATAAGTCTCCTCCTTAACTCCTCTAGTCTCTACCAAGCCGGCCGCCTCGCTACTTCCCTAGCTTCCTCCCTACAGCACACCTCGCCCCCGTACGCGAGCTAGGTCCAGCCGGAGATGGGGCACAGCCGCCCCCGCTGGAAGAATGCTCAGAGGAAGTCCGGGCAGGAGGACAAGGGTGACGCCATCCCGGATGAACTTCTCGGGCTGGTGTTCCTGCGCCTCACCTCGCCTCTGGATCTCGTCCGCGCCGCGTTCGCCTGCAGGAGCTGGCGCAAGGTCATCGCGGCGGAGGACTTCCGTGTCCTCTCCGCTCGCCACGGCGCGCCATCCTCCATAGTCGCCGGCCACTACCACATCAGCTTCTCCCATTGTCACTATCGGCCGTCTGGCTTGCTGCCCCACTTCGTTCCCTCTTCCTCGTCATGTTGGGCCGGGGTCGCCGCAAATAATCTCGCGCTCGACTTCCTCCCACGGGCGCCAAACGGCGACCTCAGTTTGGAGCTCGCCGACTCTCGGGGCGGCCTCCTACTCCTTGCGGACTTCGACCACACCGAACACGGAAAGCCTTTCGAGCAGCCTTCACGTCTCGTCGTCTGCGATCCCCTGGCAGGTCAGTACGTGACGGTCCCTCCACCCCCTGCTGTTTCGCACACAACATTCGTAAGCTTGTTCCTGGGCGCCGCCCTCCATGGCGAGGACGCTGCGGCGCGCATCAGTCTGTCAAATTACAGGGTGACGTGCCTGATCTATCATGACGGCATCTGCAAGACCTGCGTGTTCTCGCCTGGCCCTGGTGGCCACGCTTGGACCTCCTCCGGCGCCATCGTGCCTCTCCACGCCACGCACACAGGCCTGTCGGATATCCTCTTTGTGGGGTGCAACGCCCGTTTCTTCCAGTGGTACGTGTTCGGTGGGCTCGGAAACTTCATTCTTGCTCTCGACAGAGAATCCGGCGAGCTCTCACGCTTCGAGAGAGCTCGAGACGAGGACTGGCTTCACACCGTGCCGATTGAGATGCTGGGCGGGCCCTCGCGCGTGCTGAATTGGTACGTGCTAGAGCTTCCGTGGCCACCTACCTTCCGAGCTTGCTTATCCTAGGATTCTGGCTTCCTGGGTTGGATTAGTGTCGGCCATGGTGCTGTCGACACGGTCTGGAGGTTGAAGACGAAGGGCATCTCAAGGATTTTGTTGTAATTTCGTTTTTGTTCAGGTGTTTTGTACTATTTGATGTTTCTCTTAATGCCAGAGGGTTTATTTGCACTAGTCATACTTGACATAGCTGTACGTTTTGAAGATTAACTTGTTCATCATGATCCGAACTTCTCATACTCTTAATGCCAGAGGGTTTATTTGCACTAGTCATACTTGACATAACTTCGAACTTGTTTTGAGTAATACGTAGTATGGTATACTAGAATAGGAGGAGTAACACTTTTCGCATTTGGGCCAAATATAAAGTACTACCTCCATTTCAAGGAATAAGGCGCACGCGTACTCCAAGACGTATCTTTTGGTCAGATTACCTTGACCATTGAATTGACAAGACAACACACAGAGCATTGGGGCGTGCTCGATGGTGCTAGCTGCGGCTATACAGACATGTGATAGGCATCGCGGAAGCGTCGCAAATAGAAAACAAATCATATTTTTTGGGGGAGGATGTTTTGGCTCCTGGTTGCGTATGCTCCCTTTAGTTTGAACTGCAACATCTATATATTTTGAAATGTAAAAAAAATCCAAACAAAAAATTAATCTTTTCATCTTCACATGCTAAGAGCGCATAAAGTCTTTCCATAAAAAACTAAATTGTCGTTTGGGCTATGTAAAAAAGATAAAATTTATTGCTAAAAATAAAGCTGTTTACATCAACCACAAAAAATATCGGCTTTTCACGAAACTACACGAACACACATAGATTATCGAGAAGTACATGCGGATTTTTTTGTTAGAATTTTTTGAAAATTAAAAATATGTTTTTTTGGGTCGAGGTAGCATATCCGCCCAATAGCCGAATTAAATTTCCGATTTTTTTGGACTGACAATTTCATCGGGAAGACATGGATGCGCGCAGACGGCGTGCAAGGCAAGGCATCGATTTGACCGGACGTACTTAGGGCAGGTCAGGCTGCCAGCGTACTTATTCCGGGCAGGTGAGGTACTAGAACTCAAAGTCCTCCTCAGCGTCTCTCCTCTCTCTCTGTCTTTATTGAGTGTACTAGCGCGCAGGGACTCAAAGTCAGGGAAATGTTTTGTAATATCATGCATATGATACTTGTCTATGATACTATTACTATAGTGGGTGGTATTATAGAGTAGTATCATAATCTTCTAAATTTATTGTTTTGTAGAATCTCAATACAAAATATGTGTACAAGATCTATTTAGCATTAGCTTTTCTCGTAACGTGCATTATGATACAGTATCCAGCCATGTTACTCTAATCTTATCTCTCCTCATTAATTAGATGCCACATCAGCATTTTTGTGGGCCTAAGATGCATGATACTACCTATGATACTAGCACTATGGCCAGCCTCAGGGACTCAAAGTCAGGGAAATGTTTGAGATGCAAAGTAAGAGAATATTTACCAGTATAATTGGTTGATTAGAAGATTAAGTGGTGAAATCACAACAGATTGGAGCAGTACATGGTGGAAACCGCAAAATATCCTTCCAAATGGTGTTTTTGTGCAACATACGAAGTATGAGGTGGTGGAACTTGAGGCCAGTGACTTTACTTACTCCAAAATGCAACTTTACGTACATGAGCCATCGGATCAAGATCCAACGGACACAGTTGATCCAGAATTTGTAGTCACATTTTAAGTTGCTCGAAAAAAATCGAAAACATTACAGTAAGATATATATCTTTCTTAAGTATTCTGGTAAAGTTTTACTTCATTTGAAAATTGAGTTTAATTTTAAGTTTAAAATTTGGATCAACCATGTGCGTTGGATCTTGATCGAATGACTCACGTACAAGTCGCCAGTGAAGTTACTGGATCTCGTTCCTTGGTGGAATCTGCAATTCCCTCCCCTATATATACTATACAAGTCGAAGACTACGACCCTCTATCCCTATCTCCTTCACATCCTCTAAATTCATATTCCCATTTAGAATCGTTGGGCATGGAGGTTCCCCCTGGTAGCTTTAGAGCTTTTGTCGACGATGCTAATTTGAGAAGACTGCTCACCTACGGTTTGTGCTCTCAATCCGCACAACCTCCATTTTGGCGGGTTAGTACTTTCTTCACTAGGTTCATCAAGATGTATTTTAATTTGGGCTAACAGTCGTGTTAATTTCCTTGTATTAAGCAGTGCTGTTCGTGCAAGAAGGTTGCATGCGACAGCTGCGCTAGGAACCTGCCCGGTGGCGCGTGCCCGGGATGCCAGGGCGTCTTCCAAGGTGAAAGTCCTCCATCTGAAAGCATGTACTTTTCCCGTGAATGTGTTATGGAAAAGAATGTGGTGAGAAGAACGTTCATCTGCGGTTTGTGCTCTCAAATCGCACGACGTCCACTATAACGGGTTAGTACTTTCTTCACTAGGTTCCACCCAACTGTATTTTTCTTTGGGCCAACAGTCATGTAAATTTCCTTGTATTAAGCAGTGCATTCGCATGGGGGAGGGACATCACATTGCATGCGGAAGCTGCTTAAGAAACCTGCCCAGTCTCGTGTGCCCGAACTGCGACGGCATCTACGAAGAGGATGAGGATTTAAGTAGATTTGCCTCCTTGTTTAAGGTGGATTGCAGCAACGATGGTTGCGACATGAGCGGCGACTTGCTCGAATACTTTCAACATGAGGCGACGTGCCCGCATGCGCCAACGAGACGGTAGGTGGTTGATCTTGCCGGTCTCGATGGAGAAGATGATCGCGCTTTGAGGCTAATCTGAGCTCGGTGGAGAAGGACCGGATGGAGTTTCCTTTTCTAGAACTAGAGTTCTTTTTGTACTTTTGGATGTCTTGTCTGTAGTTTCCTTTTACTTGGAGGGTCCTCCTAGCTTGCAGTCTGTAATCCCACCGTCATCATAATATAAAAGCAGTGTCGCGAGGTCCTTCGGGACATTTCTGTGTTCAAAAAATGTATGATTTTAGACATGTCGTCTATTTATGTGTGCGATGTTGTATCATCTATTACCGTGATTAGTTTGAACGTGTCCATGTCCTAGAACAAAACTTCGGCATGATGTACTTGTATGTTTAATTGAATTCGACCAAGTATAATGTGGAACCGATCATTGCGAGCATATGGAGATTGCGAACCGGTAATTGACAGGTGGTACATGCTCTATCTTAATCTTGTTTATCTAATGGTAATTGCGATTTATGCGGTACTGAAATAATTAGTTTTAGTTATAAACAGGGACTCTTCGGACGGGGGCTCCTTTTCAAACAAGACCGGGGAGATTTATGAAGTGCTAGAAGGGAACAAATTACTACATGAGTGTTTTGCGTGAAATGGTTAAAATTTGTAGTGGCAGATTGCCGCCAATGCAATTTTTTCATGTGGTTGATATGGTAGGATGGACATTTCCAAAATTTCACGAATTATTTCGGTTTGTGACCATATATTAAATTAGTTCTGGGCTCATTTCCATATAATTTGAAATTTCAACGCGAAGTACACGAAGTACAATTAAAAAAGGGGAAACTATATATACGTGATGTGCACTAAATGTGTGGTACCCCCCAAAAAATGACCAAACATATGCGTTGCATCCAAGTACGTAACACCCATATGGCAAACGAAAGCATTGAGTAGTTGTTTGTGATGTAAGTAATCTACATATATATCAAAATACCAAACATGGCACACCAAAATATTTTTTAGAAGAACTTACCAGATTTTGGCACCATGCATGTTGGAGTTTTTTTTTTTGACAGAATCCATCTTGGAGTTCGCATGGCTCTCTTCCGAAGTGAGAGGTGAGTTGGTTAATGCTAGAACCATGGCAAACTTCCGAATGTTAGTAATTTATCATGGATTCATCATTTGTGATGAAATACCTAGGAACAATGCCAAACATGACCTACCTATGTTCTTGAGAATATTCCCTTTCACCGATTTTGGCACCATGTGTGTTTTTAAGTACGTTTGCATGCCTTCTTGATTGGTTATTAAAATACCATGTCAAACTGTCGATACATGGAAAATTCCTTTGCTACAATCAAATAAACTTCGGGCTCCTTTTATTCAAAGGAATATGGAGGGCGTAGGAATATGAAAGGTGCATGATTGGAATGTTATGCCAAGTTGAATCCTATAGGAACATGATGTGTCTTTGATTGTGGCAAAGGAACTTTTCCATGAGGTATTAGCTAATGGTTTTTTTCCTATAAGATTTGCACTACAAGATTCCTATATGAATAGTTCCTATGAATCAAATGACTTGTATAGGAATTTTTCCCATAAGAACCGAATCCAACATAATTCCTATGACAATCATATGAATCAAAGGAGCACGATTCCCATAGGATTCAAGTAGACATGACATCCCAATTCTATGATTTTCCTTTTCCTATACTTTCCATTTCCTATGAACCAAAGGAGGCCTAACTAGTTGGCCATACTGAAACAATTGCCAAATAAATGCCGTGCATCCTATGGCCCCCGTGAGTTTGACCTAAATTTGAAATCATGGTAAAAGGTGCTTAAAATAGGCAAATAAAAGCATGTAGTCAATTTTTTTTAGGATGTAGTACTACCTAGGGAAAATACCAAACATGCCATAATGCAAACTGTGTTTTAGAGAGTAGCCCTTCAAAAAAGTTGGCATCCACTTGTTGATTTTGCTATCGACATGACAAAATAACTGATCAGATGACCAAGTGGTAAAAATTGCAACAGATTAGACCACCACATGGTGGAAACTGCTAAAAATCATGAAAACTGCGAAGAAAAAGTTAAAGTGGTGGTTTGTGCAGCATATGGAGGATTGAGTAGTACAAGTTGGATGTGCACTACCGTGTGCCCGTGGTAATGTTCGCCTATTATGATGATGGCAAGAAAAAATGATGTTTTCTCTGCTGAAACTGTCCCGAGCTGATTTGACGAGACAAAATACAGCTACACGGCGTGCAAGGGACGGCTATACAGTACATTAGCTTCTTCTCGGGTCACACGCCTGCACCACAGGTGCAGTAAGTGCAGCAGAGACCAGAGAGAGAAGGAACGCCCGTATTATATTTGATTTCAATTCATATTGTTTTTTTCCTTGCCTCTCCGTCTTCTTCACCGCCATCTTCTCGGTGTTTTCAAGAGTGATTATCAAGTGGAGAGACAATTGCATTGGGAAAGTCTCTCCACTTGATAATCTCTGTTGAAAAACTCGCACGTCTTGTGAAATGTGAAGGCTGCACGCGTGGGGAAGGGAGACGCAAACGCCGCACCGCATCATTAGTAGTACAGTAGTATACCTTTCTCTCCTCAGGCACCCCGGCTGGCCGCCCGCCGCAATAGTTCCTTGCATAGCGCTTGCCGTCTCCTCCAAAAACCCCCAGCGCACTTGCATCCGCCATCCACCTAAATCCACCGCCGAGTACCTTTCTGTCCTCACCACCGCCGCTGCGCCTATTCCCCTGTCCAGCAGACGACTGCGGCGTTGCGTGTGTCGCCGCCGTGTCAGATGGAGGCGGAGCCGCTCAACTCCCGAAGGCGGGTCGAGCCAGATCGGGAAGAGCCTCCGTCGAGCCTCGACCTCATCAGCCGCCTCCCCGACGAGATGCTGCACATCATCATCTCCCTCCTGCCCATGATATCCGCTGTAAGGACAACATTGCTCTCCAAACGGTGGCGCCACCTCTGGCGCTCCGTCCCACTTAACCTCCTCGTCGGCGACAACGACCTCATCAGCCGCCTACCGGACCAGATTCTCCACATCATCATCTCCCACCTGCCCACTGTATCCGCTGTAAGCACAACCTTGGTCTCCAAACGGTGGCGCCACCTCTGGCACTCCGTCCCACTTAACCTCGAGATCGACGACCAACTCGCCAAGCAAAACCACAAACGCATCGCCGCGGTCTCCAGTATCCTCGCCGCTCACCCTGGCCCCGCCAGAAGCGTGTCAATCGACCCCTTCAGAACCACTTGCAAGGTCGACACCACGCTCGACAGCTGGTTCCGGTCCAGCACCCTATCTTGCGTCGAGAACCTCAGATTCGATGCTGGAACTGTGATGCGCTCCTTCCCGCTGTCCGCGTTCCGCTGCGCGCCCACGCTGCGCATTGTCAGCATTTCTACTTGCTATTTGCCCGAGATTCATGCCAACTCCATGCTTCTTTTCCCCCAACTCAAAAGGCTCTTGCTCTATGACGTCTACATCTGTAAGGCGACGAACATCGACCGCCTGTTCACCCGCTGTATTGTGCTCGAGGCACTTCACCTTGAGGGGGTCCACGGGTTCACCCAACTCAACATTCAAATGCCAAATCTTCGTACAATTAGTGTGGCTAGCTATTGGAAACGCAACACCACCGAACTTATTCAGTTAGACACGGTGCAAATTATGGATGCATCTTGCCTCGAGAGATTGGTCATATGCGTTGATGATGTTCCACTACTAATCCAGGTCGCCAACGCACCAAAGTTGATGGTGTTGGGCTTTGCGTCGTACCCTGGCTGCCAACTTGTTATTGGACGCATAAACTTTTTGGTAGAACAGCCTTCTTCTTGTTGAATTAACTCACATTTTTGTTATTTTTTTTGACATATGTACCATTGTCCTGTAGAGGATGATGCCCATAAGCTTGGAAAATTCTCTGTGCACAGTGAAGAACTTGGTTCTAAAATCTGACGGCCCTCGTCTGGATCAACTACTTGCATTTCTTAGATGCTTTCCCTGCACGGAGAAGCTATATATCCAGGTAAATTCGTTGTTGTTAACTGTTTACCACTATGAGCAAAAACTGTAGAGTTACATGGAGTTAACCTGTTATTACTTATTAGCCTAGATCAGTTGAACAATTGTACTAGAAGAACATCCACAATGGAGTTATATTATGTTGGTTCAAAACTAAACTTCTTGTCATACAATGTGTTGTATCTTGTGCATCTGTGAAGTTTCATATAAACACATGATAATATGTGATCTGTGTAAAAAAGAGAAGACATATGTAAATAGTGTGACTTACTATTTACACATCATTTGTTCTTTTTTTGTGTAGATCACATATTATCATATTTTTGGATGAAACTTCACAGAAGCACATGATATGTCCACAAGTTTACACTTTTAGGAGTTGCCATGGCCGACGAAGTTGAAGTCGCGCCGTGGTTGCTGGTGTACCATGGCCGACGATTTTGGTCCCTCCGTGGTGCATGTCAAAACTTTTTTTTCTCGTTTTTGAGGCCACCTAGCCCGACGAAAGCGGCCAAAACGTGGCGTATGGTGGCCCGGGACGTGGTGCATCTCGAAATCTCGGGTTTGCCGGCCGAGTCAACGCAAATCCGCACCGCCGAGGGATGTAGGGCCCAGATGGCAGCCTCTCTGGCATTGTTTTTTTCTAGATCGCGCCATCTCGTTCAACGTTCTCCGATCGAGCCGTTTACGATGCAGGATCATGGGTCCCGCATGTCATCCTCTATGAACCAAAATTCTTTCTATTCTTGGATTTTTTTGACCCCCTGATTTCTGGCTACTTCCTTTTTCTTTTGATCCCTTGCCGCCTTGGAAACGTTGAGACCGCTGCTGCTAAATGGGACCCGCATGTCATCCTCTATGTGCAATCAACTTTCTTTTCTTGGAGTTTTTTTTGGCACCTCAAATTTGGTCACTTGCCTTTTTCTTTCGATCCCCTGCCGCCTCTCAAACGGTGATACCGCTGCTGCTAACTGGGACCCGCATGTCATCCTCTATGTACTATAAAACTTTCTTTTCTTGAATTATTTTTGGCACCTCATATTTGGTCACTTACCTTTTTCTTTCGATCCTGCCGCCTCTCAAACGGTGATACCGCTGCTGCTAAATGGGACCCGCATGTCATCCTCTATGTACTATAAAATTTTCTTTTCTTGGATTTTTTTGGCACCTCATATTTGGTCACTTGACTTTTTCTTTCGATCACCTGCTGCCTCTCAAACAGTGATACCGATGCTGCTAAATGGGACCCGCATGTCATCCTCTATGTACTATAAAACTTTCTTTTCTTGGATTTTTTTTGGCACCTCATATTTGGTCACTTGACTTTTTCTTTCGATCACCTGCCGCCTCTCAAACAGTGATACCGCTGCTGCTAAATGGGACCCGCATGTCATCCTCTATGTACTATAAAACTTTCTTTTCTTGGATTTTTTTGGCACCTCATATTTGGTCACTTGACTTTTCTTTCGATCCCTGCTCTCAAACGGTGATACCGCTGCTGCTAAATGGGACCCGCATGTCATCCTCTATGTACTATAAAACTTTCTTTTCTTGAATTATTTTTGGCTCCTGATATTTTTTCACTTGCCTTTTTCTTTCGATCTCATGCCACGTTTGAAACGTTGAGGAACCTGCTGGCTCATGGGACCCGCATGTCATCCTCTATGTACTATAAAAGTTCATTTTCTTGGTTTTTTTCACCATCTGATTTTTGGCAATTTCTTTTTTCTTTTGATCCCCTGCCGCCTCAAACGCTGATACCGCTGCTAAATGGGACCCGCATGTCATCCTCTATGTACTATAAAACTTTCTTTTCTTGAATTATTTTTGGCTCCTCATATTTGGTCACTTGCCTTTTCTTTCGATCTCATGCCAAGTTTGAAACGTTGAGGAACCCTGGCTCATGGGACCCGCATGTCATCCTCTATGTACTATAAAAGTTTATTTTCTTTATTTTTTCACCCTCTGATTTTTGGCTATTTCCTTTTCTTTTGATCCCCTGCCGCCTTGAAACGTATGGTAAGCTGCTGACTCATGGGACCCGCATGTCATCCTCTATGTACTATAAAACTTTCTTTTTTTGGATTATTTTTGGCACCTCATATTTGGTCACTTGACTTTTTCTTTCGATCCCCTGCCGCCTCTCAAACGGTGAGACCGCTGCAGCTAAATGGGACCCGCATGTCATCCTCTATGAGCAATCAACTTTCTTTTCTTGGAGTTTTTTTGGCACCTCATATTTGGTCACTTGCCTTTTTCTTTCGATCTCATGCCACGTTTGAAACGTTGAGTAAGCTGTTGGTTCAAGGGACCCGCATGTCATCCTCTATGTCCATCAAGTTTCTTTTCTTGGATTTTTTTTCACCCCCTAATTACTAGCTACTTTCTTTTTCTTTTGATCTCAAGCCGCATTACAAACATTGAGACCGCTGCTGCAAAATGGGACCCACATGTCATCCTCTATGTACAATAAATCTTGGATTATTTTTGGCTCCTGATATTTGGTCACTTGCCTTTTTCTTTCGATCTCATGCCGCCTTTGAAACGTTGAGTAAGCTGCTAGCTCATGGGTCCCGCATGTCATCCTCTACGAACAATAAAAGTTTCCTTTATTGGAGTTATTTTTGACCCCTAATTTCTGGCTATTTGCCTTTTTCTTTTGATCCCCTGCCCCCGTTGAAACGATGAGGACGCTGTTGGCAGGTCGGTCCCACATGTCATCCTCTATGAACAATAAAAGTTTCCTTTGGTGGATTTATTTTTGACCCCTAAATAATTTCTGGCTATTTCCTTTATTTTTCTTTTGATCCCCTGCCGCCTTGGAAACGTTTGAGAATGCTGCTGCCTCATGGGTCCCGCATGTCATCCTCTCAGAATGATAAATGTTTTCTTTTCTTGGATTTTGTTACCAACTGACTTTTGGTTTTTTATTTTATTTTCGATCCCCTGCCGCCTTTGAAACGTTGACGACGCTGCTGGCTCATGGGTCCCCGATGTCAGCCTCCCCGTACAAGAAACATGTGATATCTTGATTATTTCGCTCTGAGCTATTGCAAACGGATAAATTAAATCTTTATTTTTACATAAACAAACTTATATGTTGAGTGTCCTTGTTTTTTGTTTTTGCGAAGCATAGGACTTTCCTGTTTTTTTAGAAAAATCCGAACTTTCCTGTTTTGGAGTGGGCTGAAATTGTACGAGACAAAAGGCCCAGCAGGATAGTTCGAAGGCCCAGATGTCCAGATACAGCCCAATTGAAATCTTTCTTTTCTTGGATTTTTTTCACCCCCTGATTTCTGGCTACTTCATTTTTCTTTTGGTCCTGTGCCGCCTTGGAAACGTTGAGACCGCTGCTGCAAAATGGGACCCACATGTCATCCTCTATGTAACATAAAGTTTCTTTTCTTGGATTATTTTTGGCTCTTGATATTTGGTCACTTTCCTTTTTCTTTCGATCTCATGCCACGTTTGAAACGTTGAGGAACCTGCTGGCTCATGGGACCCGCATGTCATCCTCTATGTACAATAAAAGTTTCTTTTCTTGGATTTTTTTCACCATCTGATTTTTGGCTATTTCCTTTTTCTTTTGATCCCCTGCCGGCCTGCCGCCTTTGAAACGCTGAGTAAGCTGCAGGCTCATAGGTCCGACATGTCAGCCTGTATGAACGATAAAGCTTTCCTTTCTTGGAGTTTTTTTTACCCCCTAATTTCTGGCTATTTTCTTTTTCTTTTGATCTCAAGCCGCATTTGAAACGTTGAGACCGCTGCCTAAATGGGACCCGCATGTCATCCTCTATGTACAATAAAGTTTCTTTTTTTCTTGGATTATCTTTAGCTCCTGATATTTTGTCACTTGCGTTTTTCTTTCGATCTCATGCCGCCTTTGAAACGTTGAGTAAGCTGCTGAATCATGGGTCCCGCATGTCATCCTCTACGAACAATAAAAGTTTCCTTTTTTGGAGTTATTTTTGACCCCTAATGTCTGGCTATTTGCCTTTTTCTTTTGATCTCCTGCCCCCTTTGAAACGATGAGGATGCTGTTGGCACGTCGGTCCCACATGTCATCCTCTATGAACAATAAAAGTTTCTTTTGATGGATTTATTTTGAACCCCTAATTAATTTCTGGATATTTCCTTTTTTTCTTTTGATCCCCTGCCGCCTTGGAATCGTTGAGGATGCTGCTGCCTCATGGGTCCCGCATGTCATCCTCTCAGAACGGTAAATGTTTCTTTTCTTGGATTTTGTTTACCAAATGATTTTTGGCTTATTTTATCTTTCGATCTCGTGCCGCCATTAAAACGTTGAGGACGCTGCTGGCTCAGAGGTCCCACATGTCAGCCTCTATGAACAATAAACCTTTCCTTTGTTTGATTTATTATTGACCCATAATTTCTGGCTATTTGCCTTTTTCTTTCGATCTCATGCCGCCTCTGAAACGTTGAGACGCTGCTGGCTCATGGGTCCCACATGTCAGCCTCTATGAACAGTCAAAGTTTCCTTTGTTTGATTTTTTTTACCCTAATTACTGGCTATTTGCCTTTTTTTTATCCCCTGCCGCCTTTGAAACTAAGAGGACGCTGCTGGCCCATGGGTCCCACATCTCAGCCTCTCTGAACGATAAACCTTTCCTTTCTTTTTTTTTCGATCCCGTGCCGCCTTGGAAACGGTGAGACGGCTCCTGCAAAACGGGACCCATATGTCATCCTCTATGTACAATAAATTTCTTTCCTTGGATTATTTTTGGCACCTGATATATGGTCACTTGCCTTTTTTTCGATCCCCTGCCGCCTTTGAAACGTTGAGGACGCTGCTCGCTCGTGGGTCCCATATGTCAGCCTCTAGGAACAATAAACATTTCGTTTCTTGGATTTATTTTTGACCGCTGATTTCTGGCAACTTTGCTTTTTCTTTCGATCCCCTGCCGCCTTTGTTAAAGTTGAGGACGCTGCTGCAAAATGCGTCCCACATGTCAGCTTCTCTGTACGATAATTGTTTCCTCTCTTTGATTTTTTTTCCACTGCTGGCCAATGGGTCCCCGATGTCAGCCTCTATGTACAAGAAATATGTGAATTCTCGATATATTTTAAGCCGAGATATGTAGGATGCTTTTTTTTTCGATCCCTTCTGTTTGTTTTTACCTTCAAATGTTGAGGGACGCTACTGGCAAATGGGTCCTGCTCTAGCATTCTCAACTGAAGGAAAAACTGAAATATTGCCTATTCATTTGTTTTTCGTACTCCATGCATCTAATCCATACTAATTGTTGATCCGGGTTTTAGTTCAACTTAATTAGATCAAATTTGATCTACGAGGGAGTATGTAATATATTTTGGGTTCACAACACTGCACTTGTTAACAACAATCTGATGAAGAGGTTTGTCATTTTTTTTAAACTACAAATACACTCTAAGATCTTGCACACTAATAGAATAAATCTTGGAACTTTATATAATTAATGACAATTTTGAAATCGACTATATGAATATATCAAAATATAGAGCCCATGTAGATGCGCATACTGGCTATGCGCATTTAAAAAGAATCATAATCATAATTGATACGAAATAAAAATAACTTTATATGTAGAATCTCGGTTTCTAGAGGGCCAATCATAGGATATCCGTGTTTAAATTAGGAAGGGCCCCAATGGCATGAGTCGGAGGCCCATTAAGTGTTTTTGGAATGTTATCAGCGAAGTAAGCAGGCTGACAGCAATCACCATGTACATGGCCGGCGGCAGCCCAAAAGTACAAACAATTGGCCCATGCAGGGAAGGTAGTACTTTTTTTTATTGGGAAGGTTGTCTGGCTAACCCAAAAAAAAAGTGGTGCTACATGGGGTAATACTTGAACCCGGAATGAGATCGAGTGCCTTGATGAAGGCGAGGCACACATAAATAGTACTCCGTACCATGCCTTGCCCCTCCCTTTCAACCGTTGGATAAAAAATAATTAGACAGATGACTATTAACTAGTAACTGCTACAGTACCAACCAATGTACAGGACATGTGCTACAGTACGTCGTCCACAGTGCATGTGCTTTAGAACCATGAACAGTACATATGCTACATGCTACAGTACTTTGATCTTAGCTATCTATTTTCAATCCAACGGCCAAATCTACAAGTCACCGTACTGTTCATCTGTGCCTTGCTTATGTCAAGGCACTGGATCCTGGACACTTGAACCCATGATCGTTGCTGAGGGTTGCCTATTTGCGCATAATATGTTTTGTCAGCGGTCACTTCACTAGTTTGTGCAAAACATATCCAGCGCAGGATTCAAAAAAACATCACGTTTTTTTCTTTACGTAAACAACAAAACATCTCATGTTCATCACAATCCAGCCAACATAAGCACATAATAATTAATAGTACAACTAGAGAGCTGTACACATAAATAAGGTTTGTCAAGCTTCATGCACTAGCCAACGCAACCAAAAGTCCGAACTAATGGAAAGGGCTAGGCAATCCAATTATACATTTCAACATCCCCCCTCACATGTGACCACAATCCAGTAATGGTACCATCATGTTCACCACAATGCATCATTAAAGAGAGCAGTATACTATTATAGACCAGCTCTCTCTAAAGAACATTTGTAAGACAACTTAATACAGCTGTGATTGATATTGTTGCCCCAGCGATGGGTGATAACCTGAACACCATATAACCTTCTCACAGCAATTGTAACCAAATATGAGCACCTGCAATGATTTGGTGTCAAGCTTCTTGAAGGTCAGGAGGTATCCTACCTTCAAGTCATGTGCTTTGACAAACTCTGGCCATCCTTTGTCCATTAAAACATTGCCATCTTGTTGCTTCAGGTCCACAATCCAGGTGCATGCAGTGGACATCTTCAGGTTGATGGACTCTGGACACCCACCGTAAAACCAGGGTAGAACACGACTGGGGATGGAAATCACCTCTAACTCCGATGTACATAGTACCTTGCAGAAGCTGTCAGGGGTATTCTCCTCATCGATGCGCCCAAACACCTTGCACACTGGGGCTGGCTCTACAGATGTCTCCTTCCATGATAAGCTCTCTCCAAGCTTGAGCTTCTTGTTTGAACACTGCAAAAAAGAGGCCTCAATTAGATAATGCCTCTAGCTTCTGACCGTAATTCCAAGCAAATGCATAATCAAAGGCACCTAGCAAACTCAGCGGATCATTGTTCTTATCAAACACACAGTCTGAACAATAAGCTTCTGAATCTAGCTAGGCTGATATGTACAACCTTGTATCATCAAATTATTCAGCATAGTGTATCATTGTATCGCAGAAGCCAAATCGATATAAATAGTAGCTATGAGAATAGAAATCAAGCTAGCATGAGCCATGCATGCTTGCTGGCTATGTCTAGCATCAGAATAATGCATCTGCAGTTCATCATCCGCCAGTACAGATTGACCAAGCAAACAAAAAAAAAATCAGCGTCGGCCTAAAGAGTCCACAAGCCAGACATGCATGCTCGGTGTCCTCATATGTGATCATCGGCCGTGGATTGACCAATAGCATATTTGAACGATTATTACTGCACACATTAGATCCAGTCCCAACATAGCTAGCATGGGTGCATGTGTAACCCGAGTCTTTACCAGAGGATTAATATATACACTGGCTGAGAGAAGTACTGTATATCAAACAATGCTAAGCAACCGGCAATACAGCTTAGATATAATAAAGATGTGACCGGCAACGCTAGTGATTCGGGGGAAACATACCGCCATTGCAGCCATGGACCGAGAGAATCGGGGATGCCGCGCCGCCTTAGTGGAGTTTTTAGATGCGACGTCGCCGCATCCGTAGAGGACGGAGTCCAAGCCGCGTAGTCCGAGCGGTGGTGGACGCCGGTGGTGTAGAGAGAGGACTCAGGGGAGATGGACGGCGAGGGATCTGGGGAGATCTGAAGTTCTGAACATGAGGGGGCTGTGAGAAACTGAGAATGATACATCAGCAATCAGCAAGGGAATAAATGCGCGTGTCCCCCGGTCAAAAAAAATGCGCGTGTCTAGGAGGAACGAAGCCAGGTACGCAGGAATCCACACACAAAACTTCACCCGGCGGGTCACTGGGCTTTATCAGTATCTGGTGGGGTCCGGACCTACAGACCAGTGAGACATGTCGTGTGGGTTATGATCCGTTCAGTGTGCACACAGAAATTGCATTCAGAGCTCAGGGCTTCAGGCTACGTTGTACTATACAGTAATATATCCATTTCTTTTGGTAAAATGAAAACGATACTCCATCTGATCCTCATTACATGATGATAAAATGGATGTCTCTACAACTAATATGTGTCTAGATACATCTATATGAGAGCGTCTGTGTTTGTACTGTGTATCTAAAAAAAATATGGATCGGAGGGAGCATTAAGAGGTGTCCAAAAAAAACTGCAAACAAACATGGATGTAAGCAGTTGAGTATTAAACCAGTGCGTGAAATACCTTTATATCTCGACCATGTAACAATGAATATGAGAAGTTTTTGGGGTTTGACCATCTGCACTTGTGTTTGCTACAATCAGATCAAAAAATTGGTCACTTTTACACTTTCTAAAATAAAATGTATTTTTCCCTGAGATTTTACAAGTTCGTACAAGATAGCATTGACTACATCTGGGATATATCACATTTACACTTACAAATCTATGAATATTTCAAAATATTGAGCTCCGTGTACCTACATATAATACAAATCATCAGACCGCACATTGAAACTACCGCAGCATATCACAGTAAATTAAAATAAAATAAAACAAGTCTAACATATACTATATTAGCTAATTAACAAAGTCTCATCACAGTGTATCTGATCCCCAGTTCAGCTTAATACAAAAACCAAGTTCAGCTTGAACATCAGCAGGGGAGTAACCCAGGTCCAAAAGCAGCATCTAGTTAATTCAATAAAATATTGAGGTTATTCTGATCCCCTCTTCCTAAAAACACTGCAGATCATGCATGCAACTAAGGGTGATCAGCACAAAATATTATCCTCTGGGTGGAGGTGTTACTGTCGTAGATCAACACATTCATCAAGGAAGTGTCTTTCACCTCGAAGACGAGAAGGTCATCAAGCTGCAGTTCATGCGCCTCTGCAAACCCGAACCAACCATCCTTCAAGACCAGTTCACCCTGGTACTCATCGATGTGCACATACCAGGCGCAGCCTACGCTGGTCTTGAGCTTGATAGGCCTGGGAAGAATCCCTTTCAGACATTGCTTGAATTCTCTGGGGATGACCAACATATACATGTCATCGTTGCCATCCAGTTGCACATAGAAGCGCGAGGGCTGAGGAGGGTCCGCCGAGTGACCAACCCGTTTAGGGCGGCCTTTCCCTCGCCCTTTTAATATACAACGTTGAATTGCTGCATCACGCCTGCCCGTCACCTTTGGCTTTTTGGCTAGTGAATTTCTTTGAATTCTGAACTCGGGGCGGTGCAGAGGACATGTACAATCGACAGTCCTAAGACGTAGTTGCTCATTGACGTTGGAGCGAGTTTGCTTCTGCATCTAGTTAAGCACGGTATATATCAATCAACAGCATATAAATCAGAACGTAGCATACATGGAGAAAATGCATCTAGCTATCTCTTTAATTAGTTTGCACAAAATCTAGCAGCAGCAAGACAATTTGATTTTACAGGTACTGAGCAAGCTTTCAGACTTTCTGAAACAGGTAACATGGAGCATATATTTGTATGTTCAGACTGCGAAACCCTGCTCTGTGATGGATAATATTACTAAACATCTTTTTTTGCCAGAACTAGTACTTAACATCTACTGTTTCCCGTCATTAAAAAAAATTTGCAGAAGAATACTACGGTTTCCCGTCATTAAATTTTAAAGAAAAAAGAACTTGTTTAAGATCCCAACTATCATTGACTACTTACACCTGCATCCTAGTGAGTTCAGGACAACTTACAGCATCTTTTGGTGGTGCCGCCACCGGAGAAGACCGTGCCGCGGGGGTTGGGGTCGGCGCAGCCGGAGAAGCTGGTGCCGCCGCCAGGGAAATCAGTGCCGAGCCAGATGGTGCTTCCAGCGGAGAAGAAAGTACCGCGAGAGATGGAACCGACGCTGCCAAAGGGTAAGAAACGGATGTACTCGTAGATCCTTCTCTAGTCACGATCTGGATAGAAGAGACTGGACGTCCATCAAGCTGCTGGAGGATGCGGTGGATCAAATCGGCTGAGTTCAGGAAATATCGGTGATGTTCATCTGTGTCGGCGAAGCAGCTGCCGGTGGAAGGAGGAGGCGAGCCGTTCATGGCAGTCATTAGTGTAAAAGAGGAGAAGTGGGTGGGAGTATGGGTGGGAGAGAGAGGGTTCGGGACTGAAGTAATTGTAGTCTGCTCTCTCTTTTTTACAAGCATGCGTCCTCAGGCTGATATTTTTTTTAGATACGTACTCAGGCTGCTTTGTCAAACCAGGGCCTCAATGAAGCTAATAGCACGCTATAGCATATCTAGAGGGTCCACGCTTAGTAATTTTGCTCGCTGTGGCGCTATTTGCGAAACAGCATGCTATATCGCCCTAAAACTTCATAGCGTTAGCGCGCTATTTTTTTCAGGCAAGTTGCTTTCACTTTTTCGTGGTGATGAACTAATCTGTTGGTTCCACTTCTAAATCAGAAAATAATATCGCTAATGCTAATTTTTTTAATAAATAATTTATACTATGTTGTTGCCTTGTGAAATGTTGATGTTAGCCTTCTAATATACTTGAGATCTATTTCTATATGTGGTTATGTATGTATGATTCAGTCACTTTTGGACTATATATATCTATTCGTTCTAGTAAAATTATTTATTTTTAGGCTATATTTAGTATTATTTTGAAAATGCTATTTAAAATATACCACACTATTACCACGATATAGCGTCCATATCGTTTGAAGGTGGCTGCCGCTAATTCATTTAGCACGCTATTTTAAACCTTGGTTAAGACGCGTTTGGCGGCCTGCATCCAGGCTGGTGGGGAAATACCGTACCCAAGTGCTTAAAAGATTGCATCTTTTAGCTGGAAAACATTAGGGCATGTCCAACACAGGCGCTACTGCAAGGGCGCTAGGAATTATTTCCTCGTCGTTTGGCGGTTGGAGAGGCTAATCCCAGCGGTAGTCCTAGCGTCGACGCAAAAGAAAGCAGGGGCGTGAAACTCTTTTCACCTGTCCTAGCTAAAGCACCGGAACCAACAGGAAGTCAGTCTGTCATCAGCAATTAGCGCTGCAAGGAGAGTACCTGGAGGATTTTACAATCTTTTGACATTCATTTGTTCTCTATTAGCGCCATATAGTATATAGCATTGTAATGCCCTTATACTCCTCTCAACATTAAAAAAAGGTGTGCATATACTAATAACAGTTGCTGAAATGAAACTAAAAATAAACAGACATGCACGGTTTACGAAGGATGGAAATACAGAGTTCATCACCATCCGTTTTAAATTATAAGATTAGATTACTTCAATGTGGGTTTACATACGCACTAAAATGAGTAAACAGACACACTGAAATGGGTCCAGGTATATAAGATTCAGAAAAAAGGAAGAGCATCTTAAGATACAGAACAGGTTACTAAATTGTTCAAACATATCGTACAAAAAAGATTATTTGCTCCAGAAAGATTCATGGCTCAGTTTAGGGTTGCATCAACATGCGGATATTTTTCAGACTAGGCTTAAACCACATTGTCGCCTGTCGGGGAAATCCCCAACCATCTTCTGGAAGGGTGATAACTCCCATGAGCTCATTTTCCCCTTGCTGCAGGTTACAACGACAAATACAACTAAATGCTGGTTCCCGAAATGCATAGTACGCGATGTACACACAATTTGACCTCATGAATGGAGTCAATGTTCCATCAGGAGCATTGCCATCATTTATCTTCAGGTTCAATGGATAATTCAGTCCAATGAACAGAGAGTGTGTGCCAAGGCTGTCAACTCGACTCCAATTGGGTCCAATCAGGGATAGATCTTTCTCAAAAACATGTATGACAGGGGCAGGACACTCCCGCAGGATAAGGCCATTACCATGATGCAGAACTTCTGCAGGCTCAAGGTGATCATTGCTACGTATATACCGATCTTCATGGATGATCATCAAGCGCTTGCCATCGGCTGATCGAGCTAAAAACCATCTGCCAGATGGTTCCTTCATCGGTGATGGGATCACGAATGGCGGGGCAAGGTGTGCATCTGCATTGTAAACGGAGACAACAAAAAATAGTGTTTGAATGGCTCGGGAAGACAATAATACCAGTAGCTGCAACTTCACATTTGTAGGATCAAATGGAGGATGCAGTCATTATACTTGTATAAAATCTCGAAGAAATAAAATTGTTCCCATTTGAGATGTATGTTAATTACACTCATATTCATTGATGGTAGATACATGTCTCAACCTTATCTGATCCATGATTGTAATGCTTTGAGTACATCGAATATTGAAATAAATTGAAAGTTTGCATGCATCAATTGATGAAGAGGCCAGGGCTAAGCTCCTTATTCATATTCTGACAAGAGCATGCAGTAACTAATTCAGGAATGCATTCATATACTGCAATAATCTGGTTTGGGTTGACAGATTAGTGCACAGCATATACTACTGTAATTCGTTTGTAGCAATGGTTCAGTCAGGTTAGGATAATTTAATGGTGCACAGTCATTTGAAAGGTGAAAAAAAGTCTTAGTGAGCAATTAGTTATTTCAGTTACAATATATCATGAATGGGCTTGATATTAAAATTTATTGCGAAGTATATCATATGGATTGAAGAATTACCAGCCTGTGATTGATCCCAGCAATATGTGGTGCCGGTCCACCCATCCACCGCAACAATAAAGCCGTTGTGCTCGATGGCATCACTGTAATCTACACCCCAACTAGCAAGAGAGAATAACCTCCACTCCTGGCTACCATTAGCCAGGTAAGCGAGTCCAGAATTGAATAGAGCGATGAGCTTGTAATCTGAGTAATGTCCAGCTTTTGTGGGCACTTCGCAAATTACAATCTTCAACAAAAACATGGCACGCCCATACGTCATGTACCTTTCAGGAGGCAAGTCGGGGAAGCCAATCCATTCCTCCCGAAAAATGTTGCAAGTTTCCGACGATGGTAGGGAGATTTCTTGGTGCGTGTAGATGTTCGCGAGGAACCAGTTCCCACCACTGTCCACGCCGGCGATCCAGTCGCCATTCATGCCAACCCAGAATCTATTGTCCATGAACGGCAGGATGGCTGTGCGCCGAGGATGGTCGAGGGGCACAACGTGGTACACCGTGTGGTGCGCACTACTATCATCATAGTGCCAATGGGCAGAATCGGGCATCAGCAAGCAGGGTCCATCCCAATGGTGTAGATTCATGTTGTCGGCGACATGGCGGCACAGCGTTTTGGAGCATGCGGCCAGCCGGACGTCGACTGTAACGTCCAGACTCTGGGCAATGAGATTGAACAGCTCGGCGGGGAGCTTCCCCCAGTCGCCATCCAGCTGGTCGTCGTTCGATGCCGCCATGGAGACGAGATGGATTTAAAAGGGCGGATGCAAGTATGTGTGATTGGAGTTTTGTAGGAGAGTCGAGCGGGAAGGAGGAGTGCTGCGGTTCTGCGGAGGGGTGAGGAGAGAAAGCTATGCAAATGGGAGATCTAGAGGATGAAAAAACTTCTAGCAGCGGTTGGCGAGTGGAGAACGATGATGGAAGTGGAGAGCCAAGGATGGAAACGATGGACATGAAGAGTAGGAGTGGATATGACTTTTTTTATTCTTCAGCAGCTGCATCGAGGCGCCGAGTAAAACTTCGGCTAGGATAGCACGCCACTACGTCCTGGTGCAGTTACTGTCCCGTCAAATCAGTTTGACCACAGAAATGGTTTCTTTATTACAGTATAACTTAATTTTTTCGAACAATATATACTAGTACTCCATTTAATATAATCACTCCGATTCATATTACTTGTCAAATGATATGGATGAATCTAGAACTAAAATGTGTCTAGATATATCTATATTATAGTCAACTAATATGAATCCGAGTTTGTTTGGTTCAAAGGATTTCTAAAGGTATCTTGTACGGAGTAGGATTTTTACACATAGGGATTTTTCCTATAGAGCTTGCTTGATTCAAAGGATTGAGAACCCTCCAAAATACCTATGGATTGCTTTCTCTACAATCCTATCTCTCGGTAATATTGCTATGTGTCTATAACAACTATGAAATGAACTCAATCTCAATAGAAATTTCCTTTGTCTTTCCTAATCAAACAACTAGTTATTTTATGTCTTCGTTTACAAATTAAGATAATTTTTAGGTTATAGGTAATCGTCGAGCTTATGTGATCATCTTTTATGATCAAACTTACTTGATCAGCCGCGGAGGCGCAAAGGAGCAGTGGTGTGCATTAATACGGCCGCATGGGGAAGGCACAGCTAGCGACGATGAGACGTATCGCCAGCATTGGCCTAGGGAACCGTCGCCACCATTAATAAAAGCTATCCCTTTGGGCACCATGTCTCCCACTACTCGTGTCACGCGCGCATGTGGGTTACGGATGGATGGGCTGGGGAAGCCGGACAGAAAACATGACAACCAGGGGGAAAATGAATAAAAATAATACAAAGTCGAAAATATTTCGAAAAATAAACTTTGTACTTCGTAAGAAACTCCATGCGTTTAGCAAATGCGAAGGCAATATGTAGAAACACGTCTAGACCACGTCTAGAACCACTTCCCAAAGCTTAAGGATTATATTGATTTTTAGAAAGTCAAACTATGTTAAGTTTGACTAAGTTTTTACCAAAAGCATTAATATGCAAGATACAAAATCAATATTATTAGATAGAAAATAAATTATATTTTCATATGGTGTCTACAAAATATTATATGTGCTGATAGATTCTTCTAAGAGTTTGGTCGAACTTTACTTGGTTTGACTTTTCAAGAAAAATATACAAAGCTTTAAGCATTGGAACGGAGGTATTTTTCGAAGCACCTACTTGTCTTTAGAAGACAAAAGAAAACATGGAGTAAGGTTGTTTTTTGTGCAAAAGTTTACGTCAAAATCTGGTTATTTGTGTAAAAAGAATCTCAAATTGTGTTATGTGCAAAAACTGCACCAAGAAGTGGTGGTATGTGCAATTTCCTCCATCACACAAAAGGCAAGCCATTGATACATATATAATTGTGAATAATTACAAAAGTAGTAGGCAGCTAATAAGCGCACATGATTAAACTGCTATGCGAGATCTTCAGCCACCAGAAGTCGTTCCCGCGCCTCTCTAGCATTGAAAATCACGCGTTCTGCGACTTCCATCAAAGAGACAAGCTGAGCTTTGATCCGTTCTCCCAGATGAATGGCCTCGTCACAACTCCTACGAGCACAGGCCGTGATCTCATCCACTTCTAGGAAAGACACCGCCTGCCTGTACCGAAATATCTTGATCCCTAACTCTCTGTTCTCCTCCCGCATGCTGGCAAGATCCAACTTCATCCTCCGACAAGATAAGCAAGGGGAGTGATCCTGCCAAAGGTAACAACAAACATATCGAGCGTTACCGGCAAACGAAGGGCACAAATTGGCTGATTAACGAATATGGTCACTAACATGTAGGACAGACTTAAGTGGTGTCTACATGTCAGTGACTCGAAGTACCCAAAAACCAGCAACCCAAAGTCAGCTAGTAATATTAACCTCCGTCTTCAGCTCCTTCATCCTCTTGAACGGCGGGGAAGCTGGCAACTTATCTTCTTCTACGACCTCTCGCTGGAACCTGACGTCGAAGGATGAGAGATCCTGCGAACGGATGTGCTGCGCCTGCGCGTGCGATTCCCCAGGGCGCTTCTGGCGTAACTCGGAGTTCTCCGCGCCGAGATGCGGAAGTTCCGCTCCCGGGGCCTTGTTGACCCTAAGCCGAGATAGCTCCTGTGTAAGCCGACGAAAAATGTTCAAAATGTTACAGATCAGGCATATCATTACCAGTGCAAACGAGGTAAGTGAATCTCCGGGATCTCGCCCAAAGACCGCGGTTGGTCCAATGCCACCACATCTTCTCCGAGATTGACTAACTCCTTTACATCATCTTCTCCGACATTGACTATCTCCTTTACATCATCTTCTGCTCCGAGCTTGACCATCTCCTTTACATCATCTTCTCCTGCGAGCTTGATCATCTGCCTCACATCATCTTCTCCGGCGATATCGACCCTCTCCTGCGGAAGATAACAGATATAAGTCCGAGTATTACCAGCAAAACGAAGGTAATTAAAAGAGGCGTAGTAACCCTTGTGTCCTGGCTAATCAACGGCGGGGACGCTGAGCCCGCATCGTCTCCTCCGAGATCTCCCTTCGCAGGCAGGATTGTTAGAGACAGTGTACTTCTGGTAGTAGTATTTATGCGTGGGGCGCCAGGGGGTCGAGAAGCTAGGACTGCATCTTCTCCTCCGAGCTCTTCCTTGGTAGACATGACAAATGAAACGAGGTGTGGGGGGCGTAAAAGGTATAAAATGGCGGACGGCCGCCCCGCCTCGGCCCTCCAAGGCTTAATTTTTTTGCCTTACTAAACTAAAAACCCTATTTTGCGTCTCACACGGACTGCCCTCAGAGGGCTGCAGGGTCCCATATGCGTGCAGGTCCCACACTTTAGTGAGCACAAATCATATGCGGTAGGTAGGCAAACTTCCAACAATCTTCTTTGTCAAGTGAAGACACGTCGTCAAGACTCTCTCTCTCTCTCCCCCCTTTTGTCATTGAAAAAAAAAGAATATTAGACGGGCGCGTAGCCTGCACTGCAGGGGGGCGATTTTGACAAAAGTAATCCTTTTGGCGAAGAAAAACACAGAAAGCCACACAAAAAGGTTAGTCCAGTGAAATAGATTGCTCAGAGGGTCAGTCCGTAATTTTCTTTGCCAAAAGGGTTATTTCTGTCAAAATCGCCGCACTGCAGGTTTGCAGCACTGAAAAACCTTGCGTGCCAGTCAACATCACTTCCCGGATAGGGGGAAAATATCTAGTGATACCATCCCTTACATGATACCATGATACCACTTCATAATATTTGAATTCTAAGTGTCGAAAAATTTAGAAAAAAAACCTTGTGATGCTACCCTAAATTTGTGGGACCCCAAAAAACTTGCAAATCAAGCCAAAGAAACACGATCTTGTCCCCTACCCCCCCCCCATGATTTTGACCTAAATTTGAAATCAAGCCAAAGGTGGTTCAAAAACGGCAATCGGAAATCATGGATTGTTCATCATTTTTCTATATAGCTAGGGAAAATAGCAGACATGCCATACCAATGTTTTAGAAAAGAGCCCTTCAAAAAAGTGTGGCAACATATATGTTGGAATTCGACCATCTTAATTTCTTCCCACGTGTGAGCTTTGGTACTACTACTACACAAGAACCATGTCAAACTTTTGAATCATGGCCCATTTTATGTATATATTTGCAACTTTTCATGCACGCATGAAAACTTTGCAAAATATGTGCATTTTGGGTTGTCGCACATAAATGTGTGTTTACTTGTCTGCCACCAATTAATCCAATTCTCATTTGTGGGGAAACATGACACGAGATGGCCATTTCCAAAGTTTCATGAATTATCTCAAAGTGAATCCATATATGTACAATTTTTGGGGGCTAAATTTCATGTTTTAAACCTAGCTAGTATTTGACCAAGATTCAAATGGGCATAAAATTCAAAAAAAAACAGAAAAATGAAAAACCAAAGCACATAGCCTTCTTATGTCATATAGTAAGAATTCAAGTTGATAAACAAGGTCTAGACATATTCAAACTAGAAAAATCATGTATCTACCCCTAACACTCTAAACTCTGTCTTATGAAGTCAAGCATGAAGAGAAGTGGTTTTGGGTTTCAAACATGAAAATTTCAAAAACCTCCCAAAAGCTTCATTTTAGAGTGACTAAGAAGGATCCATGCTTACCTTTTAATTTTTAGATTTTAAACTTGTTTAAATCTTTGTGAAACCTAGGATTTGACCAAGATTCAAATGGGCATAAAAAATCAGGAAAAAGCCAAAAGAATGATAAACCAAAGCACATAGCATTCTTATGTCATACAGTAAGCATTCAAGTTGATTAACAAGGTCTAGACATATTCAAACTAGAAAATCATGTATATATCTGTCCCTAACCTTAAACTCTGTCTTATATATGAAGTCAATCATGAAGAGAAGTGGTTTGGGTTTCAAACATGAAAATTTCAAGAACATCCCAAAAGTCGCTTCATTTTAGAGTGACTAAGAAGGATCCAGGCTTACCTTTTCGTTTTCATATTATATACTTGTTTAAATCCAGGTCAAACATAGGATTTGACCAAGATTCAAATGGGCATAAAATAAAAAAATAGAAGAATGAAAAACAAAAGCACATAGTCTTCGTATGTCATATAGTAAGCTTTCAAGTTGATAAACAAGGTTTAGACATGTTCAAACCAGACAAATCATGTATCTAGCCCCTAACCATAAACTCGGTCGATCTTATGAAGTCTAGCATGAAGAGAAGTCGTATTGGTTTAAAACATGAAAATTTCAAGAACCACCCAAAATCTTCAAATGGGCATAAAATTCAAAAAAACCAGAAAAATGAAAAACCAAAGCACATAGCCTTCTTATGTCATATAGTAAGAATTCAAGTTGATAAACAAGGTCTAGACATATTCAAACTAGACAAATCATGTATCTACCCCTAACACTCTAAACTCTGTCTTATGAAGTCAAGCATGAAGAGAAGTGGTTTTTGGGTTTCAAACATGGAAATTTCAAAAACCTCCCAAAAGCTTCATTTTAGAGTGACTAAGAAGGATCCATGCTTACCTTTTAATTTTCAGATTTTAAACTTGTTTAAATCTTTGTGAAACCTAGGATTTGACCAAGATTCAAATGGGCATAAAAATTCAGGAAAAAACCAAAAGAATGATAAACCAAAGCACATAGCATTCTTATGTCATAGAGTAAGCATTCAAGTTGATTAACAAGGTCTAGACATATTCAAACTAGAAAATCATGTATATATCTATTCCTAACCTTAAACTCTGTCTTATGAAGCAATCATGAAGAGAAGTGGTTTTGGGTTTCAAACATGAAAATTTCAAGAACATCCCAAAAGTCGCTTCATTTTAGAGTGACTAAGAAGGATCCAGGCTTACCTTTTCGTTTTCATATTTTATACTTGTTTAAATCCAGGTCAAACATAGGATTTAACCAAGATTCAAATGGGCATAAAATAAAAAAAATAGAAGAATGAAAAACAAAAGCACATAGTCTTCTTATGTCATATAGTAAGCTTGCAAGTTGATAAACAAGGTTTAGACATGTTCAAACCAGACAAATCATGTATCTAGCCCCTAACCATAAACTCGGTCGATCTTATGAAGTCTAGCATGAAGAGAAGTCGTATTGGTTTCAAACATGAAAATTTCAAGAACCACCCAAAATCTTCAAATGGGCATATAACATTCAAAAAACCAGAAAAATGAAAAACCAAAGCACATATATAGCCTTCTTATGTCATATAGTAAGCATTCAAGTTGATAAACAAGCATGTCTAGACATATTCAAACCCGACAAATCATGTATCTACCCCCTAACCCTAAACTCTGCATGTCTTATGAAGTCAACCATGAAGAGAGAAGTGGTTTTTGGGTTTCAAACATTGAGATTTCAAGAACCCCCCAAAAGCTTCATTTTAGAATGACTAGCTAGGAAGGATCCAGGCTTACCTTTTCATTTTCATGCTATAGACTTGTTTAAATCTTGGTCAAACCTAGGATTTGACCAAGATTCAAATGGGCATAAACATTCAAAAAAATCAAAAAATCAAAAACCAAAGCACATATAGTCTTCTTATGTCATATAGTAAGAATTGAAGTTGATAAACAAGGTATAGACATATTCAAACTAGACAAATCATGTATCTACCCCCTAAAGCCCTAAACTAGCTTTGTCTTATGAAGTCAAGCATGAAGAGAAATGGTTTTGGGTTTCAAATTAAACATGGAAATTTCAAGAACCCCCCCCCCCCAAAGCTTCATTTTGGAGTGACTAAGAAGGATCGAGGTTTACCTTTTCATTTTCATGTTTTAAACTGCCTTAGATCTTGGTCAAACCTATGATTTCACCACGACTCAAATGGGCATAAAAATTAAAAAAAATAAAAAAATGAAAAACCAAAGCACATAGCCTTCTTATGTCATATATAGTAAGCATTCAACTTGATGAACATGGCTGGTCTAGACATATTCATAATAGAAAAAACGTGTATCTACCCCCTAACGATTAATTAACTTTGTCTTAATTATGAAGTCAAGCATGAAGAGAAGTGTTTTTGGGTTTCAGACATGGAAATTTTGAAAACCTCCCAAAAACTTCATCTTAGAGTGACAAAGAAGGATCCAAGCTTACCTTTTCATTTTCATGTTTTAAGCTTGTTTAAATATTGGTCAAGCCTAGGATTTGACCAAGATTCAAATGGGCATAAAAATTCTGGAAAAATAAAAAAATAAAAACCAAAGCACATAGTCTTCTTACGTCATATATATCTATAGTAAGCATATTCAAGTAGATAAACAAGGTATAGACATATTCAAAACAGACAAATCATGTATCTACCCCCTAACCCTAAACTCGGTCTTATGATGCCTAGCATGAAGAGAAGTCGTTTTGGGTTTCAAACGTTTAAGCCAAAAGCCCCATTTCATATATTTCAAATTTGGTTCAAATTTGAAAGACATACAAGTTATAGCACACATAGTGCATACATGTTCACACATACTGCACTACTCCCTCCGTCCACAAATAAGTGTACATTTGGGTTTTTGGATAAGTCAAACTTTAACAATTTTGACCATTTTTTTACCAAAAAGTAGCAACATGTGTGACATCAAATTACTATATTATGAGACTGTATTTTGAGATGAATCTAGTGATGGTAGTTTAGTGTCATAAATGTTGTTACGTTTCCCTAAAAAGTTAGTCAAAGTTAATAAAGTTTGACTTATCTAAAAACTCAAATGTACACTTATTTGTGGACGGAGGGAGTAGATGCTAATTAACCCTATAGTTTGAGGCCATTTGGATGAGGTCGAAAAAATCTTGGATTAGAAATGGGGTTGTTCGAACCCCGTAGTTGGATTTTTTATGAACTTGATCTGTAGTACTGGGCAAAACCCTAGTTTAACGTATTTAATTATAGATTCGTAGGTTGATTTTTCTACCTTTTTATTATTATTACTATGCAGCACATGTGTGTTTGCCCGTCGAGTGAAACTCGGAGGAAGAGGGATCACTCGGAAGGAGAGAAGAAGGGAGAGCATTATGGTGTCTCCCCTTTTTCGGGTGATGATGTTGACTTTTGTGCAGGGTTTGTCAGTGAGCAGGAGGTGCGAGCGAGCGAGCGAGTCGAGCGAGGCCGAGAATGAGAGAGATTTGTTTTTTTTGTGAGAGGGACAACCGAAGGATCCAGAAGGACCCACAGACTTCCAAAACGCATCCTGATGCGTCTTCTCTTGACAAAGAAGATGGCTTGGAGTTTGCGTACCTACTGCACTTGACTTGTGCTCACTGAAGTGTGGGACCTCACGCATGGGCGCCACACGTAAGTGACAGACCTGTTGGCAATGTTGGTGTAAAAACTCGGTTGATTATTATAGTGCATTAGAACAAAGTTTCCTATGGATTCAAGGGTAGGAAATCCAAGTTAACTCATTTACATGACATTATTTTTTCCATGAAGCAAAGTTAACACATCTATCAATTGGTACATTTTGGAGTGACTAAGAAGGATCCATGCTTATTCGTTTTCACGTGTTAAATTTGTTTAAATCTTGCTCAAACCTAGGATTTCACCAAGATTGAAATGGGCATGAAAATTCAAAAAAAAATGAAATACCAATGCACATAGTCTTCTTCTGTCATATAGTAAGCATTCAAGATGATAAACAAGGTCTAGACATATTCAAACCAGGCAAATCATGTATCTACTCCCTAACGACCCTAAACTCCGTCTTATGAAGTAAGGCATGAAGAGAAGTGGTTTTGGGTTTCAAACATGCAAATTTCAAAAACCCCCCAAAAGCTTCATTTTAGAGTGACTAAGAAGGATCGAGGCTTACCTTTTCATTTTCATGTTTTAAACTTGTTTAAATCTTGGTCAAACCTAGCTAGTATTTGACCAAGATTCAAATGGGCATGCATAAAATTCAAAAAAAATCAGAAAAATGAAAAACCAAAGCACATAGCCTTCTTATGTCATATAGTAAGAATTCAAGTTGATAAACAAGGTCTAGACATATTCAAACTAGACAAATCATGTATCTACCCCTAACACTCTAAACTCTGTCTTATGAAGTCAATTAAGCATGAAGAGAAGTGGTTTTGGGTTTCAAACATGGAAATTTCAAAAACCTCCCAAAAGCTTCATTTTAGAGTGACTAAGAAGGATCCATGCTTACCTTTTAATTTTCAGATTTTAAACTTGTTTAAATCTTTGTGAAACCTAGGATTTGACCAAGATTCAAATGGGCATAAAAATTCAGGAAAAAACCAAAAGATTGATAAACCAAAGCACATAGCATTCTTATGTCATACAGTAAGCATTCAAGTTGATTAACAAGGTCTAGACATATTCAAACTAGAAAATCATGTATATATCTGTCCCTAACCTTAAACTCTGTCTTATATATGAAGTCAATCATGAAGAGAAGTGGTTTGGGTTTCAAACATGAAAATTTCAAGAACATCCCAAAAGCCGCTTCATTTTAGAGTGACTAAGAAGGATCCATGCTTACCTTTTCGTTTTCATATTATATACTTGTTTAAATCCAGGTCAAACATAGGATTTGACCAAGATTCAAATGGGCATAAAATAAAATAAAATAGAAGAATGAAAAACAAAAGCACATAGTCTTCGTATGTCATATAGTAAGCTTTCAAGTTGATAAACAAGGTTTAGACATGTTCAAACCAGACAAATCATGTATCTACCCCCTAACCATAAACTCGATCGATCTTATGAAGTCTAGCCTGAAGAGAAGTCGTATTGGTTTCAAACATGAAAATTTCAAGAACCTCCCAAAATCTTCAAATGGGCATAATATTCAAAAAAACCAGAAAAATGAAAAACCAAAGCACATAGCCTTCTTATGTCATATAGTAAGAATTCAAGTTGATAAACAAGGTCTAGACATATTCAAACTAGACAAATCATGTATCTACCCCTAACACTCTAAACTCTGTCTTATGAAGTCAAGCATGAAGAGAAGTGGTTTTGGGTTTCAAACATGGAAATTTCAAAAACCTCCCAAAAGCTTCATTTTAGAGTGACTAAGAAGGATCCATGCTTACCTTTTAATTTTCAGATTTTAAACTTGTTTAAATCTTTGTGAAACCTAGGATTTGACCAAGATTCAAATGGGCATAAAAATTCAGGAAAAAACCAAAAGAATGATAAACCAAAGCACATAGCATTCTTATGTCATATAGTAAGCATTCAAGTTGATAAATAAGGTCTAGACATATTCAAACTAGAAAATCATGTATATATCTGCCCCTAACCCTAAACTCTGTCTTATATATGAAGCAATCATGAAGAGAAGTGGTTTTGGGTTTCAAACATGAAAATTTCAAGAACATCCCAAAAGTCGCTTCATTTTAGAGTGACTAAGAAGGATCCAGGCTTACCTTTTCATTTTCATATTTTATACTTGTTTAAATCCAGGTCAAACATAGGATTTGACCAAGATTCAAATGGGCATAAAATAAAAAAATAGAAGAATGAAAAACAAAAGCACATAGTCTTCTTATGTCATATAGTAAGCCTTGCAAGTTGGTAAACAAGGTTTAGACATGTTCAAACCAGACAAATCATGTATCTAGCCCCTAACCATAAACTCGGTCGATCTTATGAAGTCTAGCATGAAGAGAAGTCGTATTGGTTTCAAACATGAAAATTTCAAGAACCACCCAAAATCTTCAAATGGGCATATAACATTCAAAAAACTAGAAAAATGAAAAACCAAAGCACATATATAGCCTTCTTATGTCATATAGTAAGCATTCAAGTTGATAAACAAGCATGTCTAGACATATTCAAACCCGACAAATCATGTATCTACCCCCTAACCCTAAACTCTGCATGTCTTATGAAGTCAACCATGAAGAGAAGTGGTTTTTGGGTTTCAAACATTGAGATTTCAAGAACCCCCCAAAAGCTTCATTTTAGAATGACTAGCTAGGAAGGATCCAGGCTTACCTTTTCATTTTCATGTTATAGACTTGTTTAAATCTTGGTCAAACCTAGGATTTGACCAAGATTCAAATGGGCATAAACATTCAAAAAAATCAAAAAATCAAAAACCAAAGCTAGCACATATAGTCTTCTTATGTCATATAGTAAGAATTGAAGTTGATAAACAAGGTCTAGACATATTCAAACTAGACAAATCATGTATCTACCCCCTAAAGCCCTAAACTAGCTTTGTCTTATGAAGTCAAGCATGAAGAGAAGTGTTTTTGGGTTTCAGACATGGAAATTTTGAAAACCTCCCAAAAACTTCATCTTAGAGTGACAAAGAAGGATCCAAGCTTACCTTTTCATTTTCATGTTTTAAGCTTGTTTAAATATTGGTCAAGCCTAGGATTTGACCAAGATTCAAATGGGCATAAAAATTCTGGAAAAATAAAAAAAAAACCAAAGCACATAGTCTTCTTACGTCATATATATCTATAGTAAGCATATTCAAGTAGATAAACAAGGTATAGACATATTCAAAACAGACAAATCCTGTATCTACCCCCTAACCCTAAACTCGGTCTTATGATGCCTAGCATGAAGAGAAGTCGTTTTGGGTTTCAAACGTTTAAGCCAAAAGCCCCATTTCATATATTTCAAATTTGGTTCAAATTTGAAAGACATACAAGTTATAGCACACATAGTGCATACATGTTCACACATTCTGCACTAGATGCTAATTAACCCTATAGTTTGAGGCCATTTGGATGAGGTCGAAAAAATCTTGGATTAGAAATGGGGTTGTTCGAACCCCGTAGTTGGATTTTTTATGAACTTGATCTGTAGTACTGGGCAAAACCCTAGTTTAACGTATTTAATTATAGATTCGTAGGTTGATTTTTCTACCTTTTTATTATTATTACTATGCAGCACATGTGTGTTTGCCCGTCGAGTGAAACTCGGAGGAAGAGGGATCACTCGGAAGGAGAGAAGAAGGGAGAGCATTATGGTGTCTCCCCTTTTTCGGGTGATGATGTTGACTTTTGTGCAGGGTTTGTCAGTGAGCAGGAGGTGCGAGCGAGCGAGCGAGTCGAGCGAGGCCGAGAATGAGAGAGATTTGTTTTTTTGTGAGAGGGACAACCGAAGGATCCAGAAGGACCCACAGATTTCCAAAACGCATCCTGATGCGTCTTCTCTTGACAAAGAAGATGGCTTGGAGTTTGCGTACCTACTGCACTTGACTTGTGCTCACTGAAGTGTGGGACCTCACGCATGGGCGCCACACGTAAGTGACAGACCTGTTGGCAATGTTGGTGTAAAAACTCGGTTGATTATTATAGTGCATTAGAACAAAGTTTCCTATGGATTCAACGGCAGGAAATCCAAGTTAACTCATTTACATGACATTATTTTTTCCATGAAGCAAAGTTAACACATCTATCAATTGGTACATTTTGGAGTGACTAAGAAGGATCCATGCTTATTCGTTTTCACGTGTTAAATTTGTTTAAATCTTGCTCAAACCTAGGATTTCACCAAGATTGAAATGGGCATGAAAATTCAAAAAAAAATGAAATACCAATGCACATAGTCTTCTTCTGTCATATAGTAAGCATTCAAGATGATAAACAAGGTCTAGACATATTCAAACCAGGCAAATCATGTATCTACTCCCTAACGACCCTAAACTCCGTCTTATGAAGTAAGGCATGAAGAGAAGTGGTTTTGGGTTTCAAACATGCAAATTTCAAAAACCCCCCAAAAGCTTCATTTTAGAGTGACTAAGAAGGATCGAGGCTTACCTTTTCATTTTCATGTTTTAAACTTGTTTAAATCTTGGTCAAACCTAGCTAGTATTTGACCAAGATTCAAATGGGCATGCATAAAATTCAAAAAAAATCAGAAAAATGAAAAACCAAAGCACATAGCCTTCTTATGTCATATAGTAAGAATTCAAGTTGATAAACAAGGTCTAGACGTATTCAAACTAGACAAATCATGTATCTACCCCTAACACTCTAAACTCTGTCTTATGAAGTCAATTAAGCATGAAGAGAAGTGGTTTTGGGTTTCAAACATGGAAATTTCAAAAACCTCCCAAAAGCTTCATTTTAGAGTGACTAAGAAGGATCCATGCTTACCTTTTAATTTTCAGATTTTAAACTTGTTTAAATCTTTGTGAAACCTAGGATTTGACCAAGATTCAAATGGGCATAAAAATTCAGGAAAAAACCAAAAGATTGATAAACCAAAGCACATAGCATTCTTATGTCATACAGTAAGCATTCAAGTTGATTAACAAGGTCTAGACATATTCAAACTAGAAAATCATGTATATATCTGTCCCTAACCTTAAACTCTGTCTTATATATGAAGTCAATCATGAAGAGAAGTGGTTTGGGTTTCAAACATGAAAATTTCAAGAACATCCCAAAAGCCGCTTCATTTTAGAGTGACTAAGAAGGATCCATGCTTACCTTTTCGTTTTCATATTATATACTTGTTTAAATCCAGGTCAAACATAGGATTTGACCAAGATTCAAATGGGCATAAAATAAAATAAAATAGAAGAATGAAAAACAAAAGCACATAGTCTTCGTATGTCATATAGTAAGCTTTCAAGTTGATAAACAAGGTTTAGACATGTTCAAACCAGACAAATCATGTATCTACCCCCTAACCATAAACTCGATCGATCTTATGAAGTCTAGCCTGAAGAGAAGTCGTATTGGTTTCAAACATGAAAATTTCAAGAACCTCCCAAAATCTTCAAATGGGCATAATATTCAAAAAAACCAGAAAAATGAAAAACCAAAGCACATAGCCTTCTTATGTCATATAGTAAGAATTCAAGTTGATAAACAAGGTCTAGACATATTCAAACTAGACAAATCATGTATCTACCCCTAACACTCTAAACTCTGTCTTATGAAGTCAAGCATGAAGAGAAGTGGTTTTTGGGTTTCAAACATGGAAATTTCAAAAACCTCCCAAAAGCTTCATTTTAGAGTGACTAAGAAGGATCCATGCTTACCTTTTAATTTTCAGATTTTAAACTTGTTTAAATCTTTGTGAAACCTAGGATTTGACCAAGATTCAAATGGGCATAAAAATTCAGGAAAAAACCAAAAGAATGATAAACCAAAGCACATAGCATTCTTATGTCATATAGTAAGCATTCAAGTTGATAAATAAGGTCTAGACATATTCAAACTAGAAAATCATGTATATATCTGCCCCTAACCCTAAACTCTGTCTTATATATGAAGCAATCATGAAGAGAAGTGGTTTTGGGTTTCAAACATGAAAATTTCAAGAACATCCCAAAAGTCGCTTCATTTTAGAGTGACTAAGAAGGATCCAGGCTTACCTTTTCGTTTTCATATTTTATACTTGTTTAAATCCAGGTCAAACATAGGATTTGACCAAGATTCAAATGGGCATAAAATAAAAAAATAGAAGAATGAAAAACAAAAGCACATAGTCTTCTTATGTCATATAGTAAGCCTTGCAAGTTGGTAAACAAGGTTTAGACATGTTCAAACCAGACAAATCATGTATCTAGCCCCTAACCATAAACTCGGTCGATCTTATGAAGTCTAGCATGAAGAGAAGTCGTATTGGTTTCAAACATGAAAATTTCAAGAACCACCCAAAATCTTCAAATGGGCATATAACATTCAAAAAACTAGAAAAATGAAAAACCAAAGCACATATATAGCCTTCTTATGTCATATAGTAAGCATTCAAGTTGATAAACAAGCATGTCTAGACATATTCAAACCCGACAAATCATGTATCTACCCCCTAACCCTAAACTCTGCATGTCTTATGAAGTCAACCATGAAGAGAAGTGGTTTTTGGGTTTCAAACATTGAGATTTCAAGAACCCCCCAAAAGCTTCATTTTAGAATGACTAGCTAGGAAGGATCCAGGCTTACCTTTTCATTTTCATGTTATAGACTTGTTTAAATCTTGGTCAAACCTAGGATTTGACCAAGATTCAAATGGGCATAAACATTCAAAAAAATCAAAAAATCAAAAACCAAAGCTAGCACATATAGTCTTCTTATGTCATATAGTAAGAATTGAAGTTGATAAACAAGGTCTAGACATATTCAAACTAGACAAATCATGTATCTACCCCCTAAAGCCCTAAACTAGCTTTGTCTTATGAAGTCAAGCATGAAGAGAAGTGTTTTTGGGTTTCAGACATGGAAATTTTGAAAACCTCCCAAAAACTTCATCTTAGAGTGACAAAGAAGGATCCAAGCTTACCTTTTCATTTTCATGTTTTAAGCTTGTTTAAATATTGGTCAAGCCTAGGATTTGACCAAGATTCAAATGGGCATAAAAATTCTGGAAAAATAAAAAAAAACCAAAGCACATAGTCTTCTTACGTCATATATATCTATAGTAAGCATATTCAAGTAGATAAACAAGGTATAGACATATTCAAAACAGACAAATCATGTATCTACCCCCTAACCCTAAACTCGGTCTTATGATGCCTAGCATGAAGAGAAGTCGTTTTGGGTTTCAAACGTTTAAGCCAAAAGCCCCATTTCATATATTTCAAATTTGGTTCAAATTTGAAAGACATACAAGTTATAGCACACATAGTGCATACATGTTCACACATTCTGCACTAGATGCTAATTAACCCTATAGTTTGAGGCCATTTGGATGAGGTCGAAAAAAATCTTGGATTAGAAATGGGGTTGTTCGAACCCCGTAGTTGGATTTTTTATGAACTTGATCTGTAGTACTGGGCAAAACCCTAGTTTAACGTATTTAATTATAGATTCGTAGGTTGATTTTTCTACCTTTTTATTATTATTACTATGCAGCACATGTGTGTTTGCCCGTCGAGTGAAACTCGGAGGAAGAGGGATCACTCGGAAGGAGAGAAGAAGGGAGAGCATTATGGTGTCTCCCCTTTTTCGGGTGATGATGTTGACTTTTGTGCAGGGTTTGTCAGTGAGCAGGAGGTGCGAGCGAGCGAGCGAGCGAGTCGAGCGAGGCCGAGAATGAGAGAGATTTGTTTTTTTGTGAGAGGGACAACCGAAGGATCCAGAAGGACCCACAGATTTCCAAAACGCATCCTGATGCGTCTTCTCTTGACAAAGAAGATGGCTTGGAGTTTGCGTACCTACTGCACTTGACTTGTGCTCACTGAAGTGTGGGACCTCACGCATGGGCGCCACACGTAAGTGACAGACCTGTTGGCAATGTTGGTGTAAAAACTCGGTTGATTATTATAGTGCATTAGAACAAAGTTTCCTATGGATTCAACGGCAGGAAATCCAAGTTAACTCATTTACATGACATTATTTTTTCCATGAAGCAAAGTTAACACATCTATCAATTGGTACATTTTGGAGTGACTAAGAAGGATCCATGCTTATTCGTTTTCACGTGTTAAATTTGTTTAAATCTTGCTCAAACCTAGGATTTCACCAAGATTGAAATGGGCATGAAAATTCAAAAAAAAATGAAATACCAATGCACATAGTCTTCTTCTGTCATATAGTAAGCATTCAAGATGATAAACAAGGTCTAGACATATTCAAACCAGGCAAATCATGTATCTACTCCCTAACGACCCTAAACTCCGTCTTATGAAGTAAGGCATGAAGAGAAGTGGTTTTGGGTTTCAAACATGCAAATTTCAAAAACCCCCCAAAAGCTTCATTTTAGAGTGACTAAGAAGGATCGAGGCTTACCTTTTCATTTTCATGTTTTAAACTTGTTTAAATCTTGGTCAAACCTAGCTAGTATTTGACCAAGATTCAAATGGGCATGCATAAAATTCAAAAAAAATCAGAAAAATGAAAAACCAAAGCACATAGCCTTCTTATGTCATATAGTAAGAATTCAAGTTGATAAACAAGGTCTAGACGTATTCAAACTAGACAAATCATGTATCTACCCCTAACACTCTAAACTCTGTCTTATGAAGTCAATTAAGCATGAAGAGAAGTGGTTTTGGGTTTCAAACATGGAAATTTCAAAAACCTCCCAAAAGCTTCATTTTAGAGTGACTAAGAAGGATCCATGCTTACCTTTTAATTTTCAGATTTTAAACTTGTTTAAATCTTTGTGAAACCTAGGATTTGACCAAGATTCAAATGGGCATAAAAATTCAGGAAAAAACCAAAAGATTGATAAACCAAAGCACATAGCATTCTTATGTCATACAGTAAGCATTCAAGTTGATTAACAAGGTCTAGACATATTCAAACTAGAAAATCATGTATATATCTGTCCCTAACCTTAAACTCTGTCTTATATATGAAGTCAATCATGAAGAGAAGTGGTTTGGGTTTCAAACATGAAAATTTCAAGAACATCCCAAAAGCCGCTTCATTTTAGAGTGACTAAGAAGGATCCATGCTTACCTTTTCGTTTTCATATTATATACTTGTTTAAATCCAGGTCAAACATAGGATTTGACCAAGATTCAAATGGGCATAAAATAAAATAAAATAGAAGAATGAAAAACAAAAGCACATAGTCTTCGTATGTCATATAGTAAGCTTTCAAGTTGATAAACAAGGTTTAGACATGTTCAAACCAGACAAATCATGTATCTACCCCCTAACCATAAACTCGATCGATCTTATGAAGTCTAGCCTGAAGAGAAGTCGTATTGGTTTCAAACATGAAAATTTCAAGAACCTCCCAAAATCTTCAAATGGGCATAATATTCAAAAAAACCAGAAAAATGAAAAACCAAAGCACATAGCCTTCTTATGTCATATAGTAAGAATTCAAGTTGATAAACAAGGTCTAGACATATTCAAACTAGACAAATCATGTATCTACCCCTAACACTCTAAACTCTGTCTTATGAAGTCAAGCATGAAGAGAAGTGGTTTTTGGGTTTCAAACATGGAAATTTCAAAAACCTCCCAAAAGCTTCATTTTAGAGTGACTAAGAAGGATCCATGCTTACCTTTTAATTTTCAGATTTTAAACTTGTTTAAATCTTTGTGAAACCTAGGATTTGACCAAGATTCAAATGGGCATAAAAATTCAGGAAAAAACCAAAAGAATGATAAACCAAAGCACATAGCATTCTTATGTCATATAGTAAGCATTCAAGTTGATAAATAAGGTCTAGACATATTCAAACTAGAAAATCATGTATATATCTGCCCCTAACCCTAAACTCTGTCTTATATATGAAGCAATCATGAAGAGAAGTGGTTTTGGGTTTCAAACATGAAAATTTCAAGAACATCCCAAAAGTCGCTTCATTTTAGAGTGACTAAGAAGGATCCAGGCTTACCTTTTCGTTTTCATATTTTATACTTGTTTAAATCCAGGTCAAACATAGGATTTGACCAAGATTCAAATGGGCATAAAATAAAAAAATAGAAGAATGAAAAACAAAAGCACATAGTCTTCTTATGTCATATAGTAAGCCTTGCAAGTTGGTAAACAAGGTTTAGACATGTTCAAACCAGACAAATCATGTATCTAGCCCCTAACCATAAACTCGGTCGATCTTATGAAGTCTAGCATGAAGAGAAGTCGTATTGGTTTCAAACATGAAAATTTCAAGAACCACCCAAAATCTTCAAATGGGCATATAACATTCAAAAAACTAGAAAAATGAAAAACCAAAGCACATATATAGCCTTCTTATGTCATATAGTAAGCATTCAAGTTGATAAACAAGCATGTCTAGACATATTCAAACCCGACAAATCATGTATCTACCCCCTAACCCTAAACTCTGCATGTCTTATGAAGTCAACCATGAAGAGAAGTGGTTTTTGGGTTTCAAACATTGAGATTTCAAGAACCCCCCAAAAGCTTCATTTTAGAATGACTAGCTAGGAAGGATCCAGGCTTACCTTTTCATTTTCATGTTATAGACTTGTTTAAATCTTGGTCAAACCTAGGATTTGACCAAGATTCAAATGGGCATAAACATTCAAAAAAATCAAAAAATCAAAAACCAAAGCTAGCACATATAGTCTTCTTATGTCATATAGTAAGAATTGAAGTTGATAAACAAGGTCTAGACATATTCAAACTAGACAAATCATGTATCTACCCCCTAAAGCCCTAAACTAGCTTTGTCTTATGAAGTCAAGCATGAAGAGAAGTGTTTTTGGGTTTCAGACATGGAAATTTTGAAAACCTCCCAAAAACTTCATCTTAGAGTGACAAAGAAGGATCCAAGCTTACCTTTTCATTTTCATGTTTTAAGCTTGTTTAAATATTGGTCAAGCCTAGGATTTGACCAAGATTCAAATGGGCATAAAAATTCTGGAAAAATAAAAAAAATAAAAACCAAAGCACATAGTCTTCTTACGTCATATATATCTATAGTAAGCATATTCAAGTAGATAAACAAGGTATAGACATATTCAAAACAGACAAATCCTGTATCTACCCCCTAACCCTAAACTCGGTCTTATGATGCCTAGCATGAAGAGAAGTCGTTTTGGGTTTCAAACGTTTAAGCCAAAAGCCCCATTTCATATATTTCAAATTTGGTTCAAATTTGAAAGACATACAAGTTATAGCACACATAGTGCATACATGTTCACACATTCTGCACTAGATGCTAATTAACCCTATAGTTTGAGGCCATTTGGATGAGGTCGAAAAAAATCTTGGATTAGAAATGGGGTTGTTCGAACCCCGTAGTTGGATTTTTTATGAACTTGATCTGTAGTACTGGGCAAAACCCTAGTTTAACGTATTTAATTATAGATTCGTAGGTTGATTTTTCTACCTTTTTATTATTATTACTATGCAGCACATGTGTGTTTGCCCGTCGAGTGAAACTCGGAGGAAGAGGGATCACTCGGAAGGAGAGAAGAAGGGAGAGCATTATGGTGTCTCCCCTTTTTCGGGTGATGATGTTGACTTTTGTGCAGGGTTTGTCAGTGAGCAGGAGGTGCGAGCGAGCGAGCGAGCGAGCGAGTCGAGCGAGGCCGAGAATGAGAGAGATTTTTTTTTTGTGAGAGGGACAACCGAAGGATCCAGAAGGACCCACAGATTTCCAAAACGCATCCTGATGCGTCTTCTCTTGACAAAGAAGATGGCTTGGAGTTTGCGTACCTACTGCACTTGACTTGTGCTCACTGAAGTGTGGGACCTCACGCATGGGCGCCACACGTAAGTGACAGACCTGTTGGCAATGTTGGTGTAAAAACTCGGTTGATTATTATAGTGCATTAGAACAAAGTTTCCTATGGATTCAACGGCAGGAAATCCAAGTTAACTCATTTACATGACATTATTTTTTCCATGAAGCAAAGTTAACACATCTATCAATTGGTACATTTTGGAGTGACTAAGAAGGATCCATGCTTATTCGTTTTCACGTGTTAAATTTGTTTAAATCTTGCTCAAACCTAGGATTTCACCAAGATTGAAATGGGCATGAAAATTCAAAAAAAAATGAAATACCAATGCACATAGTCTTCTTCTGTCATATAGTAAGCATTCAAGATGATAAACAAGGTCTAGACATATTCAAACCAGGCAAATCATGTATCTACTCCCTAACGACCCTAAACTCCGTCTTATGAAGTAAGGCATGAAGAGAAGTGGTTTTGGGTTTCAAACATGCAAATTTCAAAAACCCCCCAAAAGCTTCATTTTAGAGTGACTAAGAAGGATCGAGGCTTACCTTTTCATTTTCATGTTTTAAACTTGTTTAAATCTTGGTCAAACCTAGCTAGTATTTGACCAAGATTCAAATGGGCATGCATAAAATTCAAAAAAAATCAGAAAAATGAAAAACCAAAGCACATAGCCTTCTTATGTCATATAGTAAGAATTCAAGTTGATAAACAAGGTCTAGACGTATTCAAACTAGACAAATCATGTATCTACCCCTAACACTCTAAACTCTGTCTTATGAAGTCAATTAAGCATGAAGAGAAGTGGTTTTGGGTTTCAAACATGGAAATTTCAAAAACCTCCCAAAAGCTTCATTTTAGAGTGACTAAGAAGGATCCATGCTTACCTTTTAATTTTCAGATTTTAAACTTGTTTAAATCTTTGTGAAACCTAGGATTTGACCAAGATTCAAATGGGCATAAAAATTCAGGAAAAAACCAAAAGATTGATAAACCAAAGCACATAGCATTCTTATGTCATACAGTAAGCATTCAAGTTGATTAACAAGGTCTAGACATATTCAAACTAGAAAATCATGTATATATCTGTCCCTAACCTTAAACTCTGTCTTATATATGAAGTCAATCATGAAGAGAAGTGGTTTGGGTTTCAAACATGAAAATTTCAAGAACATCCCAAAAGCCGCTTCATTTTAGAGTGACTAAGAAGGATCCATGCTTACCTTTTCGTTTTCATATTATATACTTGTTTAAATCCAGGTCAAACATAGGATTTGACCAAGATTCAAATGGGCATAAAATAAAATAAAATAGAAGAATGAAAAACAAAAGCACATAGTCTTCGTATGTCATATAGTAAGCTTTCAAGTTGATAAACAAGGTTTAGACATGTTCAAACCAGACAAATCATGTATCTACCCCCTAACCATAAACTCGATCGATCTTATGAAGTCTAGCCTGAAGAGAAGTCGTATTGGTTTCAAACATGAAAATTTCAAGAACCTCCCAAAATCTTCAAATGGGCATAATATTCAAAAAAACCAGAAAAATGAAAAACCAAAGCACATAGCCTTCTTATGTCATATAGTAAGAATTCAAGTTGATAAACAAGGTCTAGACATATTCAAACTAGACAAATCATGTATCTACCCCTAACACTCTAAACTCTGTCTTATGAAGTCAAGCATGAAGAGAAGTGGTTTTGGGTTTCAAACATGGAAATTTCAAAAACCTCCCAAAAGCTTCATTTTAGAGTGACTAAGAAGGATCCATGCTTACCTTTTAATTTTCAGATTTTAAACTTGTTTAAATCTTTGTGAAACCTAGGATTTGACCAAGATTCAAATGGGCATAAAAATTCAGGAAAAAACCAAAAGAATGATAAACCAAAGCACATAGCATTCTTATGTCATATAGTAAGCATTCAAGTTGATAAATAAGGTCTAGACATATTCAAACTAGAAAATCATGTATATATCTGCCCCTAACCCTAAACTCTGTCTTATATATGAAGCAATCATGAAGAGAAGTGGTTTTGGGTTTCAAACATGAAAATTTCAAGAACATCCCAAAAGTCGCTTCATTTTAGAGTGACTAAGAAGGATCCAGGCTTACCTTTTCGTTTTCATATTTTATACTTGTTTAAATCCAGGTCAAACATAGGATTTGACCAAGATTCAAATGGGCATAAAATAAAAAAATAGAAGAATGAAAAACAAAAGCACATAGTCTTCTTATGTCATATAGTAAGCCTTGCAAGTTGGTAAACAAGGTTTAGACATGTTCAAACCAGACAAATCATGTATCTAGCCCCTAACCATAAACTCGGTCGATCTTATGAAGTCTAGCATGAAGAGAAGTCGTATTGGTTTCAAACATGAAAATTTCAAGAACCACCCAAAATCTTCAAATGGGCATATAACATTCAAAAAACTAGAAAAATGAAAAACCAAAGCACATATATAGCCTTCTTATGTCATATAGTAAGCATTCAAGTTGATAAACAAGCATGTCTAGACATATTCAAACCCGACAAATCATGTATCTACCCCTAACCCTAAACTCTGCATGTCTTATGAAGTCAACCATGAAGAGAAGTGGTTTTGGGTTTCAAACATTGAGATTTCAAGAACCCCCCAAAAGCTTCATTTTAGAATGACTAGCTAGGAAGGATCCAGGCTTACCTTTTCATTTTCATGTTATAGACTTGTTTAAATCTTGGTCAAACCTAGGATTTGACCAAGATTCAAATGGGCATAAACATTCAAAAAAATCAAAAAATCAAAAACCAAAGCTAGCACATATAGTCTTCTTATGTCATATAGTAAGAATTGAAGTTGATAAACAAGGTCTAGACATATTCAAACTAGACAAATCATGTATCTACCCCCTAAAGCCCTAAACTAGCTTTGTCTTATGAAGTCAAGCATGAAGAGAAGTGTTTTTGGGTTTCAGACATGGAAATTTTGAAAACCTCCCAAAAACTTCATCTTAGAGTGACAAAGAAGGATCCAAGCTTACCTTTTCATTTTCATGTTTTAAGCTTGTTTAAATATTGGTCAAGCCTAGGATTTGACCAAGATTCAAATGGGCATAAAAATTCTGGAAAAATAAAAAAAATAAAAACCAAAGCACATAGTCTTCTTACGTCATATATATCTATAGTAAGCATATTCAAGTAGATAAACAAGGTATAGACATATTCAAAACAGACAAATCCTGTATCTACCCCCTAACCCTAAACTCGGTCTTATGATGCCTAGCATGAAGAGAAGTCGTTTTGGGTTTCAAACGTTTAAGCCAAAAGCCCCATTTCATATATTTCAAATTTGGTTCAAATTTGAAAGACATACAAGTTATAGCACACATAGTGCATACATGTTCACACATTCTGCACTAGATGCTAATTAACCCTATAGTTTGAGGCCATTTGGATGAGGTCGAAAAAATCTTGGATTAGAAATGGGGTTGTTCGAACCCCGTAGTTGGATTTTTTATGAACTTGATCTGTAGTACTGGGCAAAACCCTAGTTTAACGTATTTAATTATAGATTCGTAGGTTGATTTTTCTACCTTTTTATTATTATTACTATGCAGCACATGTGTGTTTGCCCGTCGAGTGAAACTCGGAGGAAGAGGGATCACTCGGAAGGAGAGAAGAAGGGAGAGCATTATGGTGTCTCCCCTTTTTCGGGTGATGATGTTGACTTTTGTGCAGGGTTTGTCAGTGAGCAGGAGGTGCGAGCGAGCGAGTCGAGCGAGGCCGAGAATGAGAGAGATTTGTTTTTTTTGTGAGAGGGACAACCGAAGGATCCAGAAGGACCCACAGATTTCCAAAACGCATCCTGATGCGTCTTCTCTTGACAAAGAAGATGGCTTGGAGTTTGCGTACCTACTGCACTTGACTTGTGCTCACTGAAGTGTGGGACCTCACGCATGGGCGCCACACGTAAGTGACAGACCTGTTGGCAATGTTGGTGTAAAAACTCGGTTGATTATTATAGTGCATTAGAACAAAGTTTCCTATGGATTCAACGGCAGGAAATCCAAGTTAACTCATTTACATGACATTATTTTTTCCATGAAGCAAAGTTAACACATCTATCAATTGGTACATTTTGGAGTGACTAAGAAGGATCCATGCTTATTCGTTTTCACGTGTTAAATTTGTTTAAATCTTGCTCAAACCTAGGATTTCACCAAGATTGAAATGGGCATGAAAATTCAAAAAAAAATGAAATACCAATGCACATAGTCTTCTTCTGTCATATAGTAAGCATTCAAGATGATAAACAAGGTCTAGACATATTCAAACCAGGCAAATCATGTATCTACTCCCTAACGACCCTAAACTCCGTCTTATGAAGTAAGGCATGAAGAGAAGTGGTTTTGGGTTTCAAACATGCAAATTTCAAAAACCCCCCAAAAGCTTCATTTTAGAGTGACTAAGAAGGATCGAGGCTTACCTTTTCATTTTCATGTTTTAAACTTGTTTAAATCTTGGTCAAACCTAGCTAGTATTTGACCAAGATTCAAATGGGCATGCATTTCATGTTATAGACTTGTTTAAATCTTGGTCAAACCTAGGATTTGACCAAGATTCAAATGGGCATAAACATTCAAAAAAATCAAAAAATCAAAAACCAAAGCTAGCACATATAGTCTTCTTATGTCATATAGTAAGAATTGAAGTTGATAAACAAGGTCTAGACATATTCAAACTAGACAAATCATGTATCTACCCCCTAAAGCCCTAAACTAGCTTTGTCTTATGAAGTCAAGCATGAAGAGAAGTGTTTTTGGGTTTCAGACATGGAAATTTTGAAAACCTCCCAAAAACTTCATCTTAGAGTGACAAAGAAGGATCCAAGCTTACCTTTTCATTTTCATGTTTTAAGCTTGTTTAAATATTGGTCAAGCCTAGGATTTGACCAAGATTCAAATGGGCATAAAAATTCTGGAAAAATAAAAAAATAAAAACCAAAGCACATAGTCTTCTTACGTCATATATATCTATAGTAAGCATATTCAAGTAGATAAACAAGGTATAGACATATTCAAAACAGACAAATCCTGTATCTACCCCCTAACCCTAAACTCGGTCTTATGATGCCTAGCATGAAGAGAAGTCGTTTTGGGTTTCAAACGTTTAAGCCAAAAGCCCCATTTCATATATTTCAAATTTGGTTCAAATTTGAAAGACATACAAGTTATAGCACACATAGTGCATACATGTTCACACATACTGCACTAGATGCTAATTAACCCTATAGTTTGAGGCCATTTGGATGAGGTCGAAAAAATCTTGGATTAGAAATGGGGTTGTTTGAACCCCGTAGTTGGATTTTTTATGAACTTGATCTGTAGTACTGGGCAAAACCCTAGTTTAACGTATTTAATTATAGATTCGTAGGTTGATTTTTCTACCTTTTTATTATTATTACTATGCAGCACATGTGTGTTTGCCCGTCGAGTGAAACTCGGAGGAAGAGGGATCACTCGGAAGGAGAGAAGAAGGGAGAGCATTATGGTGTCTCCCCTTTTTCGGGTGATGATGTTGACTTTTGTGCAGGGTTTGTCAGTGAGCAGGAGGTGCGAGCGAGCGAGCGAGCGAGTCGAGCGAGGCCGAGAATGAGAGAGATTTGTTTTTTTGTGAGAGGGACAACCGAAGGATCCAGAAGGACCCACAGATTTCCAAAACGCATCCTGATGCGTCTTCTCTTGACAAAGAAGATGGCTTGGAGTTTGCGTACCTACTGCACTTGACTTGTGCTCACTGAAGTGTGGGACCTCACGCATGGGCACCACACGTAAGTGACAGATGGTGTAAAAACTCGATTGATTATTATAGTGCATTAGAACAAAGTTTCCTATGGATTCAAGGGTAGGAAATCCAAGGCTTACCTTTTCATTTTCATGTTATAGACTTGTTTAAATCTTGGTCAAACCTAGGATTTGACCAAGATTCAAATGGGCATAAACATTCAGAAAAATCAAAAAATCAAAAACCAAAGCACATATAGTCTTCTTATGTCATATAGTAAGAATTGAAGCTGATAAACAAGGTCTAGACATATTCAAACCAGACAAATCGTGTATCTACACCTAACCCTAAACTATATCTAATGAAGTCAAGCATGATGAGAAATGGTTTTGGGTTTCAAACATGGAAATTTCAAAAACCTCCCAAAAGCTTCATTTTAGAGTGACTAAGAAGGATCCAGGCTTACCTTTTCATTTTCATGTTTTAAAATTATTTAAATCCTGGTCAAAACTAGGATTTGATCTTGATTCAAATGGGCATAAACATTCAGAAAAAAACAAAAAATCAAAAACCAAAGCACATATAGTCTTCTTATGTCATATAGTAAGAATTGAAGTTGATAAACAAGGTCTAGACATATTCAAACCAGACAAATCGTGTATCTACACCTAACCCTAAACTATATCTAATGAAGTCAAGCATGATGAGAAATGGTTTTGGGTTTCAAACATTGAGATTTCAAGAACCCCCCAAAAGCTTCATTTTAGAATGACTAAGAAGGATCCAGGCTTACCTTTTCATTTTCATGTTATAGACTTGTTTAAATCTTGGTCAAACCTAGGATTTGACCAAGATTCAAATGGGCATAAACATTCAGAAAAAATTAAAAAATCAAAAACCAAAGCACATATAGTCTTCTTATGTCATATAGTAAGAATTGAAGTTGATAAACAAGGTCTAGACATATTCAAACCAGACAAATCGTGTATCTACACCTAACCCTAAACTATATCTAATGAAGTCAAGCATGATGAGAAATGGTTTTGGGTTTCAAACATTGAGATTTCAAAAACCTCCCAAAAGCTTCATTTTAGAGTGACTAAGAAGGATCCAGGCTTACCTTTTCATTTTCATGTTTTAAACTTGTTTAAATCTTGGTCAAACCTAGGATTTGGCCAAAGATTCAAGTTGATAAACATGGTCTAGACATATTCAAACTAGAAAATCATGTATCTACCCCTAGCCCTAACCCTAAACTCTGTCTTATGAAGTCAAACATGAAGAGAAGTGGTTTTGGGTTTCAAACATGCATGGAAATTTCGAAAACCTCCCAAAAACTTCATCTTAGAGTGACTAAGAAGGATCCATGATTACCTTTTCATTTTAATGTTTTAAACTTGTTTAAATCTTGGTCAAACCCTAGGATTTGGCCAAGATTCAAATGGGCATAAACATTCAGAAAGAACAAAAAATGAAAAACCAATGCACATGCATAGTCTTCTTAGGTCATATAGTAAGCATTCAAGTTGATAAACAAGCATGTCTAGACATATTCAAACCCGACAAATCATGTATCTACCCCATAACCCTAAACTCATCTGTCTTATGAAGTCAACCATGAAGAGAAGTGGTTTTGGGTTTCAAACATTGAGATTTCAAGAACCCCCCAAAAGCTTCATTTTAGAATGACTAAGAAGGATCCATGCTTACCTTTTCACTTTCATGTTTTAAACTTGTTTAAATCTTGGTCAAACCTAGGATTTGACCAAGATTCAAATGGGCATATATAAACATTCAGAAAAAACAAAAACCAAAAACCAAAGCACATATATATATAGCCTTCTTATGTCATATATATATATATAGTAAGCATTCAAGTTGATGAACAAGGTCTAGACATATTCAAAACAGAAAAGGCATGTATCTACCCCTAACCCTTAACTTTGTCTTATGAAGTCAAGCATGAAGAGAAGTGGTTTCGGGTTTCAAACATGGAAATTTCTAAAACTTCCCAAAAGCTTAATTTTAGAGTGACTAGGAAGGATCCAGGCTTACCTTTTCATTTTCATGTTTTAAGTTTGTTTAAATCCTAGTCAAACCTAGGATTTGACCAAGATTCAAATGAGCATAAAAATTCAGAAAAAATCAAAAAAAATGAAAACCCAAAGCACATAGCCTTCTTACGTCATATATATAGTAATTAAGCATTCAAGTTGATAAACAAGGTCTAGACATATTCAAAACATACAAATCATGTACTCCGTATCTACCCCCAACCCTAAACTATGTTTTTGGGGGATTTCTTTGACGAAGTTATAACACCCCCACATTTCACATTGGAATTACTTTCAGTAAATCAGCATAAAGTCGTTTAAATGTGCGAAACTATCTTGAAAGTACTAAAACCGTAAAAGTTGGGAATTGGCACTAAAATATGGCGTAATTTATCTAAAAAATGTAGAGTTGCCAGTTTGACCCGTATCTTATATGTACACCATTCACAAAATAAACATATTTTGTCATCTAGAAAATGAAAAAAATATTTTTTATACCGAAAAGTTGAAAAGTCTAGTCATTAACATTGTTGGGAATGGCAAGATGCACCACCATGCCCAATTTGGGCACATTGTAACAAACTGTGCCACAAATATGGCCATAACTATATCATTTGGCTTGCAAACCATGAATCTTCATACACGATAGTCCGCTTTGTGAAGACATTTTGTTTTTCACTACCCTATCACATGTTTCTTATTTTCCCTGTCAACTAACACATACAAGCACACTCCATGTAGAAGGGTTTCATTTTTCAGGTTTTCTTCAGTTTCATTTATTTATTTCAAAACCAGGTCAAAATGTTTTACATGATTATCCTGCAAAGGGGTTGAATATTTCAGTACTATCGCTGGTTTCTATATATAGTAAGTAATATGTATATAAAAATTATTTATGGGGACTTGTAGGACCAAGTTATAACATATCTACAATTCAAATTTGAATTACTTTCAATAAATCAGCATAAAGTCATTTAAATGTGCGAAACTAGCTAGAAAGCACTAAAAACCGTAAATTTGGGATTTGTCATTAAAATATGGCGTAATTTATTTAAAAAATGTAGATGCGCCATTTTGACCCATATCTTTTCTACCCCATGCACAAAAAAACATATTTTATCATCTAGAAAATGAAAAACGATTTTTTATACCGAAAACTTGAAAAGTCTAGTCATCAACATTGTTAGAAATGGCAAGATGCACCACCATGCCCAATTAGGGAACACTATAACAAACAATGTTGTCCAGGGATAATCAAACTTGGTAATATGAACTATGAGATTGAACAAAACGTTATATTTGGTTTACCCTTTGAACCTCCTAACTTACCACAACATTGACTTCTTATTTTTATTTACAAATAGATATTTTAATATCCCATTGTTGTGCAATAATATATGTTTTTTATTATCTCAAATCAATTAGCATTTGATTTTAAAAAACTACCATAATAATTCATGAGAAAGCGTTGAACAAGTTTCAGAATGTAATTTTAGACTTGATAGTTGATATGACCAATAATAGACTTAAATTAAATTGGATTTCAAAGTTCAGATTTTATAAGCGAATATAGTTTCATGTTGCAGATTATGTATTAGCTTGAGGGGCACCCCTAGAATAAAGTAGGTCGGTCACTTACGTGTGGTCCCATGCGTGTAGGTCCCACACATCAGTGAGCACAAGTCACGTGCGGTAGGTAGGCAAACTCCCAGCAATCTTCTTTGTCAAGTAAAGACTCGTCGTCAAGACTCTCTCTCTCTCTCTCTCTCTCTCTCTCTCTCTTTTTGTCGCTGAAAAAAAATGAATATTAGACGGGCGCGTAGCCTGCACTGCAGGTCTACATAACTGAAACCCTGTGTGCCAGTCAACATCACTCACCGAAAAAAGTGAAGCATTTCTTTTCACCATAAATAACAGCGGCCCCGTGAGGCACTGCTCTCCCTTTCTCTTAATTTCTCCTTCCGTGTGATCCCTCTTCCACCTTTTATCCTTTGCACGATCGAAACTCCACTTATTGTTGTCATTGTTGCACAAAACACTCACTTAACCTGTTCTTTTGCACATATCACCAACTCATGTATTTGTTGCACAAAGGTCTAAATCTGTCGCTAAGCTACTTTACTCTAAATCTGATGACCGGGACCTAGAAGGTAGTGATATCCCTTGTGTAGTGTGTTTTTTAGAACTCTAAAAGAATATGAAAATATTTTAGCAATTGAAATAATATAAATTAACTAATATGGGATCGATAGTCATGAAATATATTTTCTACTATCCGGCCAATATCAAGTGTCATGAAATATATTCATTGTAAACTTAGTGATAATCACTCGAGTTTGATATGAATGGCCTAGCTAGCTATGGGCATCTCCCACTATATATGTTGTCCACACGACCAAGCAACAAGCATCCATGAGGAAAGTTTCTTATGGGTGACTTTCATCTCTGCCGCAAAACACGCGCCGAAATTGTTGGCGCGTCCCATTTTCAAGCTACCCCAAAACCTGCGGTTTGCCCGTCGGCCTATAAACATCGGTCCACAGAGGATATTTCCCTGTAGAGCACAATTCGAACACCACATCTTTCTCATGCTTCTACCAGGCACACTCCCACGACGACGGCCGTGCCCCACCGCCCCTCCTCACCATCACTGCCTTCTCACCGGCCACCGTAGTGACCGACCACGTTTTACCGGCTCCCTTGCTGCCTAGCAAGCCGGATTAGCTTCCTCGACGCCGACGTTCACCGCGCCATATCTCCTCCGGATCTGCTTCCCCGACTCTGTAGTCCACCTCACCGGAGATCGAGATGGGCAAAAAACGCGGCCCCAAAGTCGACCACCCCCAACCAAAGAGTAAATCCGCCCGGGCCTCAGACGAAGGTTGATGAATACTTTACATGTCCGCTTTTGTTATATGCATTTGATTTCTTACACTAGTTTTCGTTGCTTTCTTGCAATGCATTCTTGCTGATATTAGATCAGTGTAGATAGTTGTTTGCCGCGTAGCTATATGAGATCTTAACCTTACATCTGCTGATCGAGAGGAAGATCGAGGTTATGTCCGCTTTCGTTATGCATTTCTTTTCCGAGAATCACTTCTGTGTGATATGTTTTGGGGGTTTGAAGTATGCATTTTACAAAGGTTATGATAGCAGTCAAGCTAGCAGAGCAATTTGTTGATAGTATTAAACTGCCTGTATTTTTTTTATCTCGGAACTCTGCTGATCGTAACCTTACATCTGCTGATGGAGAGGCAGAGCTTATGTCCGCTTTCGTTACGCATTTCTTTTCCAAATATCACTTCTGTGCGGTACTTTTTTGGGGTTTGAAGTATACTACATTACTACCTCCACCCCAAACCTGAAGGCTTATTTATAAAAGTCAAACCAAGTAAAGTTTGACCAAACTTTCAGAACAATCTATCAAGAAATATAATATTTTGTAGATACCGTACGAAAATATATTCGTTATCTATTTAATGATATTAAATTTGTATTTTGCATGTTAATGATTTTTGATAAAAACTTCGGGATGGTGGTAGTACGTATTACAAAGGTTATGATAGCAGTCAAGCTAGGAGAGCAATTTATTGATAGTATTAAACTGCCTGTATTTTTTTCTATTTGCAACTCTGTGTGCGCCATGTGGAATTGCATGCTCTAGCCAGTTCATCCAATGAGGTTTTATCACTTAACACCAGAAGTTCAGGATTTTTTTTATCACAGAACCACAACCCTAGAAATTTGTATCACAAAACACTAACATTTGGGGTAATTGTTTCGCAGAATACACGATCTCTGTTTGATAGCCCATTAGTGACCTCCGGCCACCGTCAGTTTAAGAGTGACCGCAGGAGAAAGACAATTAGACTTTATTTTGTGGTATTTGCTGTTAAACGCAAATACAAAGCTGTTTGTCAACACTAGTTGTTAAATCTTAAGTCCAGACAGTTCAAAATAAAATCTTATGTCCAGGGTAGTTGTATTGGTAAACATTATCAAAACCTTATGCTGGTACAGAATATATTACCCAAATCTCATGTTCTTGTGTGGTTATAATTTCTTGTGGATATTTGTCATATGGTAATTCATTTGTGTGTAGCATATGTAACAAGTGTGACTCATATTCTCATTTCCACAGAGTGTCTACAAAATTTCACACCAAAATTCATTTGTTTGTAGCAAACATGCTCACGTACTGTAAATTGGTGTCACGCTGTAGGGTCATGCTCTTGTCAAGCCGACTAATGACAAATAATGTGTTATGTGAAATAATTTCCCCAAATGTTGGTGTTTTGTGATTAAAAATCCCCAACTTGTGGTGCTAAGTGATAAAACCACTCATTCAATAGACCGAGCCTTAGGCATGTATCATTAGATATTTTTTTAGGAAGGCTGCAAATATTTATTTTGAATACTGCGTTGCTACTTGCTAGGATTTGAACTCAGGACCTTGTAGGTCTGATACCATTTCGAATTGCATGCTCTAGCAAGTTCATCCAATAGATCGATCTGTTGGAATTTGGAAGACCCTAGGCAATTATATTAAGCACACGCCATTCCATATGGTTAACCATTGGCATGAAAATGACACTTATATGTGTTTGAGTCTATATGTGGATTGCTTAGCCCTTTCCATCAGTTCGGACTTTTGGTTGCGTTGGCTACTGCATGAAGCTTGACATCATACTTATCCTAAAAATTGTTGCTGCTGCCCTTTGTTGCCCAACATAAATTATTTTTGAGCCATAATTTGTTTGCCCTTTCCATCAGTCCGGACTTCCGGTTGCGTTGGCTAGTGCATGAAGCTTGACAATATGAACATCAATTATTTTTGAGCCATAGTTTGTTTGTCATTACACCTTTTGAGCAGTCTCACTGCTACTATTAATTTGTTCTTATATGCACAGTTCCATGATAAATCTCATCTGCATTTCTCGCCAATGCATGTTAGGTCTTCCACTCGAGAATGAGTACGAAGAGCAACGGAGGCAAACTATTCTGCATAATAGCCGAGTTGCAGCCTCGTTGGGCCTAACACTACATCCTTCTACAAGGTCTAGTGCAAAAACGCCACCCACCTCCCTCACAAAGGATACGGAACATTCCTCTGATTCAGAATTTGATCCTGCTGATTGTGATGGCGAGCTGACTCAGGAAGATGCCCTGGTCGACTATCGTCTGCAACACAACAAGGTGAGTTTTCTCTGTCCTGTCATCGAATTATTTGTCCCAACTTCCATTTGTTGTATCCCAGTCCTACCAAATATGTTACCCATGCCATGTTCAATCTCATTACTACAATTTTTCCTGCTTAGTTAACGCCTCATATATGTTTTGGCATATGTTGCCTGACTGTTTTTCCATTCCATCTGCATATCATCATCATATAATATTGTACATTGAAATATCATTTATGTGTGACAGGCATCTGCAGATTCGGGAAAGAACTTTTCAAGAACGAATAGGAGGAAGAACACTCAACAGGAACCTCAGGCTGATACCGGAGGATGGGTGACAGTGCGTAATAAAAAAAGAGTTAAGCCTGATGCTCGTGCTGCTCCTCCTATTACAAGGTCTAACAAGAGACTGACACGAGGTGGCGAACAGGCCAAGAATGATAACAGTAAAAGGTCTCGTAAAAACCACAAACCATCGAATCAGACAGAAGTAGCCCCAGCATGTACCAGCCCACACATTCCACAACCACCAGTTGCCAATACTGATTCTCAGCAACAATTGCCAACAGAACCAGTTTCCACAGCAAATTCTAGCCAAGAATTGGCACCATCAGGAGTGGTGGTAGGTAATAATGGCCAAGGACACATGATGCTAGTCCCAGATGATACAGCCTCAAATGTCCAAACAGTGCTGCCACAACACCAGCAAACTGGTGATGATCTCCCTCCGACCCTTAGTCCTGCGAAAGACAACTCCTCTCCCGATGATGAGACCCACGCCAAAAAAGGTAATACTTTTTTCAAGACTTGTAGTTTAATGCTCCCTTATGTATCTATATACCATGATAGCTTGATGTAATGCTTAACTTGGTAGGTTCGCCACGATCAATAAAAACGAGGGGGCCAACGGTAGGAAAAAAACTTGCAGCTAAGATTTCCGGAATGGGTTCAAGATTTCGCATCACATCTATTGTAGGTGGCAGAAGGCCACTTCATCCGCATGAATCTTCATATCTTGTATCACAGGTTGGCCATTTTATCAGGAATGAACTTCCTACCTTCCCATTGTGGAAGCAGCACGTTGACACCCCTTCACAGTTCGAGAGTTTAGTGCATAATTTACACGTAAGTCATGCTTCTCCTGGTAATGATAAATTATTCCACATTGATCTGTCCCATTTCTTGTAGCTTACTGTTGTTTCTATGCTATATAACTCACCAATCATTCCACCGTTGTGAGCAGTTAAGGTTTGAATTCGATGAGGATAATGAGGATGTAAAGTTTGTCATCGCTTCCATATTCAAAGAATTGTTGCGCCAGCACCGCTATAAGCTTAAGGCGACATACTTCACTGGCCAGATTACTGCCAATGTTCGAACAAAGTCTCCTGCACCCTGTATGACTGACGAGCAGTGGGGAGATCTTGTCAAGCATTGGTCTGATCCAAAGAATGTGGTATGGCTTATGAGGACCGTGAAACCAGATTAAATTCCGAATACTTATTTTGCGCCAGTGTCTCACTAGTCTCCTTTTGCAGACGTTGTCTAAAAGGAACCAGGCTAACCGCTTGAAACAACGTTTACCAAGCCGTACAGGATCTCGTCACTTGGTTGGGCATCTCTGGCAAAAAGTAATGCCCCGCTGGTCTGTACTGCTACATATGTTACTCGTAAATTGTGTAGAACTCCGTGTGCATGTTATATTTCCATCCTCCATTTCAACCACGTTATTTGATCTCCATATGATTGTACAAAAATGCAGAAAGTAGATCATGCAAACAACATGCAACCAGACAAAGAGATGACTCTGGCAGAGCAGTTCGAGGCATGCCAGAAGAACAAACATAATGTGATAGGAGAACTTGCAGAAAGTGTTATTGTAAGTCTTCTTTATGATTTAAATTTTTTAACTACACACTTGCCAATTTGTAGGAGCAATATGTCAATATGATCTTGTAGGCGTTTTTGTGAAAATGCATTTGATGTGTAATCAGGCATACCAACTTGTAGGATTAGAAGTAGTTCATACACATTAAATCTACCGTCTGCATGTTTCTCTGTAATAACTTTTATTTTTACACGACTCAAAACTTTTCAGGCAAATATGAAATTGGAGATGGCAAAACCCGGGAAAGATGGTATGGAAAAAACTCTAGAAGAATGTATGGAGACATTTACCATGGTACTTAAAAATAAAGATATCACCAAAAACACTTTCCTGCGAAATGCTGGGTTTTTGCAGTCCAAGTCCAAGTCCAAGTCCAAGTCTTTCTCTGCACAAGTTCTGGAGGAACAAATCCAAATAGAACGAGCTGCAGCAGATGTGTTAAGAAACCAAGTTGACATGTTGAGATCGAGATCAGAAGCATGTGATGCCCTACTGCAGGAGGCCAATCAAGTTTGTTATAATCTCTCAAAAGACTAATAAAATGCCATAGATAATTGGAGATGAAAACACTGACATTGACATGTGAGTACCTTGGTATTGTGAAATGTTTACTGAGACTGAGGCACTGTTCCTATTTTGTTGGTGGATGCATTTATCTACGGCTGGGATCAACTTGGTAGTTGTTCCTGTGGATGTTTTAGAAATTGGTTGCCTAGCCTTTTCAATCCGTTCGAACTTAAATGGTATTAGAGCCAAGGTCTCGAGTTTGAATTGTTGACGGTGTGGTTCAATTCATCCTTAAATTGTTGGTGCCCCATTGGCCCTTGTAAAGCTTCATGTGCCTACCTCCGAATCCAGTGTTGAATTTCTCTTGTCACACACGAGGATGGCTGTTAATGTGTATATAAGTGGGTTGCATAGCCCCTTTTATATAAGGTTGCAAGTTTCCTTTTTGTGTTGTGCCTTTGGGATTCAGCCTGCACTTCTGACTTTTGGTTGCGTTGGCTACTGCATAAGTTTAATATAGTTCCATGTGGTTTTTGTTGAGTTCTATAATAAGTGGATTGCCTAGCCCTTTCCATCATTTCGGACCTGTGGTGTGCTATTCTGTTTTCCACGTATTAGACCTCCTCTTCTTAACAAGACTCCATGAGTAGGAGGCACTATGATTTTTTTTGCGCATGAAATTACTCAATTAGATAGCTTAATCCCATTTGTTGACTCTCTGTTGATCAGCCACTTGAGGGTAAAACTGAGTATATTGCACTAGCCAGTATTTTTTTTTATGAGGTAATGCACTAGCCAGTATTAGTACTCGAGGGGAAAACTGAGTGCAGATATTTTTCCAGTGTAAGGCTAACTGAGTACACGTAACGGTGCAGACGTGCAGTACCACGGACGCGTGTCGCGGTGCACAGCGGTTAGGCGGTGCGCGTGTTGAGACCAAACGTCTAGCTTTTTTGAGAAACTGCCGAGACCAACCGTCACGTTGCCAGAGCCCCCTCTCTCCCTCCCTCTGCACACAGTCTCATTCTCACTCACGCACGCAACCACGCCTCTCACGTCCCATCAACTTCTCCAAATCGAAGGAAAAAACACCAACCGCCCACGCGCGCTCCCTGCCGGCGATGGACAAGAAGAATGCGCCGGCGGCCGTCGCCTCCGTGAACTGGGCCTCTCTCTCGGCTGATGGACCACTTCACAAGATCGGCGAATGCTTACTGGCGAACGAGCAGTACGCTGACACCTACTCTGCTATGAGGCAAGTCTGTAGAAATTGGCGCTCAGGTTTACCTGAGCCCGACGTGCACCTGCACGAATGGATCATGCTAGACCACGGCCTTCCACGCGCTGCTGATTTCACCTTCCTCCACCTCCGCACATCCCGCTACGTCACCATCGATCTAACGGAAGTTCATGCAAGGTTCAAATTCCTCCATATCTATAGAGTTAATCTATTTTTATTTTCAATCGTAAACATCTTAGTGCTGAATGTTATCTTCATCAATATATTTTAGATACTACTTTGTCGGCTTTTGCCGTGGCGTCATCGTGCTTGCCCAGAAGAACCAGCCGCACAAGATACGGCTTCTGAACCCACTCACAAAGACATTGAATACTATGTTTGAGGCGCATATGCCAAACGTTATTCTGAAGTCAGTCGCTGTGATGAAGTCCCCGACTATGGTCTTCGTTTCCAAAGATTACCCGGCGGAAATTGCTTGGGTCGATGAGAGCACTCCAACTAAGGGTATAGATGAAGATTGGGGAGAAGGAAGATTTTCGATCGAGCACCATTGTCTGCGTTGCATTACCCCGTTCAATGGTGAATTGTATGCAATAGCTGTGAACAATTTTGAGTTCGGAAAATTAGTGTGCACCAACAATGTCCAGTTGGAGCAGCGTGCGAGCACTGTCAAAATGGATACACTATTTTCATTTCCAGAACTTGGAAATAACAAGTTCTACCTTGTGGAGTCGGATGGTGCTCTGCTGCTTGTGTTGTTGGACAACAAGCATTTGGAGGAAGGTCAACCATTGGTGTACCGTGTGGACACTGAGAGCCGCTCTCTCCATGCCGTCAATAACATTGGCAGTCGTGCCTTCTTCGTCCATTATATCCGGTGTATCTCCGTCGACACCAGAGTGCACCCGACACTTCGACCTGGCTGCATCTACTACACAGATTTTGGTTATATCAGAGAGTACTTTGATGATATAAAGGCCTGGGATGAGTGGCCAATACATGTGAATAGATTAGGAAACTACGGTATGAGAAATGAACAAAGGCCATACCGTTTGGAGGATGTATTGGCTGCACACTGCAGACGGAAGGAGTTCAATGAAAATTTCCTTCAATGGAGTGACGAAGAAATATATGCTGAATGAAGAACATATTCGTTCATCCTGGGGTATCCTAATCTTCATGTTGGCCATACATTGTGTCTTGTATTATTTTCAGATTAGTTTGTCGTGAACATTAACATTGTTATTGGCTGCTTTTGGCTCTTGTATGCAGTTTATGTAGTATTATATTAGTTTTCTGGATTTATTATGCTGCTGTGAATTTATCCTATACTAGCTTCTAGATTTGACTGATTTTGTTTGTAATGATGATGGCTTGATGTGGCTGCTGGCCTTAACTGCCGAAGCAGAGCAATTAGTACTTAACCAGGTGTACCGTCTTTATATTAGTATTATATTATATTACTTGACCATAGCCATATTCAAAATCAAATCTCAGTCGGGCGGCAAAATCTCCCGCCAATCTAGAAATATTTCAGGCGTGTTTTTGAATGGGATAAGAAGATAGAACACGATGATAGTAACCGATATTCAAGGTGATGATGATTTGATTTTGCACTCGGCCTTGAACAGAGGTACTAGTACGGTCTCACAATTTTTTATCATTATACTTGGACCTTAGCCAAATTCAAAATCTCATAGCGGCAAAACTTCCCGCCCACAAAATACAAAAAATTCACACGCTTTCAAATTCCCATTCTACCCTTGTGGAGATGACAGAAAGTCGGTTGGTGGGGGGGTCTGCCCGTCATTTTTTGGATCACCACCTCCCTAGCCCCGGAAACCCTCCCAAAAAAATTCATTTCCCTCAGACCACCCACCGGAACTTCCCAAGTCCCTCTCTCTACCACCTCCACGACCACCGCACCGGAACATCCCCGCCGGACTTCCCTGGCCTACCCGAGCCCTCGCGATCCTCGTCATCCGGCTGCCTGCCGGAGCCGCTTCATCGACGCCATCATCAACCGGACCGGATCATCCCCGCCGAACCTCGAAACCATATGCTCATCCAGCAGCCTACCGCAGTCGCTTCAGCTGCGGCATCGTCCACCGCATCGGATCTTGCTCACCGACACCGATGTGCATGAACCGAATCTGCTTCACCGGCGCCGTCCATGATCTAAACTCTTCTACTGTCGCTTTTCTATTGCTTGCCTGCAAGTTCTTGTTTAATCTTGGGGGAACCTGTTTGTGCTAACGACGCGCCGTTACGTCTTTGCAGATTAGATGAGTAACCATGAAGTTTAATGGCCGTCTCTCCAACCCCAAGGAGCACATGTAGTGTACTTCATCACCGGATCTATCAACCCCAGGAAGATCTGCTGTGATTCCCACAGAGTGCTTCTCCTAATGTAAGTCCCTTGTTTTAGCGCCATGTTCTGGGTTCAGATGCCTGTTTGTCTGAAGCTCTTTTAGTTCATTCCTAGTTATGACCGTAACACCTTGCCATTTTCTAGTTCATTGCTAACTTCAAGCGATTGAACATTTTGGTTTGCATTCCCTGCTCTGTAGATGTAGCCATCATAACTTCTATCTTGCTCATTCGTTGTTCATGCCAATCTTGTTCTCCCTGAACATGTTGGTTTGCATTCCCTGTACTACGGTGATGCCATTGTTATTTCTATCTACTTCGTCGTAAGCTAACTGCCTGCTATTAGTTCCTGCATGCTATCGCTCTGCCATCCTGCAGTACAAATTAACTGCCTGCTATTAGTTCCTGCATGCTATCGCTCTGCCATCCTGCAGTACAAATTTATTTGAACTCGTCACAGCAGCAACTTCCATCATAATTTTGTCTGCCATCTGATTCTTCAAAAGCTGCAATATTAACTTGTTTCTCTTAATTGGCATGGCGCTCACATATAGAATTGTGAACATATTGGTGTGCATTCCCTTTTCTACAAGTTCAGATCCCACTATATTCCGTTTCTGGTCCATCCTAAGCCGTAGCATTAACTATCCTCTATGTGTTGCTCATTACAACTTTATATCCCGAAACAAATTGATTTTTTTCCCTTATCTACAAGTTTATCAGTGATGCCATTATAACTCCTATCTGTATTATTCCTAGCTATTATAGTAACATCCTGCTATTATTTAGTTCATGGCCAATTTTAAGTAATTGCACATGTTGGTTCGCATTCCCTGCTCTATAGCTTTTGGCATCGTAACTTCTATATTTGGTTTACATTCCCTGCTCTGTAGATCTAGCCATCATAACTTTATCTTGCTCAGATGTTGTTTCAAAAATTATGGCCTGCTACTATGTTGTTTGTGCCAATTTTTTACTCCATGAACATGTTGGCTTGCATTCCCTGTACTACAGGTGATGCCATTGTTTTGTATCTAGTTCATTGTAAGCTAACAAAGTAAGGACTTAGTTTGGCATGCTATCACTCTGCTATCTAGCCTATAGTACAAATAAACTTGTCATCACTACTAGGAAAAGGGCTATAGCTGCACGCAAGTGGTGCCGGCGCACCACCATAGGCATGCGCCGGTGGAACATGTTGCCGGCGCACCAAATAAGCGCCGCGGGCGATGGACCTATATGGCGCACACGAAAAATAGTGCGGGGATAAATTAAGAGATCGGCTGAACAAAAAAATCTGGGCACCTTACCCCGGCGCACTCTATGGTGGTGCGCCGGTGGTAGACAATTTACCACCGGCGCACCACCATAGAGGTGCGCCGGGTAAGCTGCCTAGATTTTTCTCTCCACACCCGGAATCGCCTTTTCAGTTTTCGAAAAAATAATAGAAAATGATAGAAAATTCAAAAAATAAAATCCTTTGAAATGCCCATGTAATATGTGATCTAGTTTTAGTAAAAATTTGAAAATTTGAATTTCGATGTATTATGCAAAATGGCGTCATCTTTCGGTAAAACGGGATTTCTGGTTGCATACGACCTCCGATGAAAAACTTTTTTATATCAAAATCTATCTACGCGAAATTTCCTATTCGAATTCAACTGCCTACGGCCGTTTGGAGAAAAAATGGATTCGTCAATTGGAAAACAGAAACAGGACTTTTTTGAGATTTAAGATTTGGGTGAAAAAAAGAAAAATTACCCCGGCGCACCACCCTACTTGGTGCGCCGGCGATGCAGTGCTATATATTGGAGCCGGCCCTCCTCCCTCTTCTCTTTCCTCACTTTCCCCCTTCTCCTCTTTCCCTCCTCCTCTTCTCCTTGCAAAATTCACCGACGGCCTCCTCCTCCTCCTCCTCCGGTGACATCCCTCCTCCACCTCGGGCCTCCTCCTCCTCCTCCGTGAGATGCTCCTTCTCCTTCACCTCGGGCTTCCTCCTCCGGCCTCCTCCTCCTCCTCCTCCTCCTCCTCCTCCTCAACCTCCACCTCCGGCCAACTCCTCCTCCTCCACCTCCGGCTCCTCCTCCATGTCCACGGCCACCGCCATCTACACCTCTGGCCTACTCCTCCTCCTCAACCTCCTCCTCATCCTCAGACTCATCCTCCTCGTCCTACTCCTACACCGGCGCGGCAACGACAGCAAGGGTGGCCCACAACACGGAAAACGAACACGAGCTAGATCTAGATCTAGATCTAGATCTAGATCGGCTTTTTTGGTTTCTGGATAACTTACTACCGGCGCACTAGGTAGGTGCGCCGGGATAACTCGTCTTACCGCCGGCGAATTAACTGGTGCGCAATAGCTCGTTATCACCGGCTCGTTCCTACCGGCGGGCTCTAGTGCGCCGGCAGTAGGCAAATTTGGTGCGCCGGCAATAAGCGTTTTCCTAGTAGTGCATATTACTAGATAATAATTTTGTGTGCCATCTTGTTCTTCAAAAGCTGCATTATCGACTTGTTTCTCTGACTTGGCATGACGCTCACATATGGAATGCTGAACATATTGGTTTGCATTCCCTCTTATACAAGTTCACAGGTGATCCCACTATATTCTGTATCTTGCTCAGTCGTCGTTACAAAATTTATAGCCTGCTACTATGTTGTTCATGCCAATTTTGTACTCCCTGAACATGTTGGTTTGCATGGGACTCGACAGTAGTAAGTCTGCTGTTTCATTCTAACATGCTCTGTTATATTGGTTGTTGGTATGCGGCATGCACTCTTTGTTTGCTTATTGTGCGCATTACAATGATCTTGTTATAACGACGAAATGATGAGTTCCAAATTCTTTGGCAAACAATATTGTAGTGTCTTTGCCTTTCCATTGTTGCTGTCTTAACTTGTAATGTCTTTGTTTCAGATATAGGTGCTGCATGGACAACTTAAAAGATTGCCGGATCGCTTCATTGTATTGCTAGGTTTAATTACCATTCAATTTCTCTGGGTTCTGTAATATTTTTTCAATGCCTTGCAGCTGATGTAATATTTAGTTAGTTTTTATAGTTCTTTCGCGCATTTTTTCTTTGGTGCTTGTGGTAAGTGAGGCTATTCGACAGAAATCAATGCTGCGTAAATATTCTCAGTATCTAAATCACGAATTCCCATCCCTTAAACGGCCCAATTAAGCAAAATCACATATGTGCCTGCCCGCAAAATCCTAAAGCGCATATTATGCCGGCATATAAACAGCAACTAAACGGGCTGGCCCACTTACTTCTTGGGCCAGCCCATTTGATTTACCGTGGACCCCACACTCTAATTGGGCTGGCCCACTTGCAAAAAGGTGGACCCCACATACTACTGGGCCGGCCCATTTGCTTTTGTGGTGGACCCCACATACTAAATGGGCCGGCCCTTTAAGAGGAAAGTGGGACCCACCTGTATTTTTGGCCCGGCCCACTATCTTGTTGGGCCGGCCCACCTGCTACATGGTGGACCCCACATACTAATTGGGCCGGCCCTTCAACAGGAAAGTGGGGCCCACCTGTGTTTTTGGGCCGGCCCACTATGTTGTTGGGCCACCCATTTGCTATATGGTGGTCCCACATGGTAAACGGGCCGGCCCTTTAATAGGAAGGTGGGACCCACCTGTGTTTTTGGCCCGGCCCACTATCTTGTTGGGCCGGCCCACTTTCTATATGGTGGACCCCACAAACCAAATGGGCCGGCCTATTAACAGAAATGTGGGACCCACCTGTGTTTTTGGCCGGCCCACTAGCTTGGTGGGCCAGCCCACTTGCTATATGGTGGACCCCACATACTAAATGGGCCGGCCCTTTAACAGAAGGTGGGACCCACCTGTGTTTTTGGCCCGGCCCACTATCTTGTTGGGCCGGCCCACTTGCTATATGGTGGACCCCACATACTAAATGGGCCGACCCTTTAACTGGAAAGTGGGACCCACCTGTGTTTTTGGCCCGGCCCACTAGCTTGTTGGGCCGGCCCACTTGCTATACGGTGGACCCTACACACTAAATGGGCCGGCCTTTTAACAGGAAAGTGGGACCCACCTGTGTTTTTGGCCCGGCCCACTTGCTTCTTGGGCCGGCCCAGTTGCTGTAAGGTGGACCCCACATGTTAAATGGGCCGGCCCATTTAAGTTTTGACCAGTCAACATTAGAGGTTAGGCCCGGCCCACGTAACTAATGGACCAGCCCAGCTATATAGTTGACCGGTCAAACTATGTCATCTGGCCCGGCCCGCTTAAGACGTGGCAGGCCTCGTGTGGGCCTACCATCTACCACGGGGTTTCAGCGGTTAACGCCGTTAACTGCCAGTTAACGGCGTCGCCACGTGTCATTTTGCATGACGTCAGCAGTCAACGGGCTCCCGAAAACACTTGCGCAACGGTCCGATTTTCCGTGGCGGAAGGGCGCCCAAGCGCGACGGACCGAAAATTTGACTTTGCCTGACGCAGATCACATAACCCATATCGTTGGATGAAACTTCACAGAAGCACACGATAGAGACGTTGTCTGTCCAGACTTTTAGTTTACATTTTTTTTGGAAACTTGGAAGTGTCAAAAGAAAAATGGGGTGCACCCGCAACTAGTTGCGGATTGGAGTTTCCCATGTTGGTAACCTTTCCCCAACTTTACAATGACAATAACAGATGTAAAAAAGTGCATCTATCAAATTGGAACGTGTCAGGGGATTATGTTGTTCCACGGTCCTCAATTAACACATGATTCAACTCACCTGAGATATTCATTAGTTGATAGCTATGAAGTACTTTGTTATTGTACTGACTACTTAATTTGACTTCTTTGCAGTTTTATAGAACCGGCAATAAGGTTCATGTGCTGCATAATGAGCCAGCCTGTCCCATTGAATGCCTTGATCTCCACCTCAAAGAAATTTCGATTTCTGACTACCGAGGAAGGAGAAATGATGTTATTGTCTCCAGGTTCTTTATACAGAACACTAGAATGCTCAAAGTAATGAATTTTGGTGTAAGATATCATCACAAGGAGATCTGGTGGGATACCCAGTTCAAGCAGCTAGACCTGAAGAACACCGCTTATAGAGATGTTGATTTTCAGTTTGGATATTTACCATCCTTAGATAAGTTCAGCTCGGACGGTGTTCTTAGCTGGTTGGTACATGACTTGTCAGTGGCTGATCCCTTTGCTAGAGGGATATATGCAAGAGAAGGGCCAATTTCTGCATAGTGTTAGTTTAACTCCCTATATTTTGTACTGGTCTGAACAATATATTTTATCACTCTGTTAATGTAGTTCAGACTTGATGTTATTCTTGTGAACATGGTCTAATATTCTAATGCTTTCGCGATGTATGTACTACTAGTGATATTTACAGAAGCTAGCAATTGGTTGACAAAATTTACTAAAAAAAGCCTGTAACGCATGTTCACATTCAGTTCGTCAATGCTAGTGTTCACAGAGGAAAGGTTTATTGTTCACAGAGGCTGACATGTGGGGCCCATGAGCCAGCAGAGTCCTCAACGTTTCAAAGGCGGCAGGGAATCAAAAAAAATGAAGTAGCCACAAATTAGGGTAAAAAATAACTCCAAGAAAGGAAACTTCTTTTGTAAATAGAGGACGACATGCGGGTCCCATTTTGCACGGGATCGAAAGAAAAAAGGCAAGTGACCAAATATCAGGAGCCAAAAATAATCCACGAAAAGAAACTTTTATTGTACATAGAGGATGACATGTGGGTCCCATTTTGCAATAGCGGTCTCATAGTTTCCAGGCGGCACAGGATCAAAAGAAAAAGGAAGTAGCCAGAAATCAGGGTGTCAAAAAATCCATGAAAAGAAAGATTTCAATTGGGCTGCATCTGGACATCTGGGCCTTCGAACTATCGTGCTGGAAGCCTTTTGACTCGTACAATTTAAGCCCACTCCAAAACAGGAAAGTCCTATGCTTGGCAAAAACAAAAAACAAGGAGATTCAACATATAAGTTTGTTTATGTAAAAACAAAGATTTAATTTATCCCTTTGCAATAGCTCAGAGCGAAATACACTGTTTATTGTCTGCAAAATAATCAAGATATCACATGTTTCTTGTACGGGGAGGCTGACATCAGGGACCCATGAGCCAGCAGCGTCGTCAACGTTTTAAAGGCGGCAGGGGATCGAAAGAAAAAATAAACCAAAAATCAGTTGGTAAAAATCCAAGAAAATAAACATTTATCGTTCTAAGAGGATGACATGCGGGACCCTTGAGGCAGCAGCATCCTCAACCTTTGCATAAAGAGGATTTGCAGTACGGGGAGGCTGACATTGGGGACCCATGAGCCAGCAGCGTCGTCAACGTTTTCAAGGCGGCAGGAGATCGAAAGAAAAAATAAGCCAAAAATCAGTTGGTAAACAAAACCAAGAAAAGAAACAATTACCTTTCTGAGGGGATGACATGCGGGACCCATGAGGCAGCAGCATCCTCAACTATTCTAAGGCGGCAGGGGATCAAAAGAAAAAGGAAATAGCCGAAAATCAGAGGGTAAAAAATAAATCCAACAAAGGAAACTTTTAGGATTTGCTAAGAAACAGTCGACTTATTCTTTTTTGGCCATCAGTCGAATTTCTGTCCAACCAATTAGGCATCGCGATTGTGGACTTGCACGTGTTTCTCTGAGCCACTGTGTACCGTACTTAGCCATCTGCTATAGCTGCACACGTTTGTGTGGGGAGGTTTTGGATGTAAAACGCGTGCATGACTAAGTCAGCGGATAGATATTTACTGAACTTTTTGTGTAAATTTGTATATGACGAATTACAGTCCATTACACTGGTATTTACATGATTTGGAACATGTAAAATTAGGCAAACAAGTCTGTAATTTTACTTTCAAATCATGTAGACGATTTTCTTTCAGTTTCCCCATCTCACAGTTTACAGTCCATTACAACTATGTTTACATAATACAAAACATGTAATTTTCGCCAAACAACGTTTTAAGGTCTTTAAATCATGTATTATGGATTTTTTTTTCTGTTTGCAACTTGTTTGTCTGTTGCTAATTATAGGGATTTAGCCCACATACAAGGCTTGGTAAAATTCTTTTTTTATGGGCTTGACTGATTTTTGCCTATGCCATGTGCCGTCTTATAATTTGAAGAAAAACTGACTTACGCTGAATTGAAAATCAGTCAGCTGACAAATAGACATCCCCAACTTTTATTGTTCATAGAGGACTTTTGTCTAGTTTATTTTTGTCTTGTTTTATTTTTCTTATATACCCGAAAATCCATAAAAATTTGAAAAACCGAAAAATTAAAAACTGTTGTTATGGAAGAACCCACAACCTGTATGGAGCTTATAGAATTATATATGAATTATAGAGAATCAAGAAAGGGTAAAGTCATGAGTGCCGTGTTAGAAAAATTGAATACAATTGCTAAAATCTTGCTTAAACGCCATGATATAAACTATTGCTCTAAACAGGATACTAAACATCTTAAATTCCAATGTGGCTTTAGTGAAGAAGTTTTAATTGTGAACTATCATTGGAATAACTATATTCATCTTGGGTTCGAAGAAGTAGAACAATTTGTTTTATTTATGGGAGCCTCTGAGATAGAATCCTTCATGTCTAAAAATTATGAAACCTGTGTTGCTTGTAATGATCTTAAAGATTATGTCTCTTCTATCCTTGATTATTGCATAGAACATTACAGCAATAATCCTTATATCATTGATTATAAAGAGAGACTCATTCATGCACAAGAATGCACTCACAATTTGCAGGAACCTGTGAAAGAAGAAATTGATGAACCTGAAAGCTCATTAGATGAAAAAGAGGAGGAGAGTGATGAACAAAAGGAGGAAGAATGGATTAGCTACCCATGCCAACCTTCTAATGAGAGTACTTTGATTACATCAAACGCCTTTTGTAAATGGGTGGTTATAAAGATGGGATTAAGTATTCGGAAAGTATGAGTTGAGGCATATGGATCAAGAGTGGGATTTGTCCATCCCGATGACGGATAGATATACTCTGGGCCCTCTCGGTGGAATGTCGTCTGATTAGCTTGCAAGCATGTGATTGGATCACAAGAGATGACATACCACGGTACGAGTAAACGAGGTTGAACAAGGTATGGAGATACCGATGATCGAACCTCGGACAAGTAAAGTATCGCCTGACAAAGGAAATCGGTATCGTATGTAAATGGTTCAATCGATCACTAAGTTATCGTTGAATATGTGGGATCCATTATGGATCTCTAGATCCCGCTATTGGTTATTGCTCGGAGAGTCTGCATAGTTCGCGAACCGTAGGGTGACGCGCTTAAGGTTCGATGTCGCATAAGTAGATTCGGAATATGGTATGGAGACAAAGTTTGTTCGGAGTCTCGGATGGGATCCAGGACATCACGAGGAGGTTCGGAATGGTCCGGAGAATAAGATTCATATAAGGAAAGTTGATTTCTAGGTTTCGGAAAAGTTCGGGATTTTTCCGGTGAAAGACCGGGAAGGTTCTAGAAGGTTCCGGGGGTCCCACCAGTGGGCCCACGACCCTAGGAGGCCTAGCATGGGCCGAGGGGATGCACCCTAGCCTAATGGGCCAGGGGCACATGCCCCTCAAGGCCCAGGCCGGCCAACCCTAGGGTTTTCCCCAAAACCCTAGGGGGGATCAACTTGGGGGGGAAGAATTCCCCCTCCCCCTTTGGCCGCCGGCCCTAGATGGGTTTGGGGCATTGGGGGGCCACCCAAACCGACCTCCCCCCTATATAAAGAGGGGAGGGGCACGGGGGCGTTCACCCCATCAGACCTAGCTCTGGTCGCCCCCCTCTCTCCTCCATAGTGTTGTACCGGCTTGGCGAAGCCCTGCAGCTTTTCTCCTCCACCATCACCACCACGCCGTCGTGCTGCTGGGATTCCGAGGGGATCTACCACACCTCCACTGCCCGCTGGAATGAGAGAGGATGGGCTTCATCGACACCGTACGCACGACCGAGTATGGAAGTGTTGCCGGATTGCAGCACTGGATGATCGACTACATCTACAACGAGATCTAATCTCGTAGGATTTGGAATCTTCGAGGGTTAGTCTCACATACATCTCATTGCTTCGATCTTGATAGATTAGATCTTGCATCTTCCTAGATTGGATCTTGGTTTTGTTCTTATTCGTGGTAGAAAATTTTTGTTTTCCATGCAACGAACCCATCAATGGTATCAGAGCCGTGTCTATGCATAGATCTGTTGCACGAGTAGAACACAATGGTTTTGTGGGCGTTGATGCTTTTGTTGTCTTTAGTTATGTGTACTTTGATCTTGCGGGATGGTGGGATGAAGCGGCCCGGGCTAACTTTACATGACCGCGTCTCATGAGACTTGCTCCACGCTTGACATGCAACTTGTATTGCATAAGTGGCTTTGCGGGTGTCTGTCTCTCTCACCATAGTTAAGATTCAATTTACTATTTCTATCGACAACACTAGTATCACCGTTGTGGTTCATGTTCGTAGGTAGATTGGATCTTACTCGAAAACCCTAAACCACGTAAAATATGCAAACCAAATTAGAGGCGTCTAACTTGTTTTTGCAGGGTTTGGTGATGTGATATGGCCATGATGTGATGATGATTATATTTGATGTATGAGATGTTCATTATTGTATTATGGCAACCGGCAGGAGCCTAATGGTTGTCTTTAAATTTGTTAAGACCTGCATGTCTATTCATCATGTAATAGCTTTATTTCAAGTAGTTGTTATAGTAGCTATAAGTGATGGACAACCATGAAGCGGCGCCATGGACCTTGGTGCAATGCTGGTGATGATGGAGATCATGCTCGTGTGCTTTGGAGATGGAGATCAAAAGCACAAGAAGAAAGGCCATATCATATCACATATTATGAATTGCATGTGATGTTAATCCTTTATGCATCTTATCTTGCTTAGATCGCGACGGTAGCATTATAAGATGATCCCTCACATTAATATCAAGATAATAAAGTGTTCTCCCCTCGTATGCACCGTTGCTACAGTTCGTCGTCTCGAAGCATCTCGTGATGATCAGATGTGATAGATTCTACGTTCACATACAACGGGTGTAAGCCATGTTGCACACGCGGAAATACTTGGGTTTGCTTGACGAGCCTAGCATGTACAGACATGGCCTCGGAACACAGGAAACCGAAAGGTTGAACACGAGTCATATGGATGATATGATCAACATGTTGATGTTCACCATTGAAGCTACATCATCTCACGTGATGATCGGTTTTGGTGTAGTGGATATGGATCGTGTACCACTAAACAACTATGAGGGATGTTGTATTAAGTGGGAGTTCATTAGTAATTAGATTAAAACATGAACTAATTATCATGAACATAGTCTGAATAGTATTTTGAATTAAATTTGTAGAATTGGCATCCGTTATCTACCATGCGCTAGTCTTGTAATTGAGATAGAAATATTGTTAAGTCTGACAAGAAACTTTACGGACTGGTACCGTATTGTTAAAGAATCAAGAAATGATTAAGTCCTATTACAAACTTTTAGTAAACCTCACATTGATGATTCAAAGAGCAATGGTTTCAATTAGTACATAAAATCATCTTGTCTCCGTGAAACTTGAAGTTCAAATCCGTTTGAAAAGTAAGGAGCTGGAAATTTTGTTTTCAGAAATAAGCAAGGTATTAGATATATACGATATCTAAGACCTTATTGCAAGATGATAGAATCTTATATTTACTAATTGGAGGCACCATAAAAGCCTCCATATTAATCCACATCATCTGAATAATTAAGACAATTAGATTTAAAATTGACGGTCGTTAAGATTAGTCTACAATATCATTATTTATTATGTATCATAAAAAGTTACGTTGACACGTTAAGGATGAACCGTACAAAAGGTGTCAGGTCGGACGTGACCAAATAATGTAGCGTGATGCGGATACCTAAGATGAGCCGTCCAAAATATTCACACGAGACTTGAAGAGATAATCTGCAAGCAACGAGATAGCTACATGATCCGAACTCTCATGGACTCTTTATATTTAAATGATGTACCGAGATATTTATATTTAGTTAGACTGTTAGATGTTGGATTTGCTGGTATGAATCGTGGAAGACTATAAATCATCTACAGGCATTGGACGACATGCTCTCTCACCGTGTAACCTATTAGCTAATTTTCGCTTTCATAAAACAAAACTAATCTCTGCTCTATATTAGATCTGACATCTCACGGGAATAGATCGAGGTTTATGTGGTAGAGATGTTTCATCCATCTGCATCTGTGTTGCCTCCTCCACTTCTTGCAGGTTGTGCGCCTTCTCCGATCAAAGATTTGGACATCTCCGACGTTTGCTGATCTGCTGCAGCTTAGACACGACGGCCCTCTACTTAGGCTGATCGAGCACTAATTAATTATGCTGCTCTCAGTATGCATTATCCCTCCTCTTTCAAGCCAATCAGATTAGCTATCATACCACTACGGCTGATCCTAAATTATAAAGAGGCAATCAAATTGGTGGTAGTACATATGAGTCTTGGTTATCTGGTGATACAACCTGTAATTTTGTGTTTATAGTCTGTGCCCACTAAAGAATTGTGTATTCCCTGGCGTTGAGAGGTTCCTTTGTTGAGCCGTTCCAAATACTAATTTTGATTCAACATCCATAAGCAGTTCTAAATCAGTCGTAGTTGTAGGCCTGGTCAGTTCACTCCGCATACTTACATTGATCTGATTGGTGTGGTTCTGATTCACTGTGCATACATTAGGATCTAATAGTAGCATACTCAAAGTTGTATTATGCATTGCGGATGTGCATGCAGATTCCACCGACGAGGTGCACGTACACAGGCATATGCCGTGGCCGGAATTTCTCACGAATATGCCGATTGCGGTGGCGAGGTGCGCGTATACGAGCACGTACAATGTCCGAAATCTCTCCCGAACATGTGCAGATCCCGGGAGAAGGTTATACGAACATATACATCAGCCAGAATAACTGTATATTAAGCTTTATTAGCGTAGCAGTACGTGATATAACTGATATGCTGATTTGTAGTCTCTACCGTTGGTGTACACGACAAAATTAGAGAGCTAAGTCGGTTCCTACAGCCGTAAGCTCTCTGCTATCATGCATGAGTGGTAACCATCAGGGTGATACTGCCTTTTGTTTGCACAAAAAGTTCCAGTAACACTCCTCTATAGTGAATGCCTTCTCATGTAGAGGTAGTAATTTTAAATATATATATGTTCCTAGCAACATTTATATGTAAAATGGCATCTCGGTCACCTCTCACCATTATCCATTTGTTGGTGTAGTATTTTGATCTCATATATCTCCATTAATATATCAATTATATTTTCAATAAATGTTCGTTTTGATGAAATTCCTTTTATTATTTCTATTCTCTACTCCTATGTACTATGATTTTAGTATAACTGTATCTCTGAAATATAGTTAGATATGTGGTGTGAAATTTTATATCAAACATGATATGGTATGGAGTACATCTGTACTTAATATACTAACAAAAGCACTGGCCGGCAGTGTGGATGGTATTAGAAAATTCTACTAACATTGAGGATAAGCCGTACATATGCCTTAAATTAACAGGGATCTGATAGTAAAGTTTAATTGAAGATGCCATTGAGGTGCTCTTGCATATGTTGTAAACACCAGGTTTTACCAGCGGCGTTCCCGAGCTTCCTTACATTGGCAAGAACAAATTATAAGTGGTTTTATCTCACATATTACTTTCTTGAAAGTCAAAATTAGTTATTCTATGTCACTGAGTATTACGAGATAATTTGGTGGCATTACCAAGAATTTGACAGAAATTTAAATGATAGTGGAAGTAAATACACGTAGTTAATAATAAAACATCCAACCCACAAAATAAGGCATAAACAATTAAATTAAATGAAAACTACCAAGTTTTTAAAAATATGGAAGAATATATCAACACTACAAGGTATTGAACTTTGACCAAACATATATTACATTGAAAAGGTTAGTATGATTTTGGATATAAATTACTAGCCTGTGCAGGTGCACGGGTTATGGACTAGTATAATCTAGTGAGACTACATAAACTCATAAGTTTTATGGGAATGTACGAAGGTTGAAGACGCCAGGCGTCCCAATCCTCCAACTAGTTGGGCACTAATGATATTTGCACATCCATGAAGTGATCGTCCTTAGTATGCACCGTTGCTAAGACTCATCGTTTCGAAGCATCACGTGATGATCGGGTGTTATAGATTCTACGTGTGCATACAACGGGTGCAAGCTAGATTTGCACATGCGAATACTAAGGTTAAACTTTACGAGCCTAGCATGTACAGACATGGTCTCGGAAAGTCGTCATGATTTGATGGATAAAAATTATGAGTGAAATTGTTCATCACATTAAAAGGTTACTAATAGTGAAATCTGGAACACTTGTCATGTGATGATCAACTTCAAAGTAAGAACCTCAAGGTTATTGGTATTTGACCAATGGACCTAGAAGTTATTGAAGGTGAAGTGTTTTCTGAGAATGAGGAAAGCTAAAAGAGAAACTACAAAAGATTTTTGGCAGAAAGAAAGAAAAGACTAGAAAGTCTAGCTCAGGTGTATATAGATGATATACATGTTATGAATGTATTCCTTGTTTTGGTCACACAATGAAATTCTTGGGTATTTGTACCATATTGGTTGGTATGAGGTGTCATACAAAACAACGCAATACAAGAATACAATGGCCTAAGTGACTGAAAAGGAATATGATAGGAATGCACGTCTGGAACAAAAATAAAGTGTTATTATGTTCGTCGTTGGCATTCTGTCTAGCCATTCAGATTTATAATAAAGAACTTTATAATTGTTGTTTTGTTCTGGTTAAATGAAAACAATGAGTTGTTCAAATTGTAACAGCATTCCATGTATGATGGATAAGTTATTATAAATCTTTATGGTGAAGCACACATACATAACACTGACGCTAAAATGCCATAAGGCAAATGATATGAATTCCACTTATTAGTGGAACCGCCGTTTAGGTCATGTTAGAAAGGAACGCATGAAGGAACTCCATGCAAATGGATTTTTGGAGTCATTCGATTTTTGAATCGTTTGGCGCTTGCAAATCTCTTCTAAAAGAGAATGACTTAAATACCGTTCATAGACCAACAGTTGAATGGGCAACTAACTTAGTGGAAACATACATGATGATGTATGTGGTTCACTAGGCATAGTTGTGTGCGGGAGATTCTTCTACTTCATGAAAACTTCCAACAATGGATTGAGTATATATATGTGGATATATTTATTCGATAAGGAATAAGTTTGAAACATTTGAATGGATTCAAATAAATTTCAGCATGAAGTGGAAATCATCGTAATAGAAAAGTCAAATATCTGTGATTGGATCATGGTGGAAATATTTGAATTACGAGTTTTAGCGAACATCTAAGAGAGTTATGAAATTGTTCTACAACTCACGTTTCTTGGAGTATCATAGTGATGATGGAGTATCCGAGAAACGTATCCAAACCTTGTTGGGTTAATGATGAGATAAAATAAAATGACGCCATTATATTTTTGTGGATTATGCTTTAGAGACTACCGCTTTTACACTAAATAGAGCATCATCATAATCCGTTGAAATGACACCATACGAGTTATGGCATGGGTATAAACCCTAATAGTCTTTTCTTAAATTTTGGTATGCGTAGCATAAGTAAAAGAGTTTGCAACCAAAACCGGATGTATGTCTTTGTTGTTGTCCCAGAGAACATATTGGGAATTCTTTCCACTATGAAGTAAAATACAAAAGTGTTTGTTGATGTTACTTGCTTATTTGCAAGAAATTGTTTTCTAGCGAAGTATTTGAGTGGGAGGACAATGGAACTTGATAAGGTTCACGAACCTGAGCATGATGATCAGAGTAGCGCAGCATCGGAAATGGTTCCGTAAGCGGCTACGAAGATCATGGCTCCCATGTCTACAAAGTGTTATAGTCATGGAGATCAAAGTACCTATTGAACCTTGTAGATGTGGTTTACTTTGTGATCAAATAAATGATTTGTGGACAAAGGATTGATTTTGAACAATGATAAACCAACTACATACAAAGAAGTTATGATGGGCCCTGACTCCGTTAAAATGGCTATGCCATGAAATCCAAGATAGGTGAATACTTTTTGAAAGTAAATGGATCTATAAAATTGATGGACTTGGATGGAATAGCCTTGAAGAAGCTCTACTTGTCGAAAATTTGTTTACGACAAAGTTCAAAGAGTTGATTACGATAAGAATAGATCTTCCGTAGCAATGCTTGTAGTCTATGTGGATTATGCTTGATACGTCTCAAACGTATCTATAATTTCTTATGTTCCATGCTACTTTTATGACAATACTTGAATGTTTTATACATACTTTACAACATTATTATACATTTTCCGGCACTAACCTATTAACAAGATGCCGAAGCGCCAGTTGCTGTTTTCTGCTGTTTTTGGTTTCAGAAATCCTAGTAAGGAAATATTCTCGGAATTGGACGAAATCAACGCCCAGGTCCTATTTTTACACGAAGCTTAAGACCGAGGAAGGAAGTGGGGCCACGAGGTGGCCGACAACAGGCGGCGCGGCCTAGGCCCTGGCCGTGCGGCCCGTGGTCTGGGCCCTCGCGCCGCCCCGACCTACCTTTTCGCCTACAAATAGCCTTCGTCGCGAAACCCCGTACCGAGAGCCACGATACGGAAAACCTTCCAGACGCCGCCGTCGCGAATCCCATCTCGGGGGATTCAGGAGATCGCCTCCGGCACCCTGCCGGAGAGGGGAATCATCACCGGAGGGGCTCTACATCATCATGCCTGCCTCCGGATTGATGCGTGAGTAGTTCATCCTTGGACTATGGGTCCATAGCAGTAGCTAGATGGTTGTCTTCTCCGCTTGTGCTATCATTGTTTAGATCTTGTGAGCTGCCTAACATGATCAAGATCATCTATTTGTAATGCTACATGTTGTGTTTGGCGGGATCCGATGAATATAGAATATTATGTCAAGTTGATTATCAATCTATCATATATGTGTTGTTTATGTTCTTGCTCTCCGTTGCTAGTAGAGGCTCTGGCCAAGTTGATACTTGTAACTCCAAGAGGAAGTAATTATGCTCGATAGTGGGTTCATGCCTCCATTGAATCTGGGATCGTGACAATAGGTTCTAAGGTTGTGGATGTGTTGTTGCTACTAGGGAAAAACATTGATGCTTTTTCTAAGGATATTTGTGTTGATTACATTACGCACCATACTTAATGCAATTATCTGTTGTTTACAACTTAATACTGGAAGGGGTTCGGATGATAACCTGAAGGTGGATTATTTAGGCATAGATGCATCCTGGATAGCGGTCTATGTACTTTGTCGTAATGCCCTGATTAAATCACATAGTAATCATCATTGGTATGTATTGAATCTTTATTTGTCAATTGCCCGCCTGTAATTTGTTCACCCAGCATGTTAGTTATTTTATTGGAGAGACACCTCTAGTGAACTGTGGACCCCGGTCCATTCTTTTACGTCTGAATACATTCTACTGCAATTACTGTTTTCACTGTTCTTATTGTTCTTTGCAAACAAACACCATTTTCCACTCGATAGGTTTAATCCTTTGTTTTCAGCAAGCCGGTGAGATTGACAACCTCACTGTTACGTTGGGGCAAAGTACTTTGATTGTGTTGTTCAGGTTCCACGTTGGCGCCGGTTGACTGGTGTTGCGCCGCACTACACTCCTCCACCAACAACCTTCACGTGCTTCTTGGCTCCTACTGGTTCGATAACCTTGGTTTCATACTGAGGGAAACTTGCTTCTATACGCATCATACCTTCCACTTGGGGTTCCCAACGGACGTGTACATCTACGCGTATCAAGCTAAATTTCTGCTCCGTTGCCGAGATCAAGACACGCTGCAAGGGGAGTCTCCACTTCCAATCTCTTTACTTTGTTTTTGTCTTGCTTTATTTTATTTATTGTCTTGTTTACTTCATATTAAAACCACAAAAAAATTAGTTACTTGTCTTTACTTTATTTGCCTAGTTTACTTTACTACTGTTATAATGGGTACTCCTAAAAATACTAAGTTGTGTGATTTCACTAGCACAAATAATAATGATTTTATATGTACTCCTATTGCTCCACCTGCTACTACAGCAGAATTCTATGAAATTAAACCTGCTTTACTGAATCTTGTTATGAGAGAGCAATTTTCTGGTGTTAGTACTGATGATGCTGCTACCCATCTTAATAATTTTGTTGAACTTTGTGAAATGCAAAAGTATAAGGATATAGATGGTGATATTATAAAACTGAAATTGTTTCCTTTCTCATTAAGAGGAAGAGCTAAAGATTGGTTGCTTTCTTTGCCTAAAAATAGTATTGATTCATGGACTAAATGTAAAGATGCTTTTATTAGTAAATATTATCCTCCTGCTAAGATTATATCTTTGAGAAGTAGCATTATGAACTTTAAACAATTTGATAATGAACATGTTGCTCAAGCATGGGAGAGAATGAAATCTTTGGTAAAGAATTGCCCAACCCATGGATTGACTACTTGGATGATCATCCAAACCTTTTATGCAGGATTGAATTTTTCCTCGAGGAACCTATTGGATTCAGCTGCTGGAGGTACTTTTATGTCCATCACCCTGGGCGCCGCAACTAAACTACTTGATGATATGATGATCAATTACTCTGAATGGCACACTGAAAGAACTCCTCAAGGTAAGAAGGTAAATTATGTTGAAGAAACCTCTTCTTTGGGTGATAAGATTGATGCTATTATGTCTATGCTTGCAAATGGTAGATCTCATATTGATCCTAATAATGTTCCTTTAGCTTCATTGGTTGCTCAAGAAGAAAATGTTGATGTGAATTTCATTAAGAATAATAATTTCAACAACAATGCTTATAGGAATAATTATGGTAACAACAACTATATGCCATATCCTTCTAATAATGGTAATGGTTATGGTAATTCTTATGGTAATTCTTACAACAATAATAAGAGTGTACCCTCTGGTCTTGAAGTGATGCTTAAAGAATTTATTAGTACACAAACTGCTTTCAATAAAACTGTTGAAGAAAAGCTTGGTAAAATTGATGTTCTTGCTTCCAAGGTTGATAGTCTTGCTCTTGATGTTGATCTTTTAAAACTTAAAGTTATGCCTGAGGAAGTTAAAGATGCTAGGTTTGCTAAAACAAATGCCATCCAAGTTCAAATTAATGATAATATTAGAATGTTGGCTGAATTGCATGCTAGGTGGGATAGAGAAGAAAAAGAAAAACTTGCTAAAGAAAATAATGTAGCTAAAGTATGGACTATTACCACCACTAGTAATGTTGATTCTTCACATGTTGCTACACCTCCTACTATCAATGGTAAAATAATTGGTGTTGGCAATGTTTCTACTCCTAGTGCAAAGCGCAAAAATTGCCTGAAATCTTAAACTGCTTGTGATAAAACTGCTGAAATTTTTCAAAATATTGGTGACAATGATTCCATTGCTGTAGAACATAATGGTTTAGATTTTGATGATTGTCATATTACTGAAGTTATAAAGTTCTTACAAAAACTTGCTAGAAGTCCCAATGCTAGTGCTATAAATTTAGCCTTTACAAAACATATTACAAATGCTCTCATTAAAGCTAGGGAAGAGAAATTAAAACTTGAAGCTTCTATTCCTAGAAAGTTAGAAGATGGTTGGGAGCCCATCATTAAAATGAAATTCAATGACTTTGAGTGTAATGCTTTATGTGATCTTGGTGCAAGTATTTCTGTTATGCCTAAAAAGATTTATGATATGCTTGACTTGCCACCATTGAAGAATTGTTATTTGGATGTTAATCTTGCCGATAATGTTAAAAAGAAACCTTTGGGGAGGATTGATAATGTGCGCATTACGGTTAACAATAACCTTGTCCCCGTTGATTTTGTTGTCTTGGATATCGAATGCAATGCATCTTGTCCTATTGTGTTGGGAAGATCTTTTGTTCGAACCGTTGGTGTTGTTATTGATATGAGGGAAGGTAATATTAAATATCAATTTACTCTCAAGAAAGGTATGAACACTTCCCTAGAAAGAGAATGAAGTTGCCTTTTGATTCTATTATTAGAACAAGTTATGATGTTGATGCTTCTTCTCTTGATGTTACTTGATTTGCACTTTCTGCGCCTAGCTGAAAGGCGTTAAAGAAAAGCACTTCTTGGGAGATAACCCATGTTTTATTTTATTTACTGTATTGTTGAGTCTTGGAAGTTGTTTACTACTGTAGCAACCTCTCCTTATCATGTTTTTGTGCAAAGTAAAGTTTCTATGCTAAAGTTGATGCTATATTTGGGATTGCTGCGCAGAAACAGCATTGCTGTCTGTCACGAATCTCGCAAAGCTCTCTGTAAAAAAATCTAAAAAATCTGCAAATTTACGAGCGTGATCCTCAGATATGTACGCAACTTTCATTAGTTTTGAGTTTTTCCATTTGAGAAAGTTAAGTGCCCCTTCCAGATTCATCTTTACGGACTGTTCTGTTTTTGACAGATTCTGTCTTTTATTTCGCATTACCGCTTTTGCTATGTTGAATGAGTTCCTTTGTTCCATTAACTTTGAGAAGATTTGTGCAATTTCCAGAAGTGTTTAGAATGATTGGGTCACCTCTGAATATGTGAATTTTTGGTTATGCACTAACCCTCTAATGAGTTTGCTTGAAGTTTGTGTGAAGGAAGTTTTCAAGGGTCAAGAGAAGAGGATGATATACTATGATCAAGAAGAGTGAAAGGTCTAAGCTTGGGATGCCCCGGTGGTTCATCCCTGCATATTTTCAGAAGACTCAAGCATCTAAGCTTGGGGATGCCCAAGGCATCCCCTTCTTCATCGACAACATTATCAGGTCACTTCTAGTGAAACTATATTTTTATTCCATCACATCTTATGTTCTTTACTTGGAGCGTCGGTTTGCTTTTATTTTCGTTTTTTTGAATAAAGTTGGATCCCACCATTTTTATATTGAGATATTACGCTCCGCTTTTTCATGGAACACTTGTGTTCTTAATTGTGCTTTAATGTTCATGGCGAAGGCTGAAATTGCTTCGTTAAATTGCTATTTGGTTGGAATCAGAAAATGCTGCATATGGTTTGGAACAACTTGGCAATTGTTTGAGCTCTCATAGATCATGTTTAAGCTCTTGCATCATGTAGTTTAATCTATTAATGAATAACTACCGTAGAGCTTGTTTAATTTGGTTTGCATGATTGGTCTCTCTAAGTCTAGATATTTTCTGGTATAGTGTTTGAACAACAAGGAAGACAGTGTAGAGTCTTATAATGCTTGCAATATGATCTTGTGTGAGTTTTGCTGTACCTGTTCATACTTGTGTTTGCTTCAAACAACCTTGCTAGCCCAAACCTTGTACTGAGAGGAAATGCTTCTCGTGCATCCAAACACCTTGAGCCAAAACCCATGCCATTTGTGTCCACCATATCTACCTACTATGTGGTATTTTTATTCCAAAGTAAATTACTTGAGTGCTACCTTTAAAATTTCATTCCTTTACCTTTGCAATATATAGCTCATGGGACAAATAGCTTAAAAACTATTGTGATGATAAATATGTAGTTATGTGTCTTAATTCTTATAAGTTGCTTGTTGAGCGGTAACCATGTTTCTGGGGACGCCATCAACTTTATCTTTGTTGGATATCATGTGAGATGCTATGCATGTTCGTCTTGTCTGAAGTAAGTGCGGTTTCATGATCAAATGGTTTGAGTATGCATATGTTAGAGAAGAACATTGGGCCGCTAACTAAAGCCATGTATCATGGTGGAAGTTTCAGTTTGGACATACAACCTCAATCTCTTATGAGAATATTATTTGTTGTTGAATGCTTAAGCATTAAAAGAGGAGTCCATTATCTGTTGTCTATGTTGTCCCGGTATGGATGTCTAATTTGAGAATAATCAAAAGCGAGAAATCCAATGCGTGCTTTCTCCTATTAGTACTCCTTTGTGACACTTGGTTGATACATATGTTATGCAATGATAATCCGTGTTTTCCGAGCTAAGTAGGACAAGGAGCACACATTAGTTCTATGCATGAGACATGCAACTTGTAGGAAGTATTATGCATAGCACATATGAATTATTACTACCATTGACAAAATTGTTTCTATGTTTTCAAAATAAAAGCTCTAGCACAAAAACAGTAGTCCATGCTTCCCTCTGGGGGCCATTCTTTACTTTATTGTTGAGTCCACTTCTTCTATCTTAGAAGCAAACACTTGTGTTAACTATGTGCATTGATTCGTACATGTTTACTTATTGCACCTGTTATATTACTCTATGTTGACAAATATCCATAAGATATACATGTTACAAGTTGAAAGCAATTGCTGAAACTTAATCATCCTTTGTGTTGCTTCAATGCATTCTACTTAGCATTTATTGCTTATGAGTTAGCTCTTATGCAAGTCTTGTTGATACTTCTCTTGAAAGTACTATTCATGAAAAGTTTTGCTATATGATTCATTTGTTTAGTCATTATCTTTGTTAGCAATCTTTTGTTCAGATCACTCCATTCATCTCATATGCTTTACAATAATGTTGATCAAGATTATGTTGGTAGCATGTCACTTCAGAAATTATTTGTGTTATCGTTTACCTACTCGAGGGCGAGTAGGAACTAAGCTTGGGATGCTTGATATCTCAAACGTATCTATAATTTCTTATGTTCCATGCTACTTTTATGACAATACTTGAATGTTTTATACATACTTTACAGCATTATTATACATTTTCCAGCACTAACCTATTAACAAGATGCGCCAAGCTTGTTGCTGCTTTTGTTTCAGAAATCCTAGTAAGGAAATATTCTCGGAATTGGACGAAATCAACGCCAGGGTCCTATTTTTACACGAAGCTTCCAGAAGACCGAGGGGGAAAGGAAGCGGCCTGTTGTCTGGGCCCCTCGTGTCGCCCCCTGACCTACCCTTCCGCCTACAAATAGCCTTCGTCGCGAAACCCCTCAGACAGAGCCACGATACGGAAAACTTCCAGAGCCGCCGTCGCGGATCATCTCGGGCCTCCGGCACCTGCCGAGGGGAATCATCACCGAGGGGCTCTACATCATCATGCCCGCCTCCGGATTGATGCGTGAGTAGTTCATCCTTGGACTATGGGTCCATAGCAGTAGCTTGATGGTTGTCTTCTCCGCTTGTGCTATCATTGTTATAGATCTTGTGAGCTGCCTAACATGATCCTATCATTGTTATAGATCTTGTGAGCTGCCTAACATGATCCCTTGTTAGGCAGCTCACAAGATCTATAACAATGATAGCACAAGCGGAGAAGACAACCATCTAGCTACTGCTATGGACCCATAGTCCAAGGATGAACTACTCACGCATCAATCCGGGCGGGCATGATGATGTAGAGCCCTCCGGTGATGATTCCCCTCTCCGGCAGGGTGCCGGAGGCGATCTCCGAATCCCCGAGATGGGATGCGACGCGTCTGGAAGGTTTTCCGATCGTGGCTCTTGGTGGGGGTTTCGCGACGAAGGCTATTTGTAGGCGGAAGGGTAGGTCGGGGCGACGCGAGGCCACGGCCACTTCGGCCGGGCCTGGGCCGCCGGTGTCCCACCTCGTGGCCCCACTTCGTCTCCTTCGGTCTTGGAAGCTTCAAAAATAGGCCCCTGGGCGTTGATTTCGTCCAATCCGAGAATATTTCCTTACTAGGATTTCTGAAACAAAAACAGCAGAAAATAGCAACCGGCACTTCGGCATCTTGTTAATAGGTTAGTGCCGGAAAATGTATAATAATGTTGTAAAGTATGTATAAAACATTCAAGTATTGTAATAAAAGTAGCATGGAACATAAGAAATTATAGATACGTTTGAGACGTATCAAGCATCCCCAAGCTTAGTTCCTACTCGTCCTCGAGTAGGTAAACGATAACACAAATAATTTCTGAAGTGACATGCTACCAACATAATCTTGATCAACATTATTGTAAAGCATATGAGATGAATGGAGTGATCTGAACAAAAGATTGCTAACAAAGATAATGACTAAGCAAATGAATCATATAGCAAAACTTTTCATGAATAGTACTTTCAAACAAGTATCAATAAGAGTTGCATAAGAGCTAACTCATAAGCAATAAATTCAAAGTAGAATGCATTGAAGCAACACAAATGATGATTAAGTTTCAGCAATTGCTTTCAACTTGTAACATGTATATCTCATGGATATTTGTCAACATAGAGTAATATAACAGGTGCAATAAGTAAACATGTAAGAATCAATGCACACAGTTAACACAAGTGTTTGCTTCTAAGATAGAAAGAATGGGTAAACTGACTCAACATAAAGTAAAATAATGGCCCTTCGCAGAGGGAAGCATTGATTACTATTTTTGTGCTAGAGCTTTTGTTTTGAAAACATAGAAACAATTTTGTCAACGGTAGTAATAATTCATATGTTCTATGCATAATACTTCCTACAAGTTGCATGTCTCATGCATAGAGTACTAATAGTGCTCGCACCTTGTCCTACTTAGCTCGGAAGACACGGATTATCATCGCATAACATATGTTTCAACCAAGTGTCACAAAGGGGTACCTCTATGCCGCCTGTACAAGTGTCTAAGGAGAAAGCACGCATTGGATTTCTCGCTTTTGATTATTCTCAACTTAGACATCCATACCGGGACAACATAGACAACAGATAATGGACTCCTCTTTAATGCTTAAGCATTCAACAACAGTTAATATTCTCATAAGAGATTGAGGTTGTATGTCCAAACTGAAACTTCCACCATGATACATGGCTTTAGTTAGCGGCCCAATGTTCTTCTCTAACATATGCATACTCAAACCATTTGATCATGAAATCGCACTTACTTCAGACAAGACGAACATGCATAGAATCTCACATGATATCCAACAAAGATAAAGTTGATGGCGTCCCCAGAAACATGGTTACCGCTCAACAAGCAACTTATAAGAATTAAGACACATAACTACATATTCATCACCACAATAGTTTTTAAGCTATTTGTCCCATGAGCTATATATTGTAAAGGTAGAGGAATGAAATTTTAAAGGTAGCACTCAAGTAATTTACTTTGGAATGGCAGAAAAATACCACATAGTAGGTAGATATGGTGGACACAAATGGCATGGGTTTTGGCTCAAGGTGTTTGGATGCACGAGAAGCATTTCCTCTCAGTACAAGGTTTGGGCTAGCAAGGTTGTTTGAAGCAAACACAAGTATGAACAGGTACAACAAAACTCACACAAGAACATATTGCAAGCATTATAAGGCTCTACACTGTCTTCCTTGTTGTTCAAACACTTTACCCGAAAATATCTAGACTTAGAGAGAACAATCATGCAAACCAAATTAAACAAGCTCTACGGTAGTTCTTCATTAATAGATTAAACTACATGATGCAAGAGCTTAAACATGATCTATGAGAGCTCAAACAATTGCCAAATTTACCAAACCATATGCAGCATTTTCCGATTCCAACCAAATAGCAATTTAACGAAGCAATTTCAGACTTCGCCATGAACATTAAAGCACAATTAAGAACACAAGTGTTCCATATGAAAAAGCGGAGCGTAATATCTCCAATATAAGAATGGTGGGATCCAACTTTATTCAAAACAAAACAAAAATAAAAACAAACCGACGCTCCAAGTAAAGAACATAGGATGTGATGGAATAAAAATATAGTTTCACTAGAAGTGACCTGATAATGTTGTCGATGAAGAAGGGGATGCCTTGGGCATCCCCAAGCTTAGATGCTTGAGTCTTCTTAAAATATGCAGGGATGAACCACTGGGGCATCCCCAAGCTTAGACCTTTCACTCTTCTTGATCATAGTATATCATCCTCTTCTCTTGACCCTTGAAAACTTCCTTCACACAAACTTCAAGCAAACTCATTAGAGGGTTAGTGCATAACCAAAAATTCACATATTCAGAGGTGACACAATCATTCTAAACACTTCTGGACATTGCACAAAGCTTCTGAAAGTTAATGGAACAAAGAAACTCATTCAACATAGCAAAAGCGGCAATGCGAAATAAAAGACAGAATCTGTCAAAAACAGAACAGTCCGTAAAGATGAATCTGGCAGGGGCACTTAACTTGCTCAAATGGAAAAACTCAAAACTAATAAAAGTTGCGTACATATCTGAGGATCACGCTCGTAAATTTGCAGATTTTTTCGATTTTTTTACAGAGACTTCTGCGAGAATTCGTGACAGACAGCAATGCTGTTTCTGCGCAGCGATCCCAAATATAGCATCAACTTTAACATAAAAACTTTACTTGGCACAAAAACATGATAAGGAGAGGTTGCTACAGTAGTAAACAACTTCCAAGACTCAACAATACAGTAAATAAAATGAAACATGGGTTATCTCCCAAGAAGTGCTTTTCTTTAACGCCTTTCAGCTAGGCGCAGAAAGTGCAAATCAAGTATTTTCAAGAGATGGAGCATCAACATTACCTCGGTCCTTACGCTTACCCTTCTTATTCTTTTTCTTACTCTTTGGTTTAGGGAATACATGTCGGCCTCCTAGTGTGATTTTTAGGGTGCCTTCTCCCGTATTTATGATTGCTCCCAATAGTTTCAGCAGGGATCTTCCAAGTGTGATTTGTCCTGTTCCTACACATTCAATAACAAGATAATCAGTGGATACTGTTCTTCCAAGAATGGTTGTGTGCACACCCTCGGCTATTCCCTTAGGAATTATAACAGAGTTATCAATAAGAGTTATTCCTTCTCCCCCTTCAACAAGTCCCCAAAGTGTCAAAGATTCATAAATACTCTTAGGCATAAGACAAAATTCAGACATAATATCACAACGGGCATGAAAAGTTTCACCACCAATAATAACTTTAATAGTAGGTTTCCACATTGAGGGTTCAGAGTTCACTAAAACTTCATCAAGACGGTTTCGAACATAACCATAATTTTCTTTCAAGTAAGATGCACTTGTCTCAAGAGTGTTTAATCTATTATAAATGCTAATAAGAGCTGAATCAAAGTTGTTAGCCGAACTATGTGATGCAACCAATTTTTTATGGCATTAAAAGCTTGATCACCGTTGCAATGAAGGAAATCTCCTCCCACTAAAGCATCTAAGGCATATCTATAGCGAATCATAAGCCCAAAATAAAAATTACTAAGGAGCAAACTTAGAGTCATTTGAGGTTCAGCTTTACGATAAGCATCAAAAATTCTAGACCAAGCATCTTTAAAACTCTCCTCATCCCCTTGTTTAAAAGTAAAGACTAATTCCTCAGGTGAAGAAGTAACAGGTACAGAGCTAGACATGATAACACAAAGTAAACTAAATGCAAGTAACTAATTTTTTTGTGTTTTTGATATAGAACAAGTAAACAAGACAATAAGTAAAGTAACTAATTTTTGTGTGTTTTGATATAGAGAACAAGATAGTAAATAAAGTAAAGCTAGCAACTAATTTTTTTGTGTTTTGTTTAAGTGCAGCAAACAAAGTAGTAAATAAAATAAAGCAAGACAAAAACAAAGTAAAGAGATTGGAAGTGGAGACTCCCTTGCAGCGTGTCTTGATCTCCCTGCAACGGCGCCGAAACTCTTGCCGCGGGAGGCAATTCTCTGTGGTGTAACTTTTCTTGGTCCCCGCAACGGCGCCAGAAAAGTCTTGATGCGCGTAGATGTACACGTCCGTTGGGAACCCCAAGAGGAAGGTGTGATGCGCACGAGCAAGTTTTCCCTCAGTAAGAAACCAAGGTTATCGAACCAGTAGGAGCCAAGAAGCACGTGAAGGTTGTTGGTGGAGGAATATAGTGCGGCGCAACACCAGTGAAACCGGCGCCAACTTGGAACCTGCACAACACAATCAAAGTACTTTGCCCCAACGTAACAGTGAGGTTGTCAATCTCACCGGCTTGCTGAAAACAAAGGATTAAGCGTATCGAGTGGAAGATGGTGTTTGTTTGCAAAGAACAGTAAAAACAGTAGAATGTATTCAGATGTAAAAGAATGGACCGGGGTCCACAGTTCACTAGAGGTGTCTCTCCAATAAGATAACTAACATGCTGGGTGAACAAATTACAAGCGGGCAATTGACAAATAAAGATTCAATACATATCAACGATGATTACTATGTGATTTAATCAGGGCATTACGACAAAGTACATAGACCGCTATCCCGCATGCATCTATGCCTAAATAATCCACCTTCAGGTTATCATCCGAACCCCTTCCAGTATTAAGTTGTAAACAACAGATAATTGCATTAAGTATGGTGCGTAATGTAATCAACACAAATATCCTTAGACAAAGCATCAATGTTTTATCCCTAGTAGCAACAACACATCCACAACCTTAGAACTTTTTGTCACTGTCCCAGATTAAATGGAGGCATGAACCCACTATCGAGCATAAATACTCCCTCTTGGAGTTACAAGTATCAACTTGGCCAGAGCCTCTACTAGCAACGGAGAGCATGCAAGAACATAAACAACACATATATGATAGATTGATAATCAACTTAACATAATATTCTATATTCATCAGATCCCGCCAAACACGACATGTAGCATTACAAATAGATGATCTTGATCATGTTAGGCAGCTCACAAGACCTATAACAATGATAGCACAAGCGGAGAAGACAACCATCTAGCTACTGCTATGGACCCATAGTCCAAGGATGAACTACTCACGCATCAATCCGGAGGCGGGCATGATGATGTAGAGCCCTCCGGTGATGATTCCCCTCTCCTAGGGTGCCGAGGCGATCTCCTGAATCCCCCGAGATGGGATTCGCAACGGCGGCGTCTCTGGAAGGTTTTCCGTATCGTGGCTCTCGGTACAGGGGGTTTCGCGACGAAGGCTATTTGTAGGCGGAAGGGTAGGTCAGGGGGCGACGCGAGGGCCGGACACAGGCCGGCGCGGCCATGGCCTCGGGCCGCGCCGCCTTGGTGTCCGGCCACCTCGTGGCCCCACTTCGTCTCCCTTTCGGTCTTCTGGAAGCTTTGTGTAAAAATAGGCCCCTGGGCGTTGATTTCGTCCAATTCCGAGAATATTTCCTTACTAGGATTTCTGAAACCAAAAACAACAGAAAACAGCAACTGGCACTTCGGCATCTTGTTAATAGGTTAGTGCCGGAAAATGTATAATAATGCTGTAAAGTATGTATAAAACATTCAAGTATTGTAATAAAAGTAGCATAACATGAAATTATAGATACGTTTGAGACGTTGTTTATCAACTTAATTGATTGCTTACTATATGACATAAGAAGACTACGTGCCTTGGTTTTCATTTTTTTGTTTTTTTTTTGAATTTTATGCTCATATATTTGAATCTTGGTCAAATCCTAGGTTTGACCAAGATTTAAACAAGTTTAAAACATGAAAATGAAAAGGGAAGCATGTATCCTTCTTAGTCACTCTAAAATGAAGCTTTTGGGATGTTCTTGAAATTTCCATGTTTGAAACCCAAAACGGCTTCTCTTCATGCTAGACTTCATAAGATCGAGGGGTAGATACATGATTTGTCTGGTTTGGATATACCTAGACCTCGTTTAACTTGAATGCATACGATATGACATAAGAAGACTACGTGCTTTTGTTTTTCATTATTCTGATTTTTTTGAATTTTGTGCCCACCCATTTGTATCTTGGTCAAATCCTAGGCTTGATAATGATTTAAACAAGATTAAAATATGAAAATGCAAAGGTAAGCATGGATCCTTCTTAGTCACTCTAAAATGAAGCTTTTGGGAGCAAAACCACTTCTCTTCATATGCTTGACTTCATAAGACGGAGTTTAGGGGTTAGGGGGTATAGATACATGATTTGTCTAGTTTGAATATGTCTAGACCTTGTTTATCAACTTAATTGGCTTACTATATGACATAAGAAAACTATTTGCTTTGGTTTTTCTTTTTTCTGATTTTTTCAATTTTGATGCCCATTTGAATCTTGTCAAATCCTAGGTTTGACCAAGATAATTTAAACAAGTTTAAAACATGAATATGAAAAGGGAAGCATGTATCCTTCTTTGTCACTCTAAAATGAAGTTTTTGGGAGGTTTTTCAAATTTCCATGTTTGAAACCCAAAACCACTTCTCTTCATATGCTTGACTTCATAAGACAGAGTTAGGGGTTAGGGGTATAGATACATGATTTGTCTAGTTTGAATATGTCTAGGCCTTGTTTATCAACTTTAATGCTTACTATATGACATAAGAAAACTATTTGCTTTGGTTTTCTTTTTTCTGATTTTTTTCAATTTTGATGCCCATTTGAATCTTGTCAAATCCTAGGTTTGACCAAGATAATTTAAACAAGCTTAAAACATGAATATGGAAAGGGAAGCATGTATCCTTCTTAGTCACTCTAAAATGTAGTTTTTGGGAGGTTTTTGAAATTTCCATGTTTGAAACCCAAAACCACTTCTCTTCATGCTTGACTTCATAAGACATAGTTTAGGGGTTAGGGGGTAGATACATGATTTGTCTGGTTTTAATATGTCTAGACCTTGTTTATCAACTTGAATGCTTACAATATGACATAAGAAGACTATGTGATTTGGTTTTTCATTTTTTATTTATTTTTCTGCCCATTTGAATCTTGGTCAAATCCTAGGTTTGAACAAGATTTAGACAAGTTTAACACGTGAAATTAAACGAATAATTAAGCCTTGATCCTTCTTAGTCACTCTAAAATGTACCAATTGATAGTGTTAACTTTGCTTCATGGAAAAAATAATGTCATGTAAATGAGTTAACTTGGATTTCCTACCCTTGAATCCATAGGAAACTTTGTTCTAATGCACTATAATAATCAACCGAGTTTTTACACCAACAGGTCTGTCACTTACGTGTGGTGCCCACGCGTGTGGTCCCACACTTCAGTGAGCACAAGTCACGTGCAATAGGTACGCAAAATCCCAGCCATCTTCTTTGTCAAGAGAAGACGCATCAGGATGCGTATTGGAAGTCTGTGGGTCCTTCTGGATCCTTTGGTTGTCCCTCTCACAAAAAACAAATCTCTCTCATTCTCGGCCTCGCTCGACTCGCTCGCTCGCACCTCCTACTCACTGACAAACCCTGCACAAAAGTCAACATCATCACCCGAAAAAAGACACCATAGTGCTCTCCCTTCTTCTCTCCTTCCAAGTGATCCCTCTTCCTCCGAGTTTCACTCGACGGGCGAACACCCATGTGCTGCATATTAATAATAAAAAAGTAGTACTCGTAGAAAAATCTATATACGAATCTATAATTAAATAGGTTAAACTAGGGTTTTGCCCAGTTCTACAGATCAAGGGTTCAAAAAATCCAACTACGGGGTTCGAACAACACGATTCTAATCCAAGAATTTTTTCAACCTAGGTCACCCAAATGGCCTCAAACTATAGGGTTAGCATCTAGTGCAGTATGTGTGAAAATGTATGCACTATGTGTGCTATAACTTGTATGTCTTTAAAATTTGAACCAAATTTGAATAAGTTTGAAATATTTGAAAAGGGGCTTTTGGCTTAAACGTTTGAAACCAAAACCACTTCTCTTCATGCATGCTTGACTTCATAAGACAGATTTTAGCTAGGGTTAGGGGGTAGATGCATGATTTTCCTGGTTTGAATATGTCTAGACCTTGTTTATCAACTTAATTGAATGCTTACTATATGACATAAGAATACTATGTGCCTTGTTTTTTTATTTTTTGATTTTTTTAAAATTTTATGCCCATTTGAATCTTGGTCAAATCCTAGGTTTGAACATGGTTTAAACAAGTTTAAATCATGAATATGAAAAATTAGTCATATAGTAAGCATTCAAGTTGACAAACAAGGTCTAGACATATTCAAACAAGAAAAATCATGTATCTACACACCTAACCATAAACTCTGTCTTAAGTGGTTTTGGGTTGCAAACATGGAAATTTCACAAACCTCCCAAAAGCTTCATTTTACAGTGACTAATTAAGGAGGATCCATGCTTACCTTTTGGCTTAAACGTTTGAAACAAAAAAACCACTTCTCTTCATGCATGCTTGACTTCATAAGACAGAGTTTAGCTAGGGCGTTAGGGGGTAGATACATGATTTTCCTGGTTTGAATATGTCTAGACCTGGTTTATCAACTTAATTGATTGTTTACTACATGACATAAGAAGACTATGTGCCTTGGTTTTTAATTTTTCTGTTTTTTTTGAATTTTATGCCCATATATTTGAATCTTGGTCAAATTAATCCTAGGTTTGACCAAGATTTAAACAAGTTTAAAACATGAAAATGAAAAGGGAAGCATGTATATATCCTTCTTAGTCACTCTAAAATGAAGCTTTTGGGATGTTCTTGAAATTTCCATGCATGTTTGAAACCCAAAACGACTTCTCTTCATGCTAGACTTCATAAGATCGACAGGGTGTAGATACATGATTTGTCTGGTTTGGATATACCTAGACCTCGTTTAACTTGAGTGCATACACGATATGGCATAAGAAGACTATGTGCTTTTGTTTTTCATTTTTCTGATTTTTTTGAATTTTGTGCCCACCCATTTGTATCTTGGTCAAATCCTAGGCTTGATAATGATTTAAACAAGTTTAAAATATGAAAATGCAAAGGTAAGCATGCATGGATCCTTCTTAGTCACTCTAAAATGAAGCTTTTGGGAGGGTTTTTTGAAATTTCCATGTTTGAAACCCAAAACCACTTCTCTTCATATGCTTGACTTCATAAGACGGAGTTTAGGGGTTAGGGCCGGGGTATAGATACATGATTTGTCTAGTTACTATATGACATAAGAAAACTATTTGCTTTGGTTTTTCTTTTTTCTGATTTTTTTTCAATTTTGATGCCCATTTGAATCTTGTAAATCCCAGGTTTGACCAAGATAATTTAAACAAGCTTAAAACATGAATATGAAAAGGGAAGCATGTATCCTTCTTAGTCACTCTAAAATGTAGTTTTTGGGAGGTTTTTGAAATTTCCATGTTTGAAACCCAAAACCACTTCTCTTCATGCTTGACTTCATAAGACATAGTTTAGGGGTTAGGGGGTAGATACATGATTTGTATGGTTTGATATTTCTAGACCTTGTTTATCAACTTTAATGCTTACTATATGACATAAGAAGACTATGTGATTTGGTTTTTCATTTTTCTGTTTTTTTTTTTTTTTGCCCATTTGAATCTTGGTCAAATCCTAGGTTTGAACAAGATTTAGACAAGTTTAACACGTAAATGAGTTAACTTGGATTTCCTACCCTTGAATCCATAGGAAACTTTGTTCTAATGCACTATAATAATCAATCGAGTTTTTACACCAACAGGTCTGTCACTTACGTGTGGTGCCCATGCTTGAGGTCCCACACTTCAGTGAGCACAAGTCACGTGCAATAGGTATGCAAACTCCCAGCCATCTTCGTTGTCAAGAGAAGATGCATCAGGATGCGTATTGGAAGTCTGTGGGTCCATCTGGATCCTTTGGTTGTCCCTCTCACAAAAAACAAATCTCTCTCATTCTCGGCCTCGCCGCTCGCACCTCCTGCTCACTGACAAACCCTGCACAAAAGTCAACATCATCACCCGAAAAAGGGAAGACACCATAATGCTCTCCCTTCTTCTCTCCTTCCGAGTGATCCCTCTTCCTCCGAGTTTCACTCGACGGGCAAACACCCATGTGCTGCATAGTAATAATAAAAAGGTAGTAGAAAAATCGATATACGATTCTATAATTAAATAGGTTAAACTAGGGTTTTGCCCAGTTCTACAGATCAAGGGTTCAAAAAATCCAACTACGGGGTTCGAACAACACGATTCTAATCCAAGAATTTTTCGACCTAGGTCACCCAAATGGCCTCAAACTATAGGGTTAGCATCTAGTGCATGTGTGAAAATGTATGCACTATGTGTGCTATAACTTGTATGTCTTTCAAATTTGAACCAAATTTGAATAAGTTTGAAATATTTGAAAAGGGGCTTTTGGCTTAAACGTTTGAAACCAAAAACCACTTCTCTTCATGCATGCTTGACTTCATAAGACAGAGTTTAGCTAGGGTTAGGGGTAGATGCATGATTTTCCTGGTTTGAATATGTCTAGACCTTGTTTATCAACTTAATTGAATGCTTACTATATGACATAAGAATACTATGTGTCTTGGTTTTTTTTATTTTTTGATTTTTTTAAAATTTTATGCCCATTTGAATCTTGGTCAAATCCTAGGTTTGAACATGGTTTAAAAAAGTTTAAATCATGAATATGAAAAATTAAGCATCTATATATCCTTCTTAGTCACTTCAAAAATGTAGCTCTTGGGAGGGTTTTGAAATTTCCATGTTTGAAACCAAAAACCACTTCTCTTCATGCATGCTTGACTTCATAAGACAGAGTTTAGGGTTAGGGGTAGATATATACATGATTTTCTGGTTTGAATATGTCTAGACCTTGTTTATCAACTTGAATGCTTACTATATATATATGACATAAGAATGTTATGTCCTTTGGTTTTTCATTCTTTTGATTTTTTATGAATTTCTATGCCCATTTGAATCTTTTGGTCAAATCCTAGAGGTTTGACCAAGATTTAAACAAGTTTAAAACATGAAAATGAAAAGGGAAGCTTGTATATCCTTCTTAGTCACTCTAAAATGAAGTTTTTGGGAGGTTTTTGAAATTTCCATGTTTGAAACCCAAAACCACTTCTCTCACTAGTAGGAAAAGCCTCATCAGTGGCGCACGAAAAAACGATTCTGTGGCGCATGGGAGGTGCGCCACAGAATTCTCGCCACAAAAATAAGCTTTCTGTGGCGCACCAGGCCGTGCGCCACAGAAATAAGGTTTCTGTGGCGCACCAGGTAGTGTGCGCCACAGAAATAAGTAGTTCTGTGGCGCATGTGATGTAGCTGCGCCACAGAAATAGGTGCGCCACAGAATTATTTTTTGGTGCGCCACAGAACTATCTACAGGTATACTCGATTTTGTGCTCCCTGGTGTACTATACAGGTTTTATACTGATTTTATACACTACATGCAGGTTATATACTGATATAATATAGACAGATATAATATGGACATATATAATCATCACATCATCATCACATTACTTAGAGCCCGATCGAGTTATACATATAGCTCCATACACTCATAATGCATGCAAATTAAGAAAGTTCTCATCATCTCTAGATACAAACGAAGTGACACCGGCCGCCGCCTACACTAGGATGAAATAGAGTACCGCCGCGACGATGGTGAGCAAGAGCGAGAGCACAAGGAAGGTCTTCATCTTGCTCTTCTTTGCTTGGTGCGCCCTCCACTTGGCAACCGCCTCGTGCCTAGTCGGGTACCCTTTGTAGCAGTTGCCGCTGAACTTGTGCACCTGTTTCTTGCACTCCTCCCACTCCTCGTACACTCCTGGAACCCGCCCCTCGAACACGACGTAGTACGTCATCTCTATGCATGGACACAAGGCATATTAGTATATAACGCAATGGAAAGAGTTAGAGAGTTCACATGCATACATATTCACAAGAATTAAAGCAAGGAAATAATAATAAACCTAAAAGACATATAGCATCGGTATCACATAAGTAATCAAGTTCAACGACAACGACTACAATAGTAATTGAAGTCCAACAACAACGACCACCGTTTCGAGCAAATTAAGCAAGTTTAGTTTACAACACAGTACAAATTGTCCATCGATTCAAAGTAATGCTAAGCACACCGGTCTCGGTCAACGAGACTTCTTCTTGAGCGGCTCCGGGAACGGCTTGTACAAGGCCTTCGTCGTCCATGTCCTTCCATCACCCTGCCTATGTAGGCGTTCTTCGATATCCCTCTTACACAACCCTCTGAGTTGGTATAAGAGCCCCGATGCGTTGGATACATCGTGTACTATAATTTCAGAGAGCTTTACTTGGAGGCGATGGAAGTCTTCTCTAAGATCATCATCGTTGATCTCCCCCGACATTTTAATGGGGTCTCGCTTGCTAGGTGGCAGAGACATCATCTCTGCATCCTCGACAAACCCTTTAAGGTGATGGAGGACATAGAAGGCCTCCTTAATGCTGCCAGCTGGCTGCTTGATGCAAGGGAAGTCGATCACGTGCTTGAACCCGAGCTTTTTAGTGTCCGGCCTGACAAATTCCCCTTTCTTGTCGAAGGTGCCTCCATTTTTGGAGTAGCCAAGGATAGCCTCATCGAGAACACCCCTTATTCTCCTGTAGTCTTTCTTCGTCGTCGTATTCGACGAGTCGAAATACTGGGCTAGTGACCACTTCGGGCAAAGGATGATGAGTGTGCAGTATTTGTCCCTGCTCAACACATGCAATTGAAATGGAATGTTGGAAAAGGATCGCCAATGGAAGAAATATATAAGAAAGCATAAGTTACGACGGCCGTGAGCGGATGTGTACTTACTCGGGAAAGACAGGCAGAAGAATGGTGTTCTTCTCTTTGTTCATGAGCATGAAGCTCTCGAGGTACCGCACCGCCTTGGTCCGTGTGCTTGAGCCGTCCTGGAGCTGGCTATCGCGCATGTAGTAGGGATCCGCTACCGCAATGTGGGGGGGTCTCTCTCTGTTGATCTTCATCTGAAGATTGATCGCGTATAGGCGGACCAAGTTATAGTCGAGCCGTTTCGAGTGAAATAGATTGAAGACGTCCTCGAACGCTATGAAGAAGATATCCGCGGGGTCTTCATTGACGAAGTGCTGGTCGGACGGCACCTTGACCGAGAACACCGGGTAATTTGGATCCTTTTCTTTAAGAAGGACGCTCTCTTGATATTGAATAGAGTGCTGCAAAGGGAGCATTGGTCCACTTGCGAGGTGTTCCATGTCCGGAGGCAGTATAGGTTTACCAGCTTCATGACACCGGGGCAAGCCATCCGGTGTAGGTGGTACCATGTCGTCGGCCCGGATCCTCTTAGGAGCAGGCTGGCTCGAAGATGCGCCCTTCTTGGCTCCTCTCTTCCTTCCCTTCTTCACCTGACCTACTGGGGGTGCTTGTGGTGCTGATGGTGGTGCTTCGGGTGCTGGTGGTGCTTCTGAGGTTGCTGGGGTTGATTTGGGTGGCTCCCCGATGATCGTCTTACGCAGCGTGTTAGGGCTGAAAACGGTAGCAGGCTTGACTTGAGCTGGATTGCCAGCCTCCGGAGGAGTGTCTTGAGAAAGACCCGTGAAGACCAGGCGCTGCTTCGTGACTGTAGGGGGACGACTAAGTTGATCGCTGTGTGTGCGGAAGGCTTGTTCATCCATAGGAGGCATGTACATATCTTGGCTGCAGGCGCCAGTGTTGATGTAGGCATCGATGTCATCATCATCCTCTACATCGTTGCCATCAAGTGGCGCCATGTCCTGGACCTTAGGTGGTGGCGGTTGCGATGCCGTCGCTTGGCGTACCGTGCGTCTAGTAGACGGTCGCTGCGGTAGCGCTCCCAACAACTGTTTGTGGCGTCTGGTGGTGACGGCGATCGTCGGTTCCTTCCGGGTGGCGGCGGCGACCGCCGGTTCCTTCAGGGTAGTGGGGGCGGCGACCGCCGTTTCCTTAAGGGTGTCGTCGGCGCTGGCGATCTTGGGCCGGATGATAGGGGAGGTGGCGCCGGTGCTTTTCTTACCACTCGGAAGACCCCCCCCAGACGAATCTGGTTCTTCGGCCATGTCATAAGCCATGAGGTGCAATCCCCAAGGGGCAAAACGTCGCCTTCGTCTGTGCCCGGAGGTTGAAAGGGGGGATGGCGTAGCGGTACTCCGGCACTACCACTATCAACTTGACCTTCGCCACGTCTTCCGCCAATCTAGCGCCGTGCATAACGCGGGAAGCCATGACAAGGCCGCTAGCAACTTCCACCAACTTGCCGCCGGGCTCCACCGTTTGCAGAAGTATGCATGGTTCATCCTGAGTCAGGGGCGCCATGTTGGGCATCGTGAGATGGCAGTCACGAAAGGCATATATAGTTAAAGAAGATGACGCGAAGGAGTAACTAATGAGTTTACCTCCTTGATGGCGTCGATCTCGGCTACTGTCGATACAAGGGCGGCGGTTGGGGGCGTCGATGCGACCAGTTGGAGCTGCGGCGGCGGTTGGAGCTGCGGCGGCGTCTGGTGGAGCCCCGACGCCGGCGTCGGGTGGAGCGGCACCGTCGGCGACACGTGGAAGCTTGAGTTGCTGCCGCTGATGCTGGGCACATGTATCGGCCCCACTTGACCTCCCGCATTCCAAGCAGCTAACCCCTCCATCAACCCAGGGGGGATGATCTGCCGGATCTTCTCGTCCAATAACTTCTTCATCATCTCCGTGTTCTCCACAGGCTTTTCGGCCACCAGCTTCTCTAGTGTCTCCACCTTCTTCTTCAGCTCCTGAACCTCGGATTTATCCTTAGCCGATGACCTCCTCTCCAGCTTTCTCGTCTTGGCATCCGATCCGTAGTACTCGGATAGCTTCATACTTGTGCCAAAGCCGGACACACGGCCACCCGACGTCGGTGGCTTGTCTAGCTCCCTCTCCTTGTATTTGTTCATCGCCCTGTTGAAAGGCGTGTCCCACGGTTCCGTCGACCCCTGGGACGACGGGCCAGCCTTCGTCAACTCTTCATCCTTCAGACAAAGGAACTTAAGGTTAGCTCATTTGGCTTCATTGCCTAATAAGATGAGCGAAATAATATAGAACTATCCTTACCAGGTACTTCTCGAAATCCCTCACGTCTTCGTGCTCCGTAATAAATTGCCCCGTCTTCCAGTCTAAGTAGTAGCGGGACCGGACAAAGTTCCTAGCCTGTTCATCCTGGATTTTGTGCCAGGGGTTTTCTTTCCCCAGACGTACCATCTCGGCATCCTCCTTGTCCCAAGTGGGCTGTTTTCCTCGGTAACCGCCGCTTCCGCAATGGTGGGTCCCTAAGTTCAAATCCCGCATTTTCTTCCCCCAGGCGGTCCATTTTTTAACAGCGTCACTCTCTAAGTAAGACTTGAATGCATTAAAGTCTTCTAAGGAGAGCGACGGGTCTTTGCTACTTATCCTCTCCCAGCTTTCACCGGCCTCGATCTTTCTCTTCAGCCGGTTCTTCCAGCTGCTCAAGGCGGTGCTCATCTTCGTGAGAGCTAAAGAGTCCACCTTCTTATTGAACGGCTCCGGGAACGTGTATCGTTGGTGAAGCTTCTGGAGGAGGGATTGGGCGATAGCCTCGTTCTCCTTGCTTCTGAGGTCCTGAGTTAGGATCGGCACGGTTTCACGGACGATGCACCCTAGTTGCATGCCGTACCCTTTGGCAACCCACGAAGGCTCCATCGGTAGGCCACTTTCGGAGACTACCGTGACAGCATCGGTGACGTTGGCGAGCACTTGCGGCCTCCGATCCCTCCTTGGCCTCCTCGCCGTCCTCTTCTTCTTACCCTCCTGAGGGTTGCCGCCGCTATCACCTTCCGTGCGGTTGGCCGCGTTCTCTTCACCGGTCGTCTCTTCACCGGTCTGGGCGGCGTCGTCCCAGGTATCGTCATCGTCGCCGGTGTCGGCGGCAGTGTCCCGGACCTCTTCCTCGGAGGCGGCGTCCCGGCCCTCTTCCTCATCATCGGGCGACTCGGCGGCGGCCTTCCGGGGCTGCTCGTAGCCCTCCCAGAAGTCCTTGTTGGCCTCTCTCGCTTCTTCGTTCTGGCTCCTGGGCTTAGAAGTGTTGCCCGACATGTTTATTTGCACTTCATTAAAAAGAGGCAACAAGTTAGTACAAAAGTCAACCAGAAAATTCGGCATGACTTTTGCTAATTTTTCTACGTAGGAGTGCCCATTTCTCAACCGAAACGGAAGTTAATCAACGCTTCGGGAGAAATGGGCAACTCAATGAAATCCCTGCAAAAATATCCACCATATATCGACCATACAAACTTGCCCATCTACAATACATCAAACAAAAGCCAACATAAACCTGGAGCATCTATTTCAGCATATTTTTTAACCTGAAGCAGTACAACAACAATGACTTTCTTAACCTGGAGCATCTACCACCTGGAGCACTACCACCTGGAGCAGTACACAATCTGGAGCACTACACAACCTGGAGCACTACAAAAACCAGAGTACATTAAAGCTAGCACTTCAAACCAGAGAACTGCACTTCAAGTTTTTAGCTAACATTAATTCATTATATATGGGCAGTACCATTGGTACAGCATATAGAGAACACTGCACAAAAGCATATACAAGATAATGAGCATGAGCATGAGCATGATCATTTCATAAATGAATTCAAATAGTAGCATTTCATGTACTAGTAGCATTATAGAGCATAAACAAGCATACAAGATTATAGAGCAAGCCAACCAGTAGCTACTGCCAACATGTGACTTCAAATGAAAATGCTATTATTCCAGATATAATTAAATAGCAGAAGCTTGAGCATCATATGGAAATGCTAGTGACTTCAAATGAAAATGCTATTACTCATAAATATACATTACAAAAGGCAGTAGCTAGTGACTTAAATTTTTTATAAATTCAAAGAGAATTATACCAATAGCTAATCAAATTTTAGTAGATAATTACTTAAATTTAAAAAGGCAGTATAGAGCAAGCCAACCAGTAGCTACTGCCAACATTTGAGCATGAGCATCATTTAACCTTACATTACATACATTATTTCCTACCATCTGCATAGAAGCATTACATAAACCCTTTTATTCATCATTGCATGGAAGCATTACATCAACCCTTACATTACATAATTATTCAGACAACCTAGGACACACTAAAACTAGATGGCTGAAACTACAACTAACTACAACAAACTAGGATACCAAATCTTTGATTTTTTTAATGCCCTTCCTCAGCCAGCACAAGATAACTCCAGCTTTAACCTTTTCTTCAAGATTTGGTTCTAAATAGTAGGGCAACACCTCTGTGGGTCCTCCTTCCCTCAACTGATGCTTATACTTTTTCAGTTTGATCTTGCCCTTAGGTCTGGATTTTGGAACTGGGAGAACTTCTGTAGTGTATGTGAACACACCTAGCTGGTTCAAGCCATCTGCTGCTTCTTCTTCCCTGAACCTGGCAGCAGAAGCTTCCCTCTCTTGCACACTTCTCCTACGATACACTAGCAACTCCTTGTCTGCCCTACCCATAGAAAAAGTCTTGGAAAGAGTGGCATCCCTAGAGCCAGAGGCACCAAGGGAGCCAGTGCTCCTCCTCTTTGCACTCCAGGACAGGTTGTCCATGTTTGGTGTGGTTTTCAGGTTCACTACACTAGGCATTTATATAGGATGGAGGGCATGCACAGAGGGTATGAGAACACAAGCTGAACAGTTGTGTTACATAGGACAATGCCATCAGTTTCTTTTTTTGAATTGTGATGTCAATCCACAAGAGGGAGAATATTCTCCAAAATGGGTCAGAGACAAGCCATTGGGAATATTCCCCAAAATGGGTCAGGAGAGCCTGTCCATTCTTGCTAGGCAGAGGCATTTTTGGTTCAGAGGAATATTCTTGCTAGGGCAGAGGTGGCCAGAGGTGAATTAACCCAAGCAATTTCATTTTCTAAACCTAGGCAGTAGCATTTCATTTTATTAACAAATCCTAGGCAGTAGCATTTCATTTTATTAACCCAAGCATTTTCTTTTTCTAAACCTAAATTTTCTACTGCCAACAAAATAGCAAGAACTTTATTAGCTCTAGTGCAAGCAATGAATTAAAAAAACAGCAACCAATGAATTAAAAAAATAGCAAGCAATAAATTAAATAGCATTTGACTGCATCATTTGCATTTACATTTAAACCAGTAGCATCATTTGCATGAACAAGAGAACCTAAATCAAACAGCATCCAGCTCACCCAAAAATCAAACAGCAAGCAATGAATAAAGAAAACAAAAGCTGCTATCACAAGCAATTTGAACCAGTAGCAATTTATGGCAAGCATGAGCATGAGCAAGCATTTTTTCATTTCATTATTGTTATGAGCATCAGCATGCCCACAGCAGCACCAATAAGCAGTAGCAGTTTATGGCAAGCATGCACTGGTTTAATTACTGTAACACACTAAATAGTATTGGCATAATCATGCACTTGATAATTGCAATATGGTTGTTCATTTAAAAAATACTACTTATTGCTATATCAACCAGTACCTACTTCATTTGCAAGTAGCATTAGGCATTTTCATTTGCATTTGCATTAGGCATTTGATAGATGGATCAATCATGTTGCTTTGTCCCTTGTTTCGTTCCATTTGACCACAATATTGCATAATCTTTATTTCAAAATCTTTATTGTTTACTGCAAAACACAAGATACCAATTAATTGTTTACTGCAAAACCAACATACCAAACATATAAACAAATAATTCACACTGCATTAGTATTTCTTCTTGTTTATTCAGCCTTCTTAGATGAAATAATCTTCACTACATTGCATTAGGATTCAATCAGACGATTACATGGACAAATGCTACTCTAGGGATGCTATAAGATGAAATAATCTTCACTACATTGCATCCCAAAAGCACCAGAAAGAAGGACAGGGATTGGGGATGGGCACAGGGCAGTGGGGAGGGGGACAAGGGAGTGGGGACAGGGGAGAGGGGCTCTCACCGAACGGCGGCGGTTCAGGGTTGTGGTGGTGGCGGCGTTGTCCTCCTCCTCCTCCTCTGCGGCGGCGTGGCGGTCCTCCTCCTCGGCAGCGGCGTGGCGGTCCTCCTCCTCCTTAATCTGCGCGGCGGCGGCTCGGGCTTGGGGGTCCTGCTCGGTGGCGGCGTGGCGGTCCCCTCCTCCTCCTCCTCGGCGGCAGGCGCTTGGTGGCGGCGCTTGGCGGTGGCTTGGCGGTGGTTGCGAGAGCAGTGCGCTAGGGTTGGCTCTTGTCGGGAAGAAACTGCTAGTGCGTGTGGGGAGTGGGGAAGAAAGGTTCAAGTTATTTCACCAAGTGTCTAAATTCTGTGGCGCACCCCTCTAAGTGCGCCACAGAATTAAGCTTTCGTGGCGCACCAGCTCTCATGCGCCACAGAATTCCTTAATTCTGTGGCGCACCTAAAGGGGCATGCGCCACAGAATTTAGACACTTAGCCAAACAAAACGGGTTACTGCTGTGTCCTGACAGATACATAGTACTAGTCTAGTGGTTAAGGCCAATGTTAGGCCATTAGTAGCCAGGTTCGAACCCTGGCTGCCACACAATTTTTCTTCCTTTTTTTCATATTTTAGTTACATTTCAATAAATAACACAACATTATTTAGTAATTAGTAGAGAGAATTATAAATTACTTGTCTCATACAAACATGTTCTTGTTTCTCTCACACACACATGCATGTACTTGTCTAACACACACACTCACACACATGTGATAGACCAAAAAAAGATCTTCTTCGTCCCGGCTCCGAGCTCTAGCGTCTCTTCGCAATCTTCTTGCCCTTTCGGTTGTTGGCGGTTGAATACTTTATGCCGGCCACCTTGAGATTTCTTCGCGTGAACGGACAACCTTTAGAGGGTAGGGAGGTCTTCCTTCTTACTTTACTAGTAGTAGGCATGTCGAAGTGCCTGTCGAATTCCTCCTCCATCTTCGGGTCACCGTTCTTGTCCAAGTCTTCCTCGTTGGCGTCTCCTTGCATTCCTATGATGCTCCTCTTGCCCCTCCTCACGACAACACGGCTAGGCCTCGACGGATCGGTGATGAAGAAGCATTGGTCAACTTGGCTACCGAGTACCCATGGCTCATTTTTCGCGGATGCGTTCTTCGATTTTGCATCGGGTATAACCATGGTTGTGAAATATCGGCCTTCTTTTTCGACCTTCTTGGCCCATCTCACACGAAACATTGGCACCGTCTCTCCACAGTAATTGAGCTCCCATATCTCCTCGATCCTTCCAAAAAATCTTTCCTTGACATTAGTCTCGTCATCGGCGTATGACAGCATAGTTACTCCTGAGTTTTGATTTTCACTATTTCTGTCCTTTTCCTCGGTGTAGAATCTGTAACCGTTGATGTCGTACCCCTGATAGGTCCTTACGTTCTGCGCGGGTCCCTGTGATAAGGTGTATATGAGTTTTTCATCTTCGGTAGAAGGCGTATTTCTCTGTGCTTCAACCAGTTGAGTTTGCTTGAACCAACGCGTGAAGCTGGAGTTGTGCTTTTTGGTTACGTCTCCCATCTTCCTCGGCCGGCCCATATCGATGTAATTCTGCTCGACCATGCTTTTGTGCTCTTGCACGAAAGGTTCGGTCAGTTTTAAGTGTTGTAGCGCGACCCGGTGAGCCCTGTCAAAGTCGTCGCGTCGATTTTCAATGCCGACATGGACTGAGCGGTAGCCCTCGCGGTGACCGACTCCAGCGAGCCTCCCGAGGTGCGTCCTGGGGGGTAGACCAACATGATCCTCGTCGTCCTCGGTGCTTAGATAATTCTGGCAGAAGGAGATGCACTCGTAGGTTAGAAACCCCTTGGCCATGCTTGCGTCTGGACGGGCCCTATTGCGAACGTATCCTTTCATGACACCGTTCTGCGAGGGAAGTATTACCCAATTTATTGATTCGACACAAGGGGAGACAAAGAATACTTGTAAGCCTTAACACGGAGTTGTCAATTCAGCTGCACCTGGAAACAGACTTGCTCGCAAGAGTTTATCAGTAGTAACAGTTCTATGGTAGTGGAAATAGTGAAATAACAGGTGAAATAAAGACAGCAGTAGTGATTATAGTAAACAGCAGGATTAAAATACTGTAGGCACAGGGACGGATTTAACGGGCGTTGCATGGATGAGAGAAACTCATGTAACAATCAAAGCATGGGCATTTGCAGATAATAATAAAACGGTATCCAAGTACTAATCAATCAATAGGCATGTGTTCCATATTTAGTCGTACGTGCTCGCAATGAGAAACTTGCACAACATCTTCTGTCCTACCAGCCGGTGGCAGGGCCTCTAGGGAAACTACTGGATATTAAGGTACTCCTTTTAATAGAGTACCGGAGCAAAGCATTAACACTCCGTGAACACATGTGATCCTCACATCTCTACCATCCCCTCCGGTTGTCCCGATTTATGTCACTTCGGGGCCATTGGTTCCGGACAGCGACATGTGTATACAACTTATAGGTAAGATCATAAACAACGAATATCTTCATGAATCAATAACATGTTCAGATCTGAGATCATGGCACTCGGGCCCTAGTGACAAGCATTAAGCATAACAAGTTGCAACAATATCATAAAAGTGACATCTACGGATACTAGGCACTATGCCCTAACAATCTTATGACTATTACATGACCAATCTCATCCAATCCCTACCATCCCCTTCAGCCTACAGCGGGGGAATTACTCACACATGGATGGGGGAAACATTGCTGGTTGATGGAGAGGCGTTGGCGGTGATGGCGGTGAAGATCTCCTCCAATTCCCCGTCCGGCGGAGTGCCGAACGGAGACTTCTGGCTCCCGCGACGGAGTTTCGCGATGTGGCGGCTCTCTGGAGGGTTTCTGGCGATGTCGACTTCTCCCCGTGCGTTTTCAGGTCGAAACCAATAAGTAGTCCGAAGGGGGGCGTCGGAGGCCGGCCGAGGGGGCCAGACCACATGGCCGCGCGGGCCCCCCGGGCCGCGCCGCCATGTGGTGTGGGGCCCTCGGGCCTCCACCTCCTTTGCCCTTCTGGCTCCGTCAATATTTTGGTAAAATAGGGCCATCTGAAGAAATTCCGAGGATTTTCCCGAAAGTTGGATTTCTGCACAAAAACGAGACACCAGAGCAGTTCTGCTGAAAACAGCGTTAGTCCGTGTTAGTTGTATCCAAAATACACAAATTAGAGGCAAAACAATAGCAAAAGTGTTCGGGAAAGTAGATACGTTTTGGACGTATCAACTCCCCCCAAGCTTAGCTTATTGCTTGTCCTCAAGCAATTCAGTTAACAACTGAGCGATAAAAGAACTTTCACGAACACATTTGCTCATATGATGTATATATTCTCATGCTATGGCTAATACTTAAGCAGTTCATAATGAGATACATGCAAATAAGATCATCCAACAGCTATGTCAATCATGGAGAGGTACCAACAATTAATAATAAGCATCATGAATCATGTATGTAAGCAAGATTGCAATGTTCATAAGAGAATATGATAAAGTGGTATCTCGCTTGCCCGTATTTGATCGGCAAAACATAAATGCCGAGGCACCTCTTGAGTTCATAGAAAGACTAGAAATAGTGATTGTCAAAGATAAAAGCATCAAAGTTATACCACGATCAATCATATTTTGAGACAAGCATATTATACTAAGAATGACAGTTGTGCTCTCAAGACAGTGCTCAAAGAAAGAATGGAGACACAACATAAAAGTAAAAGATTGACCCTTCGCAGAGGGAAGCAGGGATTAACATGCGCTAGAGCTTTTCATTTATAAAACAGGAGTAAAATTATTTTGAGAGGTGTTTGTTGTTGTCAACGAATGGTAATGGGTACACTAACTACCTCATCAACCGGACTCACAAGAGCGGCTCCCATTTTATTTATTTTTGGTTGGCACTCCTTCCAACCTTTCTTTCACAAACCATGGCTAACCGAATCCTCGGGTGCCTGCCAACAATCACATACCATGAAGGAGTGCCTTTTTTTTAAGTTTTATTATGATGATGACACTCCCCCAACCTTTGCTTACACAAGCCATGGCTAACCGAATCCTTCGGGTGCCGTCCAACAATCACAAACCATGGAGGAGTGTCTATTTAAGTTAATTAATTTGGGACTGGGAATCCCATTGCCAGCTCTTTTTGCAAAATTATTGGATAAGCGGATGTGCCACTAGTCCATATGAGAGTCCGTCAAAAGTAAATGACAAGGTTGAAAGCTAAACACCACATACTTCTTCATGAGCTATGAAACATTAACACAAATTGAGAAGCATTTTGAAAGTTTTAAAGGTAGCGCATGAGAATTTACTTGGAATGGTTTGAAATGCCATGCATAGGTATTTATAGTGGACACTTTTGGAACAACTTGGTTTTCAGGTGTTTGGAAGCACGAGCGGCGTTCCCGCTCAGTACAAGTGAAGGCTAGCAAAAGACTAGGGAGCGACAAATCAAGAGAGCAGTAACTGTCATAATCATGCTTGCGGCAAAATAAATTAACGGAAGCATAAAAGTGATACAAGAACTCTGAAGCAATATAAATCATCGAGGCTTAATTGACTTTTTGTTCAGTCATATGCATGCGTGAGCATGTGCCAAGTCGATATAAATGAATTATTCAGAGGAGGATACCACAATGCCATACTTACTTATGAATAAAACAATGCAAGCAAACATCCATGACATGCTACTCATATTAATAAATTGGAGCTAAACATGAGAGATCATGAACTACTAGACTTTCTCAAATAACATATACCTCACATGAACCAACTAAGCATGCTCACATGGATGAGTATATGTACAAAAATGAAAACAAATAGAGTTCATACCAGCCTCTCACCACAATCAGATTGTCGTAGATCGTCATTATTGCCTTTTCACTTGTGTAGCTTGGATAATATGAAATGAAAACCACGCTCCAGCCACCGAAGACCATTGAACTCATGATGAACTTTACAAACCAAAGAAGAACAGCAAATATTTTTGGTGTTTTCGAATTAGAAACAAGCATGAAAGAAAACAAGCAAACAAAGCAAAATCTTTTTGGGTTTTCTTATAGCAAACTAACGATAGCAAATAAAGTAAACTAAGAGCAAGGAACCAAATAAACAAATGGTGAAGAGAAACAACAGAAATATTTTTGGTCTTTTTGTGTTTTAGGAAAGAAACAAAGTGAAAACAAAAGAATGCAAACTAACAGAAACACAGAAAAGCAGGATGACAGAAATCTGCCAAATCCTGACAGCAGTACAGAAATCGAATTTAACAAAAATCTTCCATTGCTCAGACCAAAAAGTGTTCAACTAATGAAAGTTAGATAACAACCTGGGGAACATGCTCAAAAATTGGCAACTCAAAATAACGTTCTGGCTGTGCGTACGAATTTTTTTGGTAACAGCACAGAATCTGTTTTTGGACAGCACTTCCCCAAATATCATCTCCCTCTCATTAGAAAACCACTCTAGAGACTAAACAAGTATGTACAAGTATCCAGCAATCATAATATGCAAAGAATGAGTGATGCCGGTATACCTCCCCCAAGCTTAGGCTTTTGGCCTAAGTGGAGTTCATTCCCACGGTCCCCATGAAGTGGTGTCTTCGTAATATGACGAAGAACGACCCGGTTCCATGTATGTGCTGGAGGAAACGTCGGGGTACGTGACGGTGTAGTCGTAGGAGGGCTCGGCGTTCTCGGAGTCATGTTGCTGGTGGAATTCTTGTATCTTCATATGCTCCTCCACCACCTCCTTTGTTAGCGACCATGATTGCCTGTCAATATTAAACAAACCTTGCTGGGGAAGAGGGATTTCTTTCTCATTCCCATCAGCAAACAACATTTTATAGACAATATTATCTATAGTGGAGTTAGTAGTAACAAAACGATGGCTCTTCATAGCAGCAATATCTAGCTTCCTAGGGGTTAATGGTACATCATTAGAATCAAGAGGAATATCTAGATGTGTTAAAATGCGCAGTGCAATAGTTCCTCCAAAAATAGGCCCCCTGCTAGACAGGCGGCGAGCAATAAGAGAACCAAGATGGTAAGGTGTCTCTCCAGTAAGTGCAACATTCAAGAAAGCAAGATGGTAGCTAGAGATGTTACTAGTATTTTCTCTACCCAAAATGCTAGTACTAATGTAATATGCGAAATACTTAATAGCGGGGAGTTGAATGTTTCTTATCTTCCCTCGCTGGATGGTGCGGCAATCATCCCCGGTGATCCCTCGGTAGAGCTCCAACAAGTCCCGGGGGTTGTCATCAATCCTCCTTGCTGTACCTACAGGGGCAATACCCAATGCACAACAAAATTCCTCCAATTTCATGGTAACAGGAATATCATAAATCTTGAATGCGACTGTCGGCTCATATTCCGTGTTGTGGAACTTGAAGCTCTCAACGAAAACTTTGGTGAGCCTGTAATATTGTCCCCTCTCGTCTCCCACGTAGGTGGCTAGGCCTGCCCTGTTGACGAGGGTGAAGAAGTCATCCAATATCCCTGCATTGGTCAGAAACTCATAACAAGGGAAGGATGAAGCATTAGGGGCCCCATGGTCCTCCTCGGGCGCGAAGCTAGGCGCGATGACATCCTCATTGTAGGATCGCCTAATTTGAGTAGACGCCCTTGAGGGCCTACCGGTGCTGGTTGTTGCTTTCTTGAACAACTCTCCAAACTTGAATTTCTTCATCTTCCCCTTCTGAAATTTTCAACAATCATTATAAAATTTGATTTCAAGGTGTGTAATTGAAGGGAACTACTATAGGAACTTGCTAGAGTACTACACATGCATCAAAACTAATTTCTACCACTTAGAACAAGCATGCAAGCCCACTAAACATGTTATCTACAGCAGCAAAATATTCAATATATACTCAACCAAATGAAATTCTAATTGGACAATCAAAGGAGTCACATACCAAGGAGTAAATGTGCCAAATTTCAGACAGAAATCTGGGCTGAGCAAGGAGATCGAAAAATCGCGAGTTCTTGAGCAGAAACACGAGTGAGAGGAACTTGGTACGAGTTTTTTCGGGAGAGAGAAGGTGCTGGGAGGAAGAGATGATGAAGTGGGGCAAGGGGTGGCCCACACCACATGGTGGCGCGGCCCCCTTGCTGGCCGCGCCAGCCTATGGTGTGGCACCCCCTGGTGCCCCACAGGTCATCCTCTGGTGCTCCCAGGTGCCTCGTCGAAAAATAGGACCAACGGTGTAATTTTTGTAATTTTTAGAGAACTTTGAAAAATGCACATTTCTGGGTATTAAATTAATGATTACTGCGCAGGAAAATGATTTCTAAAATCTTAAATGACTAAAGCATATTGCAAAACAAAAGTGCTACAGCAAATAAAATAAGTGAAGGGAGAAAGAAAGAAAGAAGTGTTGTTTAGCTCTTTTATGCAATAAAATATACTTGTTAACAAGGTTGATCAAGTCTTGCTACCAAATAAATTTTATATGACATAAGAAGAAATAAACCTCAAATCAATCATGTTACCTTATATTGAATTGATATGGATCCAATCACAAGAGTTTGATATTCTTCTTTAGGCTCATATATAGGACAATCAATGGATCCCACTTTGATAGTTTTCACATTAAAAATTGTATTGACTCCACATATTTTATCAATCCTCTTGGGAAAATAGACAGTGTGTTCCTTATCATCAACATTGAAAGTAACCATGCCTTTATTGCAATCAATAACAGCCCCTGCAGTATTAAGAAAGGGTCTTCCAAGAATAATGGACATATTATCATCTTCAGGCATTTCCAACACAACAAAATCAGTTAATATCAAGCAATGTTGAGTAACTTGAACAGGAACATTTTCACATAAACCAACAGGAATAGCAGTAGATTTATCAGCCATTTGCAAAGATATATCAGTAGGTATCAATTTATCTAAATCAAGTCTCTTATAAAGAGAAAAAGGCATCACACTCACACCTGCTCCCAAATCACATAGAGCAGTTCTAACATAATTATTCTTGATGGAACAAGGAATAGTCGGTATACCTGGGTCGCCCAACTTCTTTGGAATCTTACCATTGAAGGAGTAATTAGCGAGCATAGTGGAAATTTCCTCATTGGGGATTTTCCTTTTGTTAGTAACAATATCTTTCATATACTTTGAATAAGGAGGCAATTTAATAGCATCAGTCAAAGGAATTTGCAAAAATAAAGGTTTCATCCAATCACAAAATTTATTATAATGTTCCTCTTCCTTTGATTTAAGTTTCTTAGCAGGAAAAGGCATTTGCTTTTGAACCCAAGGTTCTCTTTCATTACCATGTTTCTTTGTAATAAAGTCTTCTTTAGTATACTTTTTATTTTTAGCATGCTTTTCAGGTTCTTTTTCAATTTCTTCTTTATCAGGAGTATCATTCTTATCATTATCTTCCTCATGTTCATTACCACTTTCAGTTTCAGCATCAGAAATAGAAATACTATTAGGATCATTAACAGGTTCAGAGGATTCTACAACATTCTTATGTTTCTTTTTCTTTTTCTTAGATGGAGCACTAGTTTTAATTAGTTGAGAATCTTGTTCAACTCTTTTGGGATGCCCTTCAGGATATAGAGGATCCTGGGTAGAAACACCACCTCTAGTTGTTACTTCATAAGCATGCTTTTCTTTAGAATTATTTCCCAACAAGTCATTTTGCACTTTAGTAAGTTGATCAATTTGAGTTTGAACCATTTGAAAATGTTTAACAAGTATCTTAACATCATTGGAGGTTCTCTCCACAATACCATGCAATTCACTAATAGCTCGAGAATTTTCCATTAAATGATTCTCTACTCTCATATTAAAGTTTTCTTGCTTAACAATATAATTATCAAATTCATCTAAGCATTGAGCAGGAGATTTTGAATACGGAATATCTTCCCTAGTAAAGTGTTGAAGCGAGTGTACCTCAATCATGGATGAAGGGGGAATTGTCTCACATATATCTTCAATAGGAGGTAAATTCTTCACATCTTCAGGTTTAATACCCTTCTCCTTAAGAGACTTCTTGGCTTCCCTCATATCTTCATCATTTAATTTAATCATACCCCTCTTCTTCACTATCGGTGTCGGGGTTGGTTCAGGTGTAGACCAATCATCATGATTCCGGCCTATTTTAGCCAATAATTCTTCAGCGTCTTCTGGAGTTCTTTTCCTGAAAACACAACCAGCACAACTATCCAGGTATGCCCTAGACTCAATAGTTAGTCCACTATAAAATATATCAAGTAAATCATGCTTTTCCAAATCATGGTCAGGCTGAGCTCTAATAAGAGAACAAAATCTCGCCCAAGCCTCAGGCAATTTCTCTCCATCTTCCTGGTCAAAATTATAAATTCTCTGCAAAGCAGCATGTTGAGCACTAGCAGGAAAGTATTTTCGAAAGAAAACATCACGCAAATCAGTTGGAATTTTAATAGAACCAGGAGGCAAATTATTATACCAAGTTTTAGCATCATCCTTTAATGAGAACGGAAAAATTTTAGCGACAAAATAAGTACGCATCTTGACATCATCAGAAAACACGCCACTAAGAGTAGATAACTCAGTCAAGTGTTCAACAGCACTTTCTTTTTCAGTACCACAAAAGGGTGTTTTCTCAACAATAGCTATATGAGATAGATCAAGAGAAAAATCATAATCTTTATCCCTAATGTTTATAGGGGATGTGGCAAATTTAGGATCAGGAGATGGTTTATATCTAACAGCATGTTCTGCAAGCAACTTTTTAATTTTTCTTGCATCAGTAGTAGCCTTGCATTTTTCAATAAAATCATTATCAAGCTCTACATAATCTTCATCAAGATCATCACTAGAATATTCAACAGACTCAGGTGAATTAACAGGTGTAGCAGCATTAGGAGTTTCAGTATTTTCAATTTGTCTAGACTTAGCAATTGTAGCATCTAGAAAAGATCCCAATGAACCACTATCATCAAGCACAGCAGAAACATTATCAATATTATGAGAATTTTCAGATTCAGCAGAAGTACCAGCACGCGAAGCATGTGGCGGTGAAACAAGTTTATCAATCACAGAGGGTGAATCAAGAGCAGCAGAGGTACTCAGAGTTGTACCTTTTCTTGTAGTGGATGGTAATATGGCGATCTTAGTATCGCGAGGTTTACCCATAATGGAGAATTTGCAGCGAACAATATCAATCCAAGTGAACTTCCAAATAAAGCTATGCTCCCCGGCAACGGCGCCAGAAAATAGTCTTGATGACCCACAAGTATAGGGGATCGCAACAGTCTTCGAGGGAAGTATTACCCAATTTATTGATTCGACACAAGGGGAGACAAAGAATACTTGTAAGCCTTAACAGCGGAGTTGTCAATTCAGCTGCACCTGGAAACAGACTTGCTCGCAAGAGTTTATCAGTAGTAACAGTTCTATGGTAGTGGAAATAGTGAAATAACAGCAGCGAAATACAGCAGTAGTGATTATAGTAAACAGCAGGATTAAAATACTGTAGGCACAGGGACGGATTTAACGGGCGTTGCATGGATGAGAGAAACTCATGTAACAATCAAAGCATGGGCATTTGCAGATAATAATAAAACGGTATCCAAGTACTAATCAATCAATAGGCATGTGTTCCATATTTAGTCGTACGTGCTCGCAATGAGAAACTTGCACAACATCTTCTGTCCTACCAGCCGGTGGCAGCCGGGCCTCTAGGGAAACTACTGGATATTAAGGTACTCCTTTTAATAGAGTACCGGAGCAAAGCATTAACACTCCGTGAACACATGTGATCCTCACATCTCTACCATCCCCTCCGGTTGTCCCGATTTATGTCACTTCGGGGCCATTGGTTCCGGACAGCGACATGTGTATACAACTTATAGGTAAGATCATAAACAACGAATATCTTCATGAATCAATAACATGTTCAGATCTGAGATCATGGCACTCGGGCCCTAGTGACAAGCATTAAGCATAACAAGTTGCAACAATATCATAAAAGTGACATCTACGGATACTAGGCACTATGCCCTAACAATCTTATGACTATTACATGACCAATCTCATCCAATCCCTACCATCCCCTTCAGCCTACAGCGGGGAATTACTCACACATGGATGGGGGAAACATTGCTGGTTGATGGAGAGGCGTTGGCGGTGATGGCGGTGAAGATCTCCTCCAATTCCCCGTCCTGGAGGCCAGAACGGAGACTTCTGGCTCCCGCGACGGAGTTTCGCGATGTGGCGGCTCTCTGGAGGGTTTCTGGCGATGTCGACTTCTCCCCGTGCGTTTTCAGGTCGAAACCAATAAGTAGTCCGAAGGGGGCGTCGGAGGCCGGCCGAGGGGGCCAGACCACATGGCCGCGCGGGCCCCCCGGGCCGCGCCGCCATGTGGTGTGGGGCCCTCGGGCCTCCACCTCCTTTGCCCTTCTGGCTCCGTCAATATTTTGGTAAAATAGGGCCATCTGAAGAAATTCCGAGGATTTTCCCGAAAGTTGGATTTCTGCACAAAAACGAGACACCAGAGCAGTTCTGCTGAAAACAGCGTTAGTCCGTGTTAGTTGTATCCAAAATACACAAATTAGAGGCAAAACAATAGCAAAAGTGTTCGGGAAAGTAGATACGTTTGGACGGGCCCTATTGCGAACGTATCCTTTCATGACACCGTTCTGCCTTTCGAAAGGCATCATGTTGTGGAGGAACGTTGGGCCGAGCTGCTTGATGTCTTCAACGACATGGAGAAGGAGATGGACGCATATATCACAGAATGCAGGCGGGAAGTAAATCTCGAGCTCACATAGTATCACCACGATCTCATCCTGTAGCATCTTGAGCTGCCTCACGCCGATCGACTTCCTGGTGATAACGTCAAAAAAGTTGCATAGGCCAAACAGCGTATCACGGACGTGCTCGTCCATTATGCCTCGGATCGCAACGGGAAGTATCTGCGTCATTAGCACGTGGCAATCGTGAGACTTCATCCCGGTGAACCTCTTCTTCGCTACGTCCAGATATCTGCTTATATTCCCCGAGTAACCGTGAGGAACTTTCACTCCTAGGAGGCACCTGAAAAACTGCTCGAGCTCCTCCGGACTCGTTGTGAAGCAGGCAGCGGGAAGCTGCACCGCGTTCTTCTTGGCCCTTTTACGGAGACGTTGAGTCCCTTCCGTCTGTTCATCATCATCATCGTCGTCGTCAGTATCGGGGGCTTGAAGATCTTTCCTGATGCCAAAATGTTTAAGATCATATCTTGCTTTCGGTCCATCCTTGGACTTTTCTGAGTTGCAAAGAGTGCCAAGCAGACTCTCGGTAACGTTCTTCGTAATGTGCATGACATCGAGGCTGTGGGGCGTGTGGAGGACCTTCCAGTACTCCAAGTCGTGGAAAACAGACCTCGCTTTCCATACACCGAGCAGCGGCTCTGGCTTCGGTCGCTTCTTTCCCGGCGCTGGGCACTCCTTCCAATTTTTCAGAAGATCATCGATTTCTGCGCCGCTCCTCGGGCGTGGGGGTCCATCGGGCTCATCTTTACCATTGAATAGATCACCGCGTTTTCTCCACGGGTGATCCAAGCGAAGCCACCTTCGAGCACCTGGGTAGACGGTTTTCGAGGACCCGGGATCCCTTGGTAGTTGTAGATGCGGGGTATCGTCCATGCACTTCACACAGCCGTTGAATCCGTGGCCCACCTGGGCAGATACATATGCGTAACCAGGATAGTCCGTGACCGTCGTGATCAACGCGGCTCTCATATCGAAATAAGTTCTAGTGTAGGCGTCCCACGTACGGGGTGGCGTCTTCCACAACGTGTCTAACTCCTCTTTCAGCAGCCCGAGATACAAATGCATGTCGACACCTGGTTGTTTCGGCCCCTGAATGAGAATACTCAGGTGTATGTACCTTTGCTTGGTGCACAGCCACGGGGGTAGGTTGTAAGGCCATACAAACACAGGCCAGGTGCTATGCGTGCTACTCTGGTTGCCGAACGGATTGAGTCCATCGGTGCTCATACCCAGCCTGATGTTCCTTGCGTCGCCCCCGAACCTAGGGAAGGCGATGTCCAATGCTTGCCACTGTCCAGCGTCTGAAGGGTGTGTCAGCATATAGCCCATCTCCGGATCTTCTTCGGGCTTCTGCCTTTCCGCGTGCCATTGCATGAGCTTTGCTTCCTTAGGGTCCACGAAATACCGCTGCAGACGGGGAGTGATAGGAAAGTACCATACCACCTTTCGAGGTACCTTCTTGTTCCCAACCTTGTACCGTCCGTGGCCACACACCGGACATGTGGTTCTGTCCTTGTACTCGCACCTATAAATCACACAATCATTAATGCAGGCGTGGTATTTTTCGTGCGGTAGGTCAAGGGGACACACGACTTTCTTGGCCTCCTCGGTACTACTTGGCAATGTGTTCCCCTCCGGGAGACGATCGTGCCAGAATTTTAAGTTCTTGCTGAAGCTGGAATCGGTCCACTTGTTCTGCGTCTTCATCTGCAGGTAATCAAGCGTTACATGCAAGCGTGTATCCTGCGGACGACACCCAGGAAAGATCGGAGTCATCCCGTCTTTCTCCATTTGCGACAGCTTGGCTCTCTCTCTAGCTGCAACTCTATCGTTGCTCGTCTCCTGGAGGAGAAGATCTTGAACATGAGAGTCCCGCAAGGCCGAAATTAGCGGGGTCGCGCCGGAATCTTCTTCTTCATCATGATGATGTTCTCCGCCGGCATCTTCTTCTTCATGATGATCTTCTCCGCCGACTTCTTCTTCATGATGATAGTCCCCGTCGGCATGATGATAGTCTTCTTCATGATGATAGTCATCTCGCTCTACATGGTCTTCATGCGCACCATTTGATGGGGCCGGCCGCGCCTGGTTGTCTTGCATGAAACCGCGCCTCAGCAGGTGCTCCTCCAGTTGTCCGGAATCAGGGTTGATCCAGCGCTCGAGTTTGCATGATCGACACGGACATCTTATCTGGCGCCTATTGTTCCGAATCATGTCCTCCTTCGCGTCTATCTTGTATCTAGAGATTCGAGCGGAACTCATCGAGAGGACCATGCTTGCCTGCAAATGGTATACATAGAACAGGAAATTAGAACCGCACCAAATGCACACACATGCATGGGCCGTACCTCTCCTCAAGGTATTACATGGAGCGGAAAAATTCGGCATGACCTCTCCTCAAAGTAGGACATATGGGTAGTGCAAAACTTGCCGAAACGGAAATGAATCAACATTTCGGCAAACATCCATGCACCACACCGGCACACACACACAAGCGCTTCACCTGCAACAACCATCCATACACACGACGGCCACACAAGATCTACAAGCATATGCATGTCTCCTCCAAGCATATGTATGTCTCCTCCAACTACTCACCTTCTAGATTCGATACCGAGACGAGACCGCGATCGATGAGTTCGAGAGGAGGAGAGAGTATGGAGAGCCTTCTCCTCAACTCCAATTAAGTATCAACCAAACTAAGTGCAATAAATACCAAAGCAAGTGAAAAGTAGAGTCAAAATGGTATGAGAGAGAAGGGGGGACGAGCTAGATGGAGGAAGAAGAATGGCTTGTGTAGTGTGGTAGGTGGGAGGTTGGCTCACTTTTGTATATCTAGTTCGCTAATTCTGTGGCGCACCTGAACATATGCGCCACAGAATACCTTATTTCTGTGGCGCACGAGCCAAGCTGCGCCACAGAATAGCTTATTTTTGTGGCGCACTGTGGTCGTGCGCCACAGAAAAGCTTATTTTTGTGGCGCACCCTTGTACATGCGCCATAGAAATAGTAAAACCAATGATTGGGGGTGTCAGCTGGTGGGGCCCACCATGTTTTTGTGGCGCACGGTTCCTCGGTGCGCCACAAAAGTAAGCTATTTCTGTGGCGCAGCATGCTGGGTGCGCCACAAAATAATATTCTGTGGCGCATTTTCTGTGGTGCGCCACAGAACTAAGCTCTGCCTATAAGGGTTTTCCTACTAGTGTCTTCATGCTAGACTTCATAAGACAATTTAATTAGGGGTTAGGGGGTAGATACATGATTTGTCTGGTTTGAATATGTCCAAACCTTGCTTCTTTATCAACTTGAATGCTTACTATATGACATAAGAATGCTTACCATATGTTTGAATTTTAAAAGCATATAGTCTTCTTATGTCTCATATAGTAAACATTCAAAAGTTTTTCTTTGAGAGAGTAGCATGCATTCAAAAGTTGATAAATAAGATTTGGACATATTCAAACTAGTCAAATCATGTATCTAGACCCCCTAACCCTAAACTCTGTCTTATGAAGTCAAGCATGAAGAAGTGCTTTTGTTTTCAAACATGGAAATTTCACAAACCTCCCAAAAGCTTCATTTTACAGTGACTAAGAAGGATCCAGGCTTACCTTTTCATTTTTATTTTTTAAACTTGTTTAAATCTTGATCAAACATAGGATTTGACCAAGATTCAAATGGGCATAAAAAATCAGGAAAAAATCAAAAAATGAAAAAACAAAGCACATATATATCCTTCTTATGTCATATATATAGTAAGCATTCAATTAATTTGATAATTAAACAAGGTGTATATATATTGAAACTAGAAAAAAGCATGTATCTACCCATGCATAACCCTATACTTTTGTCTTATGAAGACGTCAAGGATGAAGAGAAGTGGATTTGGGTTTCAAACATGGAAATTTCAAAAACCTCCCAACATGTATATATCTACCCCTAACCCTAATCTTTGTCTTATGAAGCCAAGCATATGAAGAGAAGTGATTTTGGGTTTCAAACATGGAAATTTCAAAAACCTCCCAAAAGCTTCATTTTAGAGAGACTAAGAATGATCCATGCTTACCTTTTCATTGCCATGTTTTAAACTTGTTTTAACCTTGGTCAAACCTAGTATTTGACCAAGATTCAAATGGGCGTAAAAGTTCAGAAAAAGTCAAAAAATGAAAAACCAAAGCACACATATATATAGCCTTCTTATGTCATATAGTAAGCATTCAAGTTGATAAACAAGGTCTAGACATATTCAAACAAGAAAAATCATGTATCTACACACCTAACCATAAACTCTGTCTTAAGTGGTTTTGGGATTCAAACATGGAAATTTCACAAGCCTCCCAAAAGCTTCATTTTACAGTGACTAATTAAGGAGGATCCATGCTTACCTTTTGGCTTAAACGTTTGAAACCAAAAACCACTTCTCTTCATGCATGCTTGACTTCATAAGACATAGTTTAGCTAGGGAGTTAGTAGATACATGATTTTCCTGGTTTGAATATGTCTAGACCTGGTTTATCAACTTAATTGATTGTTTACTATATGACATAAGAAGACTATGTGCCTTGGTTTTTAATTTTTCTGTGTTTTTTAATTTTATGCCCATATATTTGAATCTTGGTCAAATTAATCCTAGGTTTGACCAAGATTTAAACAAGTTTAAAACATGAAAATGAAAAGGGAAGCATGTATATATCCTTCTTAGTCACTCTAAAATGAAGCTTTTGGGATGTTCTTGAAATTTCCATGCATGTTTGAAACCCAAAACGACTTCTCTTCATGCTAGACTTCATAAGATCGACAGGGTGTAGATACATGATTTGTCTGGTTTGGATATACCTAGACCTCGTTTAACTTGAGTGCATACACGATATGGCATAAGAAGACTATGTGCTTTTGTTTTTGATTTTTTTGATTTTTTTGAATTTTGTGCCCACCCATTTGTATCTTGGTCAAATCCTAGGCTTGATAATGATTTAAACAAGTTTAAAATATGAAAATGCAAAGGTAAGCATGCATGGATCCTTCTTAGTCACTCTAAAATGAAGCTTTTGGGAGGGTTTTTGAAATTTCCATGTTTGAAACCCAAAACCACTTCTCTTCATATGCTTGACTTCATAAGACGGAGTTTAGGGGTTAGGGCCGGGGTATAGATACATGATTTGTCTAGTTACTATATGACATAAGAAAACTATTTGCTTTGGTTTTTCTTTTTTCTGATTTTTTTCAATTTTGATGCCCATTTGAATCTTGTCAAATCCCAAGTTTGACCAAGATAATTTGAACAAGCTTAAAACATGAATATGAAAAGGGAAGCATGTATCCTTCTTTGTCACTCTAAAATGAAGTTTTTGGGAGGTTTTTCATATTTCCATGTTTGAAACCCAAAACCACTTCTCTTCGTATGCTTGACTTCATAAGACAGAGTTCAGGGGTTAGGGGTATAGATACATGATTTGTCTAGTTTGAATATGTCTAGACCTTGTTTATCAACTTTAATGCTTACTATATGACATAAGAAAACTATTTGCTTTGGTTTTTCTTTTTCTGTTTTTTTTTTTTTTGATGCCCATTTGAATCTTGTCAAATCCTAGGTTTGACCAAGATAATTTAAACAATCTTAAAACATGAATATGAAAAGGGAAGCATGTATCCTTCTTAGTCACTCTAAAATGTAGTTTTTGGGAGGTTTTTGAAATTTCCATGTTTGAAACCCAAAACCACTTCTCTTCATGCTTGACTTCATAAGACATAGTTTAGGGGTTAGATACATGATTTGTCTGGTTTTAATATGTCTAGACCTTGTTTATCAACTTGAATGCTTACTATATGACATAAGAAGACTATGTGATTTGGTTTTTCATTTTTCTGTTTTTTATTTATTTTTCTGCCCATTTGAATCTTGGTCAAATCCTAGGTTTGAACAAGATTTAGACAAGTTTAACACGTGAAATTAAACGAATAAGTAAGCCTTGATCCTTCTTAGTCACTCCAAAATGTACCAATTGATAGTGTTAACTTTGCTTCATGGAAAAAATAATGTCATGTAAATGAGTTAACTTGGATTTCCTACCCTTGAATCCATAGGAAACTTTGTTCTAATGCACTATAATAATCAACCGAGTTTTTACACCAACAGGTCTGTCACTTACGTGTGGTGCCCACGCGTGTGGTCCCACACTTCAGTGAGCACAAGTCACGTGCAATAGGTACGCAAACTCCCAGCCATCTTCTTTGTCAAGAGAAGACGCATCAGGATGCGTATTGGAAGTCTGTGGGTCCTTCTGGATCCTTCGGTTGTCCCTCTCACACAAAAAACAAATCTCTCTCATTCTCGGCCTCGCTCGACTCGCTCGCTCGCACCTCCTGCTCCCTGACAAACCCTGCACAAAAGTCAACGTCATCACCCAAAAAAGGGGAGACACCATAATGCTCTCCCTTCTTCTCTCCTTCCGAGTGATCCCTCTTCCTTCGAGTTTCACTCGACTGGAAAACACCCATGTGCTGCATAGTAATAATAAAAAGGTAGTACTCGTAGAAAAATCGATATACGAATCTATAATTAAATAGGTTAAACTAGGGTTTTTCCCAGTTCTACAGATCAAGGGTTCAAAAAATCCAACTACGGGGTTCGAACAACACGATTCTAATCCAAGAATTTTTTCAACCTAGGTCACCCAAATGGCCTCAAACTATAGGGTTAGCATCTAGTGCAGTATGTGTGAAAATGTATGCACTATGTGTGCTATAACTTGTATGTCTTTCAAATTTGAACCAAATTTGAATAAGTTTGAAATATTTGAAAAGGGGCTTTTGGCTTAAACGTTTGAAACCAAAAACCACTTCTCTTCATGCATGCTTGACTTCCTAAGACAGAGTTTAGCTAGGGTTAGGAGGTAGATGCATGATTTTCCTGGTTTGAATATGTCTAGACCTTGTTTATCAACTTAATTGAATGCTTACTATATGACATAAGAATACTATGTGCCTTGTTTTTTGATTTTTTGATTTTTTTTTAAAAATTTTATGCCCATTTGAATCTTGGTCAAATCCTAGGTTTGAACATGGTTTAAACAAGTTTAAATCATGAATATGAAAAATTAGTCATATAGTAAGCATTCAAGTTGATAAACAAGGTCTAAACATATTCAAACAAGAAAAATCATGTATCTACACACCTAACCATGAACTCTGTCTTAAGAGGTTTTGGGTTTCAAACATGGAAATTTCACAAACCTCCCAAAAGCTTCATTTTACAGTGACTAATTAAAAGGATCCATGGGGCCTTTTGGCTTAAACGTTTGAAACCAAAACCACTTCTCTTCATGCATGCTTGACTTCATAAGACAGAGTTTAGCTAGGGTTAGGGGGTAGATACATGATTTTCCTGGTTTGAATATGTCTAGACCTGGTTTATCAACTTAATTGATTGTTTACTATATGACATAAGAAGACTATGTGCCTTGGTTTTTAATTTTTCTGTTTTTTTTTTGAATTTTATGCCCATATATTTGAATCTTGGTCAAATTAATCCTAGGTTTGACCAAGATTTAAACAAGTTTAAAAATGAAAATGAAAAGGGAAGCATGTATATATCCTTCTTAGTCACTCTAAAATGAAGCTTTTGGGATGTTCTTGAAATTTCCATGCATGTTTGAAACCCAAAACGACTTCTCTTCATGCTAGACTTCATAAGATCGACAGGGTGTAGATACATGATTTGTCTGGTTTGGATATACCTAGACCTCGTTTAACTTGAGTGCATACACGATATGGCATAAGAAGACTATGTGCTTTTGTTTTTCATTTTTCTGATTTTTTTGAATTTTGTGCCCACCCATTTGTATCTTGGTCAAATCCTAGGCTTGATAATGATTTAAACAAGTTTAAAATATGAAAATGCAAAGGTAAGCATGGATCCTTCTTAGTCACTCTAAAATGAAGCTTTTGGGAGGGTTTTTGAAATTTCCATGTTTGAAACCCAAAACCACTTCTCTTCATATGCTTGACTTCATAAGACGGAGTTTAGGGGTTAGGGCCGGGGTATAGATACATGATTTGTCTAGTTACTATATGACATAAGAAAACTATTTGCTTTGGTTTTTCTTTTTTCTGATTTTTTTCAATTTTGATGCCCATTTGAATCTTGTAAATCCCAAGTTTGACCAAGATAATTTGAACAAGCTTAAAACATGAATATGAAAAGGGAAGCATGTATCCTTCTTTGTCACTCTAAAATGAAGTTTTTGGGAGGTTTTTCAAATTTCCATGTTTGAAACCCAAAACCACTTCTCTTCGTATGCTTGAATTCATAAGACAGAGTTCAGGGGTTAGGGGGTATAGATACATGATTTGTCTAGTTTGAATATGTCTAGACCTTGTTTATCAACTTTAATGCTTACTATATGACATAAGAAAACTATTTGCTTTGGTTTTTCTTTTTCTGTTTTTTTTCAATTTTGTTGCCCATTTGAATCTTGTCAAATCGTAGGTTTGACCAAGATAATTTAAACAAGCTTAAAACATGAATATGAAAAGGGAAGCATGTATCCTTCTTAGTCACTCTAAAATGTAGTTTTTGGGAGGTTTTTGAAATTTCCATGTTTGAAACCCAAAACCACTTCTCTTCATGCTTGACTTCATAAGACATAGTTTAGGGTTAGGGGTAGATACATGATTTGTATGGTTTGATATTTCTAGACCTTGTTTATCAACTTTAATGCTTACTATATGACATAAGAAGACTATGTGATTTAGTTTTTCATTTTTCTGTTTTTTTTATTTTTCTGCCCATTTGAGTCTCGGTCAAATCCTAGGTTTGAACAAGATTTAGACAAGTTTAACACGTAAATGAGTTAACTTGGATTTCCTACCCTTGAATCCATAGGAAACTTTGTTCTAATGCACTATAATAATCAATCGAGTTTTTACACCAACAGGTCTGTCACTTACGTGTGGTGCCCACGCTTGAGGTCCCACACTTCAGTGAGCACAAGTCACGTGCAATAGGTACGCAAACTCCCAGCCATCTTCTTTGTCAAGAGAAGACGCATCAGGATGCGTATTGGAAGTCTGTGGGTCCTTCTGGATCCTTCGGTTATCCCTCTCACAAAAAAACAAATCTCTCTCATTCTCAGCCTCGCTCGACTCGCTCGCTCGCTCGCTCGCACCTCCTGCTCACTGACAAACCCTGCAAAAAAGTCAACATCATCACCCGAAAAGGGAAGACACCATAATGCTCTCCCTTCTTCTCTCCTTCCGAGTGATCCCTCTTCCTCTGAGTTTCACTCGACGCGCAAACACCCATGTGCTGCATAGTAATAATAAAAAGGTAGTACTCGTAGAAAAATCGATATACAAATCTATAATTAAATAGGTTAAACTAGGGTTTTGCCCTGTTCTACAGATCAAGGTTCAAAAAATCCAACTACGGGGTTCGAACAACACGATTCTAATCCAACAATTTTTTCGACCTAGGTCACCCAAATGGCCTCAAACTATAGGGTTAGCATCTAGTGCAGTATGTGTGAAAATGTATGCACTATGTGTGCTATAACTTGTATGTCTTTCAAATTTAAACCAAATTTGAATAAATCTATTATATTATTAAAACAACAAACAACCAACGGTGTAGATTAGCTAGGTCTAATTAAACAAAAAACAATGGCCGAGATTAGCTGAGATTAGCTTTTCTCGCGTCCGGGGGCGTCCGGCCGGTGATTTTCCATATCCCCATGTACAATGTCCTTTTTCCCACGACATGACCCAGGCTCTATATTGACCCTTTACTAGGTTTAGATTAGATCCGAATTTCTCCCTAACCATTGGCGATCTTGCCGGACGAAAAGTGACGAGCACCAAGACGATTCTCATCTGTGTTACAAGACGAGTAAGATCGACGGGGAAATATGCGGCAAACACAGCGCGACGGCAGCTGAGCGTCTGGCCGCCACCACAGCGCCACGATTTCTGGCGTCCAGTTCCATCAAGAAAATTGTTCAAACTGATTGCCTAATGCAGCAAGGGGATTTAGGTAGGTTAAGTTCTCTCCTTCACCTATCATGCGGTGCATCATGACGCATTATGCATACACGCAATTTGATAAACCTGTGAGCCTGCAGAGCATCGTATGAAAGATGGAAGTCATCCCATCCATCGCATGCGAAGGACCCAACGAGCAGCCGGGCTGCCCGACGAGGCGACGACGCCGAGCAACAAGGCACCTGCAACATGGTGTCATACGAGGTTCAAATAACAAGAATAGAAGGCACAGTGCTCTCCAGAGGATGAAAAATTGCATTACTGGTTGTGATGGCCGGGACCACAGTTGTAGATTCTGACATAAATAGGAAAAGAAGCCACCAGGTTCGTTCTCATATGCTTTGAAAATATGTACCGTCGATTCTGTAGAAACTACTACATATGAAAAAACAGACAACCACCATTCAGAGTGATAATTCTAGATTATACTGACGTAACTGAATCAAAATGTATATACAATTTGATAGCTAACTGGACCTGAAGACTTAGATGAGATGGTAGAGTGAAGCCTATAGGTGAAATAGTTTGGTAACCTGGTCCATGAAAACATGGATATTTACATTGACTTTGATCTTTGCTGCAACTTTTACGATCTTTCAGTATGAATTGATATCGGTTCACTGTCAGATTATGGTGGCCTGTTTGTCGGAGGATTTAGAAAGAACAAGATTTCTTTCCCCTTTTGGTATTTTTCCCACGGACGTTTGTGTATCCTTATGAAAGCCAATTTGATATGAGGCAAATACTTATTATCTGTTTCTACAGATTTTATATTGGTATATTCACTGGGTGCAAAACTTACGTAAGCCCATTGTTTTGTAAATATTTAAAATGTAAAATTGAATGGATCTTAGTGTACTTATACACTTCTTACATTTAAGAAAGTTTCCTTTAATGTTGTCATTAGATTTTCTACAAAGCCAAAAGCCTCAGCCCAAGCGATGTTTATATATTTCATTTTTTTCTATTTCTATATTTTGGCAGGTGTGAGATTCATTTGGATAATGGTTCGTAGAATACATGACAATAAAATTTCAGTACAAACTATTGGGAGCATATCTGGTACAGTTTACTTGCTTTCTTTTTGATTTTTTGTAGATATTAAGTTGAAAAAGAATATACATGTTTATTCTCCATTAATAATGAAAACGATTAGATGGAGAAAATGTGGAGACGGTTCAGAATAAAATATCCAGGTGGAGTGCACTATTTCACAAAAAGTATCATATGTTTGTAGGAGACGGATTACATCGGATAATGCTTTGTAGAATACATGACAATAAATTTTCAGTAAATCTTCTGGGAGGATGTCCGGTAGAATTTAGTTCTTGCTTTCTTATTTATTGATCAAAATAGTAGGTCAGATGTTGATAAAACAACAATATATATATAGTAAAAACAAAAAATAATAAGGTGAAAATAATATCGAGACATTCCTCAATAAAATGTGCGGGGTGTGCACTATTTCACAAACGCATCATTATAAAATCCTTAAATTTCAGGATAATGTGGCGTGCATATTTCAGAGTTTGCATACTCATTTCAAACATTTTTTAAATATCTTCTGTTTTGACCTCTAGGGATGCACAAAAAATTACATGGTATAGAAACTCGAATAGAGGGACTACAGATATTTATAAATTGTTATCACAAAAAATACATTTTAGACAACACTGGGCAGCCTATGGTTAATTTTATATTAATAAAAGAAGGAAACTATATTTACAAAGTATGTACAAGGGCAAAGATATTCAAACCAAAATTACAAGAGCAACTCTATCCAAGCCAATAGCTAAACGATGAGCTTAGTCAAGCTATGACACTTCCACGTCTGTTCGAAATAATCTGGAGCATGCATGTAGACTACAAAACATGATTTTCTAAACTTTACCGGAGTAAACACATCTGATCCCGATGCATGTTATCTTTTATACACGCGGAAGTGTCAGTTCTTATCTCAAAAGTAAGATTTTTCCATTGCTGAAACTGATGAAATGCTTACACCGAAAGTGGCGTCTGCAATTCAATCCAGGTGCAATGAACCAAGAAGTTAAGGCAACGACACATATTCGTCATGTGCAAACGAGTAAAGCCTAGGGAAGTATATCAAGTAGAAACTCCACATTATTCCAACCATGCCTCCAGAAAAAGCGATGCACAATACGGCTCATTATTCAAAACGTATGATGCCTGTTTAAGTAAGATTACAAGGGATATAATTGGGGAAATCTTCGGCTAAGATTGTAAGCTGTTCATTATATGGTAGAACTTCATTATGCAAGGATAGAAAATCCATCAAATATCATGCTGGAATACACCCAAAACCCAAAGCAACGCAGATGTCCATTTCATACAAACTCGGCCAGCAAGGAGTTTTCGTGACATGGAGAAATAGAAAATTTTAGTAAATGCATTTTATATTGAATCTTCCATATGTAATTTTATACTTAAAACCTTACCTGATTACCCTATGTATGAAAGTTATCTGATATATCTTTGTTTCTTTCCTTTCTATCAAAAATTAGATGATTCCACTAGAGATAACATATCATTCACCAGAATGTAAATCAGAAGTTGGTACATGAGTGATATTTGTTAGTGTTATACATGGAAAAATCACAACACGGGTAAGTAAAAACAGATTATTGTTGCAGTTGTGCAAAGAACAAAATTTTAATGATAGAGTCCGAAAATACAAAATAGAGCTTGGGGACTAAATAATGATGTTACACAGGCTTTCAATCTATAAATTTCCTAAGGTTTATGACCTAATTGGAAAAAGGGTGAGTGGTAGGGAAACTCTGTAAACTATACTTCATAATTTTTGAAATATATTTTGGCTTCCTGTTTTTTTTCTAATTTCTTCCAAAACAAATGTGTCAACGAGGAAGATAATAAATTAGATATGAAGGATCAAGATATCGGTGCTAGCCGCACAATTGTGCGGGCCACCCAGCTAGTTTGAAATATTTGAAAAGGGGCTTTTGGCTTAAACGTTTGAAACCAAAAACCACTTCTCTTCATGCATGTTTGACTTCATAAGACAGAGTTTAGCTAGGGTTAGGGGGTAGGTGCATGATTTTCCTGGTTTGAATATGTCTAGACCTTGTTTATAACCTTAATTGAATGCTTACTATATGACATAAGAATACTATGTGCCTTATTTTTTTATTTTTTTAAAATTTTATGCTGTAGCAACCTACCTTTTAATAAAGGCAAGATACCTGTGTATAGTGCTATTCCCGGGATCACTGATAGCACACACATTACAAAATATAGTAATCATTGCAATAGTATCAAATTACTACATCTTTGATCCAGAGGGTAAAGTAAAACCTTACAATTTGCATAGTCACATGGACTAGCTCGGTACAATGTTCAGAACAAACACAGCGGAAATGTAAATCATCAATGAGCCTTCATCATCTTCATGTGCCACAGGCAGTCATGTTGGAATGTAGACTCGAGATCCTACCACGTACTTCTCCTCAGAAAATCCTGCACGTTTGAATATGCAGCCCCACGAATGGAGGTCAGTACAATGATGTACTGGCAAATGACACTTATTTGGTGGCAGTTTTAGGCATGACTATCTACATGATATTTGGCAAGTGGAGTTTAGGAAAATTTGCATAAAGCCAATTTTATCCTAAATTTTATTTAAAACAAAACATTTTGAAATCCTTTGAATGACATTATGAAATCACACCATGGCTAAATCCTCCATGGGTTTTAGAATAATCACATGGTTACATCTCCCATGAGTTTTCAAAGGTTGATACAAATTTTAAATACATTCAGAAAAGGTGATGAGATTCTTCCGTACATTCCCTGCCTAGAAGCTCAAGTTGTCCATAACCGGGGACACGGCTAAGATCTTAGGTTTAACTCTCGAGAGGTTGTGCACTTTCACCTTACGACCCACCCTTCCCAAGAGAAGAATGAGACAAGATCTTTCAGAAGAAGAATTCAACCATACAAACTAGACCCGTTCCCTTGGCCGTCGCCTCCACCCGCTGTCTAGCCACAAGTTGAATCCTCACAACTTACTTAATCCCGGCAGAGCCCATAATACCATAAGGCTGCACTGGAAGCTAACTAAAACATGGACGACATAGTAATCTCTTTAATCCTGGGTGGCCTACCACAAGTGGAACTCACAAGCTTAAAACCCCTCACAGGTAGTAAACCCCCACACGATCCCCTGGTGAAAACCAGGTGTGCAGTCAAAAGCGACCACTCTACAACTTGCGCACTCTCAGGGATTCACCACTTTAGCCCACTCGGGGCGTGGACCTGAGCAGCCGCCCACCATTCAACCAATCCACCCAGGTGTTTCATTAGGGTTGTTAATTTTTACTTTTCAAACACCCACATCCAATAACAAACAGCATTTGGCATTTGATGTTGCAAAGCAAAAAATAAAGCATCCTAGCAATTGGGTTCAGGAGTAGCTACACACTACTAGGGTTTGCTAAGCATAGCATAATATTTTACTTTTGAAAACAAAATCCTACCATGCATACTAGTTTCAAAACACTAATGCATAAAGAAAATAAGTAGGATTTGAGTGTCACTTGCCTTTTTGGTAGTCGATGCGCGTTCACTTCTCTTAATCAAAATACGCGTCTCTCCGTACAAACTATAACATAGAATATAACACAACATAAACACACCATTCAACAACAACAACATATCAAACAAGACAACAATCGATAATCGCTCTATGGTACTAAGGTGTGGCATGAGGTTTGGCTTGCAAGATATGGCGGTGAGAGTTTGGACGGAAAGTCACATGATTAGAAAGAATTGGATAATCTAAGATATAAATGAAGAATATTTATGCTTTACAAAAGCATGAAAAGAATTCGGAACGGCTTATGTGAATTGAATCACATAAGTGACAAATAGTGCAACAACAATACTACTGAATAAGTGTGACAACAATTACTCAAAATAGTATGAATTACACATAGGCTTGGGTATGGATTTGTGATATATTGAATTACTCAATTAACTCATTTGTAAATTGAATAGTTCAATATAAGCCAGTAAGATTAAATGGTCATAAGGTTGAATATGTATGAGTGATGTTGAAGATGTGGGTTAAAGATGCTAATGGATATCAAGGGTTCAAAACATTTGCTATGTAGTATAGTGACTCAACATAACACTTGCACATGGGAAAATCTATAGCTAAGATTGGTCACCATTTACTCAAATAGCTCAATTGTCATTTGAATAAGGTGAACTAGACAACTAAGAGTAGGATATGCATTATCTATGAACATGATAAAGAATTATAACTGATCCTGGAAGATGGGTATGATCATAAGGATTAATTTGGCTAAAGGAACTATGTTGAAGCCAGTCATAGGACTGCACTTTTCGTGAAAAGTCATTAGAAGAAGTTTTCCGGATGGAAGAACTTTCTACACGGAAGTTGTAGAGAATTCTATTACAAGCGTATCGCCAAAAGAATCTCTCGGAAAAAGTTTGTAGGATTTATTTTATAGACGATGTTGCGGATCAAAGGGATACCGCGAAAATAAAGTGGGCGAAACTGCCACGCAACATGTCTATCATGATCTACGTGATTTGCTGATTCCAACGATATAGGGTTTGTCGAAATCCGACGGATAGAACTTAAGATATGAATTTTGCAAAACTAGACCTAAGTGGTTGCAGTTCTAATGGTGTATGAAAAGTTGTCCGAACAAGTTGATCGGATGGAAAAACTTCCTACATGAAAGTTGTAGAGGATCTAATAAGAAACTTAAAGCACGAACCACTATTCTAAACAGAGGTGTAGATCTACGGAAATTAAATTGCGAAGTTACGTACGAAAATCTACGTGAAAAGAGCGGAAATAGAATTATTACCGGGCGAAGGATTTGTTGAGTCGCGGTGTTTTCCGAATAGCGTTGCGGATGTTGCTTCGCGAAACAGATGTGTCGCGGTGCGGCAAGGGAGAAGCAGCAGCGTGCGGCTTGGGGAGAGAAAGGCGCCGGGCGCGTGTGTATTTGGGGGCTCTAGGGGTCTCTTTTTATAGGCTGTAGGCTGGAGGAGTTTAGCACGAGGAGGCGAGGTGGGACTAAAAAAAGAAAACGAAACGGGCGGCGGCGTGTCGTGACGCGGGGCGGCCGCGAAGTGCTGAGAAAAAGAAAAGGGCCAGGCGGGTGGGCTGGGGGCTGGCGTGGGCGAGGCGGTGGGGAGCGGGGCCGGGGCGGCGACGCGTGCTGGGCCGTTCGGCCGGCTGGGTCGTTCGGCCTGGCCGTTCCTCTTTTTTTTAATTTCAGAAATTTTAAACATATTTTTGAAGGATCTAAAATAATCAGAAAAATGCAAATAAGATACCGTTGGATTCGTTATGAAAAATACTTCAATATGAGACCAAATTTAGAACAAAAATATAAAATTTATAAAATCAAAATTTGACATACATGTCTATGTGACTATAGTGCCTTTTTAATGTTTTCTCAAATATTTTATAAGTTTCAAAATCTCCGAACAAAATAGAGTATTGTTAGAAAATCTTTGAAACTAAGGTTTATGTGAACTCCATTTTGCAAATTACTTTTAATATCCCTTTGTGAAAACAAAATAATCATTATATACTTTTGTCATATATGTTTGATTTTGAAAATACTTTAAAACCAAAAGTCTTTGAAAACACTATTTTGGAATTTAACTTGTAAATAACTTTAAAAAGTTTTAATTCTTTGTGAATTTTCAATCAAGTTCAAACAATCAAGCACTTAATTTATTTTTATTTTACATTCCAAAATTTAGAAAAATTTCGGGATGTGACATATGCCCATTTGAATCTTGGTCAAATCCTAGGTTTGAACATGGTTTAAACAAGTTTAAATCATGAATATGAAAAATTAAGCATCTATATATCCTTCTTAGTCACTCCAAAATGTAGCTCTTGGGAGGGTTTTTCGAAATTTCCATGTTTGAAACCAAAAACCACTTCTCTTCATGCATGTTTGACTTCATAAGACAGAGTTTAGGGTTAGGGGTAGATATATACATGATTTTCTGGTTTGAATATGTCTAGACCTTGTTTATCAACTTGAATGCTTACTATATATATATGACATAAGAATTTTATGTCCTTTGGTTTTTCATTCTTTTGATTTTTTATGAATTTCTATGCCCATTTGAATCTTTTGGTCAAATCCTAGAGGTTTGACCAAGATTTGAACAAGTTTAAAACATGAAAATGAAAAGGGAAGCTTGTATCCTTCTTACTCACTCTAAAATGAAGTTTTTGGGAGGTTTTTGAAATTTCCATGTTTGAAACCCAAAACCACTTCTCTTCATGCTAGACTTCATAAGACAATTTAATTAGGGGTTAGGGGTAGATACATGATTTGTCTGGTTTGAATATGTCCAAACCTTGCTTGTTTATCAACTTGAATGCTTACTATATGACATAAGAATGCTTACCATATGTTTGAATTTTAAAAGCATATAGTCTTCTTATGTCATATAGTAAGCATTCAAATGTTTTTCTTTGAGAGAGTAGCATGCATTCAAAAGTTGATAAATAAGATTTGGACATATTCAAAACAGAAAATCATGTATCTACACCCCCTAACCCTAAACTCTGTCTTATGAAGTCAAGCATGAGGAGAAGTGCTTTTGGGTTTCAAACATGGAAATTTCACAAACCTCCCAAAAGCTTCATTTTACAGTGACTAAGAAGGATCCAGGCTTACCTTTTCATTTTCATTTTTTAAACTTGTTTAAATCTTGATCAAACCTAGGATTTGACCAAGATTCAAATGGGCATAAAAAATCAGGAAAAAATCAAAAAAGAAAGAACAAAGCACATATATAGCTTTCTTATGTCATATATATAGTAAGCATTCAATTAAGTTGATAATTAAACAAGGTCTATACATGTTCAAACCAGAAAAAAGCATGTATCTACCCATGCATAACCCTATACTTTTGTCTTGTGAAGACGTCAAAGATGAAGAGAAGTGGATTTGAGTTTCAAACATGGAAATTTCAAAACCCTCCCAAAAGCATGTATATATCTACCCCTAACCCTAATCTTTGTCTTATGAAGCCAAGCATATGAAGAGAAGTGATTTTGGGTTTCAAACATGGAAATTTCAAAAACCTCCCAAAAGCTTCATTTTAGAGAGACTAAGAATGATCCATGCTTACCTTTTCATTGCCATGTTTTAAACTTGTTTTAACCTTGGTCAAACATAGTATTTGACCAAGATTCAAATGGGCGTAAAAGTTCAGAAAAAGTTAAAAATGAAAAACCAAAGCACACATATATATAGCCTTTTATGTCATATAGTAAGCATTCAAGTTGATAAACAAGGTCTAGACATATTCAAACAAGAAAAATCATGTATCTACACACCTAACCATAAACTCTGTCTTAAGTGGTTTTGGGTTTCAAACATGGAAATTTCACAAACCTCCCAAAAGCTTCATTTTACAGTGACTAATTAAGGAGGATCCATGCTTACCTTTTGGCTTAAACGTTTGAAACCAAAAACCACTTCTCTTCATGCATGCTTAACTTCATAAGACAGAGTTTAGCTAGGGTTAGGGGGTAGATACATGATTTTGTATACCTGGTTTATCAACTTAATTGATTGTTTACTATATAACATAAGAAGACTATGTGCCTTGGTTTTTAATATTTCTGTTTTTTTTGAATTTTATGCCCATATATTTGAATCTTGGTCAAATCCTAGGTTTGACCAAGATTTAAACAAGTTTAAAACATGAAAATGAAAAGGGAAGCATGTATATATCCTTCTTAGTCACTCTAAAATGAAGCCCAAAACCCAAAACGACTTCTGTTCATGCTAGACTTCATAAGATCGACATGGTGTAGATACATGATTTGTCTGGTTTGGATATACCTAGACCTCGTTTAACTTGAGTGCATACGATATGGCATAAGAAGACTATGTGCTTTTGTTTTTCATTTTTCTGATTTTTTTGAATTTTGTGCCCACCCATTTGTATCTTGGTCAAATCCTAGGCTTGATAATGATTTAAACAACTTTAAAATATGAAAATGCAAAGGTAAGCATGGATCCTTCTTAGTCACTCTAAAATGAAGCTTTTGGGAGGGTTTTTGAAATTTCCATGTTTGAAACCCAAAACCACTTCTCTTCATATGCTTGACTTCATAAGACGGAGTTTAGGGGTTAGGGCCGTATAGATACATGATTTGTCTAGTTACTATATGACATAAGAAAACTATTTGCTTTGGTTTTTCTTTTTTCTGATTTTTTTTTCAATTTTGATGCCTATTTGAATCTTGTCAAATCCTAGGTTTGACCAAGATAATTTAAACAAGCTTAAAACATGAATATGAAAAGGGAAGCATGTATCCTTCTTTGTCACTCTAAAATGAAGTTTTTGGGAGGTTTTTGACATTTCCATGTTTGAAACCCAAAACCACTTCTCATCGTATGCTTGACTTCATAAGACAGAGAGTTCAGGGGTTAGGGGGTATAGATACATGATTTGTCTAGTTTCAATATTTCTAGACCTTGTTTATCAACTTTAATGCTTACTATATGACATAAGAAAACTATTTGCTTTGGTTTTTCTTTTTCTATTTTTTTCAATTTTGATTCCCATTTGAATCTTGTCAAATCCTAGGTTTGACCAAGATAATTTAAATAAGCTTAAAACATGAATATGAAAAGGGAAGCATGTATCCTTCTTAGTCCATCTAAAATGTAGTTTTTGGGAGGTTTTTGAAATTTCCATGTTTGAAACCCAAAACCACTTCTCTTCGTGCTTGACTTCATAAGACATAGTTTAGGGGTTAGGGGTAGATACATGATTTGTATGGTTTGATATTTCTAGACCTTGTTTTATCAACTTTAGTGCTTACTATATGACATAAGAAGACTATGTGATTTGGTTTTTCATTTTTCTGTTTTTTTAATTTTTCTGCCCATTTGAATCTTGGTCAAATCCTAGGTTTGACCAAGATTTAGACAAGTTTAACACATAAAAATGAAAAGGGAAGCCTGTATCCTTCTTAGTCCTTGAAGCTATTGGGAGCTTTGTTCTTGAAATTTCCATGTTTGAAACCCAAAACGACTTCTCTTTGCAGACTTCATAAGATCGACATGGGGTAGATACATGATTTGTCTGGTTTGGATATACCTAGACCTCGTTTATCAACTTGAATGCATACGATATGACATATGAAGACTATGTGCTTTTGTTTTTCATTTTTCTGATTTTTTTGAATTTTGTGCCCACCCATTTGTATCTTGGTCAAATGCTAGGCTTGATAATGATTTAAACAAGTTTAAAATATGAAAATGCAAAGGTAAGCATGGATCCTTCTTAGAAACTCTAAAATGAAGTTTTTCGGAGGTTTTTGAAATTTCCATGTTTGCAACCCAAAACCACTTCTCTTCACATGCTTGACTTCATAAGACAGAGTTTAGGGGTTAGGGGTATAGATACATGATTTGTCTAGTTTGAATATGTCTAGACCTTGTTTATCAACTTTAATGCTTACTATATGACTTAAGAAAACTATTTCCTTTGGTTTTTCTTTTTTCTGATTTTTTTCAATTTTGATGCCCATTTGAATCTTGTCAAATCCTAGGTTTGACCAAGATAATTTAAACAAGCTTAAAACATGAATATGAAAAGGGAAGCGTGTATCCTTCTTAGTCACACTAAAATGAAGTTTTTGGGAGGTTTTTGAAATTTCCATGTTTGAAACCCAAAACCACATCTCTTCATGCTTGACTTAATTTATAAGACATAGTTTAGGGGTTAGGGGTAGATACATGATTTGTATGGTTTGATATTTCTAGACATTGTTTATCAACTTTAATGCTTACTATATGACATAAGAAGACTATGTGATTTGGTTTTTCATTTTTCTGTTTTTTTATTATTTTTCTGCCCATTTGAATCTTGGTCAAATCCTAGGTTTGAACAAGATTTAGACAAGTTTAACACGTGAAAACGAATAAGTAAGCCTGGATCCTTCTTAGTCACTCAAAAATGTACCAATCGATAGATGTGTTAACTTTGCTTCATGGAAATAATAATGTCATGTAAATGAGTTAACTTGGATTTCCTACCCTTGAATCCATAGGAAACTTTGTTCGAATGCACTATAATAATCAATCGAGTTTTTACACCAACAGGTCTGTCACTTACGTGTGGTGCCCACGCGTGAGGTCCCACACTTCAGTGAGCACAAGTCATGTGCAATAGGTACGCAAACTCCCAGCCATCTTCTTTGTCAAGAGAAGACGCATCAGATGCGTATTGGAAGTCTGTGGATCCTTCTGGATCCTTCTTAGTCACTCTAAAATGAAGCTTTTGGGTGGTTCTTGAAATTTCCATGTTTGAAACCCAAAACCACTTCTCTTCATGATTGACTTCATAAGACATAGTTTAATTAGAGTTTTAGGGGTAGATATATACATGATTTTTCTGGTTTGAATATATATGTCTAGACCTTGTTTATCAACTTGAATGCTTACTATACATATGACATAAGAATGCTATGTGCTTTGGTTTTCATTCTTTTGATTTTTTCTTAATTTTTAGGGCCATTTGAATCTTGGTCAAATCCTTGGTTTGACCAAGATTTAAACAAGTTTAAAACATGAAAATGAAAAGGGAAGTGGATCCTTCTTAGTCACTCTAAAATGAAGCTTTTGGGATGTTCTTGAAATTTCAATGTTTAAAACCCAAAACGACTTCTCTTCATGCTAGACTTCATAAGATCGATAGGGGGTAGATACATGATTTGTCTGGTTTGGATATATCTAGACCTTGTTTATCAACTTGATTGCTTACAATATGACATAAGAAGACTATGTGATTTGGTTTTTCATTTTTCTAATTTTTTTGAATTTTTGCCCACCCATTTGTATCTTCGTCAAATCCTAGGTTTGACCAAGATAATTTAAACAAGTTTAAAACATGAAAATGTAAAGGGAAGCATGTATCCTTCTTAGTCACTCTAAAATGAAGCTTTTGGGAGGTTTTTGAAATTTCCATGTTTGAAACCCAAAACCACTTCTCTTCACATGCTTGACTTCATAAGACAGAGTTTAGGGGTTAGGGGTATACATACATGATTTGTCTGGTTTTAATATGTCTAGACCTTGTTTATCAACTTTAATGCTTACTATATGACATAAGAAGACTATTCGATTTGGTTTTTCATTTTTCTGTTTTTTATTTTTCTGCCCATTTGAATCTTGGTCAAATCCTAGGTTTGACCAAGATTTAGACAAGTTTAACACGTAAATGAGTTAACTTGGATTTCATACCCTTGAATCCATAGGAAACTTTGTTCTAATGCACTATAATAATCAATCGAGTTTTTACACCAACAGGTCTGTCACTTACGTGTGGTGCCCACGCTTGAGGTCCCACACTTCAGTGAGCACAAGTCACGTGCAATAGGTACGCAAACTCCCAGCCATCTTCTTTGTCAAGAGAAGACGCATCAGGATGCGTATTGGAAGTCTGTGGGTCCTTCTGGATCCTTCTTAGTCCCTCTCAAAAAAAAAATCTCTCTCATTCTCGGCCTCGCTCGACTCGCTCGCTCGCTCGCTCGCACCTCCTGCTCACTGACACACCCTGCACAAAAGTCAACATCATCACCCGAAAAAGGGGAGACACCATAATGCTCTCCCTTCTTCTCTCCTTCCGAGTGATCCCTCTTCCTCCGAGTTTCACTCGACGGGCAAACACCCATGTGCTGCATAGTAATAATAAAAAGGTAGTACTCGTAGAAAAATCGATATACGAATCTATATTTAAATAGGTTAAACTAGGGTTTTGCCCAGTTCTACAGATCAAGGGTTAAAAAAATCCGACTACGGGGTTCGAACAACACGATTCTAATCCAAGAATTTTTTCGGTCACCCAAATGGCCTCAAACTATAGGGTTAGCATCTAGTGCAGTATGTGTGAAAATGTATGCACTATGTGTGCTATAACTTGTATGTCTTTCAAATTTGAACCAAATTTGAATAAATTTGAAATATTTGAAAAGGGGCTTTTGGCTTAAACGTTTGAAACTAAAAACCACTTCTCTTCATGCATGCTAGACTTCATAAGACAGAGTTTAGCTAGGGTTAGGGGGTGTAGATACATGATTTTCCTGGTTTGAATATGTCTACACCTTGTTTATCAACTTAATTGAATGCTTACTATATGACATAAGAATACTATGTGCCTTGGTTTTTCATTTTTCGATTTTTTTAAAATTTTATGCCCATTTGAATCTTGGCAAATCCTAGGTTTGACCATGGTTTAAACAAGTTTAAATCATGAATATGAAAAATTAAGCATCTATATATCTTTCTTAGTCACTCCAAAATGTAGCTCTTGGGAGGGTTTTTTGAAATTTCCATGTTTGAAACCAAAGCCCACTTCTCTTCATGCATGCTTGACTTCATAAGACCTTGTTTATCAACTTTAATGCTTACTATATGACATAAGAAGTGGTTTTGGGTTTCAAACATGGAAATTTCAAAAACCTCCCAAAAGCTTCATTCTATAGTGTGACTAAGAAGCTAAGGATCCATGATTACCTTTTCATTTTCATGTTTTAAACTTGTTTAAATCTTGGTCAAACATAGGATTTGACCAAGATTTAAATGGGCATAAAAAATTCGAAAAAATCAAAAAAATAAAAACCAAAGCACATATATGGCCTTCTTATGTCATATAGTAAGCATTCTAGTTGATAAACAAGGTCAATGTAGACATATTCAAATAAGAAAATCATGTATCTACACCTAACCATAAACTCTGTCTTAAGTGGTTTTGGGTTTCAAACATGGAAATTTCACAAACCTCCCAAAAGTTTCATTTTAGAGTGACTAAGGAGGATCCAGGCTTACCTTTTCATTTTCATGTTTTAATTAAACTTGTTTAAATCTTGGTCAATCCTAGGATTTGACCAAGATTCAAATGGGCATAAAAAATCAGAAAAAAATCAGAAAAAATGAAAAACCAAAGAACATAGTCTTCTTATGTCATATATATAGTAAGCATTCAAGTTGATAAACAAGGTCTAGACATATTCAAACCAGAAAAAGCATGTATCTACCCCTAACCCTAATCTCTGTCTTATGAAGCCAAGCATGAAGAGAAGTGGTTTTAGGTTTCAAACATGGAAATTTCACAAACCTCCCAAAAGCTTCATTTTACAGTGAATAAGAAGGATCCAGGCTAGCTTACCTTCTCATTTTCATGGTTCAAACTTGTTTAAATCTTGGTCAAACCTAGGATTTGGCCAAGATTCAAATGGGCATAAAATTTTAGAAAAAATAAAAAAATAAAAAACCCAAAGCACATAGCCTTCTTATGTCATATATAGCAAGTATGCAAGTTGATAAACAAGGTGTATACATATTGAAACCAGAAAAAGCATGTATCTACCCATGCATAACCCTATACTTTGTCTTATGAAGTCAAGCATGAAGAGAAGTGGATTTGGGTTTCAAACATGGAAATTTCAAAAACCTCCCAAAAGCTTCATTTTAGAGTGATTAAGATGGATCCAGGCTTACCTTCACATTTTCATGTTTTAAACTTGTTTAAATCTTGGTCAAATTAACCTAGGATTTGACCAATATTCATATGGGCATAAAAAATTAGAAAAAAACAGAAAAAATGAAAAACCAAAGAACATAGCCTTCTTATGTAATATAGTAAGCATTAGTTGATAAACAAGGTCTAGACATATTCAAACAAAAAAATCATGTATCTACCCCTAACCCTAAACTTTGTCTTATGATCGAAGCTAAGCATGAATTAAAAGAAGTGGTTTTTGGGTTTCAAACATGGAAATTTCAAAAACCTCCCAAAAGCTTCATTCTAGAGTGTGACTAAGAAGGATCCATGATTACCTTTTCATTTTCATGTTTTAAACTTGTTTAAATCTTGGTCAAACATAGGATTTGACCAAGATTTAAATGGGCATAAAAAATTCGAAAAAAATCAAAAAATGAAAAACCAAAGCACATATATAGCATTCTTATGTCATATAATAGTAAGCATTCAAGTTGATAAACAAGGTCTAGACATATTTCAAACAAGAAAAATTATGTATCTACCCCTAACCATAAACTTTGTCTTAAGTGGTTTTGGGTTTCAAACATGGAAATTTCACAAACCTCCCAAAAGCTTCATTTTAGAGTGACTAAGGAGGATCCAGGCTTACCTTTTCATTTTCATGTTTTAAACTTGTTTAAATCTTGGTCAAACCTTGGATTTGACCAAGATTTAAATGGGCATAAAAAATCAGAAAAAGTCAGAAAAATGAAAAACCAAAGAACATAGCCTTCTTATGTCATATAGTAAGCATTCAAGTTGATAAACAAGGTCTAGACATATTCAAACCAGAAAAAGCATGTATCTACCCGTAACCCTAAACTCTGTCTTACGAAGTCAAGCATGAAGAGAAGTGGTTTTGGGTTTCAAACATGGAAATTTCAAAAACCTCGCGAAAGCTTCATTTTAGAGTGACTAAGAAGGATCCATGCTTACCTATTCATTTTCATGTTTTAAACTTGTTTAAACCTTGATAAAACCCAGGATTTTACCTATTTAATCATAGATTCATAGGTCAATTTTTTACTTTTTATTATTACTATGCAGCACATGTGTGTTTGCCCGTCCAGTGAAACTCGGAGGAAGAGGGATCACACGGAAGGAGAAGACGGGATAGCAGTCACGGGGCCCCTCTTATTATTTACGGTGTATATCTTTTTTCTGGTGATGTTGACTGTTGTGCAGCGTTTGTCAGTGCGCAGGAGGTGCGAGGCTGCGAGCGAGCGAGTCGAGCGAGGCCGAGAAGGAGAGAGATGTTTTTTTCTTTTTCTTTTCCGTGAGAGGGACAACAGAAGGATCCAGAGACGACTTCCACTACGCATCCTGGTGCGTCTTCTCTTGACAAAGAAGATGGCTGGGAGTTTGCGTACCTACTGCACGTGACTTGTGCTCACTGAAGTGTGGGACCTCATGCATGGTCACGTAAGTGACATACCTGTTGGTGTAAAAACTCGGGTGATTATTATACGGAGTACAGTATTAGTACCAAGTTTCCTATGGATTCATGGGTAGGAAAGCGAAGTTAACTCGTTTACATGACATTATTTTTTCCATGAATCCAAGTTAACTCATCTATCAATTGCAATTTGGAGTGACTAAGAAGGATCTAGGCTTACTCTTTCTTTTTCATGTTTTAAACTTGTTTAAATCTTGTCAAACCTAGGATTTGACCAAGATTCAAATGGGCATACAAAATTCAAGAAATTCAAAAAAGAGAAAAACCAAAGCACATAGTCTTCTTATGTCATATAGTAAGCATTCTAGTTGATAAACAAGGTCTAGACATATTCAAACCAGAAAAATCATGTATCTACACCCTAACCCTAAACCTTGTATTTGTGGGCTTGAATATAGTATAACAATTCAAACCTAGGATTTGACCAAGATTCAAATGTGTATAACAATCCAAAAAAATCAGAAAAGTGAAAAACCAAATCACATAGCTAGTATTCTTATGTCATATAGTAAGCATCCAAGTTGATAAACAAGGTCTATACATATTCAAACCGGACAAATCATGTATCTACCCCCTAACAACCCTAAATTCTGTCTTATGAAGTCAAGCATGAAGAGCACTGTTCTAAAAATCGTCCAAGATGCCGATTTATCGGCCGATTTATCGTGAATCGGGTGGTAACCGATAAGATTTTGGCATATCGGCCAGTTTATCGCTCCACCGATATTTCGGCCGATTTTCTGTATGAGAGCCGATATTTCGCCCGATTTTCACTCTCATGGCCGATATTTCGGCTGATTGTCAGAGAAATTTCAATGACATTTGGTATGGCAGTCGATATTTTCATCCTATGGTTTTGTAGAATTGTGCATTAGCTCAAATTTTCCATTATTATTGATTCAAATGCAAGGAATCAAGGTAATACTTATGTGCAATGCTTAAATATTATTTTTTGCATAGCATATTATAGAAAATTTAGTGTAAAAAATTAGGATTTACAAAAAATAAGCCGATAAATGGCTGACCGATAAAATCGATTAATCGGCCGATAAGCGATTAATCTTCATTTTAAGGCCGACCGATAAGTTAAGATTAATGATTTCTTAAACATTGATGAAGAGAAGTGATTCTGGGTTTCAAACATGGAAATTTCACAAACATCCCAAAAGCTTCATTTTACAGTGACTAATATAAGAAGGATCCATGCTTACCTTTTTATTTTCGTGTTTGAACTTGTTTAAATCTTGGTCAAACCTAGGATTTGACCAAGGTTCAAATGGGCATAAAAATTCAGAACAAAATCAGAAAAAATGAAAAACCAAAGCACATAGTCTTCTTATGTCATGCATATAGTAAGCATTCTAGTTGATAAACAATGTCTAGCCATAATCAAACCAGAAAAATCATATGTATACCCCCTAACCCTAAACCCTGAATTTGTGGGACCCCTAAAACTTGCAAATACGAGCGATGCATCCAAAAGAAACACACTCCTCCCCTACCCCTGTGATTTTTACCAGATTTGAATCAGGCCAAAGGTGGTTCAGAAAAGGCAATCGAACATCATGGATTAATTGCTCATCTTTTTCTAAATTTATAGCTAGGGAAAATACGAGACATGCCATACCAATTAATGTTTTAGAAAATAGCACATGTGTGAGCTTGGTACACGTACTACTATAGTACTACTACACAAGAACCATATACATGTCAAACTTTTGAATCATGACCCACATGCATTTTATGTATATATTCACAACTTTTAATGCATGCATGAAAACTCAGCAAAATATGTGCATTTTGGGTTGTCGCACATAAATGTGCTTTTACTTGTCTGCCACCAATCCAATTTTCATGTGAGGGGGAAACATGACACACGATGGACATTTCCAATGTTTCACGAATTAATTATCTCAATTTGCATCCATATATATATGCGCCTGGTTACTGAAAGATCGAACCAAAGGTGAACTTGAAACGTTTTCATTTTCATGTTTTAAACTTGTTTAAATCTTGGTCAACCCTAGGATTTGACCAAGATTCAAATGGACATACAAAATTCAAAAACATAGTCTTCTTATGTCATACGGTCAACATTCAAGTTGATAAAACAAGATCTAAACATATTCAAAGAAGAATCATGTATCTACCCCTAACCCTAAACTCTGTCTTTTGAAGTCAAACATGAAGATACGTGGTTTTGGGTTTACAAGATGGAAATTTCAAAAACCTCCGAAAAGCTTAATTTTGGAGTGACTAAGAAGGATCCATGCTTACTTTTTCATTTTCATGTTTTAAACTTGTTTAAAGCTTGGTCAAACCTAGCTAGCTAGGATTTGACCAAGATTCAAGTGTGCATAAAAAATTCGAAAAAACCCCAAAAAATGAAAAACCATAACACATAGTCTTCTTACGTCACATATATAGTAAGCATTCAAGTTGATAAACAATATCTAGACATATCAAACAAGAAAAATCATGTATCTATACCCCTAACCCTAAATTTGTCTTATGAAGTCAAGCATGAAGAGAAGTGGTTTGGGTTTTCAAACATGGAAATTTCGAAAACCGCCCAAAAGCTTCATTTCGGACTGACTAAGAAGGACCCATGCTTACCTTTTCATTTTCATGTTTTAAACTTGTTTAAATACTTGTTCAAACCTAGGATTTGACCAAGATTCAAATGGGCATAAAAACATTCGAAAAAATCAAAAATGAAAAACCAAAGCACATAGTCTTCTTATGTCACATAGTAAGCCATTCAACTTGATAACAAGGTCTAGACCTATTCAAACCAGAAAAATCATGTATCTACCCCTAACCCTAAACTCATCTGTCTTATGAAGTCAAGCATGAAGAGAAGTGATTTTGGGTTTCAAACATAGACATTTCAAAAGCCTCCCAAAAGCTTCATTTTGGAGTGACTAAGAAGGATCCTGTTGACGTCAGAAACCCACCGGCGGGCAGTGACTGGTCAACACTGTAGAGCCGGGAACAACTAGGGCTGCGGCTGGCCCTGTCCCTCGAGCGACGGCCCGCAAAGCCTCCTGGTCGCGCGCCGATGCAAATTGCAAGGGCGTGCCACCTGACCTATACCTGGTCAGGAAGGTGTGGATGATGCCTCGCTTAGTTTCCTGCAGGCACACACGTACACGTTAAATGCAAGCCTCGATCGGCTCTCAGTTGTCCCGTGAATCGGCTCATGGAGCCGATCCACCCATGATTCGTCCAAGGTGGCCGAATATATGGTGGTCCTGCTTGATCATGATAAAGCATATGAGATCCACGACGATCTGGGGTTTTCACCGCATAATCGGATCATCCTACTCACGATTGGGCCTCGCGCTCACACACGGTGATCGTAAGCCAGCCCTAGACAAGGCCTAAAAACCAACGCTAGGTTGATCCTCGGAACGTCCTGTCTAGGGGCAGCAAATTACACCCTGCATGCCGCTGGATCCTCCAACCCTTTGTAAGGCCTAACTATTGCAGATATTAAACTAATCCTTGATGAATCAAGGAGCAATCGTAACGGATCAGATCTACTAAATAACGATCAAGCGGGGTGCCGCCCCTGCACCCATGATGAGGTACAGGGACGGCTAGATGCGCAAGGGTTGCACTACGACAGCATATGATACTAGGAACAATGCTAACCCTAACACATCTATGATAACTACGTTGCTCGCCATCAAAAGGCTTCAGTACGAGCAACGCATGAACAACTAGGCAGGCTCGTGCTGCCTAGATCGCGAGATGCGATCTAGGCAGCATGGTGCTTACCGGAGGAACCCTCGAGACGAAGGAGTTGGCGATGCGCCGAGATTGGTTTGTGTTGAACGTTGGTTGTTGTTTATTCCATAAACCCTAGGTACATATTTATAGTCCAGGGGACTTTCTAATGTGGGCGTGCACCAAACCGTGCACGAGATAAACTCTAACTCCTAAACTAAGATATGATCTAATATTTTACAGATACATGGGCGTTTTAGCCCAACTTGGTATAAAAGGCCGATTCACGTATTTCTTCCATGTACATATCTTCAAGTCCATCTTGATCGCGGCCCACCTCTAGCTTGGTCAAATTCCGGTGATAACACATGCCCCCCTGGTTTTGATAATGATAATTGCAAAACCACATGCATTCTTCAAAGGGTCATGTCGTGGCAGAGCAGAACCGTTTACTGTCTTCTACTTGACAACTCCGGCAGTCTTTGAGCAATCGGCTCTTTTCTTCCACGTGATCGGCTTCTAGTTAACTTAGCCGATAGTCAAAGTCAAACAAACCACAAAAGAGCCGATGGCGTCGCACCGGTCCCTACCATATAACAAACAAGGGCAAACCTGGTTACCCCTCCAAACGGTCACCTGCAACCTCCGTCTGAGAAAGCAAACTCAGATCCCCAAAATCCGCCACCTACGCGATCTCGCGAGCTTCGAATCTCAACCGCGCCGCCCCAACTCCGCAGCACATCAAATGGCGGAATCGTCCAACGCCGACACCATGGTCTCCGGCTTGAAGGTAATACTCCACCGCTTCTCCGCCATTAGGGCCAATATCAGGGTTGAACAGAAGAACACCTGACTTAATGTTCTATTCCGTCATTGATTTTAGGTCTCCGACATCCTATTGCCGCATCCTTCTCTCCCCAATTCCATGTGTCTTGGCCCCCGTTCTTCCGAGAGTCCTGCTCATTTAATCTCCTGTGAAGCTAACAGAATCCCCTTCGTGAATCAGCACTTAGATCTGACCTCCTGGGCCGACTGCCTACGAGCCTGGCCTAATCCCCCTGAAGGTTGGGTGTCATGGTACAATAGAGTATCCAAAACCCATTACGCCACCTGGGAATCTATAGGGATAGCCGATGCCTTATCATTATCACTGTCTCCTCTTGAGAAGAATGAAAACATTCTGAAAACCATCGGCTACTTCTGGTCTGACGCGCTGAACTGCTTCATTTTCGGCCATGGTCCGATGACCCCAACCCTGCTGGACGTGGCCATGATCACAGGCCTGGACATTGTGTCTCCAAGCCCTTCTGCTTTCAAACTGCCGAAAGTCCCTTTCACCCTCTCTTCTAAAAAAGAGTGCACCAGCTGGGGCGCCTATCTCGATCGTTATATGAAAACCAAAGGCCCCGTGACAGAGCGAGAACACACAGCCTTCCTAAACTTTTGGTTGGAACATTTCATATTCTGCGGCCCATCCCTCGCCCCTACCAAGAACTACCTTTCTCTAGCCTATGAACTGGCCAAAGGTACCCATCTCGGCATCGGCAAACTGTTCCTTGGAGAGGTATATCGATCTCTTCAACTGATGACTGTCAAGCTGTTCTCTCAGAAGACAGTCAAAACTGGCGGCCCCTGGTGGTTTATTCAGCTATGGGCGCAGTTATACTTTCGGGATCAGATCCCAGACTTCCCACCTTTGACCTCCTGCACCTTCCCAGATGTTAACGGGAAGGATATTCGATGCACCAGTTATGGTCAAGCCCTGTATGGTCTCCCAGGCAGCAGGCTGATCCCTAAGGAAGCAGCAGGGTGGTTCAAGATCTTCTTCCAAGGTTTGGACAATCCCCTGTTCTTTCCTTATACTGAAACGGAAGATTTTGAAAATCCAGTCTCCTTCCGATTGGGTAGCTTTGCCGATGATGATAGCACTCGGCATCTGTATTCCATCATGATCCGTCCTTGCTTTCTCCCTGTTGGAATGAGCACCTCAAACCGGATCATCAAACCTGGTTATGAGTGTTATCAACCGGTAATGGTAGCTCGCCAACTTGGTCTCGGGCAAGTGCCTCCGCATTTGTCCTTACACCACCTGACCGCAAGCAGAGCCGAACTTCCTGACATCCTTACTAGTCATAGGTGCTACACCTTCTTTGATGCTTTGGCCCTCCCAATTCCTCACAACCTCCGCTTCTCCTCCACTACCGATGGCTTCGAGACTTGGTGGTCCATGTGGAAGACCCATGTTTTTAGGAGGGCGTTAGGACCGCAATTGAAACAACTTGACGCCGCGCATGACATCTCCGCTGACCAGGTACTATTCCTTAAAATATTTCCCGTAACCACTTAATGGTGATCTGCCCGCGAACTGACTTCACCTCTTGGCAGGAACAAGACGGCCCAGCTCCCAAGCAAGCTGATGGTTCTCCCTTCGAATTCCTTCCTCCGGCCCCAGTGGTCCTCTTCTGTCAGAGTTCGCCACCTCTGAAGAAAGTTATAATGGACGGCCAACCGATCTCACCGAAATCGGCTCCCAAAAACAAAGCATCCTTGGGGCCAGTTGCCCCCCGAGCCTCGACCCGGGCGAGGACGGCGGTGAGGAAGGTGGCTGTCAGGAAAACCCTGACGCGCAGAACTCCTGCCCAAGCGAGCCTGCAGGTAAGTTGTACCATACTCCGATCGATCGCACTTGCCTTCCCAACCTTTGTAAGATGGTCGTACCCCTTCTTTCAGACTTCCACCGAAGAGAACTCCAGTGAGGGAGAACAGTCCAGTCCCAGGGGCTCCTACCCACGCGGTACAGACAGATCCACCACACAGAGCCAGACGGACTCGCCAACCCCGGCTCCTAGAAAAAGGTCGACTCCCGAGCCTGCCGCTCTCAGTCTTCAGTTCAGACGAGGTCGCGCATAAAGCGCCGATGTGTCCAAAGGGCCCGCACGGGCCCACAAACCTCTTCTCCTAGCCAGGAAGTTTCAAAGGTAACCTTCTTGACAGCTCGTGCTCCCTGTTGTCTTGTCACTAACTGGACCACTTTACCATTCCCCTTGCAGATTAATGAGACCTCCAGCGGGGTCGTCGAAGAGGTGCCGATGCCATCTACTGCCCCTGGTCCCTCCAACTCGCCACGCGTGACGGACCACTCGTCTGACCAGCATACTGCAAAGCCGATTGTTACCACCTCGGCTTCCCTTCCTTTCTTGGGAGAGGTACGCTCTCTTTCTCCAGCCCACTTTATATCTGCCGCATGCCCATACCGTTCTTGTTCTTTTGCCAGGGGTGCGATCCTTCGAGCTTGCTGACATTCGACCCCGATTCCATCGAGCCAGCCGCCCCTAAAATAGGTGAAGAGCCAAATCTTGGTGCAGTCGACGGTCCGCTCCAGCGTCTCAAAGTCCTGCTCTCCTCCCCAGTTGACACTCTGGTTGAGGACCCTGAGACGATCAGGGGCATCCTCGTGGACATCCAGCCTCGTCTCCCAGTGGTGCTGGTAGCTAAACTCTGGCCGACAGTGACTTTGTCAGTTTTCAAGTCAAGGGTGCAGTCGGCTCGTCAAAGGATTACTCTCCGCCGCGCCCAACTCCCGCTGAGAGCCGATATTGCAGAAAAATGCCAGCGGCTCAACGAGAAGAAGGCTGCTTTAGACGCAAAGACCGCCACTTCCACTCACAGCGCCAGACTTGAGACCCTACGCAAGGAGCTGGAGGACCTCGAAAGGAGGGCCAGGGAGACCAAACAACTCATCCAAGACGAGGAATCCCTCATTGCTCGCTCCCAAGAGGAAGCACAAGGTCTCACCGCTGATCTGAAGACCGACCTAGCTGAAATCCGTGCCCTAAGCAGCCAGCTGGTGATGGGGAGAGACGAGGACGACGAGGTCGAGATCGCTGAGGTTGATCGAATCCGTGCCGATGCTCTTCACGCTCTTAATGCATTTCTTCAGTAGGGCCTCTTTGCTTCTGTATGTGAACTGCCACTTGTAAGCTTGTTTCTGTTCTTTGTCAAGTCAACTGCCATGCATCGGCTCCGGTTGCATCCGAATTTTTTTTTATATTCGGCTACCAAATTTTCTCCGCATATGTCCAACGGCGTCGCGCGCGCTCCCTGATTAGGTGCCCCCCGAGCCGATTCTGCCAGGTGACTGCTGAAATCGGCTCTATGTTTAGCCAAGGTATTGTGGTGTGAACGTCGGCTTCATTAGGACCGACGTGGATTCCCTCCAGCGCCACCAACGACGCATCCCATTGTTCATTAGATCGACGTTGAGCACGGACCGGAAACACGATTTTAGCTGACTCCTAGAACCGGCTCCTACGTTCGTAGGCCCACGAGAATCTGGTGATGCTATGTTTTAGTACGCCACCTTTTCGAGCTCGTCGGGTAGATTTTGCTCTTGTATTGGTCACGGCGGCATGTGAGCCCCGCCGAGCTGATGCCAAAGGAGAATTCTAGCTTCCCTCCGCAGTGGTTAAGATCCACCATGTTGACACCAGGACGTGGGTGCACGTCTCCGTTGCTTGATGCCGCGCAGACGGGTTTCCCCACAGGAGCCGACGAGTTTAGCTCCGAGGACCGCCTTGACCTTGTCGTGCTTCTTCTTGAGCTCGCCAGAGAGCTCCTCGTACGTGACCGGAGTTTCTTCTGCCATCTCTGATGTAGATGGCATTGTGGTTGATGTTGAAGATGTGTCCCACCGGCGTGCGAATGTGTTGACGTCGAAACCCACCGGCGGGCGGACTGGTCAACACCGAGAGCCGGAACAACTAGGGCTGCGGCTGGCCCCGCCTCGAGCGACGGCCCGCAAAGCCTCCTGGTCGCGCGCCGATGCAAATTGCAGGGTGCCACCTGACCTATACCTGGTCGGAAGGTGTGGATGATGCCTCGCTTAGTTTCCTGCAGGCACACACGTACACGTTAAATGCGAGCCTCGATCGGCTCTCAGGTTGTCCTGTGAATCGGCTCATGGAGCCGATCCACCCATGATTCGTCCAAGGTGGCCGAATATATGGTGGTCCTGCTTGATCATGATAAAGCATATGAGATCCACGACGATCTGGGGTTTTCACCGCATAATCGGATCATCCTACTCACGATTGGGCCTCGCGCTCACACACGGTGATCGTAAGCCAGCCCTAGACAAGGCCTAAAAACCAACGCTAGGTTGATCCTCGGAACGTCCTGTCTAGGGGCAGCAAATTACACCCTGCATGCCGCTGGATCCTCCAACCCTTTGTAAGGCCTAACTATTGCAGATATTAAACTAATCCTTGATGAATCAAGGAGCAATCGTAACGGATCAGATCTACTAAATAACGATCAAGCGGGGTGCCGCCCCTGCACCCATGATGAGGTACAGGGACGGCTAGATGCGCAAGGGTTGCACTACGACAGCATATGATACTAGGAACAATGCTAACCCTAACACATCTATGATAACTACGTTGCTCGCCATCAAAAAGGCTTCAGTACGAGCAACGCATGAACAACTAGGCAGGCTCGTGCTGCCTAGATCGCGAGATGCGATCTAGGCAGCATGGTGCTTACCGGAGGAACCCTCGAGACGAAGGAGTTGGCGATGCGCCGAGATTGGTTTGTGTTGAACGTTGGTTGTTGTTTATTCCATAAACCCTAGGTACATATTTATAGTCCAGGGGACTTTCTAATGTGGGCGTGCACCAAACCGTGCACGAGATAAACTCTAACTTCTAAACTAAGATATGATCTAATATTTTACAGATACATGGGCGATTTAGCCCAACTTGGTATAAAAGGCCGATTCACGTATTTCTTCCATGTACATATCTTCAAGTCCATCTTGATCGCGGCCCACCTCTAGCTTGGTCAAATTCCGGTGATAACACATCCATGCTTAATTTTTCATTTTAATGTTTTAAACTTGTTTAAATCTTGGTTAAACCTATGATTTGACCAAAATTTGATTCGGCATAAAAATTCAAAACAAATCAAATAAATGAAAAACCAATGCACATAGTACGTCTTCTTATGTCATATACTAAGCATTCAAGTTGATAAGCCAGGTCTAGACATATTCAAACTAGAAAAATCATGTATCTACCCCTAACCCTAAACTCGATTTGTCTTATGAAGTCAATCATGAAGAGGGTGTTTTGGGTTTCAGACATGGAAATTTCAAAAACCTTCCAAAAGCTTCATTTTGAAGTTACTAATTAAGAAGGATCACTACAAGAAAAGTTTGGCAACTTTTCTTGTAGTGGATCCAGGCTTAATTTTTCATTTTCATGTTTTAAATCTTGGTCAAACCTAGGATTTGACCAAGATACAAATGGGCATAAAAGTTCAAAAAATTAAAATAATGAAAAATCAAAGCACATAGTCTTCTTATGTCATATAGTAAGCATTCAAGTTGATTAACAAGGTCCACACATATATATTCATACCAGAAAAGCATGTATCTGCCCCCTAATTAACCCTAAACTCTGTCTTAGGAAGTCAAGGATCGATGAAGAGAAGTGGTTTTGGGTTTCAAACATGGAAATTTCAAAACCTCCCAAAAGCTTCATTTTGGAGTGAATAAAAAGGACCCATGCTTACTTTTTCATTTTCATGTTTTAAACTTGTTTAAATCTTTGTCAAATCTCGGATTTCATGACCAAAGATTCAAATGGGCATAAAAAATCTAAAAAATCAAGAAAATGAAAAATCAAAGCACATAGATTTCTTATGTCATATAAGCATTCAAGTTGATAAATTAAACAAGGTCTAGACATATTCAAACCAGAAAAATCATGTATGTACCCCCTAGCCCTAAACTCGTCTTATGAAGTCAAGCATGAAGAGAAGTGGTTTTGGGTTTCAAACATGGAAATTTAAGAAAACCTTCCAAAAGATTCATTTTGGAGTTACTAAGAAGGATCCAGGCTTACTTTTTCATTTTCATGTTTTGAACTTGTTTAAATCTTGGTCAAACCTAGGGTTTGACCAAGATTCAATTGGGCATTAAAAATTCAAAAAATTAAAACCAAAGCACATAGTCTTCTTATGTCATAGAATAAGCATTGAAGATGATAAACAAAGTCTAGACATATTCAAACGAAAAAAATCATGTTTGGGTGGAATTAAGCTGGACGATGTCCAACATGGTGCCAAACTATTTGAAGGGCTCTTCTCTAAAACACTGATATGACATTCTGGTATTTTCCCTAGCTATGTACAAACTGATGAACAATCCATGTTTTTCGATTGCCTTTTTCGAACCACTTGTAGTTTGATTTCATATCTAGGACAAATCACTCGGGGAGGGGGACGGATGTGTTTCTTTTTGTTGCATCGCTCGTATTTGTGAGTTTTTCTCGGTCCCACAAATTCAGGGTAGCATCATACCCCCTCCTTCCCGCGTAGAAAAAGTGTTAGGCGAGTAGTAGAATGGCATGACCAACAAGTTTCAAGTAAAATTTTGAATATGACCAAAATATACCAATTGATAGATGAGTTAACTTGGCTTCATGGGTGTGTGACCTAAGATTGAGCCATGGTACATTTTGCCAACAAAGTAGCAATTGAGTTGGCTTTCTACCTTAGCTGGCGTATACGTTGGGTACGTAGGCGTGCATTGGAAGGATGCATTATGCCGGCAAAGTTTTCAAACGTTCAAACTTTTCCGGTTTCTCATACAGTATTTGGCTCCTTGAGAAGCATTGATGTGATCATATAAGGTTATGCAAAACTTCGCCTTTCCCGTACTTGCCCGAGCACTCGACACCCCTCGTCCCATGGCGACTCCTCCAGCCTTAGCCCCGTGCACCCAGGCTCCACGACTCAGCCTCGGAGGGGTGTGCGCTAAAAGCTCGCAAATGTCTGTGTGCCATTGGTGTGCGATGAAGCAGGCGGCTCTGTGTCTTGCTGTGGCTAGACTCCTGGCGCCCTTTGATCTAGGAGAGGGAGAGGAGGGAGGGGGTCCCATGAAGCGGCGGTGGCCCAGGTATCGGCGGCAGCCCAGGCAGCAGCGGCAAAGTGGGCTGGTCGGAGCATAGGCATGCGCCGGGGGCGAACCTCGCCGGGTGAGGATGCTTCCATTGTGAAGAAGCACTTGCCATCCAGGGCTTCGGGTTCGCCAACAAACTCAGCGCCTCGGTCCATGGCGATGCCGTCGTGGGGACGTCGGGGGCGGCGGCGACGTGCTGCAGCCCCAGCCTTTAGTGGGGACCAAAGTGCGACCGACCACATCACGGCGTCGGCAGCATTGGGGATGCCGATGGGCATCCACTGCCACACACAGATTTGGGAGGTTCTGGCCGGGCCGAGTTCCAAACTTCCATCATCGGAGCCGAGGGCTTGGTACTTCAAATTCCGAATCAGGCAATCCTTCGACCCCAATCAGCTTCTGCCTGTGGTCCAAATCCGAGATATCTTGGCGGCAGCTATGCTGGTTAAGCTTAGCCGGACAGCGGCAATCGACGATCTGCAAAACCTAGATGCCTTCCGAGGATTTGCAGCAGCCGTCAATGCACTCGTGGAGGCATCGCATGCTGGTAGCAGCGGCGAATGCGGGTATGTTGGTTTTACTCCCTTTGTATGCTTTTGTCATAAAAATCAATTTGCTAATTCTCATTCGATTGAAAATTAGACCCATTCACCATCAACTCTCAAACAGTGGACACTAGTAATATGTAGAACTAGAAATTACACAAGATTTCTGTACTCCTAGTACTATTACTTCGACGCTACATGTTGTTTACACGAGGAAATTGCACAAACTACCGCTTATTGCTGCCTTCGTTGCGTAAAACACTTTTTTAAACTGTAATTTTTTTCCGCACAAACCACCAACTATCGTGTTCTGTTGCAGGGAGGTTCAAATTTAGGATTGAGCTGTTTAAGAGCAAATCAGATGATCGGGGACCACCAACTACTATAGTTTTAATTGCAAATAGAATCGATTTTGCAAAATTATGAAACGCACATAACGTTTGAATTACTACAATTTTTTTGAAGGTTTGATATTTTCATCATTTTTGTGTGAATCTTACACCAAGTAACACAACTTTCAGACGGAATACAAAATATTTTCAAACTTCCTAGATTTGATAGCTCAAATATTTTTAATTACTAGTTTTTCAGTATTTTAAAAAGTCGAAACACTATATTTTGGCTGAATGTTAGAAAATATATTTCATGATTATCCCATATTAGTTAAGAAGTACATAAACTAGTAGTAGTAATAAAGAACAGAGGGAGTTTATGGAGATACATCCATTAAGGGCATGTTAGTGTGTGTTGGTGTATTACTTATGCCTTCTTTGGTTAATACACTTCTCAAGTGATCCCCGCAAACCCTCTATTCTTGCCTAGAATACAAAAACTCCCCATCAAAGTATTAGTGCATTTTTTGGATGAGTATTCGAGAGGATTGGGTGAACACCAAGGATTTGCATAGGAAATTGGTACAATTGAATCCTTGGCTGTTTGATTTGTAGGATTGTTTCCGATAGGAATTTTTCCTAAGGATTTCTTTGCACAGATTCCATAGAAAATTAAACATCTACTCATGCCTCTTTTTAAGAATGCTTTACTTTTCCTATGGTGGAATCAAACAAAGTTTGGTTTCTATGAATTCCTATAGGATTGGAGTGGACATGACATTGCAATCCTACATTTCCCTATTCCTACATCTTTCGGTAGGCATTTGCCTAGAATAAATAACCATGTGTATTACGGAGTAGCAATAAAATAGAGGTTTATTTCTCTAAAGCATCTTGCACTGTACTAGTACATGGCTTAAGAGACAATATTTTTACCATTTTTTTGCGAGAAGACAATATTATTACCATAGTTACTAAGTACATTTTATTGGATGATGAAGTGATAGCCCTCATCAATGCATTGTGAATTATTAGGGCATGGGTCGCACGTGATTTACGAGTACACCGCACGATCGAGAGCCGCCGTTCCTCTTTGCTTTCTACCGATGCGGCGGAGCTCCTCCCCACACCCACGAATAACTGAAAGCCACAACTGCTGGGGAAAAGTCTTGCGCCGAGAAAATCTACAACCGTGGTTGAGTACATGTGTTTCTTAAGATACGAGTGCTCCAATGCATTTTTTCTTTCCTTTTACTAATTTACCTTGAAAATCCCGCACGTCCACTTATTTGTGGACGGAGGGAGTATCACGCCAAGAGGAAGTAGGACAATAGTGGGCGCTTATAGCCCGCCTACGTGGCACTTTTGCCAGCTGTTGGCTCTTCTATTGTTCTTGCTCTAAAGAAACCCCGATTGTGAAAGGCCAAGGCGTACTTCTTTTGGTCACGCAAAATTCAAAATACTGCCATGGACATTGAATTGACATGACAACACATAGCTTGGGATGTCCAAATTTGCACGTTAGACCAGTGACTTGTTCTTCACCTTTTCAGAGGGAACAGTGACTTTTTATTATGGGTCTATACACTTTCCAAGAAACAGGAGGAGATGTTGTAGAGTGTAGAGGAGCGAAGTCAAGCGCCCCGCCCCCACCTGCCCTATTTCGGTTCACCTCCATCGTCTACCTCCGCCCCCGCCCGCACCAATCGACCACCTTCCATAGCACGCGCCAGTGCCGCCGCCATGCAGCTTTAGAATCAATTCCACCGCCCAGTTTGAGAGCCTCCGTTCTTCATCTTCCCCGCCACCTGCCGCCATCGAACCCAAATTAAACTCCAATCAGTTGAACCCAAACCTCATAGACCCACCCCCTGCCCTGCGATGGCGGCATCGAACAAGGAAAATGATGACTCTGAACTGTTTCAGAAGGTCTTTTCCGAAGGTCCCCTTGAAGAACTCGTAACAAGATGCGACGTCATCACCGCCGCGAGCCTCGTCGGTTCGTCCAAACTATTTTTCGACTCTGCAAATGATAGTGCAACTCTATCTTTTTCTCTCCCGTTTGGCCTCCCATGTGTTCTTCATTCTCACCCGACGAAGGTAGCACGGGATTGCAAGCTGACGCCGCTGGACAGGTTCTCCTCCGACGCTGTGATGCCAGACGGTACGGGTAAGCAGTGGGTAGGTGCCAATGGAGATTGGGTTGCCATGGTTGACACTGGCTTTCCTGCTTGCAAATGGAAACTTGTCAACGTCTACACTCGCCGTGAAATTCCTCTCCCTGTGCCGTTTGAAACCACCCACATTCCAAATATATACCACCACAACCTTCGTGCTATTATATTTCACAAGATATATATTTGCCAAGTTCCCACAGCTGCTGGGGGGTACAAAAATTTCTCTCTTGTTGCTGTTTTTGACATCAGAGTTGCCCTCCTTTGCGGCGCTGATTCTGGATGGACAGTTCTTACAGAGCCCAAGTCCCACATTTTCAATTTCAAGCAGGTCCTCCGCTGATCGTAGAGCCACCGCCCATTGTGTTTGAATGGCGGTGTGCACTTGATGATGCTCTTGGCCATGATCACGAGGTCGATTATGGCGTGTGGTGGTTAGCAAGATCTATAGATGGTTCTAGACTTCTTCTGATCCATACACTGGGCATTGCTGATGAAAGGGAATATTCCTGTAAAGTTTGCCATACTGCTTCTGATCGTCGTGTTCATCATGGTCGCACTGTTGGCAACTATGCTTCTGGGTTTGGTTGCCTGGTGTTCACGAAGGACACTAGTAAGTTAAATGAAGGTATTCCATGGGAAAAGATTGATGACCTTGGAGAATATTCTCTTTTCCTTGGAGTGAACTATCCGATTATGCTGCCATTAGGCGGTGCAGATGTTGTCCCAGGATGTCTGACGAGAAGAAATTGTGTGTACACCTTGCCGAATGAAGCATGGCTTCGCAATTCGCAGCTGCCTGAAATATGCCGATTCAGTCTGAATCGTGAAGATTGCGCCGTTGGTTTCCAAACCAACGCCTTGGAGAAAACATGCAAAACAAAAAAAGATAGGTACCTGGTAAAGACACCGCTTTGGTTCATCCCAAACTTCGCCAACGCCCCGGATTGGAACAAGTGTGATGTTTAATTCTGAAACAGGGCCTGCAGCCATTGTAGCTACTGATAGTATGTAATTTCATAGCTAATGAACGAGGCAATTGTGGTCTACTAATTACAACTGTTTTGTAAAGAGGTGGTCTATAAGTATACCCCTCTCTTCATTGATGCATTTGTGGTCTACATGATGGTACTCTTAAATATATGGGTGTGGCTCCTCAACACATAATGTGGGGGTATTATTGTGTTAAAGTTGAAGGCTTGATCAACTATAGGTTCACTTCTCTAGTTACATTACTAGGTACTCCGGTTGGCTATGTTGTGATGAACACATTGTGTTCTGTTGTTCGGTGAAGACAAAAGTAGAACTATGGTATGCTTATGTTTAAGAGCAAGCGAGGGTTTAGCTTGAGATGTTAAAATTCAGATTTGAACTATTTTTTGATATGGAAATTTGAAATATATATGGTACTGTATATGATTATGTATAACAACAAGCGACGAAAGGGCTGATGCTCCTATTCCTTGTCGGCGGGAGGACTATGTGTGCGGCGACTTGAGCCAAATTAGAAGGCCATAGCTATGTTGATTGGTCCTTGAAGTTGGAGGGGCTAGGATTTCGGATGAGCGGAGTGGGGGAAGTTGTTGCTCATGGAACAAAAGTCCTTAAAATAATAATGTTGGTATATACAAGGTATATACTTGTACTATTTTAGTACTATAATAAGTATATCGGGTTCATCAAAAAGAAAATTATCTCGGGTTCACAACCACGTGGGGTCAAGGTGAGGGAAAGTTGGTCAATACCTCTTACCGCTATATCCCCGCCCCAAGTTCTAATGCGCAAGTGCTGTTATTTTTTTAAAGGGAAATAGTGGTTCCTCTCCCCCGGAAACATGCCCCGCATCTCCACCTCCTAGTATCGTAGTACTACTACTGCATCTTCTCCAAAAAAAAACCTCTTCTGTCTCTTTCTCCCGTTCACCCCTCTCTCCCTTGCATTAGATTACCGACTCCAATGAAGCAGAAGCGTAAGGTTGAGGAGATTCCTGATTGCTACCACCAGTCCATGGGGTGGGGCAACCTCCACTACCCACTGGTGGAGAACATAGCCGAGCGGGCGGATATCCTCAGCACTGGTCGCCTCGCTCGAGGCATGATCGGCATGCGGCATGCCATCCGCGGAGCGCATAAGGTTCCGTTCGGTTTACCGAGCCTGCTCCACTGCGACCCCGAGACATGGCCAGACGACCGCGACAATACTGTAAGAGTATTTATTTATTTACTCATCTCGTTTCAGCTTGTGTTTTTTCAATCAACTTTTCTTACTGCCAAACATCATGCATGAATTTAGACTCAACATCATCACCTGATTTGGGAGTACTGTAAGGTTTGCTGCCTTCACTATGCACATGTACTCTTCGGAATTGCTTTATTTATCCATTACATCTGTGCTTCAGTTCTGCACAATCCGCTCTTCATTCTGTCGAATACCTTGCATGCATAGACAATTTTGAAACAAATCCTATTTGCAGGGCATTCACGCGTTGCTGATGCCATTAGACAAGCCGACAGTTCCAACATTTATCCATACCAAGGAGGAACTGGATGGACATGGACCCATGCACTGGGTGGGTTGTAACGGCGACTGGGTGGCATTTGTCCAGCAGGACGGGCACTTGACGATCCGCAACATATACATATCAGATACTATTATACCTCTTCCATCTCTGCAAGATGCAGGAATTTCTTTGGGCCCTACTAGTGAATGGTGGCATGGCAGCCCACCATTCCTGTTCAAATACAAAATAGATAAAAGTTTGGAACTGCTCAAAGTACGGATCGTCAAGAGGCCGTACAAAGATGATCTAGCAGGGCCATGGCATTACGAGGTAATCGTTGTATTTGACGAATTGATCGCTATCCTACAAGCGCCCCTAGAAAAGGAGTGGAATATCCTGAGAAACCCTGAATTCTTTGATAGAAACAGCTATGTCGATGCCATGGGCATTCCTGGATATGGTACAAGTTCACACCTACATCGTGTATACGCAGTTACATATCCGTATGGAGATGTTCTGGTTTGGGAACCATATACCTGTGGTGAGTCTTTGTTTTATGTCTTAACTAGTAAATGGCATGCTGCACATGTTGGACCAATTACGATTCGCAATACTGATGTATAAAAGTTGCGTTCTAAATGTTGTTCAAACTTTCAATACAACTAATAATTTGGTTATACCATCAAAATAAGTGTGAGCATACAGTTTATAAATATGAACAAAAATTTGGAACCTTTCTTAATCACTATCAAGTGGGACGTGTGATATCGGTGTGAGACTGCTCTGATTTTTCTTCATAATGGAAACATGACGGTTCTAGAAACACGTGGACACTGGTGTGGTATTTTTTTCACGCGAATACCTCTAATCCCAACCGTTAGATTTTGGACACCAACAGTTGGAATTGCTGCTACATGTCTTGTTAAAAACTGGTGCCTTATAGTAGTAGAAAATAGAAGATAGAAGAGAAGAGATAATTTTCAGTGTAGTTCCTACTTGCTGCATTGTGGTTGATCTTTGTGCATTGCAGGGACACATGCAGCCCCGCGTCTCATTGACGCCCCTGTCATTGAAGATGAAGAAGCAGAAGTGGCTGCAATTTTCGCTCAAATCGAGGGAGATGCTGTCATGGAAGATGATGAAGCAAATGTGGCTCAAGGCGATGGAGGTGCCGATGAAGATAATGATGCTGATGAAGAAGAATTAGAAGAAGACGAATTAGATGATGAAGAATTAGATGATGATGGTGATAATCATAATTATGAAGATGAAGATGTATTTCTTGGATTTTCTGACCAGCGCACTTGGTTCCTGGCACCAATGAGAGCAGAGTCCATTACTGGTGAATCTGATCTCGCGTGGATTCAGGTTAAAGGTTATCGGCCCATCCTCGGTCCTCCAATATTACATATGGGTAACAAGCTGAGGTCTTATCCTTTGGTACGGTGCTACGTTTTCTTGAGATCTGCCCATACCTTGGACCCTGTAGAAGAGGCAAGGTGGGAAAGATTGAACAATTTGAAGGGGCGTTCTTTATTTCTTGGACTCAATCACCCAATTTTCATGCTACCCCCGCCAATCGACGCAGAGGCTGCAGAACCAGATTTCCAATTGTTCAAACCTGACTGTGTCTTTGCTACCCACAATCGCGCCCGTGATACATGGATACGTCCAAGGCCAAATTGGTGCAGAATGCACGTCAATGGAGGTCCTGCCATAGGCTCAAGATTGCAGTACAAAAAAGAGAAGATTGAACATAGAGCCGAAGCACCCATGTGGTTCGTCCCAACACTTCCACCTGTTTTTCCTTGAGAAATAAGAGACAGATGGTGACCTTATTTTATAGAGAAAACATAGTGTTCGTGAACTTAACCTCATGAACATTCGCTGTTCGGTTTTTGCTGAAATCAAAATTTTGCAGAGATGAAGATCTTTGTTTGAATCCCGTGCTGAACATATTTTTCACAAATTAGCTACCCGTATTGTGATGAATACATGCTGGTTTGTTGTTTGGTGGAGTAGCAGACATGAAGATCTTTGTCCTGAATACCACAATGGACATCTTTTTTTTCTTCAAAAATTAGCTAAGCTCACGCTATTAGGCGCAAATGCCTATTAAGAGATTTGGTGCTCTTGGGCACCAGTGCTCCTGCTATTTTAGAAAAAATAAAAAATATATTTATTTGTTCAAAAAATTAGAAAAAAAATCATGGAGTAGCTAATGAATTGTCCCATAAACGTGCAAAATTTCAGTTTCAAATACAAAAAATTCTGGGCTACACAAAAGTAACAAACGTGTGGATCTGGGTATGCATATTTCAAATCTCCAAATTTCAACAGATTTTGTCTTTTTTGTGTAGTCTACAATATAAAGAATTTCATATTAAAATTTTACACGCTTGTAGGTTACTTTATTTATTATGTCTACATTTATTTTCAGATTTTTTTGAAACAAATATGTATGATATTTGATTTTTTTTAAACAGCAGGAGCACTGGTGCCCATTAGCCAAAGACACTTTTCGCAAATGCCTTCAATAAAGGAACGGATGGTGACCTTATTTTATAGAGAAACCATAGTGTTTGTGAACTTAAAGTCATGAACACACGCTGTTCGGTTTTTGGTGAAATCAAAATTTAGCAGAGATGAAGATCTTTGTTTGAATCCCGTGATGAACACATTTTTCCTAAATTAGCTACCCGTATTGTGATGAATACATGCCGGTCTGTTTTTCGGTGGAGTAGCAGACATGCAGGGGATCGAAAGAAACGGCAAAGTAGCCAGAAATCAGGGGTCAAATATAAATTCGAGAAAGGAAACGTTTATTCAACAGTCAGGCTGACATGTGGGACGTATCTTGCAGCCGCGGCCTCAACATTTATCATTCAGAGAGGATGACATGTGGGACCCACGAACCAGCATCGTTCTCGACGTTTCTCAAAGGGGGCAGGAGATCGAAAGAAAAAGGCAAGTAGCTCGAAATCAGGTGTCCAAAAAATCCAAGAAAGGAAAGGTTTATCGCACAAAGAGGCTGACATATTGTACCCAGTTTGCAGCAGCGTCATCAACGTTTCAAAGGCGGTGGAGTTCGAAAGAAAAAGGCAAATAGCCAGAAATTAGGGGTCAAAAATAAATCCAGCAAAGGAAACTTTTATCGTACAAAGAGGCTGACATGTGGGACCCAGCCAGCAGCGTCCTCAACGTTTCTAAGGTGGCAGGCAATGGAAAAAAGGCAAATAGCCAGAAATTAGGGGTCAAAAATAAATGCAACAATAGAAACTCTTATTGTTCATAGAGGCTGACATGTTGGACCCATGAGCCAGCAGGGCCCTCAACGTTTCAAAGGCGTCACGGGATCAAAAGAAAAGAACCAAGTAGTCATTAATTAGGTGTCAAAAATAAATCCAAGAAAGTAAATGTTTTACTTTTCATAGAGGCTGTCATATGGGACCCATGAGCCAGCAGCGTCCTCAACGTTTCTAAGGCGGCTGGGGATCGAAAAAAAAGCGAAGTAGCCATTAATTAGGGGTCAACAATAAATCCAAGAAAAGAAAGGTTTATTGTTCTTAGAGGCTGACATGTGGGAGCTATGCGCCAGCAGCGTCCTCATCGTTTCAAAGGCGGTCGGGGATCCAAAGAAAAAGGCAAATAGCCAGAAATCAGGGGTAAAAAAAATCCAAGAAAAGAAATATTATTGTTCATAGAGGCTGGCATGTGGGACCCATGAGCCAGCAGCGTCCACAATTTCAAAGGCGGCACATGATCGAAAGAAAAAGGCAAGTGACCAAAAATCAGGGGGTAAAAAATCCAAGAAAAAAACTTTATTGTACATAGAGGATGACATGCGGGTCCCATGAGCCAACAACTTACTCGACGTTTCAGAGGGCCGAGGCGGCATGAGATCGAAAGAAAAAGGAAAGTGACCAAATATCAGGAGCAAAAAATAATCCATGAAAAGAAACTTTCATTGTACATAGAGGATGACATAGGGTCCCATGTTGTAGCAGCGGTCTGAACGTTTCAAAGACGGCATGAGATCGAAAAAAAAGGCAAGTGACCAAATATCAGGAGCCAAAAATAATCCAAGAAAAGAAACTTTTATTGTACGTTTGAGAGTCGGCATGAGATTGAAAGAAAAAGGCAAGTGACCAAATATCAGGAGCCAAAAACCAAGAAAAGAAACTTTTATTGTACATAGAGTATGACATGCGGGTCCCATGATGCTGCAGCATCCTCAACGTTTCCAAGGCGGCAGGGGATCAAAAGAAAAGGAAATAGCCAAAAAGCAGAGGGTGAAAAAAATCGAAGAAAAGAAACTTTTATTGTTCATAGTGGATGACATGTGGGACCCATGAGGCAGCAGCATCCTCAACCTTTCCAAGCAGCAGGGGATCGAAAGAAAAAGGAAATAGCCAAAAGTCAGAGCGTGAAAAATAATCCAAGAAAAGAAACTTTTATTTTACATAGAGGATGACATGTGGGTCCCATTTTGCAGCAGCGGTCTCAACGTTTCAAATGCGGCTTGAGATCAAAAGAAAACGAAAGTAGCCAGAAATTAGGGGGAAAAAACTCCAAGAAAAGAAAGTTTATTGTACATAGAGGATGACATACGGGTCCCAAGGCGGCAGGGGAACAAAAAAAAAGGAAATAGCCAAAAATCAGAGGGTGAAAAAAAATCCAAGAAAAAAGAAACTTTTAGAGTTCATAGTTCATAGAGGATGACATGCGGGTCCATGAGGCAGCAGCGTCCTCAACGTTTCCAAGGCGGCACACAGGACCAAAAGAAAAAGGATGTATCCCTGCTGGGCCTTTTGATCAAAAAATAATCCAAGATAAGGAAGATATAAATTGGGGCTGCCTGGCCATCTGGGCCTTCTAACCTGCTGGACGTCTTTTGACTCGTACAATTTCAGCCCACTCCAAAACAAGAAAGTCCTATGCTTCGCAAAAACAAAACAAAAACAAGGAGATTCATATTAGTTTGTTTATGTAAAAATAAAGATTTAATTTATCCGTTTGCAATAGCTCAGAGCGAAATACACTTTTTATTGTCTGCAAAATAATCAAGATATCACATGTTTTTTGTACGGGGAGGCTGACATCGGGACCCATGAGCCAGCAGCGTCGTCAAAGTTTTAAAGGCGGCAGGGGATCGAAAGAAAAAATAAATCAAAAATCAGTTGGTAAAAAAATCGAAGAAAAGAAACATTTATCGTTCTGAGAGGATGACATGCGGGACCCATGTGGCAGCAGCATCCTCAACGTTTCCAAGGCAGCACGGGATCCAAAAAAAAAGGCAAAATAGCCAGAAATTAGGGGTCAAAACAAATCCAAGAAAAGAAAGGTTTATCGTCCATAGAGGCTGACATGTGGGACCCATTAGCCAGCAGATTCTTCAACGTTCAAAGGCGGCAGGGATCAAAAGAAAAAGGAAGTAGCCAGAAATTAGGGGTAAAAAATAACTCCAACAATGGAAACTTTTATTGTTCATAGAGGATGACATGCGGGACCCATGAGCCAGCAGCTTCCTCAACGTTTCAAAGGCGGCTTGGGATCGAAAGAAAAAGACAAGTGACCAAATATCAGAGCCAAAAATAATCCAAGAAAAGAAACTTTATTGTACATAGAGGATGACATGCGGGTCCCATTTAGCAGCAGCGGTATCACCATTTGAGATGCGGCAGGGGTCGAAAAAAAGGCAAGTGACCAAATATCAGGAGCCAAAAAATACAAGAAAAGAAAGTTTTATAGTACATAGAGGATGACATGCGGGTCCCATTTTGCAGCAGCGGTATCACCGTTTGAGAGGCGGCAGGGATCGAAAGAAAAAGGCAAGTGACCAAATATCAGGAGCAAAAAATAATCCAAGAAAAGAAACTTGAATGTATATAGAGGATGACATGCGGGTCCCATTTAGCATCAGCGGTATCACCGTTTGAGAGGCGGCAGGGGATCGAAAGAAAAAGGCAAGTGACTAAATATGAGGTGCCAAAAAATCCAAGAAAACAAGTTTTCAACGTTTCAAAGGCGGCAGGGGATCAAAAGAAAAAGGAAGTAGCCAGAAATTAGGGGTAAAAAATAACTCCAAGAAAGGAAACTTTTATTGTTCATAGAGGATGACATGCGGGACCCAAGCGCCAGCAGCTTCCTCAACGTTTCAAAGGCGGCATAAGATCGAAAGAAAAGGCAAGTGACCAAATATCAGACCCGAAAATAATCCAAGAAAAGAAATTTTATTGTACATAGAGGATGACATGTGGGACCCATTTTGCACAGACCAAAAGAAAAATGAAGTAGCCATAAATCAGGTGAAAAAAATCCAAGAAAAGAAAGATTTCAATTGGGCTGCATCTAGACATCTGGGCCTTCGAACTATCCTGCTGGGCCTTTTGACTCGTACAATTTCAGCCCACTCAAAAACAGAAAGTTCGGTTTTTCTCAAAAAAACAGGAAAGTCCTATGCTTCGCAAAAACAAAAAACAAGGACACTCAACATATAAGTTTGTTTATGTAAAAATAAAGATTTAATTTATCCGTTTGAAATAGCTCAGAGCGAAATACATTGTTTATTGTCTGCAAAATAATCAAGATATCACATGTTTCTTGTACGGGAGGCTGACATCGGGGACCCATGAGCCAGCAGCGTCTCAACGTTTCAAAGGCGGCAGGATCGAAAATAAAATAAAAAACTAAAAATCAGTTGGTAAAAATCCAAGAAAAGAAAACATTTATCGTTCTAAAAGGATGACATGCGGGACCCATGAGGCAGCAGCATCCTAACGTTTCCAAGGCGGCAGGGGATCAAAAGAAAAAAGGAAATAGCCAGAAATTAATTAGGGTCAAAAATAAATCCACCAATGGAAACTTTTATTGTTCATAGAGGATAACATGTGGGACCGACCTGCCAACAGCGTCCTCATCGTTTCAAGGTGGATCAAAAGAAAAAGACAAATAGCCAGAAATTAGGGGTCAAAAATAACTCCAAGAAAGGAAACTTTTATTGTTCGTAGAGGATGACATGGGGGACCCATGAGCCAGCAGCTTACTCAACGTTTAAAGGCGGCATGAGATCGAAAGAAAAAGGCAAGTGACCAAATATGAGGTGCCAAAAATAATCCAAGATTTATTGTACACAGAGGATGACATGCGGGTCCCATTTTGCAGCAGCGGTCTCAATGTTTGAAATGCGGCTTGAGATCAAAAGAAAAAGAAAGTAGCTAGAAATTAGGGGGTCAAAAATCCAAGAAAAGAAAGTTGATGGACATAGAGGTTGACATGCGGGTCCCATGTGCCAGCAGCTTACTCAACGTTTCAAAGGGGCCAGGGGATCAAAAGTAAAAGGCAAATAGCCAAAAATCAGAGGGTGAAAAAAAATCCAAGAAAACAAACTTTTATAGCACATAGAGGATGACATGCGGGTCCCATGAGCCAGCAGGTTCCTCAACGTTTCAAACGTGGCATGAGATCGAAAGAAAAAGGCAAGTGACAAAATATCAGGAGCCAAAAATAATTCAAGAAAATAAACTTGATTGTACATAGAGGATGACATGCGGGTCCCATGAGTAAGCATACTCAACGTTTCCAAGGCGGCAGGGCATCAAAAGAAAAAGGAAATAGACAAAAATCAGAGAGTGAAAAAAACCCTAGAAAATAAACTTTTATAGCACATAGAGGATGACATGCGGGTCCCATGAGCCAGCAGGTTCCTCAACGTTTCAAACGTGGCATGAGATTGAAAGAAAAAACACAAGTGACCAAATATCAGGAGCCAAAAATAATCCAAGATTTATTGTACATAGAAGATGACATGTGGGTCCCATTTTGCAGCAGCGGTCTCAATGTTTGAAATGCGGCTTGAGATCAAAAGAAAAAGAAAGTAGCTAGTAATTAGGGGGTCAAAAAATCCAAGAAAAGAAAGTTGATGGACATAGAGGATGACATGCGTGTCCCTTGAGCTAGCAGCTTACTCAACGTTTCAAAGGGGCAGGGGATCAAAAGAAAACAAGCCAAAAATCAGAGGGTAAAAAAATCCAACAAAGGAAACTTTTATAGCACATAGAGGATGACATGCGGGTCCCATGAGCCAGCAACGTTTCAAACGTGGCATGAGATCGAAAGAAAAAGGCAAGTGACCAAATATCGAGCCAAAAATAATCCAAGATTTATTGTACATAGAGGATGACATGTGGGTCCGATTTTGCAGCAGCGGTCTCAATGTTTGAAATGCGGCTTGAGATCAAAAGAAAAAGAAAGTAGCTACTAATTAGGGTCAAAAAATCCAAGAAAAGAAAGTTGATGGACATAGAGGATGACATGCGGTCCCTTAGCAGCTTACTCAACGTTTCAAAGGGGGCAGGGGATCAAAAGAAAAAGGCAAGCCAAAAATCAGAGGGTGAAAAAAATCCAACAAAGGAAACTTTTATAGCACATAGAGGATGACATGCGGGTCCCATGAGCCAGCAGGTTCCTCAACGTTTCAAACGTGGCATGAGATCGAAAGAAAAAGGCAAGTGACCAAATATCAGGAGCCAAAAATAATCCAAGATTTATTGTACATAGAGGAGGACATGTGGGTCCCATTTTGCAGCAGCGGTCTCAATGTTTGAAATGCGGCTTGAGATCAAAAGAAAAAGAAAGTAGCTAGTAATTAGGGGGTCAAAAAAATCCAAGAAAAGAAAGTTGATGGACATAGAGGATGACATGCGGGTCCATTGAGCCAGCAGCTTACTCAACGTTTCAAAGGGGGCAGGGGATCAAAACAAAAAGGCAAGCCAAAAATCAGAGGGTGAAAAAAATCCAACAAAGGAAACTTTTATAGCACATAGAGGATGACGTGCGGGTCCCATGAGCCAGCAGGTTCCTCAACCTTTCAAACGTGGCATGAGATCGAAAGAAAAAGGCAAGTGACCAAATATCAGGAGCCAAAAATAATCCAAGATTTATTGTACATAGAGGATGACATGTGGGTCCGATTTTGCAGCAGCGGTCTCAATGTTTGAAATGCGGCTTGAGATCAAAAGAAAAAGAAAGTAGCTAGTAATTAGGGGGTCAAAAAATCCAAGAAAAGAAAGTTGATGGACATAGAGGATGACATGCGGGTCCCTTGAGCCAGCAGCTTACTCAACGTTTCAAAGGGGGCAAGGGATCAAAAGAAAAAGGCAAGCCAAAAATCAGCGGGTGAAAAAAAATCCAACAAAGGAAACTTTTATAGCACATAGAGGATGACATGCGGGTCCCATGAGCCAGCAGGTTCCTCAATGTTTCAAACGTGGCATGAGATCGAAAGAAAAAGGCAAGTGACCAAATATCAGGAGCCAAAAATAATTCAAGAAAAGAAACATGATTTACATAGAGGATGACATGCGGGTCCCATTTAGCAGCAGCGGTATCACCGTTTGAGAGGCGGCAGGGATCGAAAGAAAAAGGCAAGTGACCGAATATGAGGTGCCAAAAAAATCCAAGAAAGTTTTATAGTACATAGAGGATGACATGCGGGTCCCATTTAGCATCAGCGGTATCACCGTTTGAGAGGCGGCAGGGGATCGAAAGAAAAGGCAAGTGACCAAATATGAGGTGCCAAAAATAATCCAAGAAAAGAAAGTTTTATAGTACATAGAGGATGACATGCGGGTCCCATTTAGCAGCAGCGGTATCACCGTTTGAGAGGCGACAGGGGATCGAAAGAAAAAAGCAAGTGACCAAATATGAGGTCCAAAAAATAACTCCAAGAAAAGAAAGTTGATAGCTCATAGAAGATGACATGTGGGTCCCATTTAGCAGCAGCGGTCTCAATGTTTCCAAGGCGGCACGGGATCAAAAGAAAAAGGAAGTAGCCAGAAATCAGGGGGTCAAAAAAATCCAAGAAAAGAAAGAATTTTGGTTCATAGAGGATGACATGCGGGACCCATGATCCTGCATCGTAAACGGCTCGATCGGAGAGCGTTGAACGAGATGGCACGATCGAGAAAAAAACAATGCTAGAGAGGCTGCCATCTGGGCCCTACATCCCTGGGCGGTGCGGATTTGCGTTGACTCGGCCGGCGAACCCGAGAATTCGCGATGCACCACGTCCCGGGCCACCATACGCGATGTTTTGGCCGCTTTCGTCGGGCTAGGTGGCCTCAAAAACGAGAAAAAAAAGTTTTGACATGAACCACGGAGGGACCAAAAATCGTCGGCCATGGTGCACCAGCAACCACGGCGCGACTTCAACTTCGTCGGCCATGGCAACTTTTCTTGTAAAGAGTACTTGTCGGTAACGAGGTTGAACAAGGTATGGAGATACCGATGATCGAACCTCGGACAAGTAAAGTATCGCGTGACAAAGGGAATCGGTATCGTATGTAAATGGTTCAATCGATCACTAAGTTATCGTTGAATATGTGGGATCCATTATGGATCTCCAGATCCCGCTATTGGTTATTGCTCGGAGAGGAGTCTCGACCATGTCTGCATAGTTCGCGAACCGTAGGGTGACGCGCTTAAGGTTCGATGTCGCATAAGTAGATATGGAATATGGTATGGAGACGAAGTTTGTTCGGAGTCTCGGATGGGATCCAGGACATCACGAGGAGGTCCGGAATGGTCCGGAGAATAAGATTCATATAAGGAAAGTTGATTTCTAGGTTTCGGAAAAGTTCGGGATTTTTCCGGTGAAAGACCGGGAAGGTTCTAGAAGGTTCCGGGGGTCCCACCAGTGGGCCCACGACCCTAGGAGGCCTAGCATGGGCCGAGGGGGTGCACCCTAGCCTAATGGGCCAGGGGCACATGCCCCTCAAGGCCCAGGCCGGCCAACCCTAGGGTTTTCCCCAAAACCCTAGGGGGGATCAACTTGGGGGGGAAGAATTCCCCCTCCCCCCTTTGGCCGCCGGCCCTAGATGGGTTTGGGGCATTGGGGGGCCACCCAAACCGACCTCCCCCCTATATAAAGAGGGGAGGGGGCAGGGGGCGTTCACCCCATCAGACCTAGCTCTGGCCGCCCCCCTCACTCCTCCATAGTGTTGTACCGGCTTAGCAAAGTGATACGTCCAAAACGTATCTACTTTCCCGAACACTTTTGCTATTGTTTTGCCTCTAATTTGTGTATTTTGGATACAACTAACACGGACTAACGCTGTTTTCAGCAGAATTGCCCTGGTGTCTCGTTTTTGTGCAGAAATCCAACTTTCAGAAAATCCTCAGAATTTATGCGAAAGGCCCTATTTTCCCATACGACGCAAGCGCAAGTGTGGGGCCCGAGTCCCCCACACACTAGGCCGGCGCGGCCCAGGAGGGGGCGCGCGCCTTGTTGTTTGGGCGCCTCGGCGGCCCCCGACGCTCTCCTTCGGACTATATACGCCTTTCGACCTAAAAACGCCAGGGGGTTCGACCATATTTCCAGAGACCATCCAGTACGCCGCCGCCATCGCGAAACTCCGCCTCGGGACCAGAAACTCCGTTCTGGCACTCCGCCGGGACGGGGAATTGGAGGGGATCTTCACCACCGACGCCTCTCCATCGACCAGCCATGTTTCCCCCATCCATGTGGGAGTAATTCCCCCGCTGTAGGCTGAAGGGGATGGTAGGGATTGGATGAGATTGATCATGTAATAGTCACAAGATTGTTAGGGCATGGTGCCTAGTATCCGTAGATGTTACTTTTATGATATTGTTGCAACTTGTTATGCTTAATGCTTGTCACTAGGGCCCGAGTGCCATGATCTCAGATCTGAACATGTTATTATTTCATCATGATATGCATTGTTTATTGATCTTACCTGCAAGTTGTATACACACGTTGCTGTCCGGAACCCGAGGCCCCAAAGTGACAGAAATTGGGACAACCGGAGGGGAAGGCGGTGATGTGAGGATCACATGTGTTCACGGAGTGTTAATGCTTTGCTCCGGTACTCTATTAAAAGGAGTACCTTAATTTCCAGTAGTTTCCCTAGAGGCCCGGCTGCCACCGGCTGGTAGGACAAAAGATGTTGTGCAAGTTTCTCATTGCGAGCACGTACGACTATATATGGAACACATGTCTATTGATTGATTAGTACTTGGATACCGCTTTATTATTACCTGCAAATGCCCTACCATGATTGTTACATGAATTCTCTCATCCATGCAACGCCCGTTCATCCGTCCATGTGCCTACAGTATTTTAATCCTGCTGTTTACTATAATCACTACTGCTGTCTTTATTTCACCGCTGCTGTTATTTCACTATTCCTACTGCTATAAAACTGTTGCTACTGATAAACTCTTGCGAGCAAGTCTGTTTCCAGGTGCAGCTGAATTGACAACTCCGCTGTTAAGGCTTACAAGTATTCTTTGTCTCCCCTTGTGTCGAATCAATAAATTGGGTAATACTTCCCTCGAAGACTGTTGCGATCCCCTATACTTGTGGGTCATCAAGACTATTTTCTGGCGCCGTTGCCGGGGAGCATAGCTTTATTTGCAAGTTCACTTGGATTGATATTGTTCGCTGCAAATTCTCCATCATGGGTAAACCTCGCGATACTAAAGTCGCCATATTACCATCCACTACAAGAAAAGGTACAACTCTGAGTACCTCTGCTGCTCTTGATTCACCATCTGTGATAAGTCAACTTGTTTCACCACCACAAACTTCACGTGTTGGTATTTCTGCTGAATCTGAAAATTCCTCTGATAATTTTGATGATGCTTCTACTGTGCTTGATAATACTGGTTCATTAGGTCCTTTTCTAGATGCTACAATTGCTAGGTCTAGACAAATTGAAATTACTGAAACTCCTAATGAAAATACTGTTACACCTGTTAATTCACCTGAGATTGATGATCTTGATGAAGATTATGTGGAACTTGATGATGATTTTATTGATAAATGCAATGCTACTACTAGTACAAGTAACCTTAAAAAGCTTATTGCACAACATGTTGTTAGATATAAACTGTCTCCTGATCCTAAATTTGCCACATCTCCTATAAACATTAAGGATAAAGATTATGACTTTTCTCTTGATTTATCTCATATATCTATTGTTGAGAAAACACCTTTTTGTGGTACTGAAAAAGAGAGTGCTGTAGAGCACATGAATGAGCTTTCTACTTTAAGTAGCTTGTTTTCTGATGATGTTAAGATGCGTACTTATTTTGTTGCTAAGATTTTCCCTTTCTCATTAAAGGATGATGCTAAGATTTGGTATAATAATTTGCCTCCTGATTCTATTAATAGTCCAAGTTGTTTGCTTGATGTTTTCTTTCGAAAATACTTTCCCGCTAGTGCTCAACATATGGCTCTGCAGAGAATTTATAGTTTTGATCAAGAAGATGGAGAGAAATTGCCTGAAGCTTGGGCAAGATTTTGCTCTCTCATTAGAGCTCGGCCTGGACATGATTTGGAAAAGCATGATTTACTTGATATATTTTATAGTGGACTAACCATTGAGTCTAGGGCATACCTGGATAGTTGTGCTGATTGTGTTTTCAGGAAGAGAACTCCGGACGAAGCTGAAGAATTATTGGCAAAGATAAGCAAAAATCATGATGATTGGTCTACACCTGAACCAACTCCGACACCAATACTGAAGAAGAGGGGTATGATTGAATTAAATGATGAAGATATGAGGGAAGCCAAGAAATCTCTTATGGAGAAAGGTATTAAATCTGAAGATGTGAAGAATTTGCCTCCAATAGAAGACCTATGTAAGATAATTCCCCCTTCATCCACAATCGAGGTACATTCTCTTCAACGCTTTGATAGAGGAGATATTCCATATTCAAAACCTCCTGATCAATGTTTAGATGAATTTGATAATTATATTGTTAAGCAAAATAATTTTAATATGAGAGTAGAGAATCATCTAATGGAAAATTCTCAAGCTATTGGTAAATTGCATGATATTGTGGAGAGAACCTCCAATGATGTTAAGATGCTTGTTAAACATTTTAATATGATTCAAACTCAAATTGATCAACTTACTAAAGTGCAAAATGACTTGTTAAAAAATAATCATGAAGAGAAACATGCTTATGAAGTAACAACTAGAGGCGGTGTTTCTACCCAGGATCCTCTATATCCTGAAGGGCACCCCAAAAGAATTGAACAAGATTCTCAACGAACTAAAGAAATTAGTAGTCCTTCTAAGAAAAAGAAGAAGAAACATAAAACTGTTGTAGAATCCTCTGAACCTGTTAATGATCCTAATAGTATTTCTATTTCTGATGCTGAAACTGAAAGTGGTAATGAACATGAGGAAGATAATGATAAGAATGATACTCCTGATAAAGAAGAAATTGAAAAAGAACCTGAAAAGCATGATAAAAATAAAAAGTACACTAAAGAAGATTTTATTACAAAGAAACATGGTAATGAAAGAGAACCTTGGGTTCAAAAGCAAATGCCTTTTCCTGCTAAGAAACTAAAATCAAAGGAAGAGGAACATTATAATAAATTTTGTGATTGGATGAAACCTTTATTTTTGCAAATCCCTTTGACTGATGCTATTAAATTGCCTCCTTATTCAAAGTATATGAAAGATATTGTCTCTAACAAAAGGAAAATTCCCAATGAGGAGATTTCCACTATGCTCGCTAATTACTCTTTTAATGGTAAGGTTCCAAAGAAGCTTGGAGACCCAGGTATACCGACTATTCCTTGTTCCATCAAGAATAATTATGTTAGAACTGCTCTATGTGATTTGGGAGCAGGTGTTAGTGTAATGCCTTTTTCTCTTTACAAGAGACTTGATTTAGATAAGTTGATACCAACTGATATATCTTTGCAAATGGCTGATAAATCTACTGCTATTCCTGTTGGTGTATGTGAAAATGTTCCTGTTCAAGTTACTCAACATTGCTTGATATTAACTGATTTTGTTGTGTTGGAAATGCCTGAAGATGATAATATGTCCATTATTCTTGGAAGACCCTTTCTTAATACTGCAGGGGCTGTTATTGATTGCAATAAAGGCAAGGTTACTTTCAATGTTGATGACAAGGAACATACCGTCTATTTTCCAAAGAGGATTGATAAAGTATATGGAGTTAATACAATTTTTAATGTGAAAACTATCAAGGTGGGATCCATTGATTGTCCTATATATGAGCCTAAAGAAGAATATCAAACTCTTGTGATTGGATCCATATCAATTCAATATAAGGTAACATGATTGATTTGAGGTTTATTTCTTCTTATGTCATATAAAATTTATTTGGTAGCAAGACTTGATCAACCTTGTTAACAAATATATTTTAATGCATAAGAGAGCTAAACAACATTTCTTTCTTTCTTTCTCCCTCCATTTGTTTTACTTGCTGTAGCACCTTTTGTTTTGCAATATGCTTTAGTTGTTTAAGATTTTGGAAATCATTTTCCTGCGCAGTAATAATTACTTTAACACCCAGAAATGTGCATTTTTCGAAGTTCTCAAAAATTTACAAAAATTATACTGGTAGTCTAAGCTTGGGGGGAGTTGATACGTCCAATTTGCATCACTATTTTGTATCATAATTTGCTGTTATTCATTGATATATTTCATATTGGGACACAATACTTATGTTATTTCATCTATTTTGCATGTTTCATCATTATTGGAGGATCAAGCACCGGAGCCAGGATTCTGCTGGAAAAAGCACCGTCAGAACGCAATATTTCGGAAGATCAACTGTGGAAGGAAATTTCACGTAAATTCCTATTTTTCCAGATGACGGAGGGAGCCAGAAGGGGAAGAAGAGGGGAGCCAAGGTGGGCCCAGACCACAGGCCGGCGCGGCCCATGGCCTGGCCGCGCCACCCTGTGGTGTGGGGGCCCCACAGCCCCTTTCGCCTCCTTTTCTTCGCGTACTCCTTCGTCCCGAAAACCTAAGCCAGAGGGAGGACCTCACGAAGAGTTACAGCCGCCTCGGCGGGGCGGAGAACACCAGAGAGAAAAGAGCTCTCCGGCGGGCAGGAATCCGCCGGGGAAATTCCCTCCCGGAGGGGGAAATCGACGCCATCGCCACCGTCATCGAGCTGGACATCATCTCCATCATCATCATCATCATCTCCACCATCTACACCGCCATCACCACCGCTGCACCTCGTCACCGCTGTAACAATTTGGGTTGGATCTTGATTGTTTGATAGGGGAAACTCTCCCGGTGTTATTCTCTACTTGTTGTAGATGCTATTGAGTGAAACCATTGAACCAAGGTTTATGTTCAGATTGTTATTCATCATCATATCACCTCTGATTGTATTCCATATGATGTCTCGTGAGTAGTTAGTTTAGTTCTTGAGGACATGGGTGAAGTCTAAATGCTAGTAGTGAATTATGGTTGAGTAATATTCAATGTTATGATATTTAAGTTGTGGTGTCATTCTTCTAGTGGTGTCGTGTGAACGTCGACTACACGACACTTCACCATTTATGGGCCTAGGGGAGTGCATCTTGTATTCGGTTGCTAATTGCGGGGTTGCCGGAGTGACAGAAACCTGAGCCCCCGTTAGTATATCGATGCAAGAGGGATCGCAGGATCTCAGAGTTTAAGGCTGTGGTTAGATTTATCTTAATTACTTTCTTGTAGTTGCGGATGCTTGCAAGGGGTATAATCACAAGTATGTATTAGTCCTAGGAAGGGCGGTGCATTAGCATAGGTTCACCCACACAACACTTATCAAAACAATGAAGATTATTTAGCCACATGAAGCGAAAGCACTAGACTAAAATCCCCGTGTGTCCTCAAGAACGTTTGGTCATTATAAGTAAACAAACCGGCTTGTCCTTTGTGCTAAAAAGGATTGGGCCACTCGCTGCAATTATTTCTCTCGCATTTTACTTACTCGTACTTTATTCATCTATTACATCAAAACCCCTTGAATACTTGTTTGTGAGCATTTACAGTGAATCCTTCATCGAAACTGCTGTCAACACCTTCTGCTCCTCGTTGGGATCGACATTCTTACTTATCGAAGATACTACGATACACCCCCTATACTTGTGGGTCATCAAGACTATTTTCTGGCGCCGTTGCCGGGGAGTGAAGCGCTATTGGTAAGTGGAATTGGTAAGGAAAACCTTTACTGTTTGTGCTGATTTTATTTCTGCCTGCTGCTATAAGTCATTATGGAGAGATCTTCTCTTCAATTTCTATTTGGGAAATCTACTACTACTGCAACGGTAGTGGATGAAGCGCCAGGTGAGGAAGTAGTACCATATAAAATACCTATGAAAATTATTGAACGTGTTATGGATAACCGCTATGAAGGGGATGGAACTGTCCATCCTGGTGATCATTTATTGTTTTTGCATGAATTATGCGGGTTATTCAAATGTGCAGGTATTTCTATGAATGAAGTTAGAAAGAAACTATTCACTATATCGCTGTCTGGTAAAGCGGCGCATTGGTATAAATTGCTGAAGAATGGTGATTCTATTGATTGGGAGGACATTGTGCCTTTATTTTATTCCAAATTTTATCCTCCAAGTGAAATTCACAAAGATCGGAACCGCATATATAATTTCTGGCCTCATGATGGAGAGAGTATTGCCCAAGCTTGGGGGAGATTGAAGTCTTTAATGCTCAAATGCCCCATTCATGAGCTTCCTGGTAATGTTATTATTGATAATTTCTATGCAAGACTTTCTTTTCAAGACAAGACCTTGCTGGATACTTCTTGTTCTGGATCATTTACACGCAACAAAGAAGAGTTTAAAAGGGACCTTCTTGATCGGATCCAAGAAAATACTGAAGGATGGGAGAACGACAAAGATAGAGAATCAGGTATAATTTATGATTATAAATGCATTGAAGCTTTTATGGATACTGATAAATTTCGTAATATGAGTGCTACATATGGTCTTGATTCCCAAGTTGTTGCAAATCTTTATAAAGCTTTTGCCTCTCATTATGAATTGCCTAAGAAGAATTTTGATAAGTATCATGAACCGTATAAAGATAAAGTTGATTCATCTGTAAACAAATGTGTAGTGATTGAAACTGTTGATAATGTTATTCCTGAAGCTTATATTGAAAAAACTCCTTTCCCTGCTAAAATGAAGGAGTACTCTGTTATATCTAGTGCGGTTAATAAAAGTGAAAAGAAACCTAAAGAACCTGAAGAACAAATTAAAATTGAACCTGCTGTTGCAATAGTTAAAGATCTTGTGACTGAAAATGTGGAGGATGGTCATATTATTTTCTGTGAAGATGCTTCTAATATTGTTTCACATCCTAATAAACCCAAACAAGTTAGTGTTCCTATGCTATCTGTTAGAATTGGTGATCATTGCTATTATGGTTTATGTGATATTGGTGCAAGTGTTAGTGCTATTCCTTATGAGCTTTACACGGAGATTATGCACGAAATTGGTTCTTGTGAACTTGAAGATATTGATGTGGTTATTCATCTGGCTAATAGAGAAACTATTTCTCCAATTGGTATTGTTCGAGATGTGGAAGTTCTATGTGGTAAGATTAAATATCCTGCTGACTTTTTGGTACTTGGTTCTGCTGCTAGTGATCATTGTCCTATCATTTTTGGTAGACCTTTTCTAAATACTTGTGGAGCTATTATAGATTGTAAGAAAGAGAAAATTTTGACTAGATTTGCTGGTGAACCTTATGAATTTAACTTTTCTAAATTTACCAAAACTCCTTATAAAGCTGACTTGCCTAGTAATGATTTTAAAATGGAGCAGTGTGCATCTATTGTTCTTGTTCCTAATAATCCTTTGCAGCAACATTTGGAGAATAGTGAAAGTGAAGCTTTTAGGAAAGAAAGAGATGAGCTTGAGGAAATTTTTCTTCGTCAACCTATTCTCAAGCATGATTTACCGGTGGAAGATTTGGGTACAACACCGCCACCAAAGGAAGATCCTGTTTTTGATTTAAAGCCTTTACCTGATAATCTTAAATATGCTCATATTGATGATAAGAAAATATATCCTGTTATTATTAGTTCTAAGCTTTCAGAGATTGAGGAAGAAAGGTTATTGGAAATATTGAAGAAACACCGAGGAGCTATTGGCTATACTCTTGATGATTTGAAAGGGATTTCTCCTTCTATTTGCCAACATGCTATCAATATGGAAGATGATGCAAAGCCTGTTGTTGAACATCAACGTCGTCTAATTCCGAAGATGAAAGAGGTGGTAAGGAACGAGGTATTAAAACTTCTTGAAGCTGGTATTATATATCCTATTGCTGATAGTAGATGGGTTAGTCCTGTGCATTGTGTTCCTAAGAAAGGAGGAATGACTGTTGTGCCTAATGATAATGATGAGCTTATTCCTCAAAGAATAGTTGTAGGGTATAGAATGTGCATTGATTTTCGAAAAGTTAATAAAGTTACTAAGAAAGATCATTACCCTTTACCCTTTATTGATCAAATGCTAGAAAGGTTATCTAAAAATACTCATTTTTGCTTTCTTGATGGTTATTCTGGGTTTTCACAAATTGCTGTTAAAGCTAAAGATCAAGAGAAAACCACGTTTACTTGTCCTTATGGAACTTATGCTTATAGGCGTATGCCTTTTGGTTTATGTAATGCTCCTGCTACTTTTCAAAGATGCATGTCTGCTATTTTTCATGGTTTTTGCGAAAGTATTGTAGAGGTGTTCATGGATGATTTTTCTGTCTATGGGAATTCTTTTGATAATTGCCTGCGAAACCTCGATAAAGTTTTGCAGAGATGTGAAGAAACTAACCTTGTTCTTAATTGGGAGAAATGCCACTTTATGGTTAATGAAGGAATTGTATTGGGACATAAAATTTCCGAGAGAGGTATTGAAGTTGATAGAGCTAAAGTTGAAGCAATTGAGAAGATGCCCTATCCGAGGGATGTTAAAGGTATTCGTAGTGTTCTTGGTCATGCTGGGTTTTATAGGAGATTTATTAAAGATTTCTCTAAAATTTCAAAGCCTCTTACTAATCTTCTTCAAAAAGATGTACCTTTTGTTTTTGATGATGATTGTAAGGAAGCTTTTGAAACTCTAAAGAAAGCCTTAACAACTGCTCCTGTAGTTGAACCTCCTGATTGGAATTTGCCTTTTGAAATTATGTGTGATGCTAGTGATTTTGCTGTAGGCGCTGTTCTTGGACAGCGGGTAGATAAAAAATTAAATGTTATTCATTATGCTAGTAAGACTCTTGATGCTGCTCAAAGAAATTATGCTACAACTGAAAAGGAATTGTTAGCTGTAGTCTTTGCTTGTGACAAGTTTAGACCCTATATTGTTGATTCAAAAGTCACCATTCATACTGATCATGCTGCAATTAGATACCTTATGACAAAGAAAGATGCTAAGCCAAGGCTTATTAGATGGGTACTTCTGTTGCAAGAATTTGATTTACATATTATAGATAGGAAAGGTGCTGATAATCCTGTTGCTGATAATTTGTCTAGATTGGAAAATATTGCTTATGATCCTGTTCCTGTTAATGATAGTTTTCCAAATGAACAATTGGCTGTAATAAAGGTGAGCTCGCGAGAGAGCCCTTGGTATGCAGATTATGCTAACTTTATTGTTTCAAAGTATTTGCCTCCAACCTTTTCAGCTCAGCAAAGGAGGAAATTCTTTTATGACTTGAGGCATTATTTTTGGGATGACCCACACTTATATAAAGAAGGAGTGGATGGTATTATGCGAAGATGTGTTCCTGAATATGAACAACAGGAGATATTGAGTAAATGTCATGGTAGTGTTTATGGAGGACATCACGCTGGAGATAGAACCGCACAAAAGGTTCTACAATCAGGTTTTTATTGGCCAACACTTTTCAAAGATGCAAGGAAGTTTATCTTATCTTGTGATGAATGTCAAAGAGTTGGTAATATCTCTAGACGCAATGAAATGCCTATGAATTATACTCTTGTTATTGAACCATTCGATTGTTGGGGATTCGACTTCATGGGTCCTTTCCCTTCTTCAGAAGGTAACACTCATATACTTGTCGCTGTTGATTATGTTACTAAATGGGTAGAAGCTATACCTACAAAGAGTGCTGATGGTGAGACCTCTATAAAAATGCTTGTAGATGTTATATTTCCTAGATTTGGAGTACCTAGATATATTATGACTGATGGAGGTTCTCATTTTATTCATGGAGGTTTTAGAAAAACTCTTGCTAAGTATGGTATTAATCATAGAATTGCTTCCGCTTATCACCCTCAAACTAGTGGTCAAGTAGAATTATCAAATAGAGAGATTAAAGCTATCTTGGGAAAGACTGTTAATAAATCTAGAAAGAATTGGGCTAGTAAATTGAAAGAAGCACTATGGGCTTATAGAACTGCTTATAAAAATCCTATGGGAATGTCACCTTATAAAATGGTTTATGGAAAAGCTTGTCATTTACCTTTAGAACTAGAGCACAAAGCTTATTGGGCTGTTAGAGAACTAAATAAAGATCCGAAACTAGCCGGTAATAAGAGGTTGTTGCAATTAAGTTCTCTAGATGAATGGAGAAGTGAAGCTTATGAAAATGCTAAACTCTTTAAAGAAAAAGTTAAGAAATGGCATGATAGAAGGATTATCAAAAGAGAGTTTAATATTGGGGATAAAGTCCTATTGTATCGGTCTCGTCTCAGATTCTTTGCAGGGAAATTACTCTCGAAGTGGGAAGGACCATATGTTGTTGAGGAGGTGTATCGTTCAGGAGCAATTAAAATTAGCTCTCTCCAAGGCAATGCCACACAGGTGGTGAATGGACAAAGACTCAAGCATTATATCTCGGGTGATTCTTATAATGTTGATGTTGATATTATTCAAGTGGAAACACCGGAGGCTTTCATCAAAGGACAAATTGTCAGTCCGCCAGAACTCGACTTTGAATAGGTAACAGTACAGGTAATAAAAAGTCCGCGTTTACCTTTCCGAACATTATTTCTGCTGTTTTTGGAAAATATGAAAAATTACGGAATCGAAACGGAGTGGAAAAGACGCGCGAGGGCCCGTCACCATAGGCCGGCGCGGGCCCCACCCTGGCCGCGCCGACCTATGGTGACAGCCCCTCGGCGTCCCGTTTCCACTCGTTTTCGGCCTGGAACCTTCCTTTTATCGTAAAAATATTTGCTATATAATCCCCCGGACCCCTGGAGGTCCGTATATCGTTTTCTCGTCGTGTTTTGTTTCGAGCTGTTTTCTGCCAGATTTGTTTTGATCTAGAAGCACCATGGTCTCCAACAACAAGGACAAGGGACCTTTGAAGGAAGATATTCAAGACCCGGAACTGAAGGAAGAAGACGCAAGTGAGGATGAGGAAGAAGTGGAGGAAGCTCCGCGAGTACACCAGCGTGCCACCGTTGCAAGTATTGGCGTGATATCAAATCCATCCAACACCAAGAGGAGTGCACGAATCGCTACCGGAGGAGCGGTTCCACGTCATTACTTGGCTCCAAGGACATCTTCTCCAAGCAATTACAACCCTTACCGCAATCTAATCTACGATCGTCAAACTGAAAGAACCCCCAAGGTAGTGTTGCCAAGTGGTTGGGATATAGATCGTTCTAACATTGCAGGAGAGATGAAATCTGAAGCTGAAGGATGGGGAAACAACTCTAGGAGTTGGGATTCACCACCTGACATGATTATGAGCCGCGTTGAGCACAACTCGGAACTGATTCGCAACCTCACCTATGAGATTGAAGATTTAAAGGAGCTTGTTAAGAAGCTTGTCGAGAGGAATCCATCACCATCATCACCGAAGGAGTAATTCATCATCGGTATTGGCATCCCCTTGGTTTGTTCCAAGCTTGGGGGAGTGCCGCGGTATCACATCATCACTACCTTTATCTTTTATTATCAAGTAGTGTCATATCATGAGTAGGGAAGTTATTATATGGAATAGTATGCAATGTGGAAGTATCTCTCTTAGTTGGTTATCTATGTATCCGTTGGTGTGAGTTATCGTTATGGAATATTAATGAGAAGTCTTATCATTTACTTTTTGCACATCTTATTTTAGTTTGCAATCTCCATTATATGATTACTCTTGACATTAGTATTGATATCACTTTGGGAGCATTAAGTAAATCTATTTGGTTTTGGCAAACTTAGCATTGGTCAATAGCAACAACACCCTGATGTTTAATTAGAAGAGAGAAATACACTTAGATATATTACTCTATTATCTCTATGCTAATGAGTTTAGTATTCTGAAGTTAAAATTGCTTGTGCTTATGAGAAAGATGCATGATTGTTTCTATCATATGTATATTTGTTTGTTTCCCTCAACCTTTATGCTTGCTATCAAACCTTGCTAGCCAAAGACCTGTATCGAGAGGGAATGCTTCTCATACATCCATAACCTTAGACCAAACCTATGCCATTTGTGTCCACCATACCTACCTACTACATGGTATTTTCTGCCATTCCAAGTAAATACTTCATGTGCTACCTTTAAATAATTCAAACTATTACTCCTTATTTGTGTCAATGTTTTATAGCTCATGAGGAAGTATGTGGTGTTTTATCTTTCAATCTTGTTGGGCGAACTTTCACCAATGGACTAGTGGCACATCCGCTTATCCAATAATTTTGCAATAAGAGCTGGCAACGGGGTTCCCAGCCCCAATTAATAACTTTCATTAATAATTCTCTTCACATGTTTTGCCCTGATTTATCAGTAAGCAACTTAATTTTGCAATAGACACTCCTCCATGGTATGTGAATGTTGGAAGGCACCCGAGGATTCGGTTAGCCATGGATTGAGAAAGCCAAGGTTGGGGGGAGTGTCATCCATAATAAAACTAAAATACATGTGTAAACAAAAGAGAAGGGGGATGATCTACCTTGCTGGTAGAGATGTCGTCCCTCATGGGAGCCGCTCTTGGAAGGTTCGTTTGGCAAGGGGGTTAGAGTGCCCGCTACCATTCGTTGACAACAACAAACACCGCTCAAAATCTTACTTTTATGCTCTTTATATGATTTCAAAACTTGAAAAGCTCTAGCACATGATTTAATCCCTACTTCCCTCTGCGAAGGGCCTATCTTTTACTTTTATGTTGAGTCAGTAAACCTATTTCCCTCTATCTCAAGCAAGCAATTGAGTTGTTGTGAACCAATCATTTATGCTATGATTCAGTTAATCATGTCTTTTATACTTTCTTGTTTAGTACAAATTTTATCTGAATGAATATGACTTTGAAGTTATCAATGATTATGAGGAGATTGTTATGATTGAATATGAAAGCCCAGCTATAAATTCTAATATGAAAGCTTTGCTTAGAAGTACAATCCGTTAGTAGTTCTCTGACCAAGAACAAAGTTTGCCATCACCAACTATGATTTCTTATGCACCTTTACTTGTGATTTCTCTTTACTTATTTCAAGATGAGTTATATGAGGAAGTTGTTTACTAGAATGTCTTGTGTGAATGAATATGATGCTTCTTGTCCGTATTTTATTTATCGACTCTTCACTCCATAAACATGTGGTCTTGTTTATCGAGCTCAGTTTCGCTTGGGGACAAGCGAGGTCTAAGCTTGGGGGGAGTTGATACGTCCAATTTGCATCACTATTTTGTATCATAATTTGCTGTTATTCATTGATATATTTCATATTGGGACACAATACTTATGTTATTTCATCTATTTTGCATGTTTCATCATTATTGGAGGATCAAGCACCGGAGCCAGGATTCTGCTGGAAAAAGCACCGTCAGAACGCAATATTTCGGAAGATCAACTGTGGAAGGAAATTTCACGTAAATTCCTATTTTTCCAGATGACGGAGGGAGCCAGAAGGGGAAGAAGAGGGGAGCCAAGGTGGGCCCAGACCACAGGCCGGCGCGGCCCATGGCCTGGCCGCGCCACCCTGTGGTGTGGGGGCCCCACAGCCCCTTTCGCCTCCTTTTCTTCGCGTACTCCTTCGTCCCGAAAACCTAAGCCAGAGGGAGGACCTCACGAAGAGTTACAGCCGCCTCTGCGGGGCGGAGAACACCAGAGAGAAAAGAGCTCTCCGGCGGGCAGGAATCCGCCGGGGAAATTCCCTCCCGGAGGGGGAAATCGACGCCATCGCCACCGTCATCGAGCTGGACATCATCTCCATCATCATCATCATCATCTCCACCATCTACACCGCCATCACCACCGCTGCACCTCGTCACCGCTGTAACAATTTGGGTTGGATCTTGATTGTTTGATAGGGGAAACTCTCCCGGTGTTATTCTCTACTTGTTGTAGATGCTATTGAGTGAAACCATTGAACCAAGGTTTATGTTCAGATTGTTATTCATCATCATATCACCTCTGATTGTATTCCATATGATGTCTCGTGAGTAGTTCGTTTAGTTCTTGAGGACATGGGTGAAGTCTAAATGCTAGTAGTGAATTATGGTTGAGTAATATTCAATGTTATGATATTTAAGTTGTGGTGTCATTCTTCTAGTGGTGTCGTGTGAACGTCGACTACATGACACTTCACCATTTATGGGCCTAGGGGAGTGCATCTTGTATTCGGTTGCTAATTGCGGGGTTGCCGGAGTGACAGAAACCTGAGCCCCCGTTAGTATATCGATGCAAGAGGGATCGCAGGATCTCAGAGTTTAAGGCTGTGGTTAGATTTATCTTAATTACTTTCTTGTAGTTGCGGATGCTTGCAAGGGGTATAATCACAAGTATGTATTAGTCCTAGGAAGGGCGGTGCATTAGCATAGGTTCACCCACACAACACTTATCAAAACAATGAAGATTATTTAGCCACATGAAGCGAAAGCACTAGACTAAAATCCCCGTGTGTCCTCAAGAACGTTTGGTCATTATAAGTAAACAAACCGGCTTGTCCTTTGTGCTAAAAAGGATTGGGCCACTCGCTGCAATTATTTCTCTCGCATTTTACTTACTCGTACTTTATTCATCTATTACATCAAAACCCCTTGAATACTTGTTTGTGAGCATTTACAGTGAATCCTTCATCGAAACTGCTGCCAACACCTTCTGCTCCTCGTTGGGATCGACATTCTTACTTATCGAAGATACTACGATACACCCCCTATACTTGTGGGACATCAAGCACTAGCACCTGGGATGACCGCACCCGGGGTGGCCACAGGCCGGCGCGGCCAGCAAGGGGGGCGCGCCACCCTGGTGTGTGGGCCCCTCCTTGCCCCACTTCATCATCTCTTTCACTCATTGCACTCTCTCTCCCGAAAAAACTCGTACTCACTTTCTCTCACTCGCGTTTCTGCTCAAGAACTCGAGATTTCTCGATCTCTTTGCTCAGCCCAGATTTCTGTCTGAAATTTGGCACATTTGCTCTCCGGTATGTGACTCCTTTGATTATCCAATTAGAATTTTGTTTGGTTGAGTATATCTTGAATATTTTGCTACTGTAGGTAACATGTTTAGTGAGCTTGCATGCTTGTTCTAAGTGGTGAAAACTAGTTTTGATGCATATTTAGTACTCTAGCAAGTTCCTATAGTAGTTCCCCTCAATTATATACCTTGAAATCAAATTTTATAATGATTGTTGAAAAATTTCAGAGAAGGAAAATGAACAACTACAACTTTGGAGAGGTGTTCGAAGGAGAGACGACGAGCACGGGGAGGCTGATACGTCTCCAACGTATCGATAATTTCTTATGTTCCATGCTACTTTATTGATGATACCTACATGTTTTATGCACATTATATGTCGTATTTACGCATTTTCTCGAACTAACCTATTAACAAGATGCCGAAGAGCCAGTTGCTGTTTTTGGTTTCAGAAATCCTAGTAACGAAATATTCTCGGAATTGGACGAAATCAACGCCCAGGGGTCCTATTTTTGCACGAAGCTTCCGAAGACCGAAGGGGAGTCAAGTGGGGCCACGAGGTGGCGACACCACAGGCGGCGCGGCCCAGGCCCTGGCCGCGCCGACCTATGGTGTGGGCCCCTCGTGCCGCCTCTTGACCTGCCCTTCCGCCTACAAATAGCATTCGTCGAAACCCCACCGAGAACCACGATACGGAAAACCTTCCAGACGCCGCCGCCGCGAATCCCATCTCGGGGATTCAGGAGATCGCCTCCGGCACCCTGCCGGAGAGGGGATTCATCTCCCGGAGGACTCTTCACCGCCATGGTCGCCTCCGGAGTGATGAGTGAGTAGTTCACCCCTGGACTATGGGTCCATAGCAGTAGCTAGATGGTCGTCTTCTCCTAATTGTGCTTCATTGTTGGATCTTGTGAGCTGCCTAACATGATCAAGATCATCTATCTGTAATACTATATGTTGTGTTTGTCGGGATCCAATGGATAGAGAATACTATGTTATGGTGATTATCAATCTATTGTTTATGTGTTGTTTATGATCTTGCATTCTCTCCGTTATTAGTAGAGGCTCTGGCCAAGTTTTTGCTCTTAACTCCAAGAGGGAGTATTTATGCTCGATAGTGGGTTCATGCCTTCATTGATACCTGGGACAGTGACAGAAAGTTCTAAGGTTGTGATGTGCTGTTGCCACTAGGGATAAAACATTGATTCTATGTCTAAGGATGTAGTTGTCGATTACATTACGCACCATACTTAATGCAATTGTCTGTTGCTTTGCAACTTAATACTGAATGGGGTTCGGATGATAACCTGAAGGTGGACTTTTTAGGCATAGATGCAGTTGGATGGCGGTCTATGTACTTTGTCGTAATGCCCGGATTAAATCTCACTATATTTATCATATCATGTATATGCATTGTTATGCCCTTTTCTATTTGTCAATTGCCCGACTGTAATTTGTTCACCCAACATGCTTTTATCTTATGGGAGACACACCTCTAGTGAACTGTGGACCCCGGTCCTATTCTTTACATCGCATACAATCTACTGCAATACTTGTTTTACTGTTTTCTTGCAAACAATCATCTTCCACACAATACGGTTAATCCTTTGTTACAACAAGCCGGTGAGATTGACAACCTCACTGTTTCGTTGGGGCAAAGTACTTTGGTTTTGTTGTGCAGGTTCCACGTTGGCGCCGGAATCCCTGTTGTTGTGCCGCATCACATTTCGCCACCATCAACCTTCAACGTGCTTCTTGACTCCTACTGGTCCGATTAAACCTTGGTTTCTTTCTGAGGGAAAACTTGCCACTGTGCGCATCATACCTTCCTCTTGGGGTTCCCAACGGACGTGTACATCTACGCGCATCAAGCACTTTTTCTGGCGCCGTTTTTGTCTTGCTTTATTTTATTTACTACTTTGTTTGCTGCACCTAAACAAAACACACAAAAAATTATTAGTTGCTAGTTTTACTTTATTTACTTTCTTGCTCTCTATATCAAAAACACAAAAAAATTAGTTACTTGCATTTACTTTATCTAGTTTGTTTTAATTACCGTTGCTAAAATGAATACCCCTGAAAATACTAAGTTGTGTGACTTCACAAACGCAAATAATAATGATTTCCTATGCACACCTATTGCTCCACCTGCTACTACAGCAGAATTCTTTGAAATTAAACCTGCTTTACTGAACCTGGTTATGAGAGATCAATTTTCTGGTGTTAGTTCTGATGATGTTGCTGCCCATCTTAATAATTTTGTTGAACTATGTGAAATGCAAAAGTATAAGGATGTAGATGGTGATATTATTAAATTGAAAGTGTTTCCTTTCTCATTAAGAGGAAGAGCTAAAGATTGGTTGCTATCTTTGCCTAAGAATAGTATTGATTCATGGACTAAATGTAAGGATGCTTTTATTGGTAGATATTATCCTCCCGCTAAAATTATATCTTTGAGAAGTAGCATAATGAATTTTAAGCAATTAGATACTGAACATGTTGCTCAAGCATGGGAGAGAATGAAAACTTTGGTAAAGAATTGCCCAACCCATGGACTGACTACTTGGATGATCATCCAAACCTTCTATGCAGGACTAAATTTTTCTTCGCGGAATTTATTGGATTCAGCTGCTGGAGGTACCTTTATGTCCATCACTTTGGGGGCGGCTACAAAACTTCTTGATGATATGATGATAAATTACTCTGAATGGCACACGGAAAGAGCTCCACAAGGTAAGAAGGTAAATTCTGTTGAAGAAACCTCTTCCTTGAGTGATAAGATTGATGTGATTATGTCTATGCTTGTGAATGGTAGATCTAATGTTGATCCAAATAATGTTCCTTTAGCTTCATTGGTTGCTCAAGAAGAAAATGTTGATGTGAATTTCATTAAAAATAATAATTTCAACAACAATGCTTATAGGAACAACTCTGGTAATAACTATAGGCCATATCCTTCTGCTAATGGTAATGGTTATGGTAATTCTTATGGGAATTCTTACAACAATAATAGGAGTGTACCCTCTGGTCTTGAAGCTATGCTTAAAGAATTTATTAGTACACAAACTGCTTTTAACAAATCTGTTGAGGAAAAGCTTGATAAAATTGATATTATTGCTTCTAGAGTTGATAGACTTGCCTCTGACGTTAATCTTTTAAAATTGAAAGTTATGCCTAATAATGATATTGATAATAAGATTACTACTACAGCAAATGCCATCCAAGTTAGAATTAATGAGAATATAAGATTAATGGCTGAATTGCGTGCTAGGTGGGATAGAGAAGAAAATGAAAAACTAGCTAAAGAGAATAATGTAGCTAAAGTTTGGACTATTACCACCATTAGTAATGATAATGATTCACATGTTGCTGCACCTCCTACTATCAATGGTAAAATAATTGGTGTTGGCAATGTTTCTACTCCTAGTGCAAAGCGTACAAAACTGCCTGAAATTGCTAAAACTGCTGAAACTGCTTGTGATAAAACTGCTGAAATTTTTTCCAACCTTGGGAACAATGATCCCATTGCTGTAGCTCATAATGATTTAGATTTTGATGATTGTCACATCTCTGAAGTTATAAAGTTCTTACAAAAACTTGCTAAAAGTCCTAATGCTAGTGCTATAAATTTAGCATTTACAAAACATATTACAAATGCTCTCATAAAAGCTAGAGAAGAGAAACTAAAACTTGAAACTTCTATTCCTAGAAAGTTAGAAGATGGTTGGGAGCCCATCATTAAAATGAAATTCAATGACTTTGAATGTAATTCTTTATGTGATCTTGGTGCAAGTATTTCTGTTATGCCTAAAAAGATTTATGATATGCTTGACTTGCCACCATTGAAGAATTGTTATTTGGATGTTAATCTTGCCGATAATGTTAAAAAGAAACCTTTGGGGAGGATTGATAATGTGCGCATTACGGTTAACAATAACCTTGTCCCCGTTGATTTTGTTGTCTTGGATATCGAATGCAATGCATCTTGTCCTATTGTGTTGGGAAGACCTTTTCTTCGAACCGTTGGTGCTGTTATTGATATGAGGGAAGGTAATATTAAATATCAATTTCCTCTCAAGAAAGGTATGGAACACTTCCCTAGAAAGAGAATGAAGTTGCCTTTTGATTCTATTATTAGAACAAGTTATGATGTTGATGCTTCTACTCTTGATGTTACTTGATTTGCACTTTCTGCGCCTAGCTGAAAGGCGTTAAAGAAAAGCGCTTATGGGAGACAACCCATGTTTTTACTACAGTACTTTGTTTTATATTTGAGTCTTGGAAGTTGTTTACTACTGTAGCAACCTCTCCTTATCATGTTTTTGTGCTAAGTAAAGTTTCTATGTCAAAGTTGATGTTATATTTGGGATCGCTGCGCAGAAACAGCATTGCTGTCTGTCACGAATCTGAGCACAAGTCTCTGTAGAAAATTCGAAAAAATCTGCCAATTTACGAGCGTGATCCTCAGATATGTACGCAACTTTCTTTAGTTTTGAGTTTTTCCATTTGAGCAAGTCTGGTGCCACTTTAAAATTCGTCTTTACGAACTGTTCTGTTTTTGACAGATTCTGCCTTTTATTTCGCATTGCCTCTTTTGCTATGTTGGATGAATTTCTTTGATCCATTAATGTCCAGTAGCTTTATGCAATGTCCAGAAGTGTAAAGAATGTTTGTGTCACCTCTGAATGTGTGAATTATTAATTGTGCACTAACACTCTAATGAGTTTGCTTGAAGTTTGGTGTGAAGGAAGTTTTCAAGGGTCAAGAGAGGAGTATGATATACTATGATCAAGAGGAGTGAAAGCTCTAAGCTTGGGGATGCCCCGTGGTTCATCCCTGCATATTTTAAGAAGACTCAAGCGTCTAAGCTTGGGGATGCCCAAGGCATCCCCTTCTTCATCGACAACATCATCAGGTTCCTCCCCTGAAACTATATTTTTATTCAGTCACATCTTGTGTTCTTTGCTTGGAGCGTCGGTTTGTTTTTGTTTTTGTTTTTGTTTGAATAAAATGGATCCTAGCATTCACTTTGTGGGAGAGAGACACGCTCCGCTGTTGCATATGGACAAATATGTCCTTAGGCTTTACTCATAATGTTCAAGGCGAAGTTTCTTCTTCGTTAAATTGTTATATGGTTGGAATTGGAAAATGCTACATGTAGTAATTCTAAAATGTCTTGGATAATGTGATACTTGGCAATTGTTGTGCTCATGTTTAAGCTCTTGCATCATATACTTTGCACCCATTAATGAAGAAATACATAGAGCTTGCTAAAATTTGGTTTGCATATTTGGTCTCTCTAAGGTCTAGATAATATCTAGTATTGAGTTTTGAACAACAAGGAAGACGGTGTAGAGTCTTATAATGTTTACAATATGTCTTTTATGTGAGTTTTGCTGCACCGGTTCATCCTTGAGTTTGCTTCAAATAACCTTGCTAGCCTAAACCTTGTATCGAGAGGGAATACTTCTCATGCATCCAAAATCCTTGAGCCAACTACTATGCCATTTGTGTCCACCATACCTACCTACTACATGGTATTTCTCCGCCATTCCAAAGTAAATTTCTTGAGTGCTACCTTTAAAATTCCATCATTCACCTTTGCAATATATAGCTCATGGGACAAAATAGCCTTAAAAACTATCGTAGTATTGAATATGTACTTATGCACTTTATCTCTTATTAAGTTGCTTGTTGTGCGATAACCATGCTTCTGGGGAACGCCATCAATTACTCTTTATTGAATATCATGTGAGTTGCTATGCATGTCCGTCTTGTCTGAAGGATCTACCACCTTAATGGTTGGAGCATGCATATTGTTAGAGAAGAACATTGGGCCGCTAACTAAAGCCATGAATCATGGTTGAAGTTTCAGTTTTGGACATATATCCTCAATCTCATATGAGAATAATAATTATTGCTACATGCTTATGCATTAAAGAGGAGTCCATTATCTGTTGTCCATGTTGTCCCGGTATGGATGTCTAAGTTGAGAATAATCAAAAGCGAGAAATCCAAAATGCGAGCTTTCTCCTTAGAGGAGAGGACAGGGCTACTGCTGGTCCACGCATGAGAGCTCCTCTGTGTCTTTCCGGAAATTACTTCAACTCGCAAAGGTGAAACCAGAGGAGATTCAGAGGCCCAGTTGAGAACAGCAAGCGTACAATCAATCGGTGTATGGAAGTTCGGTGAAGCTATATGAAAACAGAAGATTGAGGGGCACAATCAGTTCTGGCTGAGACCCGCTATTGGAAGGAAGAAGGAAGTCTACGAAGCGCCAATTCTAAGTAAGTTCGGGTCCAATTTGGTTATCCCATTTTTCTAGCAACCGCTTTGAAATTATCACTCTTGTGCTTCGAGCTCTTTCCAAAAACAAAACCGCCCAACATCGATCCGATTGAACTTCTGACTCCTCGCTCTTCGCCCCTGCCCCTCCACCCAAACCTCCTGATCCCCAGACCAACCGGCGACGGAACCCTCAAACCTTTGTACAGGCGGCATGGAGGTACCCCTTTGTGACACTTGGTTGAAACATGGCATTGCGAAGATCCGGTAGTCCAAGCTAAGTAGGACAAGGTGCGGGCACTATTAGTATACTATGCATGAGGCTTGCAACTTGTAAGATATAATTTACATAACTCATATGCTTTATTACTACCGTTGACAAAATTGTTTCATGTTTTCAAAATAAAAGCTCTAGCACAAATATAGCAATCGATGCTTTCCTCTTTGAAGGACCATTCTTTTACTTTTATTGTTGAGTCAGTTTACCTATCTCTCTCCACCTCAAGAAGCAAACACTTGTGTGAACTGTGCATTGATTCCTACATACTTGCATATTGCACTTGTTATATTACTTTATGTTGACAATATCCATGAGATATACATGTTATAAGTTGAAAGCAACCGCTGAAACTTAATCTTCCTTTGTGTTGCTTCAACACCTTTACTTTGATTTATTGCTTTATGAGTTAACTCTTATGCAAGACTTATTGATGCTTGTCTTGAAGTACTATTCATGAAAAGTCTTTGCTTTATGATTCAGTTGTTTACTCATGTCATTACCATTGTTTTGATCGCTGCATTCATTACATATGTTTACAAATAGTATGATCAAGATTATGATGGCATGTCACTTCAGAAATTATCTTTGTTATCGTTTTACCTGCTCGGGACGAGCAGAACTAAGCTTGGGGATGCTGATATGTCTCCAACGTATCGATAATTTCTTATGTTCCATGCTACTTTGTTGATGATACCTACATGTTTTATGCACATTGATGTCTACGTTCCCCCTCCTTTCCTGTAGACAGTGTTGGGCCTCCAAGTGCAGAGGTTTGTAGAACAGCAGCAAGTTTTCCCTTAAGTGGATCACCCAAGGTTTATCGAACTCAGGGAGGAAGAGGTCAAAGATATCCCTCTCATGCAACCCTGCAACCACAAAGCAAGAAGTCTCTTGTGTCCCCAACACACCAAATAGGTGCACTAGTTCGGCGAAGAGATAGTGAAATACAGGTGGTATGAATATATATAAGTAGCAACGGTGCCAGAAAATAGCTTGCTGGCGTGTAGTTGATGGTGGTAGTATTGCAGCAGTAGTAACACAGTAAAACAGTAAACAAGCAGTAGTAACTCAGCAGTATTTAGGGACAAGGCCTAGGGATTACACTTTCACTAGTGGACACTCTCAACATTGATCACATAACAGAATAGATAAATGCATACTCTACACTTTTGTTGGATGATGAACACATTGCGTAGGATTACACGAACCCTCAATGCCGGAGTTAACAAGCTCCACAATAATGCTCATGTTTAAGTAACCTTAAGTGTAAGATAGATCAAAACGACTAAACCAAGTACTAGCATAGCATGCACACTGTCACCTTCATGCATATGTAGGAGGAATAGATCACATCAATATTATCATAGCAATAGTTAACTTCGCAATCTACAAGAGATCATGATCATAGCATAAACCAAGTACTAACACGGTGCACGCACTGTCACCTTTGCACACATGCAGGAGGAATAGAACTACTTTAATAACTTTGCTAGAGTAGCACATAGATAGTAGTGATACAAAACTCATATGAATCTCAATCATGTAAGGCAGCTCATGAGATCATTGTATTGAATTACATAGGAGAGAGATTAACCACATAGCTACCGGTACAGCCCCGAGCCTCAATGGAGAACTACTCCCTCCTCATGGGAGCAGCAGCGGTGATGAAGATGGCGGTGGAGATGGCAGCGGTGTCGATGGAGAAGCCTTCCGGGGCACTTCCCCGTCCGGCAGGGTGCCGGAACAGAGACTCCTGTCCCCCAGATCTTGGCTTCGCGATGACGGCGGCCCTGGAACTTTTCTCGTATCGTGGCTTCCTCCGTAAGGGTTTTCGATGCAGGGGCTTTATATAGGCGAAGAGGCGGCGTCAGAAGGTCGAAGAGGCGGCCAGGGGGTAAGGCGGCGCGGGCCAACCCTAGGCCGCGCCGGCCACCCCCCTGGTGGGCCTGTGGCCCCCCTCTGGTCCTTCCCGGTGTTCTGGAAGCTTCGTGGAAAAATAGGAACCTGGGCGTTGATTTCGTCCAATTCCGAGAATATTTCGTTACTAGGATTTCTGAAACCAAAAACAGCAGAAAACAGGAACCGGCACTTCGGCATCTTGTTAATAGGTTAGTTCCAAAATGCATAAATATGACATACAATGTGTATAAAACATGTAGATATCATCAATAAAGTAGCATGGAACATAAGAAATTATCGATACGTCGGAGACGTATCAGCATCCCCTTAGTTCTGCTCGTCCCGAGCAGGTAAAACGATAACAAAGATAATTTCTTAAGTGACATGCCATCATAACCTTGATCATACTATTTGTAAACATATGTAATGAATGCAGCGATCAAAACAAAAGTAATGAGATGAGTAAACAAGTGAATCATATAGCAAAGACTTTTCATGAATAGTACTTCAAGACAAGCATCAATAAGTCTTGCATAAGAGTTAACTCATAAAGCAATAATTCAAAGTAGAGGTATTGAAGCAACACAAAGGAAGATTAAGTTTCAGCGGTTGCTTTCAACTTATAACATGTATATCTCATGGATAGTTGTCAATGCAAAGTAATATAACAAGTGCAATATGCAAGTATGTAGGAATCAATGCACAGTTCACACAAGTGTTTGCTTCTTGAGGTGGAGAGAGATAGGTAAACTGACTCAACAATAAAAGTAAAAGAAAGGTCCTTCAAAGAGGAAAGCATCGATTGCTATATTTGTGCTAGAGCTTTGATTTTGAAAACATATAGAGAGCATAAAAGTAAAGTGTTGAGAGGTGTTTGTTGTTGTCAACGAATGGTAGCGGGTACTCTAACCCCCTTGCCAGACAAACCTTCAAAGAGCGGCTCCCATTTTATTTTATTTTTGGGTGGCACTCCTTCCAACCTTTCTTTCGCAAACCATGGCTAACCGAATCCTCGGGTGCCTGCCAACAATCTCATACCATGAAGGAGTGCCTTTTTATTTTAGTTTTATTATGATGACACTCCTCCCCACCTTTGCTTTCTCAAGCCATGGCTAACCGAATCCTTCGGGTGCCGTCCAACAATCACATACCATGGAGGAGTGTCTATTTTTGTTAATTAATTTGGGACTGGGAATCCCATTGCCAGCTCTTTTTGCAAAGTTATTGGATAAGCGGATGAAGCCACTAGTCCATTGGTGAAAGTTGCCCAACAAGATTGAAAGATAAACACCACATACTTCCTCATGAGCTATTAAACATTGACACAAATAAGAGGTGATAAATTTTGAATTGTTTAAAGGTAGCACTCAAGCAATTTACTTTGGAATGGCGGAGAAATACCATGTAGTAGGTAGGTATGGTGGACACAAATGGCATAGTAGTTGGCTCAAGTATTTTGGATGCATGAGAAGTATTCCCTCTCGATACAAGGTTTAGGCTAGCAAGGTTATTTGAAGCAAACTCAAGGATGAACAAGTGCAGCAAAACTCACATAAAAGACATATTGTAAACATTATAAGACTCTACACTGTCTTCCTTGTTGTTCAAAACTCAATACTAGATATTATCTAGACCTTAGAGAGACCAATTATGCAAACCAAATTTTAGCAAGCTCTATGTATTTCTTCATTAATAGGTGCAAAGTATATGATGCAAGAGCTTAAACATGAGCACAACAATTGCCAAGTATCACATTATCCAAGACATTTCACCAATTACTACATGTAGCATTTTCCAATTCCAACCATATAGCAATTTAACGAAGAAGAAACTTCGCCATGAATATTATGAGCTAAGAACACATGTGTTCATACGAACCAGCGGAGCGTGTCTCTCTCCCACACAAGGATGAACTTATTCAGAGAACTAAGATAACAAAACAAAAACAAAAATAAAAGCACACAGACGCTCCAAGTAAAATACATAGGATGTGATGAAATAAAAATATAGTTTCAGGGGAGGAACCTGATGATGTTGTCGATGAAGAAGGGGATGCCTTGGGCATCCCCAAGCTTAGACGCTTGAGTCTTCTTAAAATATGCAGGGATGAACCACGGGGCATCCCCAAGCTTAGAGCTTTCACTCCTCTTGATCTTAGTATATCATTCTCCTCTCTTGACCCTTGAAAACTTCCTTCACACCAAACTTCAAGCAAACTCATTAGAGGGTTAGTGCATCATTAATAATTCACACATTCAGAGGTGACACAATCATTCTTTTCACTTCTGGACATTGCATAATGCTACTGGACATTAATGGATCAAAGAAATAAATCCAACATAGCAAAAGAGGCAATGCGAAATAAAAGGCAGAATCTGTCAAAAACAGAACAGTCCGTAAAGACGAATTTATAAATGGCACCAGACTTGCTCAAATGGAAAAACTCAAAACTAATGAAAGTTGCGTACATATCTGAGGATCACGCTCGTAAATTGGCAGATTTTTTCGAATTTTCTACAGAGAATTATGCCCAGATTCGTGACAGACAGCAATGCTGTTTCTGCGCAGCGATCCCAAATATAACATCAACTTTAACATAGAAACTTTACTTGGCACAAAAACATGATAAGGAGAGGTTGCTACAGTAGTAAACAACTTCCAAGACTCAACAAAACAAAAATTGCTGTAGTAAAATAAACACATGGGTTATCTCCCAAGAAGTTCTTTCTTTATAGCCATTAAGATGGGCTCAGCAGTTTTAATAATGCACTCGTAAGAAATAAGAGTTGAAGCAAAAGAGAGCATCAAGAGGCAAATTCAAAACACATTTAAGTCTAACATGCTTCCTATGCAAAGGAATCTTGTAAATAAACAAGTTCATGAAGAGCAAAGTAACAAGCATAGGAAGATAAAACAAGTGTAGCTTCAAAAATTTCAGCACATAGAGAGGTGTTTTAGTAACATGAAAATTTTTACAACCATATTTTCCTCTCTCATAATAACTTTCAGTAGCAACATGAGCAAACTCAACAATATAACTATCACATAAAGCATTCTTATCATGAGTCTCATGCATAAAATAATTACTACTCCCAACATAAGCATAGTCATTCTTATTAATTGTAGTGGGAGCAAATTCAACAAAGTAGCTATCAAATATAGGAGGTATATTGTAATCATAATCAAATTTATCCTCCATAACAGGTGGTAACAAAAGACTACTATCATTATAATCATCATAAATAGGAGGCAAAGTATCATCAAAGTAAATTTTCTCCTCAATGCTTGGGGGACTAAAAATATCATGCTCATCAAAGCCAGCTTCCCCAAGCTTAGAATTTTCCATAGCATTAGCAACAATGGTGTTCAAAGCATTCATAGTAACAACATTCCCATTAGCATGCATATAAAGTTCCATGGGTTTCTTAATTCTTTCTTCAAACACATCATGTCCTAATTCAAGATAAAGTTCATAAAGATCTCTCATATTTTTGTTGTTTTCCATTATGCCTAACTAGTGTAAACAAGAAACCAAATGTCGCAATTGCAGAGTCTAAAGGAAATAGCTTCGAGTACTTACAATGGCGCCGGAAAATAGCTTAGTAGCCAAGATCCGGAGTGTGAGTACCTTTTACCTTTCCTCCCCGGCAACGGCGCCAGAAAATTAGCTTGATGTCTACGTTCCCCCTCCTTTCCTGTAGACAGTGTTGGGCCTCCAAGTGCAGAGGTTTGTAGAACAGCAGCAAGTTTTCCCTTAAGTGGATCACCCAAGGTTTATCGAACTCAGGAGGAAGAGGTCAAAGATATCCCTCTCATGCAACCCTGCAACCACAAAGCAAGAAGTCTCTTGTGTCCCCAACACACCAAATAGGTGCACTAGTTCGGCGAAGAGATAGTGAAATACAGGTGGTATGAATATATATAAGCAGTAGCAACGGTGCCAGAAAATAGCTTGCTCGTGTAGTTGATGGTGGTAGTATTGCAGCAGTAGTAACACAGTAAAACAGTAAACAAGCAGTAGTAACTCAGCAGTATTTAGGGACAAGGCCTAGGGATTACACTTTCACTAGTGGACACTCTCAACATTGATCACATAACAGAATAGATAAATGCATACTCTACACTTTTGTTGGATGATGAACACATTGCGTAGGATTACACGAACCCTCAATGCCGGAGTTAACAAGCTCCACAATAATGCTCATGTTTAAGTAACCTTAAGTGTAAGATAGATCAAAACGACTAAACCAAGTACTAGCATAGCATGCACACTGTCACCTTCATGCATATGTAGGAGGAATAGATCACATCAATATTATCATAGCAATAGTTAACTTCGCAATCTACAAGAGATCATGATCATAGCATAAACCAAGTACTAACACGGTGCACGCACTGTCACCTTTGCACACATGCAGGAGGAATAGAACTACTTTAATAACTTTGCTAGAGTAGCACATAGATAGTAGTGATACAAAACTCATATGAATCTCAATCATGTAAGGCAGCTCATGAGATCATTGTATTGAATTACATAGGAGAGAGATTAACCACATAGCTACCGGTACAGCCCCGAGCCTCGATGGAGAACTACTCCCTCCTCATGGGAGCAGCAGCGGTGATGAAGATGGCGGTGGAGATGGCAGCGGTGTCGATGGAGAAGCCTTCCGGGGGCACTTCCCCGCTCCGGCAGGGTGCCGAACAGAGACTCCTGTCCCCGGATCTTGGCTTCGCGATGACGGCGGCTCTGGAACTTTTCTCGTCGTGGCTTCCTAGGGGTTTCGATGCGGGGGCTTTATATAGGCGAAGAGGCGTCGGAAGGTCGAAGAGGCGGCCGGGGGTAAGCGGCGCGGGCCAACCCTGGGCGCCGGCCACCCTCCTGGTGGGCCTGTGGCCCCCTCTGTCCTTCCCGGTGTTGGAAGCTTCGTGGAAAAATAGGAACCTGGGCGTTGATTTCGTCCAATTCCGAGAATATTTCGTTACTAGGATTTCTGAAACCAAAAACAGCAAAACAGGAACTGGCACTTCGGCATCTTGTTAATAGGTTAGTTCCAGAAAATGCATAAATATGACATACAATGTGTATAAAACATGTAGATATCATCAATAAAGTAGCATGGAACATAAGAAATTATCGATACGTCGGAGACGTATCACACATTATATGTCGTATTTACGCATTTTCTGGAACTAACCTAATAACAAGATGCCGAAGAGCCAGTTGCTGTTTTCTGCTGTTTTTGGTTTCAGAAATCCTAGTAACGAAATATTCTCGGAATTGGACGAAATCAATGCCCAGGGTCCTATTTTTCACGAAGCTTCCAGAAGACCGAAGGGGAGTCGAAGTGGGGCCACGAGGTGGCGACACCACGGGCGGCGCGGCCCAGGGCTGGCCGCGCCGACCTATGGTGTGGGCCCCTCGTGCCGCCTCTTGACCTGCCCTTCCGCCTACAAATAGCCTCCGTCGCGAAAACCCCAAGCGAGAGCCACGATACGGAAAACCTTCCGAGACGCCGCCGCCGCGAATCCCATCTCGGGATTCAGGAGATCGCCTCCGGCACCCTGCCGGAGGGGGATTCATCTCCCGGAGGACTCTTCACCGCCATGGTCGCCTCCGGAGTGATGAGTGAGTAGTTCACCCCTGGACTATGGGTCCATAGCAGTAGCTAGATGGTCGTCTTCTCCTAATTGTGCTTCATTGTTGGATCTTGTGAGCTGCCTAACATGATCAAGATCATCTATCTGTAATACTATATGTTGTGTTTGTCGGGATCCGATGGATAGAGAATACTATGTTATGGTGATTATCAATCTATTGTTTATGTGTTGTTTATGATCTTGCATGCTCTCCGTTATTAGTAGAGGCTCTGGCCAAGTTTTTGCTCTTAACTCCAAGAGGGAGTATTTATGCTCGATAGTGGGTTCATGCCTTCATTGATACCTGGGACAGTGACAGAAAGTTCTAAGGTTGTGATGTGCTGTTGCCACTAGGGATAAAACATTGATTCTATGTCTAAGGATGTAGTTGTCGATTACATTACGCACCATACTTAATGCAATTGTCTGTTGCTTTGCAACTTAATACTGAATGGGGTTCGGATGATAACCTGAAGGTGGACTTTTTAGGCATAGATGCAGTTGGATGGCGGTCTATGTACTTTGTCGTAATGCCCGGATTAAATCTCACTATATTTATCATATCATGTATATGCATTGTTATGCCCTTTTCTATTTGTCAATTGCCCGACTATAATTTGTTCACCCAACATGCTTTTATCTTATGGGAGAGACACCTCTAGTGAACTGTGGACCCCGGTCCTATTCTTTACATCGCATACAATCTACTGCAATACTTGTTTTACTGTTTTCTTGCAAACAATCATCTTCCACACAATACGGTTAATCCTTTGTTACAGCAAGCCGGTGAGATTGACAACCTCACTGTTTCGTTGGGGCAAAGTACTTTGGTTTTGTTGTGCAGGTTCCACGTTGGCGCCGGAATCCCTGTTGTTGCGCCGCATCACATTTCGCCACCATCAACCTTCAACGTGCTTCTTGACTCCTACTGGTCCGATTAAACCTTGGTTTCTTTCTGAGGGAAAACTTGCCACTGTGCGCATCATACCTTCCTCTTGGGGTTCCCAACGGACGTGTACATCTACGCGCATCAAGGGCATCCACTCGGATTAGACGATCCTATAATGAGGACGTGATTGCACCAAGCTTCGATGAGGGCAATGGAGACCCTAATGCTTCATCTTTTCCATGTTATGAATTTTTGAGCAATGCAGGGTTGCTGGATGATTTCTTGACTCTCGTCAGAAAGGCGGGTTTAACCGCCTATATGGAGGATGAGAGGAAGCAATACTACATGCTTACTAAAATCTTTGTGGAGAGCTTCAAGTTCAACAACAAGCACTTCCACCCGTCGGTTGCATTCAAGATCTATGGTAATCCTGTTACTATGAAGTTGAAGGATTTTTGTGCTGCATTGGATATTGCCCCTGCAGGTACAGCAAGGAAGATTGAGGACAACCCCAGGGTTTTGCTGGAGCTCTATCGAGAAATTACAAATGACGATTGCCGCACCATTCAGCGCGGCAAGATAAGAAACATTCAACTCCCCGCCATTAAGTATTTTGCTTATTACCTTGCTACTAGCATTCTTGGTAGGGAGAACACTAGTAATATTTCTAGTTATCATCTTGCTTTCTTAATTGCTGCACTCACTGGGGAGACACCTTATCATCTTGGTTCTGTTATTGCTCGCCGTTTGTCTAACAAGGGGCCTATTTATGGGGGAATAATTGCATCGCGTATTTTGGCACGTCTAGATCTCCCTCTTGACCCTACTGATGTAGAAATACCACCTGTTAGGTTAGATATTGCTGCTATGAAGAGTCACCAATTTGTTACAGCTGACTCTAGTATGGATAATATTGTTTATAGAATGTTATTTGCTGACGGGGATGAGAGGGAAGTCCTCTTGCCCCAAACAGATTTGTTCAGTGTTGGCAGGAAACCATGGTCGCGCTCTAAGGAGGAGGTGGATGAGCAACTGAAGATACAAGGCTTCCACCAGCAACATGACTCCGAGGACGCTGAGCCCTCCTACGACTACACCGTCACGTACCCTGTTGCCTCTTCCAGCACATACCAGGAACCGGGTCGTTCTTCGTCGTACTACGGAGACACCACTTCATGGGGACCGTGGGAATGAACTCCACTTAGGCCAAAAGCCTAAGCTTGGGGGAGGTATACCGGCATCACTCATTCTTTGCATATTATGGTTGCTGGATACTTGTACATACTTGTTTAGTTTCTTAGAGTGGTTTTCTAATGAGAGGGAGATGATATTTGGGGAAGTGCTGTCCAAAAACAGATTCTGTGCTGTTACCAAAAAAATTCGTACGCACAGCCAGAACGTTATTTTGAGTTGAAAATTTTTGAGCATGTGCCCCAGGTTGTTATCTAACTTTCATTAGTTGAACACTTTTTGAGCTGAGCAATGGAAGATTTTTGTTAATTTCGATTTCTGTACTGCTGTCAGGTTTTGGCAGATTTCTGTCATCCTGCTTTTCTGTGTTTCTGTTAGTTTGCATTCTCTTGTTTTTGCTTTGTTTCTTTCCTAAAACACAAAAAGACCAAAAATATTTCTGTTTTTTCTCTTCACCATTTGTTTATTTGGTTCTTTGCTCTTATTTTACTTTATTTGCTATCGTTGGTTTGCTATGAGAAAACCCAAAAAGATTTTGCTTTGTTTTCTTGTTTCCTTTTGTTCTTGTTTCTAACCCAAAAACACCAAAAATATTTGTTGTTCTTCTTTGGTTTTGTAAAGTTCATTAGGGAGTTCAGAGGTCTCCGGTGGTTGGAGCTTGGTTTCATTCCATATTATTATTCAAGCTGCACAAGTGAAAGGCAATAATGACGATCTACGGCAATTTGACTGTGGTGAGAGGCTGGTATGAACTCTATTTGTTTTCATTTTTGTACATATACTCATCCATGTGAGCATTCTTAGTTGGTTCATATGAGGTATATGTCATTTAATGAAAGTCTAGTAGTTTATGATCTCTCATGATTAGTTCCAATCTATTAATAATGAGTAGCATGTCATGGATATTTGCTTGCATTGTTTTATTCATAGATCGGTATGACATTGTGGTATCCTCCTCTGAATAATTCACTTGAATCGACTTGGCACATGCTCACGCATGCATATGACTAAACAAAAGTCAATTAAGCCTCGATGATTTACTTTGCTTCAGAGTTCTTGTATCACTTTTATGCCTCCGTTAATTTTATTTTGTCGCAAGCATGATTATGACAGTTATTGCTCTCTTGATTGTCGCTTCCCAGTCTATTGCTAGCCTCCACTTGTACTGAGCGGGAACGCTTCTCGTGCTTCCAAACATCTCAAAACCAAGTTATTCCAAAGTGTCCACCATAAATACCTATGCATGGCATTTCAAACCATTCCAAGTAAATTCTCATGTGCTACCTTTAAACCTTCAAACTACTTCTCAATTTGTGTCTATGTTTTATAGCTCATGAGGAAATATGTGGTGTTTTATCTTTCAACCTTGTCATTTACTCCGGACAGACTTTCACCAATGGACTAGTGGCACATCCGCTTATCCAATAAATTTGCAAAAAGAGCTGGCAACGGGGTTCCCAGCCCCAATTAATCAACCTTCATTAATAATTCTCTTCACGTGTTTTGCTCTGATTCATCAGTAAGCAACTTAACCTGCAAATAGACACTTCCCCATGGTATGTGAATGTTGGAAGGCACCCGAGGATTCGGTTAGCCATGGCTTGTGTAAGCAAAGGTTGGGGGGAGTGTCATCCGTAATAAAACTAAAATACATGTGTAACGGCCCAGGGTAGCACCCCCTATTAGATTTGTTTGTTGTTTTTCTTTTGTGCATCATCATGCATCATGCATCATATCATCCACATGATTTTAACCAAATAAAATTATTTTAAATAAAAACTATTTTTGTTTCCCCTTCTCATATGGTTTATTTAATAAACCTCCTCTATGTCTTTTCATTTAACAAAACCTTAAGACCAATACTATAAAATAAATAACCTATTTTCCAAATTATTTTCTACTGCTTGGGTTTTATTTGAAAAAGGATTTGTAAACCAGTTTTGAAAAAGAAAAGAGAAAATATTTCGAAATAAAATCAAAACCCATCTCTCCCCTGGGCTGCTCTTCCTCTCTCTGGCCCCTCCCTCTCTGGCCCATCTCCCTCTTCTTTCCTTTTCTTCTCCCGGCGGCCCAAGCCAGCACCACAGTGGCCCATCTTTCCAGCCCGACCCTTCTTGGCCGTACCTCTTCAGCGTGGAGAAGCCGTTCGTCGTCTTCTCCTCCTCACGATAGCTGCGTGAGCTTTTTCCCAGCTGTCGTGGTCCTCCCCCTCCACCAGCCTGGCTCTCACCTGCCCCTCCTTATCTCCTCGCCCTGGACCGCACCTCTCTTTTCCTCCTCCCTCACGTCTCTCTCGCCCCTTCTTTCTTCACCTGCAAGCAACGGGAGAGGAGGAAATCCCCATCGCCACCGTGCCTTCCTCACCGTCGCCTGGCCGTCTCCGGCCACCCGCGCCAAGCCGAGGCCACCTCGAGAACCGCCGCGTCTCCCCGAGCATCCCCTTGAAGGAATCGAGCCGGGGTGCGCTAAATCATCGCCGTTTCACCGTTTCCTCTCCGATTCCGGCAGACAAAATTGCCATCTCCGGCGCCGTCGGTCAACCTCCGGCCAAACCGAGCCCTCCTCCGTGTTCCTGGTACCCTTGCGCACCTCCTGCCCCCTTTCCTTCTCCCTCTCGTTTCCTTCGATTTCTCATCGTGATGCCGGCCGCTCCTCCGCAGGTGCTCCCCGCCGGCTGCTCTCCGGCGACCCCCTGTGCCCGGCGCCACCCTTTTCTGGCTCACAACAACGAGGCGCGTCGCCTGCGCCAGACCACGTGGTCTGGGAGCCTCTACGTCGCCCGCGCGCTTGCACGCCACCCACGGTGACCGCCTCCGTCTGGAACACGCGCGGCAAGCATCGCGTCGAGCACCTGGTGTGCGTGCGCGGATGCTTCGCCAGCGTGGCAGCCACCTCAGCTCCTGGACCCCACCCGTCAGCCGCTCAGGCTAGCTTCCCTGGTGAGAAACATCTCCAGATCCAGATCTGGATCTGGTCTTTGCGAAAAGCCCCCTGATATTCCTGTTTCTCAAACCGCAGTCCTCGTACGACGGTTTTGTTAAAAACCCCCGGCTCTTGCAGAAACCATCCTGGACCCATCTGCCTCGTCGGCGCCGGTCCCGCCGTCAGATGCTCGGGCTAGCACTGCCTGGGTGAGAAAAGTCTTTCCCTTTTCCCTATTTTGCAGAAATGCCATAAAATACATAAAACTTGGATAATTCATATCTTTCAAACCATAACTCGAAATTAAAAGTGTTCTATATGAAAATTGATCAGAAAAATATGAGGAACATGAATATGCCATCCATTCATCTGTTTGCATCTCGCATCTTATCGGACGATGATAGTTATGCATGTTCACCTAACATATATGCGGAGTATTTCGGAAACACCGACGTGGTTTTCCTCGCTCCGTTTAATATTGAAGTAGCGCACCCCTGACATGATATGTCATGCTAATCAACCCTTAACTTTGTCGGTAGATATGCAACACCAACCTAATTTGTTTGTCCGGGGTCCCGACTCCGATTAATATGGATAAGTTGCACCGCATCATCCTTGCCATGTCATGCATACCATCTTGAGCATGCTGGTTCTTTATCCGTAGTAGTAAGATTGCATGCGTTGTGTGTTCCAGCATTTGCTTCTTCCCGGATAGGATCACGAAGTGGTGATGTGAGATACGACGAGTTCTCCGACAAGTTCTCCTGCAGCTTTTCACAGGCGAGCCCTCTCTCTTCACCTACTCTCCCTCGCATTGCTATCCTTATGTTGCGCTTCTTTATCGAGTCACGTCTCCTATTCCACTTGTTTACCATAATAATCCTATATGTATCATTCCTTAACCATAGCCGTTGCTTGATGTTTGAGCCTTGCGAGTCGTAGGCGTGTTTAGGCTCTGTTGTTTATCTCGATCTGTTATCGGGATATGTTGGGTTGTTGGGAGGTTATCACATGCTATATCATTGTTGGAGATATTCACACTTTACTTTATTGTTAACAACTAAAATTGTAAGCAGAGGCATCTGTGAGCCCCTTTGCGAAAGCATCGGAACTTTGACTCGCTAATGTCCCCTAGGACCCGAGTTCTTGTTATCTGTTCCGAGATTGAGCGCTCTACCCGTACGTGGGGACGTTTATTGGGACCCCCCTCACCCATTACCTTTTCTCAAGTCAGTTGAAAAGGGGGCCACAACCTTGGTTTTATTTGCCTATGCCATGTATGCCATGCTTTACTTACTGTTGCCTTCGGGTGTTTACTTCCTGTTGCCTTCGGGTGTTTATATTCTGTACTGTACCCCGCGGGACGTTTAGCGAAGCGTGTGGTTCGCACGCCTAGCCGCCGTCGCAAACCCTGAGTCCGCTCGGAGTACGGCCGGACTTCGTCACGGGTAGCTTAGTCGGGTGGCCCCCCTAGACTTTCTTGTTGAACTGGGAACGGTCTTGTTGTGAGACATCCACCTGTCGTAAGTGGGTCGAGCATGCGTATGGTTACATTTGGGCAACCCCTGCAGGGTGTACATCTTATCGATAAGCCGTGTCCGCGGTTATGGACGACTTGGAATTGTATAGCTCGATCATAGAACAACTTACACCTTATACTTGTTGTTAATAATCTGGTAATAACTTGCGTAGTAATATAGCATTACTACAACCGATACCTAATAAAACTTGTCCACCGTTGAGTGCCTTTTACATTGCCTCTTCGCTTTGTTGAAGGGGATATGTGTATTTGGCTGGGTTATGTTTGTGTAGTATTTATCTGTTACCTTGTGCGCTCTCTTATCTTCTCTGAGTAGACGGATGTTGTAGCGTGTCTCTATTGGTTATAGTTTTGCTGCCGCTAAACCTACCATATAGCCCCAGGCGATATATATATATACTCGCCCGGCGAGCATAGCCATTTCTAGTCTCGCTAAGTACGTGCCGGAGTTCGTTCCTTGGTACTTACTCTCGCCTTTTCCCTTTCTCTTTTGCTTCCTCCCTTTTGTCGGCAACCGATGGCCCGACTTTGGCAGGTACGAGAAGACGACGTTAGCAAGGTTACCCTTCCGGCTTGGCCTGGGCAGGGTTATGGACGCCGCTGGTTATCTTCAGGACTCTTAGTCCAATTTGTATCTTGTCCGTACTCGGACGTATTTGATCTTCTGTATGATTTGGATCTTTGTATTGTATATTTGTATCTTGACTCGTTGGAGTCGTTGTTGTAATATATGTTTCTTGTGGGCTCTATTGTAATCCTGTTGTAATGTTACCGCTCGTGTTAATTCCTCTGGCATCACGTGTGTGATTCTTCGCGCACGTCGTGTCGGAGGGCGTCTCTGAATCGATATCATGCGGATCTCGGCGGGATCGCTGGAATCCTCATGGTACCGGTTCCGGGGCGTCACAAGTTGGTATCAGAGCCCAGGTTGACGGTACCCCACTAGTCCAGCCTTTAGGATAACCTTGCCAACGGACGTTGTTGTGTAGTGTCAAAACTATTTTCGAAAATTCGTCGGATAGATCTGATTAGCTCTGATTTTTCTCCTTACCTATATTCTTTTCTCCTCTTATCTATGCGAGTTTTGAGTCTTCTCTCTTATCCGAGTTTCTCTGAGTCTTAGGTATCTACGCGGGTTGGACGATCTAAGCCTTTCACCTAATAGGTCCGATCTCTGAACTTTTCCAACAGAAGAACATCCACGGCGGATAACCTTGTCTCTCCGTTGCCAGCATCTTTGTTTCTGTGATCTCTGTTCAATTCTTTTTGCTTTGACTCGTCGAACCTTGGCTGTCACTGATTGACAAGATCACCAATCTGGATTCCAGGAGTTGGTTACGTGATTCTCTTATTCATGTGCAGAGTAATACTTTGAGTGCGGGATGGAGTCATGACCATACCGACTACTCTTATTATTCGCTCTTGTTACCTGAATTAGTGGATCCGTGTGACTGTTACTCCTTCCTTTGTTTCTCCGGAGTTATCATTGTCCTCGGAACAATGACTTCTTGTTGGTGGTGTCGACCACCCAAGCTGGAGCAAGACTTCTTGTTAGTGGTGTCGGGGAGATCGACACGTCGCCTGAAGATCCGCTAGTTCACCTCTCTCCCCCGTACCTTGAGGTGGAACCTCGGGGCGAGGTTCCTTGTTAGTGGTGTCGATTGTAACGGCCCAGGGTAGCACCCCTATTAGATTTGTTTGTTGTTTTTCTTTTGTGCATCATCATGCATCATGCATCATATCATCCACATGATTTTAACCAAAATAAAATTATTTTAAATAAAAACTATTTTTGTTTCCCCTTCTCATATGGTTTATTTAATAAACCTCCTCTATGTCTTTTCATTTAACAAAACCCTAAGACCAAGACTATAAAATAAATAACCTATTTTCCAAATTATTTTCTACTGCTTGGGTTTTATTTGAAAAAGGATTTGTAAACCAGTTTTGAAAAAGAAAAGAGAAAATATTTCGAAATAAAATCAAAACCCATCTCTCCCCTGGGCTGCTCTTCCTCTCTCTGGCCCCCTCTCTCTCTGGCCCATCTCCCCTCTTCTTTCCCTTTTCTTCTCCCGACGGCCCAAGCCAGCACCACAGTGGCCCATCTTTCCAGCCCGACCCCCCTTTTTGGCCCGTACCTCTTCAGCGTGGAGAAGCCGTTCTGTCGTCTTCTCCTCCTCACGATAGCTGCGTGAGCTTTTCCCAGCTGCCGTGGTCCTCCCCCTCCACCAGCCTGCCTCTCACATGCCCCTCCTTATCTCCTCGCCCTGGACCGCACCTCTCTTTTCCTCCTCCCTCACGTCTCTCTCGCCCCTTCTTTCTTCACATGCAAGCAACGGGAGAGGAGGAAATCCCCATCGCCACTGTGCCTTCCTCACCGTCGCCTGGCCGTCTCCGGCCACCCCGCGCGAGGCCACCTCGAGAACCGCCGCGTCTCCCTGAGCATCCCCCTTGAAGGAATCGAGCCGGGGTGCGCTAAATCATCGCCGTTTTCACCGTTTCCTCTCCGATTCCGGCAGACAAAATCGACATCTCCGGCGCCGTCGGTCAACCTCCGGCCAAACCGAGCCCTCCTCCGTGTTCCTGGTACCCTTGCGCACCTCCTGCCCCCTTTCCTTCTCCCTCTCGTTTCTGGTTCGATTTCTCATCGTGATGCCGGCCGCTCCTCCGCAGTGCTCCCCGCCGGCTGCTCTCCGGCGACCCCCTGTGCCCGGCGCCACCCTTTTCTGGCTCACCACAACGAGGCGCGTCGCCTGCGCCGGACCACATGGTCTGGGAGCCTCTACGTCGCCCGCGCGCTTGCACGCCACCTGCGGTGACCGCCTCCGTCTGGAACACGCGCGGCAAGCATCGCGTCGAGCACCTGGTGTGCGTGCGCGGATGCTTCGCCAGCGTGGCAGCCACCTCAGCTCCTGGACCCCACCCTTTCAGCCGCTCAGGCTAGCTTTCTGCCCGGTGAGAAACATCTCCAGATCCAGATCTGGATCTGGTCTTTGCGAAAAGCCCCCTGATATTCCTGTTTCTCAAACCGCAGTCCTCAGACACTGACGGTTTTGTTAAAACCCCCGGCTCTTGTAGAAACCTTCCTGGACCCATCTGCCTCGTCGCGCTGCGATCCCGCCGTCGGCTGCTCGGGCCTTTGGGTGAGAAAAGTCTTTCCCTTTCCCTATTTTGCGAAATGCCATAAAATACATAAAACTTGGATAATTCATATCTTTCAAACCGTTCATCGAAATTAAAAGTGTTCTATATGAAAATTGATCAGAAAAACATGAGGAACATGAATATGCCATCCATTCATCTGTTTGCATCTCGCATCATTCGGACGATGATAGTTATGCATGTTCACCTAACATATATGCGGAGTATTTCGGAAACACCGACGTGGTTTTCCTCGCTCCGTTTAATATTGAAGTAGCGCACCCCTGACATGATATGCCATGCTAATCAACCCTTAACTTTGTCGGTAGAAATGCAACGCCAACCTAATTTGTTTGTCCGGGGTTCCGACTCCGATTAATATGGATAAGTTGCACCGCATCATCCTTGCCATGTCATGCATACCATCTTGAGCATGCTGGTTCTTTATTCGTAGTAGTAAGATTGCATGCGTTGTTTGTTCCAGCATTTGCTTCTTCCCGGATAGGATCACGAAGTGGTGATGTGAGATACGACGAGTTCTCCGACAAGTTCTCCTGCAGCTTTTCACAGGCGAGCCCTCTCTCTTCACCTACTCTCCCTCGCATTGCTATCCTTATGTTGCGCTTCTTTATCGAGTCACGTCTCCTATTCCACTTGTTTACCATAATAATCCTATATGTATCATTCCTTAACCATAGCCGTTGCTTGATGTTTGAGCCTTGCGAGTCGTAGGCGTGTTTAGGCTCTGTTGTTTATCTCGATCTGTTATCGGGATATGTTGGGTTGTTGGGAGTTTTCACATGCTATATCATTGTTGGAGATATTCACACTTTACTTTATTGTTAACAACTAAAATTGTAAGCAGAGGCATCTGTGAGCCCCTTTGCGAAAGCATCGGAACTTTGACTCGCTAATGTCCCCTAGGACCCGAGTTCTTGTTATCTGTTCCGAGATTGAGCGCTCTACCCGTACGTGGGGACGTTTATTGGGACCCCCCTCACCCATTACCTTTTCTCAAGTCAGTTGAAAAGGGGGCCACAACCTTGGTTTTATTTGCCTATGCCATGTATGCCATGCTTTACTTACTGTTGCCTTCGGGTGTTTACTTCCTGTTGCCTTCGGGTGTTTATATTCTGTACTGTACCCCGCGGGACGTTTAGCGAAGCGTGTGGTTCGCACGCCTAGCCGCCGTCGCAAACCCTGAGTCCGTCTCGGAGTACGGCCGGACTTCGTCACGGGTAGCTTAGTCGGGTGGCCCCCCTAGACTTTCTTGTTGAACTGGGAACGGTCTTGTTGTGAGACATCCACCTGTCGTAAGTGGGTCGAGCATGCGTATGGTTACATTTGGGCAACCCCTGCAGGGTGTACATCTTATCGATAAGCCGTGTCCGCGGTTATGGACGACTTGGAATTGTATAGCTCGATCATAGAACAACTTACACCTTATACTTGTTGTTAATAATCTGATAATAACTTGCGTAGTAATATAGCATTACTACAACCGATACCTAATAAAACTTGTCCACCGTTGAGTGCCTTTTACATTGCCTCTTCGCTTTGTTGAAGGGGATATGTGTATTTGGCTGGGTTATGTTTGTGTAGTATTTATCTGTTACCTTGTGCGCTCTCTTATCTTCTCTGAGTAGACGGATGTTGTAGCGTGTCTCTATTGGTTATAGTTTTGCTGCCGCTAAACCTACCATATAGCCCCAGGCGATATATATATATACTCGCCCGGCGAGCATAGCCATTTCTAGTCTCGCTAAGTACGTGCCGGAGTTCGTTCCTTGGTACTTACTCTCGCCTTTTCCCCTTTCTCTTTTGCTTCCTCCCTTTTGTCGGCAACCGATGGCCCGACTTTGGCAGGTACAAGATGACGACGTTAGCAAGGTTACCCTTCCGGCTTGGCCTGGGCAGGGTTATGGACGCCGCTGGTTATCTTCAGGACTCTTAGTCCAATTTGTATCTTGTCCGTACTCGGATGTATTTGATCTTCTGTATGATTTGGATCTTTGTATTGTATATTTGTATCTTGACTCGTTGGAGTCGTTGTTGTAATATATGTTTCTTGTGGGCTCTATTGTAATCCTGTTGTAATGTTACCGCTCGTGTTAATTCCTCTGGCATCACGTGTGTGATTCTTCGCGCACGTCGTGTCGGAGGGCGTCTCTGAATCGATATCATGCGGATCTCGGCGGGATCGCTGGAATCCTCATGGTACCGGTTCCGGGGCGTCACAAGTTGGTAAACAGAGAAGAGGGATGATCTACCTTGCTGGTAGAGATAACGTCCTTCATGGGAGCCGCTCTTGAGAGTCTGGTTGGCGAGGTGGTTAGAGTACCCACTATCATTCGTTGACAACAACAAACACCTCTCAAAATAATTTTATTTCTGTCTTTGAAAAATGAAAAGCTCTAGCACATGTTAATCCCTGCTTCCCTCTGCGAAGGGTCAATCTTTTACTTTTATGTTGAGTCACCATCCTTTCTTTGAGCACTTTCTTGAGAGCATGACTGTCATTCTTAGTATAATATGCTTGTCCCAAAATATGATCAGCTGTGGTATAACTTTGATGCTTTTATCTTTGACAATTTTACTTCTAGTCTTTCTATGAACTTCAGAGGTGCCTGGGCATTTATGTTTTGCTACAAATACAGGCAAGCGAGATACCACTTTATCATATCCTTCTATGAACATTGCAATCCTGCTTATTGAAGTGTTTCATGATGCTTGTTATTAGTTTGTTGGTATCTCTTTTATGATTGACACAGTTACTAGATGACTTTATTTGCATGTACCTTATTATGAATTGCTTAAGCACTTGCCATATCATGAGAATATCTACATCATATGAACAAATGTGTTCGTGAAAGTTCTTTTATCGCACTCAGTTGTTAACTGAATTGCTTGAGGACAAGCAATAAGCTAAGCTTGGGGGGAGTTGATACGTCCAAAACGTATCTACTTTCCCGAACACTTTTGCTATTGTTTTGCCTCTAATTTGTGTATTTTGGATACAACTAACACGGACTAACGCTGTTTTCAGCAGAATTGCTCTGGTGTCTCGTTTTTGTGCAGAAATCCAACTTTCAGGAAAATCCTCGGAATTTATGCGAAAGGCCCTATTTTCCCAGAATACTGACGGAGCCAGAAGGGCAAGCCAGGTGGGGGCCCGAGGCCCCCACACACTAGGCCGGCGCGGCCCAGGAGGGGGGGCGCCGCCTTGTTGTGTGGGCGCCTCGGCGGCCCCCCGACGCTCTCCTTCGGACTATATACGCCTTTCGACCTAAAAACGCCAGGGGGTTCGACCATATTTCCAGAGACCATCCAGTACGCCGCCGCCATCGCGAAACTCCGCCTCGGGACCAGAAACTCCGTTCTGGCACTCCGCCGGGACGGGGAATTGGAGGGGATCTTCACCGCCATCACCACCGACGCCTCTCCATCGACCAGCCATGTTTCCCCCATCCATGTGTGAGTAATTCCCCCGCTGTAGGCTGAAGGGGATGGTAGGGATTGGATGAGATTGATCATGTAATAGTCACAAGATTGTTAGGGCATGGTGCCTAGTATCCGTAGATGTTACTTTTATGATATTGTTGCAACTTGTTATGCTTAATGCTTGTCACTAGGGCCCGAGTGTCATGATCTCAGATCTGAACATGTTATTATTTCATCATGATATGCATTGTTTATTGATCTTACCTGCAAGTTGTATACACACGTTGTTGTCCGGAACCCGAGGCCCCAAAGTGACAGAAATTGGGACAACCGGAGGGGAAGGCGGTGATGTGAGGATCACATGTGTTCACGGAGTGTTAATGCTTTGCTCTGGTACTCTATTAAAAGGAGTACCTTAATTTCCAGTAGTTTCCCTAGAGGCCCGGCTGCCACCGGCTGGTAGGACAAAAGATGTTGTGCAAGTTTCTCATTGCGAGCACGTACGACTATATATGGAACACATGCCTATTGATTGATTAGTACTTGGATACCGCTTTATTATTACCTGCAAATGCCCTACCATGATTGTTACATGAATTCTCTCATCCATGCAACGCCCGTTCATCCGTCCCTGTGCCTACAGTATTTTAATCCTGTTGTTTACTATAATCACTACTGCTGTCTTTATTTCACCGCTGCTGTTATTTCACTATTCCTACTGCTATAAAACTGTTGCTACTGATAAACTCTTGCGAGCAAGTCTATTTCCAGGTGCAGCTGAATTGACAACTCCGCTGTTAAGGCTTACAAGTATTCTTTGTCTCCCCTTGTGTCGAATCAATAAATTGGGTAATACTTCCCTCGAAGACTGTTGCGATCCCCTATACTTGTGGGTCATCACGAAGCCCTGCAGCTTTTCTCCTCCACCATCACCACCACGTCGTCGTGCTGCTGGGATTCCGAGGGGATCTACCACACCTCCGCTGCCCGCTGGAACGGGGAGAGGACGGGCTTCATCGACACCGTACGCACGACCGAGTATGGAAGTGCTGCCGGATTGCAGCACTGGATGATCGACTACATCAACAACGAGATCTAATCTCGTAGGCTTTGGAATCTTCGAGGGTTAGTCTCACATACATCTCATTGCTTCGATCTTGATAGATTAGATCTTGCATCTTGATACGTCTCCAACATATCTATAATTTCTTATGTTCCATGCTAGTTTTACGACAATACCTACATGTTTTGTTCACACTTTATAATGTTTTTATGCATTTTCCGGGACTAACCTATTAACAAGATGCCGAAGTCCCAGTTCCTGTTTTCTGCTGTTTTTGATTCTAGAAAAGTTGTTCGGGCAATATTCTCGGAGTTCGACGAAACAAAAGCCAAACCTCCTATTTTTCCGAGGGACACACGGAGCCAGAAGCGCAAGCCAGGGGAGGCCCACAACCTCCACACCATAGGCCGGCGCGGCCAAGAGGGGGGCGCGCCGCCATATGGGGTGGCCCCCTCGGGCACCCCCTCGTGCCTCCCTTTCGCCTATAAATTCCTTCCGTCGAGAAAACCCTAAAAGGATCGATCATACTCCAGAAAAACTCCCAGAGCGCCGCCGCCATCGCGAAACCTAGTTTCGGTGGTCAGAAGTTCCTGTTTCGGCACCCAGCCGGGTCGGAGATCGACCCCCAGAGCCTTCTCCATTGACGCCACCGCCTCCATCATGCTCCGTGAGTAGTTCCCCCATGGACTACGGGTTCTAGCAGTAGCTAGTTGGTACTCTCTCTCCCATGTACTTCAATACAATGATCTCATGAGTTGCCTTACATGATTGAGATCCATCTGATGTAATCGGTGTTGTGTTTGTTGGGATCCGATGAATTGTTACATTATGATCAGTCTATCTATAAAGTTTGTGAAGTTATTGTTGCTGCAATCTTGTTGTGTTTAATGCTTGTCACTAGTGCACGAGTGGCATGATCTTAGATTTAAGCTCTATAATTATTGCTTAGATTGTATCTACAAGTTGTTTGCACATGTCTATGTCCGGAACCCGAGGCCCCAGAGTGACAGCAACTGGGATAACTGGAGGGGATGGCTTAGATATGAGGATCACATGTTTTCACCAAGTGTTAATGCTTTGCTCCGGTGCTCTATTAAAAGGAGTACCTTAATTACCAGTAGATTCCCTTGAGGCCCGGCTGCCACCGGCTGGTAGGACAAAAGATGTTATGCAAGTTTCTCATTGCGAGCACGTATGACTATATATGGAAAACATGCCTACATGATTAATAAACTGGATGTTCTGTCTTAATGCTATAATAATTATGTCAATTGCCCAACTGTAATTTGTTCACCCAACACTTGTTATTGGAGAGTTACCACTAGTGTAGATAGCTGGGAACCCCGGTCCATCTTTCATCATCAAATACTCACTCGGTCCTATATGCCATTAGAAGTAGTATCAACTATTTTCTGGTGTCATTGCCTCTGTGTTACTGCTACTGCTGCTGTGTTACTGTTACTATTGCTCTCATATTACTGCTGCTTTCACATCACCCCTGTTACTAGTGCTTTTCCAGGTGTAGCTGAATTGACAACTCAGTTGTTAAGGCTTATAAGTATTCTTTGTCTCCCCTTGTGTCTAATCAATAAATTTGGGTTTTACTTCCCTCGAAGACTGTTGTGATCCCCTATACTTGTGGGTTATCAAGACTATTTTCTGGCGCCGTTGCCGGGGAGGCATAGCTCTACTCATAAGTTCACCTGGGGAGTACACTCTACCTCTCTCTCTATTTTTATTTTATTTTGTTTTGCTTAGTTTACTTTTGTCTAGTTTATTTGTGCTTAGTTTATTTCTGTCTAGTATTACTTTGCTTAGTTTACTTTTGTCTAGTTTATTTTTGTCTTGTTTTATTTTTCTTATATACCCGAAAATCCATAAAAATTTGAAAAACCGAAAAATTAAAAACTGTTGTTATGGAAGAACCCACAACCTGTATGGAGCTTATAGAATTATATATGAATTATAGAGAATCAAGAAAGGGTAAAGTCATGAGTGTCGTGTTAGAAAAATTGAATACAATTGCTAAAATCTTGCTTAAACGCCATGATATAAACTATTTCTCTAAACAGGATACTAAACATCTTAAATTCCAATGTGGCTTTAGTGAAGAAGTTTTAATTGTGAACTATCATTGGAATAACTATATTCATCTTGGGTTCGAAGAAGTAGAACAATTTGTTTTATTTATGGGAGCCTCTGAGATAGAATCCTTCATGTCTAAAAATTATGAAACCTGTGTTGCTTGTAATGATCTTAAAGATTATGTCTCTTCTATCCTTGATTATTGCATAGAACATTACAGCAATAATCCTTATATCATTGATTATAAAGAGAGACTCATTCATGCACAAGAATGCACTCACAATTTGCAGGAACCTGTGAAAGAAGAAATTGATGAACCTGAAAGCTCATTAGATGAAAAAGAGGAGGAGAGTGATGAACAAAAGGAGGAAGAATGGATTAGCTACCCATGCCAACCTTCTAATGAGAGTAACTCTTTATCTCTTACACTATTTGATTGTCCTCCATGCTTACCAAAGGAGGATGAATGTTATGTTCCTGTGGATTCTCTTGAAATATTCCCTATGAGTAAAACTTGTGAGAATAATTATGCTACTGTTATCTATGATAATCCATGCTATTTTGATAAATCTTATGATAATGCTTTGTTTGTGCCTGATATCGAAATGCATGGTACTAAAGAGTTTTGCTTAGCAAATGTTTATGATAAAGCTCTAGATGATGGTCCTATGTTACTTGATAATATTAATTGTACTACTAATGAAAATGGGATTGGAGAGGTCTTGACTTTATCTAGGAGAATATGGTTGTAGAAATTTTCATGGTACTAAAACACCTCTCTACATGCTGAAAATTTTGAAGTTACTCGTGTTTTATCTTCCTATGCTTGTCACTTTGTTCTTCATGAATTTATTTGTGTACAAGATTCCTATGCATAGGAAGCGGGTTAGACTTAAATGTGTTTTGAATTTGCTTCTTGATGCTCCTTTTGCTTCATTTTCTATTTTCATGAGAGCATCATTAAAATTACTGAGCCTAGCTGAAAGGCGTTAAAGAAAAGCGCTTATGGGAGACAACCCATCGTTTTTATTTTCTGTTATTTTTGCTTTTCTTTTTGTTTTGAGTCAAGGTGCTTGTTACTTCTGTAGCAATACCTTTGTATCTTTATTTTCTTGCATTTTTGTGCCAAGTAAAGTCTCTAATAGAAAGTTGATATTAGATTTGGATTTCTGCGCAGAAACAGATTTTTAGCTGTCAAGGTTTTGAGCTTTTCTCTCTGCGGTAAAATGGAAACATTCTGAAAAAATTCATGCTTTATCCTCAGATATGTACGCAACTTTCATTAGTTTTGAGTTTTCTGATTTGAGCAACGGAAGTACCTCGAAAAAATTCATGTTTACTGGCTGTTCTGTTTTGGATTCTGTCTCATTTTTGCTCTTGTGGACTTTAAGTAAGGCTTTCTAGACGTGGAGAGCTGTAGCTAATGTTTTATTGAGTTCTTGCAATGTGTCACTACAGAACTAAAGTGGATTAAAGTTTTTTGAGTACTAACCCCTCTAATGAAGTTTATGAGAAGTTTGGTGTGGCAGGAAGTTTTCAAGGGTCAAGAGAGAAGGGTGATATAATGTGATCAAGAAGAGTGAAGAGCCTAAGCTTGGGGATGCCCCCGTGGTTCATCCCTGAATATTTCAAGAAGACTCAAGCGTCTAAGCTTGGGGATGCCCAAGGCATCCCCTTCTTCATCAACAACTTATCAGGTCATCTCTAGTGAAACTATATTTTAATTCTTCCACATCATATGTGCTTTACTTGGAGCGTCTGTGTGCTTTTATTTTTGTTTGTGTTTGAATAAATTCGGATCCTAGCAATCCTTGTGTGGGAGAGAGACACGCTCCGCTTTTTCATTTGAACACTTGTGTTCTTCGTTTTACTTTAATATTCATGGCGAAAGCTGAAAGCCTCAGCATTGATTGTTATTTGGTTGGAAACAGAAAATGCTTCATGTGGTAGTTGGTATATTATCTTGAATAATTTGATACTTGGAAATTGTTTTGAGCTCTCAAGTAGATCATGTTTAAGCTCTTGCATCATGTAGTTTAAACCTATTAGTGGAGAACTACCGTAGAGCTTGTTGAAATTTGGTTTGCATGATTGGTCTCTCTAAGGTCTAGATATTTTCTGGTAAAAGTGTTTGAGCAACAAGGAAGACAGTGTAGAGTCTTATAATGCTTGCAATATGTTTTTATGTAAGTTTTGCTGTACCGGTTTATACTTGTGTTTTCTTCAAACAACCTTGCTAGCCAAAGCCTTGTACTGAGAGGGAATGCTTCTCGTGCATCCAAAACCTTGAGCCAAAACATATGCCATTTGTGTCCACCATAACTACCTACTATGTGGTATTTTTCTACCATTCCAAGTAAATACTTCATGTGCTACCTTTAAACAATTCAAAACTTTATTACTCCTTATTTGTGTCAATGTTTTATAGCTCATGAGGAAGTATGTGGTGTTTTATCTTTCAATCTTGTTGGGCAGACTTTCACCAATGGACTAGTGGCATATACATCCGCTTATCCAATAATTTTGCAAAAAGAGCTGGCAACGGGGTTCCCAGCCCCAATTAATTAACTTTCATTAATAATTCTCTTCACATGTTTTGCCCTGATTTATCAGTAAGCAACTTAATTTTGCAATAGACACTCCTCCATGGTATGTGAAATGTTGGAAGGCACCCGAGGATTCGGTTAGCCATGGTTTGTGAAAGCAAAAGGTTGGGAGGAGTGTCATCTATAAATAAAACTAAAATACATGTGTAAACAAAAGAGAAGAGGGATGATCTACCTTGTTGGTAGAGATAACGTCCTTCATGGGAGCCGCTCTTTGAAAGTCTGTTTGACAAGGGGGTTAGAGTGCCCACTACCATTCGTTGACAACAACAAACACCTCTCAAAACTTTATTTTTATGCTCTTTATATGATTTCAAAACTTGAAAAGCTCTAGCACATGATTTAATCCCTGCTTCCCTCTGAAGGGCCTTTCTTTTACTTTATGTTGAGTCAGTTTACCTACTTCTTTCTATCTTAGAAGCAAACACTTGTGTCAACTGTGTGCATTGATTCTTACATGCTTACTTATTGCACCTATTATATTACTTTGTGTTGACAATTATCCATGAGATATGCATGTTGAAAGTTGAAAGCAATTGCTGAAACTTAAATCTTCCTTTGTGTTGCTTCAAAACCTTGTATTAAGAATCTATTGCTTTATGAGTTAACTCTTATGCAAGACTCTTTGATGCTTGTCTTGAAAGTACTATTCATGAAAAGTTTTTGCTATATGATTCAGTTGTTTAGTCATTATCTTTTTGTTAGCAAACTATAGATCATTGCTTTGAGTCACTTCATTCATCTCATATGCTTTACAATAGTATGATCAAGATTATGTTGGTAGCATGTCACTTTAGAAATTATTCTTTTTATCGTTTACCTACTCGAGGGCGAGTAGGAACTAAGCTTGGGGATGCTTGATACGTCTCCAACGTATCTATAATTTCTTATGTTCCATGCTAGTTTTACGACAATACCTACATGTTTTGTTCACACTTTATAATGTTTTTATGCATTTTCCGGGACTAACCTATTAACAAGATGCCGAAGTGCCAGTTCCTATTTTCTGCTGTTTTTGGTTCCAGAAAAGCTGTTCGGGCAATATTCTCGGAATTCGACGAAACAAAAGCCAAACCTCCTATTTTTCCGAGGGACACACGGAGCCAGAAGCGCAAGCCAGGGGGAGGCCCACGGCCTCCACACCATAGGCCGGCGCGGCCAAGAGGGGGGGCGCGCTGCCATATGGGGTGGGCCCCTCAAGCACCCCCTCGCGCCTCCCTTTCGCCTATAAATTCCTTCCGTCGTGAAAACCCTAAAAGGATCGATCATACTCCATAAAGATTCCCGGAGCGCCGCCGCCATCGCGAAACCTAGTTTCGGGGGTCAGAAGTTCCTGTTTCGGCACCCTGCCGGGACGTGGATCGACCCCCGGAGCCTTCTCCATCGACGCCACCGCCTCCATCATGCTCCGTGAGTAGTTCCCCCATGGACTACGGGTTCTAGCAGTAGCTAGTTGGTACTCTCTCTCCCATGTACTTCAATACAATGATCTCATGAGCTGCCTTACATGATTGAGATCCATCTGATGTAATCGGTGTTGTGTTTGTTGGGATCCGATGAATTGTTACATTATGATCAGTCTATCTATAAAGTTTGTGAAGTTATTGTTGCTGCAATCTTGTTGTGTTTAATGCTTGTCACTAGTGCACGAGTGGCATGATCTTAGATTTAAGCTCTATAATTATTGCTTAGATTGTATCTACAAGTTGTTTGCACATGTCTATGTCCGGAACCCGAGGCAGCAACTGGGATAACTGGAGGGGATGGCTTAGATATGAGGATCACATGTTTTCACCAAGTGTTAATGCTTTGCTCCGGTGCTCTATTAAAAGGAGTACCTTAATTACCAGTAGATTCCCTTGAGGCCCGGCTGCCACCGGCTGGTAGGACAAAAGATGTTATGCAAGTTTCTCATTGCGAGCACGTATGACTATATATGGAAAACATGCCTACATGATTAATAAACTGGATGTTCTGTCTTAATGCTATAACAATTATATCAATTGTCCAACTGTAATTCGTTCACCCAACACTTGTTATTGGAGAGTTACCACTAGTGTAGATAGCTGGGAACCCCGGTCCATCTTTCATCATCAAATACTCACTCGGTCCTATATGCCATTAGAAGTAGTATCAACTATTTTCTGGTGCCATTGCCTCTGTGTTACTGCTACTGCTGCTGTGTTACATTACTATTGCTCTCATATTACTGCTTTCACATCACCCCTGTTACTAGTGCTTTTCCAGGTGCAGCTGAATTGACAACTCAGTTGTTAAGGCTTATAAGTATACTTTGTCTCCCCTTGTGTCGAATCAATAAATTTGGGTTTTACTTCCTGATGCGCGTAGATGTACACGTCCGTTGGGAACCCCGAGAGGAAGGTATGATGCGCACAGTGGCAAGTTTTCCCTCAGAAAGAAACCAAGGTTTAATCGAACCAGGAGGAGCCAAGAAGCACGTTGAAGGTTGATGGTGGCGAAATGTGATGCGGCGCAACAACAGGGATTCCGGCGCCAACGTGGAATCTGCACAACAAAACCAAAGTACTTTGCCCAACGAAACAGTGAGGTTGTCAATCTCACCGGCTTGCTGTAACAAAGGATTAAGCGTATCGAGTGGAAGATGATTGTTTGCAAGAAAATAGTAAAACAAGTATTGCAGTAGATTGTATGCTATGTAAAGAATAGGACCGGGGTCCACAGTTCACTAGAGGTGTCTCTCCCATAAGATAAAAGCATGTTGGGTGAACAAATTACAGTCGGGCAATTGACAAATAGAGAAGGGCATAACAATGCATATACATGATATGATAAATATAGTGAGATTTAATCCGGGCATTACGACAAAGTACATAGACCGCCATCCAACTGCATCTATGCCTAAAAAGTCCACCTTCAGGTTATCATCCGAACCCCATTCAGTATTAAGTTGCTAAGCAAAAGACAATTGCATTAAGTATGGTGCGTAATGTAATCGACAACTACACCCTTAGACATAGAATCAATGTTTTATCCCTAGTGGCAACAGCACATCACAACCTTAGAACTTTCTGTCACTGTCCCGGTGTCAATGAAGGCATGAACCCACTATCGAGCATAAATACTCCCTCTTGGAGTTAAGAGTAAAAACTTGGCCAGAGCCTCTACTAATAACGGAGAGCATGCAAGATCATAAACAACACATAAACAATAGATTGATAATCACCATAACATAGTATTCTCTATCCATCGGATCCCGACAAACACAACATATAGTATTACAGATAGATGATCTTGATCATGTTAGGCAGCTCACAAGATCCAACAATGAAGCACAATCAGGAGAAGACAACCATCTAGCTACTGCTATGGACCCATAGTCCAGGGGTGAACTACTCACTCATCACTCCGGAGGCGACCATGGCGGTGTAGAGTCCTCCGGGAGATGAATCCCCTCTCCGGCAGGGTGCCGGAGGCGATCTCCTGAATCCCGAGATGGGATTCGCGGCGCGCGTCTCGGAAGGTTTTTCGTATCGTGGCTCCTGTACTGGGGGTTTCGCGACGGAGGCTATTTGTAGGCGGAAGGGCAAAGTCGGAGGGCTGACGAGGGGCCCACACCATAGGGCAGCGCGGGCCCCCTCTGGCCGCGCGGCCCTATGGTGGCGGCGCCTCGTCGCCCCACTTCTTATCCCTTTCGGTCTTCTGGAAGCTTCGTGCAAAAATAGGACCCTGGGCGTTGATTTCGTCCAATTCCGAGAATATTTCGTTACTAGGATTTCTGAAACCAAAAATAGCAGAAAACAGCAACTGGCTCTTTGGCATCTTGTTAATAGGTTAGTTCCAGAAAATGCGTAAATACGACATATAATGTGCCTAAAACATGTAGGTATCATCAATAAAGTAGCATGGAACATAAGAAATTATCGATACGTTGGAGACGTATCAGCATCCCCAAGCTTAGTTCTGCTCGTCCCGAGCAGGTAAAACGATAACAAAGATAATTTCAAGTGACATGCCATCATAATCTTGATCATACTATTTGTAAACATATGTAATGAATGCAGCGATCAAAACAATGGTAATAACATGAGTAAACAAGTGAATCATAAAGCAAAGACTTTTCATGAATAGTACTTCAAGACAAGCATCAATAAGTCTTGCATAAGAGTTAACTCATAAAGCAATAAATCGAAGTAAAGGTATTGAAGCAACACAAAGGAAGATTAAGTTTCAGCGGTTGCTTTCAACTTATAACATGTATATCTCATGGATATTGTCAACATAAAGTAATATAACAAGTGCAATATGCAAGTATGTAGGAATCAATGCACAGTTCACACAAGTGTTTGCTTCTTAAGGTGGAGGGAGATAGGTAAACTGACTCAACATAAAAGTAAAAGAATGGTCCTTCAAAGAGGAAAGCATCGATTGCTGTATTTGTGCTAGAGCTTTTATTTTGAAAACATGAAACAATTTTGTCAACGGTAGTAATAAAGCATATGAGTTATGTAAATTATATCTTACAAGTTGCAAGCCTCATGCATAGTATACTAATAGTGCCCGCACCTTGTCCTACTTAGCTTGGACTACCGGATCTTTGCAATGCCATGTTTCAACCAAGTGTCACAAAGGGGTACCTCCATGCCGCCTGTACAAAGGTCTAAGGAGAAAGCTCGCATTTTGGATTTCTCGCTTTTGATTATTCTCAACTTAGACATCCATACCGGGACAACATGGACAACAGATAATGGACTCCTCTTAAATGCATAAGCATGTAGCAATAATTATTATTCTCATATGAGATTGAGGATATATGTCCAAAACTGAAACTTCAACCATGATTCATGGCTTTAGTTAGCGGCCCAATGTTCTTCTCTAACAATATGCATGCTCCAATCATTAAGGTGGCAGATCCTTCAGACAAGACGGACATGCATAGCAACTCACATGATATTCAATAAAGAGTAATTGATGGCGTCCCCAGAAGCATGGTTATCGCACAACAAGCAACTTAATAAAAGATAAAGTGCATAAGTACATATTCAATACTACGATAGTTTTTAAGGCTATTTTGTCCCATGAGCTATATATTGCAAAGGTGAATGATGGAATTTTAAAGGTAGCACTCAAGCAATTTACTTTGGAATGGCGGAGAAATACCATGTACTAGGTAGGTATGGTGGACACAAATGGCATAGTGGTTGGCTCAAGGATTTTGGATGCATGAGAAGTATTCCCTCTCGATACAAGGTTTAGGCTAGCAAGGTTATTTGAAGCAAACTCAAGGATGAACCGGTGCAGCAAAACTCACATAAAAGACATATGGTAAACATTATAAGGCTCTACACCGTCTTCCTTGTTGTTCAAAACTCAATACTAGATATTATCTAGACCTTAGAGAGACCAAATATGCAAATCAAATTTTAGCAAGCTCTATGTATTTCTTCATTAATGGGTGCAAAGCATATGATGCAAGAGCTTAAACATGAGCACAACAATTGCCAAGTATCACATTATCCAAGACATTTTAGAATTACTACATGTAGCATTTTCCAATTCCAACCATATAACAATTTAACGAAGAAGAAACTTCGCCATGAACATTATGAGTAAAGCCTAAGGACATATTTGTCCATATGCAACAGCGGAGCGTGTCTCTCTCCCACAAAGTGAATGCTAGGATCCATTTTATTCAAACAAAAACAAAAACGATGCTCCAAGTAAAGAACACAAGATGTGACTGAATAAAAATATAGTTTCAGGGGAGGAACCTGATGATGTTGTCGATGAAGAAGGGGATGCCTTGGGCATCCCCAAGCTTAGACGCTTGAGTCTTCTTAAAATATGCAGGGGTGAACCACGGGGGCATCCCCAAGCTTAGAGCTTTCACTCCTCTTGATCATAGTATATCATACTCCTCTCTTGACCCTTGAAAACTTCCTTCACACCAAACTTCAAGCAAACTCATTAGAGGGTTAGTGCACAATTAATAATTCACACATTCAGAGGTGACACAATCATTCTTTACACTTCTGGACATTGCATAAAGCTACTGGACATTAGTGGATCAAAGAAATTCATCCAACATAGCAAAAGAGGCAATGCGAAATAAAAGGCAGAATCTGTCAAAAACAGAACAGTCCGTAAAGACGAATTTTAAAATGGCACCAGACTTGCTCAAATGGAAAAACTCAAAACTAATGAAAGTTGCGTACATATCTGAGGATCACGCTCGTAAATTGGCAGATTTTTTCGAATTTTCTACAGAGACTTAGGCCCAGATTCGTGACAGACAGCAATGCTGTTTCTGCGCAGCGATCCCAAATATAACATCAACTTTGACATAGAAACTTTACTTGGCACAAAAACATGATAAGGAGAGGTTGCTACAGTAGTAAACAACTTCCAAGACTCAAATATAAAATAAAGTACTGTAGTAAAAACATGGGTTGTCTCCCATAAGCACTTTTCTTTAACGCCTTTCAGCTAGGCGCAGAAAGTGCAAATCAAGTAACATCGAGAGTAGAAGCATCAACATCATAACTTGTTCTAATAATAGAATCAAAAGGCAACTTCATTCTCTTTCTAGGGAAGTGTTCCATACCTTTCTTGAGAGGAAATTGATATTTAATATTACCTTCCCTCATATCAATAACAGCACCAACGGTTCGAAGAAAAGGTCTTCCCAACACAATAGGACAAGATGTATTGCATTCGATATCCAAAACAACAAAATCAACGGGGACAAGGTTATTGTTAACCGTAATGCGCACATTATCAATCCTCCCCAAAGGTTTCTTTTTAACATTATCGGCAAGATTAACATCCAAATAACAATTCTTCAATGGTGGCAAGTCAAGCATATCATAAATCTTTTTAGGCATAACAGAAATACTTGCACCAAGATCACATAAAGCATTACATTCAAAGTCATTGAATTTCATTTTAATTATGGGCTCCCAACCATCTTCTAACTTTCTAGGAATAGAAGTTTCAAGTTTTAGTTTCTCTTCTCTAGCTTTTATGAGAGCATTTGTAATATGTTTTGTAAAGGCTAAATTTATAGCACTAGCATTAGAACTTTTAGCAAGTTTTTGTAAGAACTTTATAACTTCAGAGATGTGACAATCATCAAAATCTAAATCATTATGAGCTACAGCAATGGGATCATTGTTCCCAAGGTTGGAAAAAATTTCAGCAGTTTTATCACAAGCAGTTTCAGCAGTTTTAGCAATTTCAGGCAGTTTTGTACGCTTTGCACTAGGAGTAGAAACATTGCCAACACCAATTATTTTACCATTGATAGTAGGAGGTGCAGCAACATGTGAAGAATTAGCATTACTAGTGGTGGTAATAGTCCAAACTTTAGCTACATTATTCTCTTTAGCTAGTTTTTCATTTTCTTCTCTATCCCACCTAGCACGCAATTCAGCCATTAATCTTATATTCTCATTAATTCTAACTTGGATGGCATTTGCTGTAGTAGTAATCTTATTATCAATATCATTATTAGGCATAACTTTCAATTTTAAAAGATTAACATCGGAGGCAAGTCTATCAACTCTAGAAGCAATAGTATCAATTTTATCAAGCTTTTCCTCAACAGATTTGTTAAAAGCAGTTTGTGTACTAATAAATTCTTTAAGCATAGCTTCAAGACCAGGGGGTACACTCCTATTATTATTGTAAGAATTCCCATAAGAATTACCATAACCATTACCATTAGCAGAAGGATATGGCCTATAGTTATTACCAGAGTTGTTCCTATAAGCATTGTTGTTGAAATTATTATTTTTAATGAAATTCACATCAACATTTTCTTATTGAGCAACCAATGAAGCTAAAGGAACATTATTTGGATCAACATTAGATCTACCATTCACAAGCATAGACATAATCACATCAATCTTATCACTCAAGGAAGAGGTTTCTTCAACAGAATTTACCTTCTTACCTTGTGGAGCTCTTTCCGTGTGCCATTCAGAGTAATTTATCATCATATCATCAAGAAGTTTTGTAGCCGCCCCCAAAGTTATGGACATAAAGGTACCTCCAGCAGCTGAATCCAATAAATTCCGCGAAGAAAAATTTAGTCCTGCATAGAAGGTTTGGATGATCATCCAAGTAGTCAGTCCATGGGTTGGGCAATTCTTTACCAAAGTTTTCATTCTCTCCCATGCTTGAGCAACATGTTCAGTATCTAATTGCTTAAAATTCATTATGCTACTTCTCAAAGATATAATTTTAGCGGGAGGATAATATCTACCAATAAAAGCATCCTTACATTTAGTCCATGAATCAATACTATTCTTAGGCAAAGATAGCAACCAATCTTTAGCTCTTCCTCTTAATGAGAAAGGAAATACTTTCAATTTAATAATATCACCATCTACATCCTTATACTTTTGCATTTCACAAAGTTCAACAAAATTATTGAGATGGGCAGCAGCATCATCAGAACTAACACCAGAAAATTGATCTCTCATAACCAAGTTCAGTAAAGCAGGTTTAATTTCAAAGAATTCTGCTGTAGTAGCAGGTGGAGCAATAGGTGTGCATAGGAAATCATTATTATTTGCATTTTTGAAGTCACACAACTTAGTATTTTCAGGGGTATTCATTTTAACAAAAGTAAATAAAACAAACTAGATAAAGTAAATGCAAGTAACTAATTTTTTTGTGTTTTTGATATAGAGAGCAAGACAGTAAATAAAGTAAAACTAGCAACTATTTTTTGTGTGTTTTGTTTAGGTGCAGCAAACAAAGTAGTAAATAAAATAAAGCAAGACAAAAACAAAGTAAAGAGATTGAGAAGTGGAGACTCCCTTGCAGCGTGTCTTGATCTCCCCGGCAACGGCGCCAGAAAACAGGCTTGATGCGCGTAGATATACACGTCCGTTGGGAACCCCAAGAGGAAGGTATGATGCGCACAGTGGCAAGTTTTCCCTCAGAAAGAAACCAAGGTTTAATCGAACCAGGAGGAGCCAAGAAGCACGTTGAAGGTTGATGGTGGCGAAATGTGATGCGGCGCAACAACAGGGATTCGCCAACGTGGAATCTGCACAACAAAACCAAAGTACTTTGCCCCAACGAAACAGTGAGGTTGTCAATCTCACCGGCTTGCTGTAACAAAGGATTAAGCGTATCGAGTGGAAGATGATTGTTTGCAAGAAAATAGTAAAACAAGTATTGCAGTAGATTGTATGCTATGTAAAGAATAGGACCGGGGTCCACAGTTCACTAGAGGTGTCTCTCCCATAAGATAAAAGCATGTTGGGTGAACAAATTACAGTCGGGCAATTGACAAATAGAGAAGGGCATAACAATGCATATACATGATATGATAAATATAGTGAGATTTAATCCGGGCATTACGACAAAGTACATAGACCGCCATCCAACTGCATCTATGCCTAAAAAGTCCACCTTCAGGTTATCATCCGAACCCCATTCAGTATTAAGTTGCTAAGCAACAGACAATTGCATTAAGTATGGTGCGTAATGTAATCGACAACTACATCCTTAGACATAGAATCAATGTTTTATCCCTAGTGGCAACAGCACATTGATACGTCTCCAACGTATCGATAATTTCTTATGTTCCATGCTACTTTATTGATGATACCTACATGTTTTATGCACATTATATGTCATATTTATGCATTTTCTGGAACTAACCTATTAACAAGATGCCGAAGAGCCAGTTGTTGTTTTCTGCTGTTTTTGGTTTCAGAAATCCTAGTAAAGAAATATTCTCGGAATTGGACGAAACTTTCGCCCAGGGTCCTATTTTTGCACGAAGCTTCCAGAAGACCGAAGAGATAACGAAGTGGGGCCACGAGGCGGCCAGAGGGGTGGCCGGGCGGCCCAAGCCCTGGCCGCGCCGACCTGCGGGCCCTCGTGTGGCCCCGCGTTGACCCTTCGCCTACTTAAAGCTTCCGTCGCGAAACCCCCGTCCGAGAGCCACGATACGGAAAACCTTACCGAGACGCGCCGCCGCGAATCCCATCTCGGGGATTCGGGAGATCGCCTCGGCACCGCCGGAGAGGGGATTCATCTCCCGGAGGACTCTACACCGCCATGGTCGCCTCCGGAGTGATGAGTGAGTAGTTCACCCCTGGACCATGGGTCCATAGCAGTAGCTAGATGGTCGTCTTCTCCTTGTTGTGCTTCATTGTTGGATCTTGTGAGCTGCCTAACATGATCAAGATCATCTATCTGTAATACTATATGTTGTGTTTGTCGGGATCCGATGGATAGAGAGTACTATGATTATGGTGATTATCAATCTATTGTTCATGTGTTGTTTATGATCTTGCATGCTCTCCGTTACTAGTAGAGGCTCTGGCCAAGTTTTTACTCTTAACTCCAAGAGGGAGTATTTATGCTCGATAGTGGGTTCATGCCTCCATTGAATCTGGGACAGTGACAGAAAGTTCTAAGGTTGTGGATGTGCTGTTGCCACTAGGGATAAAACATTGATGCTATGTCTAAGGATGTAGTTGTTGATTACATTACGCACCATACTTAATGCAATTGTCTGTTGCTTAGCAACTTAATACTGGAGGGGGTTCGGATGATAACCTGAAGGTGGACTTTTTAGGCATAGATGCAGTTGGATGGGTCTATGTACTTTGTCGTAATGCCCAATTAAATCTCACTATATTTATCATATCATGTATATGCATTGTTATGCCTTTCTCTATTTGTCAATTGCCCGACTGTAATTTGTTCACCCAACATGCTTTTATCTTATGGGAGAGACACCTCTAGTGAACTGTGGACCCCGGTCCTATTCTTTACATAGCATACAATCTACTGCAATTGTGTTTACTGTTTTCTTTGCAAACATCTTCCACTCGATACGTTTAATCCTTTGTTACAGCAAGCCGGTGAGATTGACAACCTCACTGTTTCGTTGGGACAAAGTACTTGGGTTGTGTTGTGCAGGTTCCGCGTTGGCGCCGGAATCCCTGGTGTTGCGCCGCATCACATTTCGCGACCATCAACCTTCAACGTGCTTCTTGGCTCCTCCTGGTTCGATTAAACCTTGGTTTCTTTCTGAGGGAAAACTTGCTACTGTGCGCATCATACCTTCCTCTTGGGGTTCCCAACGAACGTGTGAGTTACACGCCATCAAGCTCTTTTTCTGGCGCCGTTGCCGGGAGATCAAGACACGCTGCAAGGGGAGTCTCCACTTCTCAATCTCTTTAATTTGTTTTTGTCTTGCTTTATTTTATTTACTACTTTGTTTGCTGCACCTAAACAAAACACAAAAAAATTAGTTGCTAGTTTTACTTTATTTACTGTCTTGCTCTCTATATCAAAAACACAAAAAAATTAGTTACTTGTCTTTACTTTGTTTGCCTAGTTTACTTTTTGCCTATTGCATCATGTTTCCTTTTAATTTTACCACAAAAGACATACCGGTAGGACGTGGGTCCATAGTTGGGAGAAATAATATAGAAGAATTTTTCAATCATGTTAGTATCACTGAAGATTTTGAAGATAGACACTTGGTAGAACTTGCACCTACCTATGAAATTGCTGCTGCTGCTTTAGTTCGCATGTTGGAAACTAAATTTGTTAATCTCAATCCTATAATCCAACACATGTTTCTTACACTTGGTGATATGGAAGAAGGGGAAAAGAAAGATTTTGTTTTAGAAACCCTTCTTAGAGAATTTGGTGGTCTAGCAAGAGAGGCTAGAAAAGTTTTTGCTAAATTTAATATGCTAGGTTCTCATACCAATTTTATTGGTCTACTTGAAAAAATGGACATGGATAGAATAAGGTACACTAATAACATTAATGATGGTGGGGAAATCAAAGCACCAATACCATGTAAACTCCTAGCTATGAATGATGCACTAGAAAATAACTATGCTTGGCTTGTTCCTGAAAATTTGTTTGATGAGAGTAGCAAGCCTAAGACTAATGAAAAGGGAGACGCTAAAACTTATATATCAAATATACTATGCTTGGTTGAGAAAACTTGTGGGGACCCCGGACTAGCTGTCCGAAATACCCTGTTATGTATACAGTTCACGTTCCCATGATCAGTGTGCCGTGAACACATAACCGAACTGATATCAAATTACATCATCCTTTACAAAACGGAATAAGAAAATTACAATAAGGTCACATGACCCATCTTTACAAGATAGCCTCGAATGGCCTAATCTAATCATCAGAGTAGCAGAATCACTTCAGCAGCGTAGAGCCCAAGTCATCTGCCTTAACCCTACAGGCAACTGACTGGGAAGACGTTCCTAGCTCGCATAGACGTCGTCAACTCCTTCTTCATCTGTCGAACTCCTTCAAGTCTGGCCAAGTAAATAGCCAGGGACAAAGCCGTGAGTACATTTGAATTGTACTCGCAAACCATCAAGAAGGTGATAACAATTCTAACTAAAGAAGACAAGAGAGGAAGAATAGTTTCTCTGGTGGATATAGCATGTGAAAGAGAATAAGTTTCTCTTGTGGATATAGCATGTGAAAGAGAATAAGTTTCTCTTGTGGATATAGCATGTGAAAGAGAATAAGTTTCTCTTGTGGATATAGCATGTGAAAGAGAATAAGTTTCTCTTGTGGATATAGCATCCCACATCACAGTTGAAGGGGACACTAAGAGGGTGATAAGACATTTCTATGACATCTCTATATCTTTGTTAAAGAAGATACTTCAAAAGATTTCCACAACATAAAACACTAGGATGGGGTAACCCAATTTATTTGTCCTTCCCGACCATCTCCATATGGTCGACACAACCTTTCCCGTACCCTTCCGGTACTTCAAAACAAGTTCTTTCCTTTCATTTGCCAAACCATTTTGTAAACCAAAACTCATCAGGCTAAGCAACAGCCATTCCAACCGTCCATGACCGCGGACGCGGCTATTCGAATAGATTTTACTCTGCAGAGTTTGCACACTTTCCCCACCTCTATCCGGATACCTATCGTGTGGGCATCATCCCCGCATAACAACATATGCCACGACGGATACCCGAACATAGCCTTTCGCCCATTCGACTTAGCAAGAGGTCCTACCCTATGGAGTATGTACCTCCCCGGCACCGTGGCAGCTCACCTCCTCTTGAGCGTGGCTCCACCGCCAAGCCAGGAGACCCATAGTGTCTTCCGGACGGGTCAGCCCCGAAGGCCTCCCGTTATACTATTGTCCCAACAATGACAACCCGGACTCGGGGGTAACCGTACCCTTGTATAGTTGTGCGGTGCCTCATGCTAAGAAGAACAAACGTCAAGCTAAGCTCCGTGCCCACGTTGGAGTAGCTGTGGTTGCGCGGGTTAATTGTCACGGGTGAATACTTAGACGCCAAAGTTTTCATAAACAAGATTCTCTTTCCAACCATCTTTGCCAAGATCCTTTTCTTTCATAAACACACACTTAGGTAAGTCCAACTCACCCAAGGTTTTTCAAAAGTTCTTTTCAACAAGGTATTTTTCCAAGGGGTTCCCAACCTATAGTTTCATGTAAGAACTAAGAGACAACAATGGCATGATGCTAGCCATCATACCATTAAGGAGGTGATAAATGAGGTGTCAAGGGGATCATACATACTTAGGATAAGCATGCGTAGGGACAATATAAGTAGGATGATTAAACAAGGGTCATGATGTTAATCATCATACCACTAAGAAGATGATAATATAGGCGGTCAAGGGGGCATACATGCTTAGGGTAAGCATGCATAAGATCAACAAGGGGTTCAACATACTCGAGAGTAAGTATGCAGAACATCAACAAGGGTGCAACATACTTGAGAGTAAGTATGTATAGCATCAACAAGAGGTTCGGCACACTTGGGAGTAAGTATGCATAGCATCACTCAAAGTAGAAGATATAACAAGGGCACGATACTAACTATCATACCACGAAGGGGTGCAAAAAGGGTGTCGAGAGGTCGACACACTCAAGGTAAGTGGGCATACCCATCACACTTAGAGGGTACACCGAGATCATGATGATGACAACCACCATGTCACTAAAGGGGGTTGTCGGTGAGGTGTGATACGTCCAAAACGTATCTACTTTCCCGAACACTTTTGCTATTGTTTTGCCTCTAATTTGTGTATTTTGGATACAACTAACACAGACTAACGCTGTTTTCAGCAGAACTGCTCTGGTGTCTCGTTTTTGTGCAGAAATCCAACTTTCGGGAAAATCCTCGGAATTTCTTCAGATGGCCCTATTTTACCAAAATATTGACGGAGCCAGAAGGGCGAAGGAGGTGGAGGCCCGAGGGCCCCACACCATAAGGCGGCGCGGCCCAGGGGGGGCCCGCGCGGCCCTATGGTGTGGCCCCCTCGGCCGGCCTCCGACGCCCCCCTTCGGACTACTTATTCGCCTCGACCTAAAAACGCACGGAGAGAAGTCGACATCGCCAGAAACCCTCCAGAACGCCGCCACATCGCGAAACTCCGTCGCGGGAGCCAGAAGTCTCCGTTCTGGCACTCCGCCGGGACGGGGAATTGGAGGAGATCTTCACCGCCATCACCGCCAACGCCTCTCCATCAACCAGCAATGTTTCCCCCATCCATGTGTGAGTAATTCCCCCGCTGTAGGCTGAAGGGGATGGTAGGGATTGGATGAGATTGGTCATGTAATAGTCATAAGATTGTTAGGGCATAGTGCCTAGTATCCGTAGATGTCACTTTTATGATATTGTTGCAACTTGTTATGCTTAATGCTTGTCACTAGGGCCCGAGTGCCATGATCTCAGATCTGAACATGTTATTGTTTCATGAAGATATTCATTGTTTATGGTCTTACCTGCAAGTTGTATACACATGTCGCTGTCCGGAACCAATGGCCCCGAAGTGACAGAAATCGGGACAACCGGAGGGGATGGTAGTGACGTGAGGATCACATGTGTTCACGGAGTGTTAATGCTTTGCTCCGGTACTCTATTAAAAGGAGTACCTTAATATCCAGTAGTTTCCCTAGAGGCCCGGCTGCCACCGGCTGGTAGGACAGAAGATGTTGTGCAAGTTTCTCATTGCGAGCACGTACGACTAAATATGGAACACATGCCTATTGATTGATTAGTACTTGGATACCGTTTTATTATTATCTGCAAATGCCCATGCTTTGATTGTTACATGAGTTTCTCTCATCCATGCAACGCCCGTTAAATCCGTCCCTGTGCCTACAGTATTTTAATCCTGCTGTTTACTATAATCACTACTGTTGTCTTTATTTCACCGCTGCTGTTATTTCGCTATTTCCACTGCCATAAAACTGTTACTACTGATAAACTCTTGCGAGCAAGTCTGTTTCCAGGTGCAGCTGAATTGACAACTCCGCTGTTAAGGCTTACAAGTATTCTTTGTCTCCCCTTGTGTCGAATCAATAAATTGGGTAATACTTCCCTCGAAGACTGTTGCGATCCCCTATACTTGTGGGTCATCAAGACTATTTTCTGGCGCCGTTGCCGGGGAGCATAGCTTTATTTGTAAGTTCACTTGGATTGATATTGTTCGCTGCAAATTCTCCATTATGGGTAAACCTCGCGATACTAAGATCGCCATATTACCATCCACTACAAGAAAAGGTACAACTCTGAGTACCTCTGCTGCTCTTGATTCACCATCTGTGATTGATAAACTTGTTTCACCGCCACATGCTTCGCGTGCTGGTACTTCTGCTGAATCTGAAAATTCTCATAATATTGATAATGTTTCTGCTGTGCTTGATGATAGTGGTTCATTGGGATCTTTTCTAGATGCTACAATTGCTAAGTCTAGACAAATTGAAAATACTGAAACTCCTAATGCTGCTACACCTGTTAATTCACCTGAGTCTGTTGAATATTCTAGTGATGATCTTGATGAGGATTATGTAGAGCTTGATAATGATTTTATTGAAAAATGCAAGGCTACTACTGATGCAAGAAAAATTAAAAAGTTGCTTGCAGAACATGCTGTTAGATATACACCATCTCCTGATCCTAAATTTGCCACATCTCCTATAAACATTAGGGATAAAGATTATGATTTTTCTCTTGATCTATCTCATATAGCTATTGTTGAGAAAACACCCTTTTGTGGTACTGAAAAAGAAAGTGCTGTTGAACACTTGACTGAGTTATCTACTCTTAGTGGTGTGTTTTCTGATGATGTCAAGATGCGTACTTATTTTGTTGCTAAAATTTTTCCGTTCTCATTAAAGGATGATGCTAAAACTTGGTATAATAATTTGCCTCCTGGTTCTATTAAAAGTCCAACTGATTTGCGTGATATTTTCTTTCGGAAATACTTTCCTGCTAGTGCTCAACATGCTGCTTTGCAGAGAATTTATAATTTTGACCAGGAGGATGGAGAGAAATTGCCTGAGGCTTGGGCGAGATTTTGCTCTCTTATTAGAGCTCAGCCTGACCATGATTTGGAAAAGCATGATTTACTTGATATATTTTATAGTGGACTAACTATTGAGTCTAGGGCATACCTGGATAGTTGTGCTGGTTGTGTTTTCAGGAAAAGAACTCCAGAAGACGCTGAAGAATTATTGGCTAAAATAGGCCGGAATCATGATGATTGGTCTACACCTGAACCAACCCCGACACCGATAGTGAAGAAGAGGGGTATGATTAAATTGAATGATGAAGATATGAGGGAAGCCAAGAAGTCTCTTAAAGAGAAGGGTATTAAACCTGAAGATGTGAAGAATTTACCTCCTATAGAAGATATATGTGAGACAATTCCCCCTTCATCCATGATTGAGGTACATTCGCTTCAACACTTTACTAGGGAAGATATTCCGTATTCAAAATCTCCTGCTCAATGCTTAGATGAATTTGATAATTATATTGTTAAGCAAGAAAATTTTAATATGAGAATAGAGAATCATTTAATGGAAAATTCCCGAGCTATTAGTGAATTGCATGGTATTGTGGAGAGAACCTCCAATGATGTTAAGATACTTGTTAAACATTTTCAAATGGTTCAAACTCAAATTGATCAACTTACTAAAGTGCAAAATGACTTGTTAGGAAATAATTCTAAAGAAAAACATGCTTGTGAAGTAACAACTAGAGGTGGTGCTTCTACCCAGGATCCTCTATATCCTGAAGGGCATCCCAAAAGAGTTGAACAAGATTCTCAACCAATTAAAACTAGTGCTCCATCTAAGAAAAAGAAAAAGAAACATAAGAATGTTGTAGAATCCTCTGAACCTGTTAATGATCCTAATAGTATTTCTATTTCTGATGCTGAAACTGAAAGTGGTAATGAACATGAGGAAGATAATGATAAGAATGATACTCCTGATAAAGAAGAAATTGAAAAAGAACCTGAAAAGCATGCTAAAAATAAAAAGTATACTAAAGAAGATTTTATTACTGAGAAGCATGGTAATGAAAGAGAACCTTGGGTTCAAAAGCAAATGCCTTTTCCTTCTAAGAAACTAAAATCAAAGGAGGAGGAACATTATAATAAATTTTGTGATTGGATGAAACCTTTATTTCTGCAAATCCCTTTGACTGATGCTATTAAATTGCCTCCTTATTCAAAGTATATGAAAGATATTGTTACTAACAAAAGGAAAGTCCCCAATGAGGAAATTTCAACTATGCTTGCTAATTACTCCTTCAATGGTAAGATTCCAAAGAAGTTGGGCGACCCAGGTATACCGACTATTCCTTGTTCCATCAAGAATAATTATGTTAGAACTGCTCTATGTGATTTGGGAGCAGGTGTGAGTGTGATGCCTTTTTCTCTTTATAAGAGACTTGATTTAGATAAATTGATACCTACTGATATATCTTTGCAAATGGCTGATAAATCTACTGCTATTCCTGTTGGTTTATGTGAAAATGTTCCTGTTCAAGTTACTCAACATTGCTTGATATTAACTGATTTCGTTGTGTTGGAAATGCCTGAAGATGATAATATGTCCATTATTCTTGGAAGACCCTTTCTTAATACTGCAGGGGCTGTTATTGATTGCAATAAAGGCATGGTTACTTTCAATGTTGATGATAAGGAACACACTGTCTATTTTCCCAAGAGGATTGATAAAGTATGTGGAGTCAATACAATTTTTAATGTGAAAACTATCAAAGTGGGATCCATTGATTGTCCTATATATGAGCCTAAAGAAGAATATCAAACTCTTGTGATTGGATCCATATCAATTCAATATAAGGTAACATGATTGATTTGAGGTTTATTTCTTCTTATGTCATATAAAATTTATTTGGTAGCAAGACTTGATCAACCTTGTTAACAAGTATATTTTATTGCATAAAAGAGCTAAACAACATTTCTTTCTTTCTTTCTCCCTTCACCTATTTTACTTGCTGTAGCACTTTTGTTTTGCAATATGCTTTAGTCATTTAAGATTTTAGAAATCATTTTCCTGCGCAGTAATCATTAATTTAATACCCAGAAATGTGCATTTTTCAAAGTTCTCTAAAAATTACAAAAATTACACCGTTGGTCCTATTTTTCGACGAGGCACCTGGGAGCACCAGAGGATGACCTGTGGGGCACCAGGGGGTGCCACACCATAGGGCGGCGCGGCCAGCAAGGGGGCCGCGCCACCATGTGGTGTGGGCCACCCCTTGCCCCACTACACCATCTCTTCCTCCCAGCACCTTCTCTCTCCCGAAAAAACTCGTACCAAGTTTCTCTCACTCGTGTTTCTGCTCAAGAACTCGCGATTTTTCGATCTCCTTGCTCAGCCCAGATTTCTGTCTGAAATTTGGCACATTTACTCCTTGGTATGTGACTCCTTTGATTGTCCAATTAGAATTTCATTTGGTTGAGTATATCTTGAATATTTTGCTGCTGTAGATAACATGTTTAGTGAGCTTGCATGCTTGTTCTAAGTGGTAGAAATTAGTTTTGATGCATGTTTAGCACTCTAGCAAGTTCCTATAGTAGTTCCCTTCAATTACACACCTTGAAATCAAATTTTATAATGATTGTTGAAAATTTCAGAAAATGGAAGGTGTGCCCCAATTGAACCAAGAAGAATTGGAAGTCCAGCAAGTTTCAAGAGTCAATCGTGAGGAGGGAGTATACCCCTCTTACTACCCATGCGTGGACTTTATGAGAAGTGCGGGGATTTTACAAGATGTGCAAACTCTAATCTCTCGTGCAGGGCTGAGTGGTTTTGTTGAAGGAGAGCCAAGACAATATGTAAAATTAACTATGTCTTTTGTGCAGGACTTCAAGTTCAATTGGTCGCGGTCCGACCCCATGGTCCAGTATAAAATTTACAATAAAGCTGTCAACTTGCCATTTGGTGTTTTTTGTGCAGCAATTGGAGTACCGCAATGGGGATCCTGCGAGAAGATCAGGGGAACACCGCGGGAGCTCTCAGATCTTTATACAAGGATTTGTAATGGGAGGAGCCTCTCCAATGATGATGGTAAGATTAGTAGCATTCAACATCCAGCCATCCGCTACTTTGCCTATTTCATTACAAAGTGCGTCCTTGCAAGAAGGACCGGAGGTAAATTATCTGTCCCAGACTTGGCTTTCTTAGCTGCTGCTTTGCAACAGGATAGGACTTATAATTTGGGTGCTTTAATAGCTTGTAGACTTGCTACTAACCGTGAGAAAGGAGGAATTTGTGGAGGTCTTATCGCCTCTCGCTTATTAGCTATGCATGGTGTAGAACCTCACCATTTAGATATTCCGCTTTCTATAGAGAAGCTTGATGTGGTTTCCATGATTAGACATGAGTTTATTTCAGATGCATCTAACTTGAACAACCTGCATTATAGGATAACTTTATATAAGAAAAAATGGAGTGTAACTAAGAAAATTGAAAAACTAGTACGATTGCCTGCACCTGCTTTGTTTAACCTTGATGCCAGGGACGGGTGGTCGATCACAGAAAATGAGCTAAATGCATACATAGAAAGAGAAAGCCGTCGTGCGAGGGAAGATGTGGAGGAGACCGAGGAGCATCCCGACTCTTCATCCGATGCAGCAAGCTCCTCATATCAACATCATGGTCACGTGGAGCCTCCACGATATTCTTCTGCACAGGGGCCTTATTACCACTCCATGTATGATCCACCGGCGTGGAACCCCGACCCTCGTTGGGAATGAACTCCACTTAGGCCAAAAGCCTAAGCTTGGGGGAGGTATACCGGCATCACTCATTCTTTGCATATTATGATTGCTGGATACTTGTACATACTTGTTTAGTCTCTAGAGTGGTTTTCTAATGAGAGGGAGATGATATTTGGGGAAGTGCTGTCCAAAAACAGATTCTGTGCTGTTACCAAAAAAATTCGTACGCACAGCCAGAACGTTATTTTGAGTTGCCAATTTTTGAGCATGTGCCCCAGGTTGTTATCTAACTTTCATTAGTTGAACACTTTTTGGTCTGAGCAATGGAAGATTTTTGTTAAATTCGATTTCTGTACTGCTGTCAGGATTTGGCAGATTTCTGTCATCCTGCTTTTCTGTGTTTCTGTTAGTTTGCATTCTTTTGTTTTCACTTTGTTTCTTTCCTAAAACACAAAAAGACCAAAAATATTTCTGTTGTTTCTCTTCACCATTTATTTATTTGGTACCTTGCTCTTAGTTTGCTTTATTTGCTATCGTTAGTTTGCTATGAGAAAACCCAAAAAGATTTTGCTTTGTTTGCTTGTTTTCTTTCGTTCTTGTTTCTAATTCGAAAACACCAAAAATATTTGCTGTTCTTCTTTGGTTTGTAAAGTTCATCATGAGTTCAATGGTCTTCGGTGGCTGGAGCGTGGTTTTCATTTCATATTATCCAAGCTACACAAGTGAAAAGGCAATAATGACGATCTACGACAATCTGATTGTGGTGAGAGGCTGGTATGAACTCTATTTGCTTTCATTTTTGTACATATACTCATCCATATGAGCATGCTTAGTTGGTTCATGTGAGGTATATGTTATTTGAGAAAGTCTAGTAGTTCATGATCTCTCATGTTTAGTTCCAATTTATTAATATGAGTAGCATGTCATGGATGTTTGCTTGCATTGTTTTATTCATAAGTAAGTATGGCATTGTGGTATCCTCCTCTGAATAATTCATTTATATCGACTTGGCACATGCTCACGCATGCATATGACTGAACAAAAAGTCAATTAAGCCTCGATGATTTATAATTGCTTCAGAGTTCTTGTATCACTTTTATGCCTCCGTTAATTTATTTTGCCGCAAGCATGATTATGACAGTTACTGCTCTCTTGATTTGTCGCTCCCTAGTCTTTTGCTAGCCTTCACTTGTACTGAGCGGGAACGCCGCTCGTGCTTCCAAACACCTGAAAACCAAGTTGTTCCAAAAGTGTCCACCATAAATACCTATGCATGGCATTTCAAACCATTCCAAGTAAATTCTCATGCGCTACCTTTAAAACCTTCAAAATGCTTCTCAATTTGTGTTAATGTTTCATAGCTCATGAGGAAGTATGTGGTGTTTAGCTTTCGACCTTGTCATTTACTTTTGACGGACTCTCATATGGACTAGTGGCACATCCGCTTATCCAATAATTTTGCAAAAAGAGCTGGCAATGGGATTCCCAGTCCCGAATTAATTAACTTAAATAGACACTCCTCCATGGTTTGTGATTGTTGGACGGCACCCGAAGGATTCGGTTAGCCATGGCTTGTGTAAGCAAAGGTTGGGGGAGTGTCATCATCATAATAAAACTTAAATAAAAAGGCACTCCTTCATGGTATGTGATTGTTGGCAGGCACCCGAGGATTCGGTTAGCCATGGTTTGTGAAAGAAAGGTTGGAAGGAGTGCCACCCAAAAATAAATAAATGGGAGCCGCTCTTGTGAGTTCGGTTGATGAGGTAGTTAGTGTACCCATTACCATTCGTTGACAACAACAAACACCTCTCAAAAATAATTTTACTCCTGCTTTACAAATGAAAAGCTCTAGCGCATGTTAATCCCTGCTTCCCTCTGCGAAGGGTCAATCTTTTACTTTTATGTTGTGTCTCCATTCTTTCTTTGAGCACTATCTTGAGAGCACAACTGTCATTCTTAGTATAATATGCTTGTCTCAAAATATGATTGATTGTGGTATAACTTTGATGCTTTTATCTTTGACAATCACTACTTCTAGTCTTTCTATGAACTCAAGAGGTGCCTCGGCATTTATGTTTTGCTGATCAAATACAGGCAAGCGAGATACCACTTTACCATATTCTCTTATGAACATTGCAATCTTGCTTACATACATGATTCATGATGCTTATTATTAATTGTTGGTACTTCTCCATGATTGACATAGCCGTTGGATGATCTTATTTGCATGTATCCCATTATGAACTGCTTAAGTATTAGCCATAGCATGAGAATATATACATCATATGAGCAAATGTGTTCGTGAAAGTTCTTTTATCGCTCAGTTGTTAACTGAATTGCTTGAGGACAAGCAATAAGCTAAGCTTGGGGGAGTTGATACGTCCAAAACGTATCTACTTTCCCGAACACTTTTGCTATTGTTTTGCCTCTAATTTGTGTATTTTGGATACAACTAACACGGACTAACGCTGTTTTCAGCAGAATTGCTCTGGTGTCTCGTTTTTGTGCAGAAATCCAACTTTCGGGAAAATCCTCGGAATTTCTTCAGATGGCCCTATTTTACCAAAATATTGACGGAGCCAGAAGGGCGAAGGAGGTGGAGGCCCGAGGGCCCCACACCATAAGGCGGCGCGGCCCAGGGGGGGCTGGTGTGGCCCCCTCGGCCGGCCTCCGACGCCCCCCTTCGGACTACTTATTCGCCTCGACCTAAAAACGCACGGAGAGAAGTCGACATCGCCAGAAACCCTCCAGAAGCCGCCACATCGCGAAACTCCGTCGCGGGAGCCAGAAGTCTCCGTTCTGGCACTCCGCCGGGACGGGGAATTGGAGGAGATCTTCACCGCCATCACCGCCAACGCCTCTCCATCAACCAGCAATGTTTCCCCCATCCATGTGTGAGTAATTCCCCCGCTGTAGGCTGAAGGGGATGGTAGGGATTGGATGAGATTGGTCATGTAATAGTCATAAGATTGTTAGGGCATAGTGCCTAGTATCCGTAGATGTCACTTTTATGATATTGTTGCAACTTGTTATGCTTAATGCTTGTCACTAGGGCCCGAGTGCCATGATCTCAGATCTGAACATGTTATTGTTTCATGAAGATATTCATTGTTTATGGTCTTACCTGCAAGTTGTATACACATGTCGCTGTCCGGAACCAATGGCCCCGAAGTGACAGAAATCGGGACAACCGGAGGGGATGGTAGTGACGTGAGGATCACATGTGTTCACGGAGTGTTAATGCTTTGCTCCGGTACTCTATTAAAAGGAGTACCTTAATATCCAGTAGTTTCCCTAGAGGCCCGGCTGCCACCGGCTGGTAGGACAAAAGATGTTGTGCAAGTTTCTCATTGCGAGCACGTACGACTATATATGGAACACATGCCTATTGATTGATTAGTACTTGGATACCGTTTTATTATTATCTGCAAATGCCCATGCTTTGATTGTTACATGAGTTTCTCTCATCCATGCAACGCCCGTTAAATCCGTCCCTGTGCCTACAGTATTTTAATCCTGCTGTTTACTATAATCACTACTGCTGTCTTTATTTCACCGCTGCTGTTATTTCGCTATTTCCACTGCCATAAAACTGTTACTACTGATAAACTCTTGCGAGCAAGTCTGTTTCCAGGTGCAGCTGAATTGACAACTCCGCTGTTAAGGCTTACAAGTATTCTTTGTCTCCCCTTGTGTCGAATCAATAAATTGGGTAATACTTCCCTCGAAGACTGTTGCGATCCCCTATACTTGTGGGTCATTAAGGTGCCAAAGAGACTAAACATGCTCACGGTGAGCATGCTCCAACAACAAAAGTAGAAAGAACACAAGATAGATTGAGAGACAATAATAACAACAAAGTAACCACAATATGTGATTCAACATTCAGAGATCAAGAGATGGCTTGCCTTGGTTGGCTAATTGTCCCTGGACTTCTTCAACACCTTCTCTAAAATCCTCCCCTTCAACTTGTCCCTCGTTCGTGTCTAGTGTCGCAAAATAAATAAAGCAAACAATCACAAACCAAGGGTCAAGTAAAATAAACATGAAAATATGCAGGGGATTGGTTTGTTAATAACAAAACATGGGTTGGTTATTTTTAAAACAAAGTGGTGGCAAAGGTTTTGTATAATTCAAATAGATTTTAATCCTAACATTGCATGTAACACACATACACTCACAAACAGAGTTAAAATTTAATGAAAAGAGACTAATGATATTTTTCCTAGAGGGACAGTAACAAAACAAGATTAACACAATTGGATTCATCCAAAAGTATTAAACCTACAATTTTAGGAATTAGAAATACTAACCAGAATATGTCGTGTTTAATTCATTAAAAATCGTATAAAAATCCTAAAAATACAAGGTCAGCGGCATTGGAAAGGTATTGAAATTTATGAGCTAATGAAATTGGTTTCACTGGAGTTGGGTTCGTAGATCTCGAGTTATGAACAAAACAGTGCCACTGGTTTCTATCACTATTTTCAGCAATTCCAGATTTTTAAACGGTTGAATGGGCGGAAACTACTGGGCTGTGCAGATTTGAAAAGTGGGCCAGCCCAGGACGGTTCCAGGTGGAGGGATGGAAAAAAAGAAAAACAAAAAGGGGCCAGCACCGGCCCCGCATGCATGGGCCAGCGTGGCCTTTCGGCCATGCACGCACGCACGGGAGATGTCCTCGTCCTCGCGACCCTGCTGGCGCGGACGGAAGAAAAGGGCAGGGGCGGGCGCAGGCTCACGGTGGGCGGCGGTGATCGACGGCGGAGCTCCCGCGAGGCGGCGAGTCGAGGCGGACGAAGGGCGCGCGTCCGGGCTTCTCCTCCTGGCAGCCTCGCCCGACGGGATCCTCCGCGCAGCAGCTCCCGGCCAGGGCTTCGACGGCGGTGGCGGTCGTCGGCTGTGGCTGGGCGGGTGGCGGCGTGGCGCAGTCCATGGGAGGGCTCAACGACGTCCTCTACTTTCGCAGCAGCCCCCCGGCGGCGGCGCGACAATCTCTTTCCTGCATCTCCCGGACAGAGGACGCCGGCGACTACGTGTAGACCTGGGTAACGTGGAGATGCGCGTTGGCAGGCAGAGGATGGTGAGCAACATGGAACGGAGGGAGGAACGAGGGGACGTCGGGCGAGCTCAACTTTGCTCGCCACCCGTTCTGATCATGGACGGGCGGGTTCTTCACCGTCGAGCAGCAGCCGAGAGGCGCGCGGCTCTCTGCTAAACTAGAGAGGTGAGGGGAGTTGGAGGGGAGTGGTGTGAGGCGAAGAAGTGAGCGGAGGGGGGGGCGGTTTTTATAGCCGATTGCGTATGGTGGGCGTGGTGCACAAGGTTGTGGGCGCGCGAGGTAGGATGCAAACGAGCGGCTGGTTTGTAGGATCTTACAAGGCATCCGAGGCGGATCTAGTGCCGCAGAGAACAAGAAGAAAGGTGTGCCGTGTCTCCCAAATCGAGCGGTGATTGCGCGAGCCTCAAGGTGTTCGATACGTCAGACGGAAGAAAAGGGCATTCGGGAGAGAGATGATCATTGAAATGGGGTCTAGCGTGGTGCCTTGCAGGCCTATGTAGAAGGATTCTACGGGAGGCGACATTGGTTGGGAACGCGGGCATGGCCGCTTCGGGGTGACCACGTTCTTGGCAAGCATGGTTTAGAGGCTGCGGGCTGGGCTTGCCTCGGGACCATGCCCGTTGGGTAGAGGGATGCCAGGCATCATCATGGCGATCTCGGGAGCTGGGGTGCTCGGCCGTGCTGACCAAGATGGGGTGGCCACCAAGAGCCATGGAGAGAAGAGAGGACTAGGGTTGGCTAGAGCTTGTAGGGTAGGGTGCGGGGTGGTATGGGGTCCTGTACCTCGTGGCCGGAGGATGGAGGAGAGGGCTGTAGTAAGATCTCCCAAGATTTGGATGTGCCATGCAATGCCTTCTCATTTAATATTCTCCTCCTTCCCCATAAAGCTATTATCAAGGATGCTAATGTAGTTGTGGCCTGGTTGACCAAGGATAGGTGCAGGTGGGTGCAAGCCATGGTTGTCCATAGGTGGAGCAAGATGGGAGAGAGAGAAAGGTGGGGAGGTTCATGGCATTCAAGTGCCCATGCATGCCACGGTTCCCACCTTGTGTCAAGTCAAAAATGTGATTCCTACATTGCTCTAATGAACACATATCAAGGCTAGATGATGATGATAAAGAATAGGTGAGTGAGATGTGGTTGAGGAATGGTCTTCAAAATTATATGAGAGATGGCTAAATTTTTGGGGTAGGGTTTATTTGGAACTTGCCTTGGAATTTCTTTGGGAGAGGTATAGATGAACATTTGAATAAAATAGGTCTTAAAGGAATATAATATTCTAAGTAGATTATTCTCAAAATTTTATTTGGCAACACATAGTGCAAGAAAAAGGCATGTATACCATTAACATGCATATTGGTGAAAACAAAATAAAACAAGAGAATAATTATACATAATTTATTTTTGGATGGAAATAAGGTGATTTTAAAATCCACTCTCATTCCCTATTTTATTTGAGAAAATTATTTGAAAAGGTTTGATAAAACTAGAAATAGTTTTGTGAGGAAACTAGAGAGGAAAGCATTAGGGTTTAGGGATTTTGGGAGAAAGAAAGTAAATAAATTTTTAGGAGAGTAAGAACTCAAGGGTATGTGATGATCTCCTAGTTTGGATATCATTTTCACACCAAGGTGTTGAAGATTAGGACATCAATTAAAAGAAGACAAGGTATGGAAGTTGAAAATGGGATCTAGTGGTGTAACACTAGATAGGGTAGAAGATTGAGTGAATATAAGAATTTCAAGGGTGGAATGAGACATGCAAGACGTGGAAGTTGTAGAGGGTGTTGCATAGATGAGATCCATGCATTGAGGTCACTAATAACAGTTGAGGGTGCTTAGAGATCAACTGCCAAAGTTTGGATATTTTAAGCCTGAGAACATATTGTTGACTTGGCCTCAAAACCATCAAGGATAAGAGAGCATATGAGTGATTTGGTTCAAGGAAAGGACATGGTTGGGAAGTGGTCATGATAAGGTAGGTCTAGGACCAAGTGCATTGCCTTAGATGGCAAGGGGTAGCTTAATCCAGGGGTTCCAAAATGGAACCTTAAACAGATTTTGGGACTTAGCCAAATTTATGATGCCTTAGGGTTTTTGACTAGGGTAAGAGAGAAGGATGTATTAAGGGGTAGATGATCCCATGTTTTGAATTCAAGGATGATTTTACCACTAGAGGTGTTGTTCTTTGAGGTAGCTCAAGACAAAACTCAACAAGCAAACACAACTACCAACACATCAAAACAATTCATATAACAAACAGATCAAGGCATTTCATCTTAAATAGTCTATAGAAAAAGTTTTTGTTCCCCCTGATTTTTGCACTAAGGACAATTAAACAAGGTTGCAAAAGTTGGGGTGTGACAGAACACCCCTGGTAATGATGTTGATGCTTCATCTCTTGATAATACTTGATTTGCACTTTTTGCGCCTAGCTGAAAGGCGTTAAAGAAAAGCGCTTATGGGAGACAACCCATGTTTTTACCTACAGCAATTTTTTGTTTTGTTGAGTCTTGGAAGTTGTTTACTACTGTAGCAACCTCTCCTTATCATGTTTTTGTGCCAAGTAAAGTTTCTATGTCAAAGTTGATGTTATATTTGGGATCGCTGCGCAGAAACAGCATTGCTGTCTGTCACGAATCTGGGCACAGTTCTCTGTAGAAAATTCGAAAAAATCTGCCAATTTACGAGCGTGATCCTCAGATATGTACGCAACTTTCATTAGTTTTGAGTTTTTCCATTTGAGCAAGTCTGGTGCCAGCTTTAAATTCGTCTTTACGGACTGTTCTGTTTTTGACAGATTCTGCCTTTTATTTCGCATTGCCTCTTTCGCTATGTTGGATTTATTTCTTTGATCCACTAATGTCCAGTAGCATTATGCAATGTCCAGAAGTGAAAATAATGATTGTGTCACCTCTGAATGAGTGAATTATTAATTGTGCACTAACCCTCTAATGAGTTTGCTTGAAGTTTGGTGTGAAGGAAGTTTTCAAGGGTCAAGAGAGGAGAATGATATACTATGATCAAGAGGAGTGAAAGCTCTAAGCTTGGGGATGCCCCCGTGGTTCACCCCTGCATATTTTAAGAAGACTCAAGCGTCTAAGCTTGGGGATGCCCAAGGCATCCCCTTCTTCATCGACAACATCATCAGGTTCCTCCCCTGAAACTATATTTTTATTCAATCACATCTTGTGTTCTTTGCTTGGAGCGTCGGTTTGTTTTTGTTTTTGTTTTTGTTTGAATAAGATGGATCCTAGCATTCACTTTGTGGGAGAGAGACACGCTCCGCTGTTGCATATGGACACATGTGTCCTTAGGCTTTACTCATAATGTTCAAGGCGAAGTTTCTTCTTCGTTAAATTGTTATATGGTTGGAATTGGAAAATGCTACATGTAGTAATTCTAAAATGTCTTGGATAATGTGATGCTTGGCAATTGTTGTGCTCATGTTTAAGCTCTTGCATCATATGCTTTGCACCCATTAATGAAGAAATACATAGAGCTTGCTAAAATTTGATTTGCATATTTGGTTTCTCTAAGGTCTAGATAATATCTAGTATTGAGTTTTGAACAACAAGGAAGACGGTGTAGATTCTTATAATGTTTACAATATGTCTTTTATGTGAGTTTTGCTGCACTTGTTCATCCTTGAGTTTGCTTCAAATAACCTTGCTAGCCTAAACCTTGTATCGAGAGGGAATACTTCTCATGCATCCAAAATCCTTGAGCCAACTACTATGCCATTTGTGTCCACCATACCTACCTACTACATGGTATTTCTCCGCCATTCCAAAGTAAATTGCTTGAGTGCTACCTTTAAAATTCCATCATTCACCTTTGCAATATATAGCTCATGGGACAAAATAGCCTTAAAAACTATCGTAGTATTGAATATGTACTTATGCACTTTATATTTTATTAAGTTGCTTGTTGAGCGATAACCATGCTTCTGGGGAACGCCATCAACTATTGTTGAATATCATGTGAGTTGCTATGCATGTCCGTCTTGTCTGAAGGATCTATCATTTTAGTGGTTGGAGCATGCAAAATTGTTAGAGAAGAACATTGGGCCGCTAACTAAAGCCATGAATCATGGTGGAAGTTTCAGTTTTGGACATATATCCTCAATCTCATATGAGAATAATAATCATTGCTACATGCTTATGCATTTAAGAGGAGTCCATTATCTGTTGTCCATGTTGTCCCGGTATGGATGTCTAAGTTGAGAATAATCAAAAGCGAGAAATCCGAAATGCGAGCATTCTCCTTAGACCTTTGTACAGGCGGCATGGAGGTACCCCTTTGTGACACTTGGTTGAAACATGGCATGCAAAGATCCGGTAGTCCAAGCTAAGTAGGACGAGGTGCGGGCACTATTAGTATACTATGCATGAGGCTTGCAACTTGTAAGATATAATTTTCATAACTCATATGCTTTATTACTACCGTTGACAAAATTGTTTCATGTTTTCAAAATAAAAGCTCTAGCACAAATACAGCAATCGATGCTTTCCTCATTGAAGGACCATTCTTTTACTTTTATTGTTGAGTCAGTTTACCTATCTCCTTCCACCTTAAGAAGCAAACACTTGTGTGAACTGTGCATTGATTCCTACATACTTGCATATTGCACTTATTATATTACTTTATGTTGACAATATCCATGAGATATACATGTTATAAGTTGAAAGCAACCGCTGAAACTTAATCTTCCTTTGTGTTGCTTCAACACCTTTACTTTGATTTATTGCTTTATGAGTTAACTCTTATGCAAGACTTATTGATGCTTGTCTTGAAGTACTATTCATGAAAAGTCTTTGCTTTATGATTCATTGTTTACTCATGTCATTACTTTTGTTTTGATCGCTGCATTCATTACATATGTTTACAAATAGTATGATCAAGATTATGATGGCATGTCACTTCGAAATTATCTTTGTTATCGTTTTACCTGCTCGGGACGAGCAGAACTAAGCTTGGGGATGCTGATACGTCTCCAACGTATCGATAATTTCTTATGTTCCATGCTACTTTATTGATGATACCTACATGTTTTATGCACATTATATGTCATATTTATGCATTTTCCGGAACTAACCTATTAACAAGATGCCGAAGAGCCATTGCTGTTTTCTGCTGTTTTTGGTTTCAGAAATCCTAGTAAAGAAATATTCTCGGAATTGGACGAAACTTTCGCCCAGGGTCCTATTTTTGCACGAAGCTTCCAGAAGACCGAAGAGATAACGAAGTGGGGCCACGAGGCGGCCAGAGGGGTGGCCGGCGCGGCCCAAGCCCTGGCCGCGCCGACCTGCCCCCTGGGCCCCTCGTGTGGCCCCCCGCGTTGACCCTCCGCCTACTTAAAGCTTCCGTCGCGAAACCCCCAGTACCGAGAGCCACGATACGGAAAACCTTACTGAGACGCCGCCGCCGCTAATCCCATCTCGGGGATTCAGGAGATCGCCTCCGGCACCCTGCCGGAGAGGGGATTCATCTCCGGAGGACTCTACACCGCCATGGTCGCCTCGGAGTGATGAGTGAGTAGTTCACCCCTGGACCATGGGTCCATAGCAGTAGATGGTCGTCTTCTCCTTGTTGTGCTTCATTGTTGGATCTTGTGAGCTGCCTAACATGATCAAGATCATCTATCTGTAATACTATATGTTGTGTTTGTCGGGATCCGATGGATAGAGAGTACTATGATTATGGTGATTATCAATCTATTGTTCATGTGTTGTTTATGATCTTGCATGCTCTCCGTTACTAGTAGAGGCTCTGGCCAAGTTTTTACTCTTAACTCCAAGAGGGAGTATTTATGCTCGATAGTGGGTTCATGCCTCCATTGAATCTGGGACAGTGACAGCAAGTTCTAAGGTTGTGGATGTGCTGTTGCCACTAGGGATAAAACATTGATGCTATGTCTAAGGATGTAGTTGTTGATTACATTACGCACCATACTTAATGCAATTGTCTGTTGTTTAGCAACTTAATACTGGAGGGGTTCGGATGATAACCTGAAGGTGGACTTTTTAGGCATAGATGCAGTTGGATGGCGGTCTATGTACTTTGTCGTAATGCCCAATTAAATCTCACTATATTTATCATATCATGTATATGCATTGTTATGCCTTTCTCTATTTGTCAATTGCCCGACTGTAATTTGTTCACCCAACATGCTTTTATCTTATGGGAGAGACACCTCTAGTGAACTGTGGACCCCGGTCCTATTCTTTACATAGCATACAATCTACTGCAATTGTGTTTACTGTTTTCTTTGCAAACATCTTCCACTCGATACGTTTAATCCTTTGTTACAGCAAGCCGGTGAGATTGACAACCTCACTGTTTCGTTGGGACAAAGTACTTGGGTTGTGTTGTGCAGGTTCCGCGTTGGCGCCGGAATCCCTGGTGTTGCGCCGCATCACATTTCGCGACCATCAACCTTCAACGTGCTTCTTGGCTCCTCCTGGTTCGATTAAACCTTGGTTTCTTTCTGAGGGAAAACTTGCTACTGTGCGCATCATACCTTCCTCTTGGGGTTCCCAACGAACGTGTGAGTTACACGCCATCACACATCACAACCTTAGAACTTTCTGTCACTGTCCCAGGTGTCAATGAAGGCATGAACCCACTATCGAGCATAAATACTCCCTCTTGGAGTTAAGAGTAAAAACTTGGCCAGAGCCTCTACTAATAACGGAGAGCATGCAAGATCATAAACAACACATAAACAATAGATTGATAATCACCATGACATAGTATTCTCTATCCATCGGATCCCGACAAACACAACATATAGTATTACAGATAGATGATCTTGATCATGTTAGGCAGCTCACAAGATCCAACAATGAAGCACAATTAGGAGAAGACAACCATCTAGCTACTGCTATGGACCCATAGTCCAGGGGTGAACTACTCACTCATCACTCCGGAGGCGACCATGGCGGTGTAGAGTCCTCCGGGAGATGAATCCCCTCGGGTGCCGGAGGCGATCTCCGAATCCCGAGATGGGATTCGCGGCGGCGGCGTCTCTGGAAGGTTTTCCGTATCGTGGCTCCCGGTACTGGGGTTTTCGCGATGGAGGCTATTTGTAGGCGGAAGGGAAAAGTCGGAGGGCTGACGAGGGTCCCACACCATAGGGCGGCGTGGGCCCCCTCGGCGCGCGGCCCTATGGTGGGCGCCTCGCCTCCTCTTCTCTTCGGTCTTCTGGAAGCTTCGTGCAAAAATAGGACCCTGGGCATTGATTTCGTCCAATTCCGAGAATATTTCGTTACTAGGATTTCTGAAACCAAAAACAGCAGAAAACAGGCTCTTGGCATCTTGTTAATAGGTTAGTTCCGAAAATGCGTAAATACGACATATAATGTGCATAAAACATGTAGGTATCATCAATAAAGTAGCATGGAACATAAGAAATTATCGATACGTTGGAGACGTATCACTTCCCTCGAGACCGTTGCGATCCCCTATAGATTAGATCTTGCTTCTTCCTAGATTGGATCTTGGTTTTGTTCTTATTCGCGGTAGAATTTTTTTGTTTTCCATGCAACGAACCCATCACTAGCAAGCTGCATGTCATTGTCACCTCCAACGCCGGGGACCCCGTGGCGGTGGAACAACTTCAAGAATGCTGGATCAAGCTGTTTGATGTGCCACCCCCATACAGACAGGCTGTGCGGATCCTCCTGGCAACCAGGGAGCTGGGCCATCCCATTGTTGTGGATGCACAATCTCTTGAGTCTCCTTCTGATCCGGTGAGAGTTCTGATCGGCTGTAGGGCTCCGGTGCGCCTCCCACAGTTCACAGTGCTCTTTGTTAACTCCCAGGGCTTCAAGGTTCGTATTGCAAGGACGATGGGGAGAGGGAGGACCTTCAGACCCCCCGCCGCCACAGAGGAAGTTGTCGGAGGACAGAGAGGAGGATCTGGAGGAATCTGAGGGAGAAGGCTGGGACGAAAGAAGGGGCAAGCATTCCAAGAAGGACAAGGGCGTGGCCAAGGGTGGGGGTGGCTCGACCTCAGAGCCCAACCACAAATCTGTCCCCATCTCGACGCCAGAAGATCTGCCAGGGGGTAAAGGACAGAAGCCTCCCAACTCGGCTTTCAGTCAGTATGGGTCGAACTTAACGGAGGGCGGAGATATCTTTCCTATGCTAGCAGGGATTTTGCAACCTTCTAAAGCTCCGGCGGACTCATCAGGGGAAAGGGTGGCGCTCTCCCCTTCGTTGGTCTCATTCCAAGATTCTCCGCTTGCGGGAGGAGAATCTGTCGAGAGTCGTCCGTCACTCTGGAAGGCGCAGCAGCTTTCGGAGGAGGACCGCATCAAGGCTGGTATTGCCACCCCTGTGACCTGGGAGTCCGACCCTCTTGCCATGCGCTCCAAAGAAAGAAGAAGCAAGACCAATGCCGATCGCCCGTCCTTAGCTCTCAAGCTGGTGGCGCAACAGCTGTCTTTCAATGAAGGGGACGAGGCGACCCCAGATCTAGAGGAAGGGTAACCTCGTTGGATCGAGGAGCGGGCGCTTGAAGGGGAGCTGTGGGAGGAAGGAGTTGTCGTGGAGGAGCTGGGGGCGCCAATCAGCAGGGCGCCAAGGAGCAGGGCGTCTCCGGTGGCTGCGGCAAGGACCAGCGCGCGGGGCTCGGGTTTGTCAGCGATTCCCATCCTGGAGAAGGAGATCCAGCGTGCAAAGGATAAATCCCCAGGTATGTCCAAATCGGTTGACAACTTTGCCATTCTTGAAGACATTCCTGACTCTTCTCTCTTGTTGGTTGCCCGCGATAGTTGCATTGTTTTTCCTTCTGCGGTCGGCAACCCTGCGCCTCTGTTGTCTATGATTCAGGCTGGAGAACTGGCTCAGGCTGAACTAGCGCTTGCTAGGGACAAAGCTCTCGCAGAGGCACAAAAGAAGAAAGAGTCAGAGGAAAAGGCTGAGGCTCAGCAACAAACCAGCACGTCCCCTCCTCCATTTGGGTCTGGTGGGAGCAGTGCAAAGGGGATAAGGCAAGTGAGGAAGAAGAAGATCTAGAAGAAAGAGCCGGTAATAGGGAGAAGGATCCTAACCCGCCAAGCACGGGGTCGGGCAGTGGTTAAGTGATACGTCTCAAACGTATCTATAATTTCTAATGTTCCATGCTTGTTTTATGACAATACCTACATGTTTTGTTCACACTTTATATCGTTTTGATGCGTTTTCCGGAACTAACCTATTGACGAGATACCGAAGTGCCAGTTCTGTTTTCTGCTGTTTTTGTTTCAGAAATCCTAGTAAGGAAATATTCTCGGAATCGGACGAAATCAACGCCCAGTACCCTATTTTCATCGGGAGCTTCCAGAACACCCGAGAGACACCAGAGGGGAGGCCCAGGGGCCCCACACATGGTGGCGGCGCGGCCCAGGGGGGGCGCCCCCTGTTGTCTGGTGGCTCCAGGCCCCTCCGACTCCGCCTCTTCGCCTATTTAGTCGTCCCTGACCTAAATCCTCGACCCCGTTCGACGAAACCAGAGAAAACCATCCAGAGCCGCCGCCATCGCGAAACTCCAATTCGGGGGACAGAAGTCTCTGGCCGGCACGCCGCCGGACGGGAATTGCCCCGGAGTCATCTCCACCGCCGTCTCCACCGCCATCTTCACCGCCATCGCTGTTCCCATGATGAGGAGGGAGTAATTCTCCCCTGGGGCTCTACCGTAGCTATGTGGTTAATCTCTCTCTGTACTCAATACAATGATCTCATGAGCTGCTTTACATGATTGAGATCCATATGATGAGCTTTGTATCGTTACTAGTTATGTGCTACTCATGTGATGTTATTAAAGTAGTCTATTCCTCCTGCATGGTGTAAAGGTGCTAGTGTGTGCACCGTGTGGTTCTTGTCGTAGGCTATGATCATGATCTCTTGTAGGTTGTGGAGTTAATTGTCATTATGATAGTATTGATGTGATCTATTCCTCCTTTCATAGTGTAATGTGGACAGTGTGTGCGCTATGTTAGTTCTTGGTTTATTTTGCAATGATCTATTATGCTCTAAGGTTACTTAAATATGAATACCGAATGTTGTGGAGCTTGTTAACTCCGGCATTGAGGTGCTCTTGTAGCCCTACACAACGACTGGTGTTTGTCATCCAACAAAAGAGTGTATGTAGCACAAATGAGAGAAGTTATTATTCGATCAATGTTGAGAGTGTCCACTAGTGAAAGTATGATCCCTAGGCCTTGTTTCCAATACTGCAAACACCGCTTATTTACTGTTCTGTTGCATGTTTACTCGCTGCCATATTTTATTCAGATTGCTATTACCACTCATATACATCCATACTACTTGTATTTCACTATCTCTTCGCCGAACTAGTGCACCTATACATCTGACAAGTGTATTAGGTGTGTTGGGGACACAAGAGACTTCTTGTATCGTGATTGCAGGGTTGCTTGAGAGGGATATCTTTGACCTCTTCCTCCTTGAGTTCGATAAACCTTGGGTGATTCACTTAAGGGAAACTTGATGCTGTTCTACAAACCTCTGCTCTTGGAGGCCCAACACTGTCTACAAGAATAGAAGCACACGTAGACATCAAGCTATTTTCTGGCGCCGTTGCCGGGGAGGAAAGGTAAAAGGTACTCACACTCCGGATCTCGGCTACTAAGCTATTTTCCGGCGCCGTTGTAAGTACTCGAAGTATTTCCTTTAGATCCTGCAATTGCATCTTTTTGTTTCTTGTTTTTATTTTCACTAGTTAGGCATAATGGAAAACAACAAAAAAATTAGTGAGCTTTTTAATCTTTTTCCTGATTTAGAATTGTTTGATGCGAAAATTAAAAAACCTATGGAACCTTATTTGCATGCTAGTAGCAATGTTATTAGTATGAATGCAATTACTGCTAATGCTATGGAGAAGTCTAAGCTTGGGGAAGCTAGTTTATGTGATCTTTTTAGCCTCCCATCTTTAGGGGAGAAAATTTGCTCTGATAATACTTTATCTCCCATATGCGATAACTCTAATGATGCTTGTGACATTTTAAATCCACCTACTGAAAGTATTCCTTACAAGATACCTATGAAAATTATTGAACGTGTTATGGATAACCGCTATGAAGGGGATGGAACTGTTCATCCTGAAGATCATTTACTGTTTTTGCATGAATTATGCGGGTTATTCAAGTGTGCAGGTATTTCAATGGATGAAGTTAGGAAGAAATTATTTGTTATGTCGCTATCTGGTAAAGCGGCGCATTGGTATAAACTGCTGAAGGACGGGCGCTCTCTTGATTGGAAGGATATTGTGCCTCTATTTTATTCTAAGTTCTATCCTCCAAGTGAAATTCACAAAGATCGAAACCGTATATATAATTTCTGGCCTCATGATGGAGAGAGTATTGCCCAAGCATGGGAGAGATTGAAGTCCTTAATGCTCAAATGCCCCAATCATGAGCTTCCTGGTAATGTTATTATTGATAATTTCTATGCAAGACTTTCTTTTCAGGATAAAACCTTGCTGGATACTACTTGTTCTGGATCATTCACACGCAACAAAGAAGAGTTTAAATGGGACCTTCTTAATCGGATTCAGGAGAATGCTGAAGATTGGGAGAACGACAAAGGTAAAGAGTCAGGTATAAATTATGATTATGAATGCATTGAAACTTTTATGGATACTGATAAATTTCGAAATATGAGTGCTACCTATGGTCTTGACTCTCAAGTTATTGCAAATCTTTATAAAGCCTTTGCTTCTCATTTTGAATTGCCTAAGAAGAATTTTGATAAGTATCATGAACCTTTTAAAGAGGCTTGCATGTTAATGATTGCAATAAGCATGCTCAAACTCCTAAGAATGCTATTTCCTATAAGCATGTTAATTTTTGTGGAATGCATAGACCTTGTGGAATTAATCAAATCAAAGATGAATATTGTATCCATCATATTAATGAAAAAACTAGAAAGTGGTTTAGGGCTCTAGATGATCTAGGTAAAAAAGTGTGTGCCCTCTATCCTTTTATTTGTGAACTTTGCCATGGAGTGGGTCATTTTAATTTTCAATGCTCCTCCAATGATAATTTGAACCCCATGAGTGCTACAAATTGGTATTGTGATGATGAAATTACTCCTAATCAGCATGATGAACTTACTTTATTTTTGTGGTGTGAAGAGCTCTCAAGAAAAATCTCTTTGTTACATATGAGTGATCTTGATATTGATGACGTCCTGCATGGGTGTTTTTCTTATTGCATTGATAATAGTCATACAAATACTTACATACAAAATATTTTAGAAGATGACACCTTGCCAAAATATGATAGGACCGCTGTGTGTTTTGAACTAATTAATGAAAAGGAGGAATCCTCCCAAGTTTCTTCTATTGTTTCTAAAAGTAAATCAGGTTATGCGGACAAGCCACCCTTCAAGCCTCTTCCTCCTAAAGAAGGGAACGAGGAGAAGGAAGAGAAGAAGAAGAAGAAGAAGAAGAAGAAGAAGAAGAAGAAGAAGAAGAAGAAGAAGAAGAAGAAGAAGAAGAAGAAGAAGAAGAAGAAGAAGAAGAAGAAGAAGAAGAAGAAGAAGAAGAAGAAGGAGAAGAAGAAGAAGAAGAAGAAGAAGAAGAAGAAGGAGAATAAAGAGAAAGAGGAAACGGCATATCCCCGCGTGTATGAGGTAACAATAGGTAACCGTAAGTATGTTGCGCCTAATGATTATTATGATAATAAATCTGAGTACGATGATCTTCCTATGCCCTGTACCCATGTTAGTGATCATGATTTGGAAGAGCACACTATCTTTGATATTGGAAATCTCTTTGGTACTGATTATGAAAGTAATGATGATAGCATTATTCATGTCCCCTTAAACGATGATATTGAAAGCTCTAAGCTTGGGGATGTTGTGCTTGAAAATCCTATATTTGAGACCTCTACTTTTAGTGAAAATGATGATATTACATATTCTGGTTTAGATAATCGCTATAGAGATGGATATGACATATGTTACAATTATCCTTATGAAACTTGTCATAGTTATGATGGGCTTGCCAAAAACCATTCCCCTAGTATGCAACTTGTTTACCATGTTCAAATTCTTAATAATGATCCTGCTCCAATTACTATTAATGAGAAGAGTTTCTCTTATATCAAAAATAATGATACCTTTATGCATATGAACCATGATAAGAATGTTTTAAGTGATGGTTATATTGTAGATTTCATCAATGATGCTACTGAAAGTTATTATGAGAGAGGGAAACACGGTTGTATGCATCTTAATAATATTCAGTTTCCCCTCTTTATGTTGAGAATCTTGAAGTTACTCGTGTCTTATCTTCTTATGCTTGTCACTTTGTTCTTCATGAATTTATTTGTGTACAAGATTCCTTTTCATAGGAAGTGGGGTAGGTTTAAATGTGCTTTGAATTTGCTTCTTGATGCTCTCTTTTGCTTCAACTCTTATTTCTTGCGAGCATCATTAAAATTACTGAGCCCATCTTAATGGCTATAAAGAAAGAACTTCTTGGGAGATAACCCATGTCTTTATTTTACTACAGCACTTTTGTTTTATATTTGAGTCTTGGAAGTTGTTTACTACTGTAGCAACCTCTCCTTATCATGTTTTTGTGCCAAGTAAAGTTTTTATGTTAAAGTTGATGCTATATTTGGGATCGCTGCGCAGAAACAGCATTGCTGTCTGTCACAAATTCTCGCAGAAGTCTCTGTAAAAAAATCGAAAAAATCTGCAAATTTACGAGCATGATCCTCAGATATGTACGCAACTTTCATTAGTTTTGAGTTTTTCCATTTGAGCAAGTTAAGTGCCCCTTCCAGGTTCATCTTTACGGACTGTTCTGTTTTGACAGATTCTGTCTTTTATTTCGCATTGCCGCTTTTGCTATGTTGAATGAGTTTCTTTGTTCCATTAACTTTCAGAAGCTTTGTGCAATGTCCAGAAGTGTTAAGAATGATTGTGTCACCTCTGAACATGTGAATTTTGATTATGCACTAACCCTCTAATGAGTTTGCTTGAAGTTTGGTGTGGCAGAAGTTTTCAAGGGTCAATAGAAGAGGGTGATATAATGTGATCAAGAAGAGTGAAAGGTCTAAGCTTGGGGATGCCCCGTGGTTCATCCCTGCATATTTCAAGAAGACTCAAGCGCTAAGCTTGGGGATGCCCAAGGCATCCCCTTCTTCATCAACTTATCAGGTTTCTTCTATTGAAACTATATTTTTATTCGGTCACATCTTATGTACTTTACTTGGAGCGTCTGTGTGCTTTTATTTTCGTTTTGTTATTTGCATTCTTTGAATAAATTCATGCTTGTGTGGGAGAGAGACACGCTCCGCTGTTGCATATGAACACATGTGTTCTTAGCTTTACTTTTAATGTTCATGGCGAAGGTTGAAAACTGCTTCGTTCATTGTCATATGGTTGGAAACGGGAAATGCTTCATGTGGTAAATGGTATAATGTCTTGAATAATTTGATACTTGGCAATTGTTGTGCTCATATAGATCATGTTTAAGCTCTTGCATCATATACTTTGCACTTATTAATGAAGAACTACATAGAGCTTGTTAAAATTTGGTTTGCATGATTGGTCTCTCTAAGTCTAGATATTTTCTGGTTAAGGTGTTTGAACAACAAGGAGACGATGTAAAGTCTTATAATGCTTACAATATGTTCATATGTGAGTCTTGCTGCACCATTTTATACTTGAGTTTGCTTCAAACAACCTTGCTAGCCTAGCCTTGTATTGAGAGGGATTCTTCTCGTGCATCCAAATCCTTGAGCCAAAAACTATGCCAACTGTGTCCACCATACCTACCTATCACATGGTATTTCTCCGCCATTCCAAAGTAAATTGCTTGAGTGCTATCTTTAAACAATTCAAAAGTTATTACCTCTTATTTGTGTCAATGTTTTATAGCTCATGATGAAGTATGTGGAGTTTATCTTTCAACCTTGTTGGGCAACTTTCACCAATGGACTAGTGGCTTCATCCGCTTATCCAATAATTTTGCAAAAAGAGCTGGCAATGGGGTTCCCAGCCCCGAACTAATTAACTTTCATAAATTTACAAATAGACACTCCTCCATGGTATGTGATTGTTGGTCGGCACCCGAGGATTCGGTTAGCCATGGCTTGAGAAAGCAAAGGTGGGGAGGAGTGTCATCTAAATAAAACTAAAATAAAAAGGCACTCCTTCATGGTATGAGATTGTTGGCAGGCACCCGAGGATTCGGTTAGCCATGGTTTGTGAAAGCAAGGTTGGAAGGAGTGCCACCCAAAAATAAAATTTCATGGGAGCCGCTCTTTGAAAGTCTGTCTGGCAAGGGGGTTAGAGTGCCCACTACCATTCGTTGACAACAACAAACACCGCTCAAAACTTTACTTTTTATGCTCTCTTATGTTTTCAAAATAAAAGCTCTAGCACAAATATAGCAATCAATGCTTCCCTCTGCGAAGGGCCATTCTTTTACTTTATTGTTGAGTCAGTTTACCTACTTCTTTCTATCTTAGAAGCAAACACTTGTGTAAACTGTGTGCATTGATTCTTACATGTTTACCTATTGCACTTGTTATATTACTTTGTGTTGACAATTATCCATGAGATATACATGTTGAAGTTGAAAGCAACCGCTGAAACTTATATCTTCCTTTGTGTTGTTTCAAAGCTTTTTACTAAGAATTTATTGCTTATGAGTTAGCTCTTATGCAAGTCTTATTGATGCTTGCCTTGAAAGTACTATTCATGAAAAGTCTTTGCTATATGATTCAATTGTTTAGTCATTATCTTTACCATTGCTTTGAATCACTCCATTCATGTCATATGCTTTACAATAATGTTGATCAAGATTATGATGGTAGCATGTCACTTCAGAAATTATTTGTTGTTATCGTTTACCTACTCGAGGACGAGTAGGAACTAAGCTTGGGGATGCTGATACGTCTCAAACGTATCCATAATTTCTGATGTTCCATGCTTGTTTTATGACAATACCTACATGTTTTGTTCACACTTTATATCGTTTTGATGCGTTTTCCGGAACTAACCTATTGACGAGATGCCGGTGCGGTTCTGTTTTCTGCTGTTTTTGGTTTCAGAAATCCTAGTAAGGAAATATTCTCGAAATCGGACGAAATCAACGCCCGTACCCTATTTTCATCGGGAGCTTCCAACACCGAGAGAGACACTGGAGGAGGCCTAGGGGCCCCACACATGGTGGCGGCGCGGCCCAGGGGGGGCGCCCCCTGTTGTCTGGTGGCTCCAGGCCCTCCGACTCCGCCTCTTCGCCTATTTAGTCGTCCCTGACCTAAATCCTCGAGCCCGTTCGACGAAACCAGAGAAAACCATCCAGAGCCGCCGCCATCGCGAAACTCCAATTCGGGGGACAGAAGTCTCTGTTCCGGCACGCCGCCGGGATGGGGAATTGCCCCCGGAGTCATCTCCACCGCCGTCTCCACCGCCATCTTCACCGCCATCGCTGTTCCCATGATGAGGAGGGAGTAATTCTCCCCTGGGGCTGAGGGCTCTACCGTAGCTATGTGGTTAATCTCTCTCTCTGTACTCCAATACAATGATCTCATGAGCTGCTTTACATGATTGAGATCCATATGATGAGCTTTGTATCGCTACTAGTTATGTGCTACTCATGTGATGTTATTAAAGTAGTCTATTCCTCCTGCATGGTGTAAAGGTGCTAGTGTGTGCACCGTGTGGTTCTTGTCGTAGGCTATGATCATGATCTCTTGTAGGTTGTGGAGTTAATTGTCATTATGATAGTATTGATGTGATCTATTCCTCCTTCATAGTGTAATGTGGACAGTGTGTGCGCTATGTTAGTTCTTGGTTTATTTTGCAATGATCTATTATGCTCTAAGGTTACTTAAATATGAATACCGAATGTTGTGGAGCTTGTTAACTCCGGCATTGAGGTGCTCTTGTAGCCCTACACAACGAATGGTGTTTGTCATCCAACAAAAGAGTGTATGTAGCACAAATGAGAGAAGTTATTATTTATTATGCGATCAATGTTGAGAGTGTCCCTAGGCCTTGTTTCCAATACTGCAAACACCGCTTATTTACTGTTCTGTTGCATGTTTACTCGCTGCCATATTTTATTCAGATTGCTATTACCACTCATATACATCCATACTACTTGTATTTCACTATCTCTTCGCCGAACTAGTGCACCTATACATCTGACAAGTGTATTAGGTGTGTTGGGGACACAAGAGACTTCTTGTTTCGTGATTGCAGGGTTGCTTGAGAGGGATATCTTTGACCTCTTCCTCCCCGAGTTCGATAAACCTTGGGTGATTCACTTAAGGGAAACTTGCTGTTCTACAAACCTCTGCTCTTGGAGGCCCAACACTGTCTACAAGAATAGAAGCACACGTAGACATCATTAAGCAATGAGAGCTCTTTTCTGGAACATTCGCGGGTTCGGTGCTAGGGGACGCCGGACCTTGCTTAAGGACTATCTCCGGACAGACATAATCGACATTGTCCGCAGGAAACTATCAAACAGGATTTTACGGACCAGGAGCTCGAAGCCTCGAGATTGGGGAGTAGTTTGTGTGGTGCGGCTCCCGCGTGCGGGCATTCAGGGGAATGTTGCTGGGCTTCCGCGACAGCACCTTCGATGTTGGAGGCATCGATAGGGGCCGGTACGTCATCAGCACTGACATCATCTGCCGCGCGGATAATCTTCGCTGCAAGGTCATGGGCATTGATACGTCTCCAACGTATCCATAATTTCTGTCGTTCCATGCTTGTTTTATGACAATACTTACATGTTTTGCTTGCACTTTATGATGTTTTTATGCGTTTTCCGGAACTAACCTATTAACAAGATGCCACAGTGCCAGTTCCTGTTTTCTGCTGTTTTGGTTCCAGAAAGGCTGTTCGGGCAATATTCTCGGAATTGGACGAAATCAACGCCAAAGATCTTATTTTTCCCGGAAGCATCCAGACACCGAAGAAGTCGGAGGAGAGCCAGGGGGCCACCAGGAGGGTGGGCCGCGCGGGCTAGCCCCAGCCGCGCCCCTATGAGGAGGCCACCCTGTCAGCCCTCCTCGCCGCCTCTTCGCCTATTTAACCCCTTTCGACCTAAAAACACCGTACCACTTGACGAAACTCCAGAAAGACTCCAGGGGCGCCGCCACCATCGCGAAACTCCAATTCGGGGGACAGAAGTCTCTGTCCCGGCACCCTGCCGGGACGGGGAAGTGCCCCCGGAAGCCATCTCCATCAACGCCACCGCCTCCATCATGCTCCGTGAGTAGTTCCCCCATGGACTACGGGTTCTAGCTGTAGCTAGTTGGTATTCTCTCCCCCATGTACTTCAATACAATGATCTCATGAGCTGCCTTACATGATTGAGATTCATCTGATGTAATCGGTGTTGTGTTTGTTGGGATCCGATGGATGATACATTATGATTAGTCTATCTATAAAGTTTGTGAAGTTATTGTTGCTGCAATCTTGTTATGCTTAATGCTTGTCACTAGGGCCCGAGTGGCATGATCTTAGATTTGAGCTCTATAATTATTGCTTAGATTGTATCTACAAGTTGTATGCACATGTCACTGTCCGGAACCAAAGGCCCCGAAGTGACAGAAATCGGGACAACCGGAGGGGATGGCGGTGATGTGAGGGACACATGTTTTCACGGAGTGTTAATGCTTTGCTCCGGTGCTCTATTAAAAGGAGTACCTTAATATCCAGTAGTTTCCCTTGAGGCCCGGCTGCCACCGGCTGGTAGGACAATAGATGTTGTGCAAGTTTCTCATTGCGAGCACGTACGACTAAATATGGAAAACATGCCTACATGATTAATGAATTGATGTTCTTTCTTAATGCCTTATCAATCCTATCAATTGCCCAACTGTAATTTGTTCACCCAACACTTGTTATTGGAGAGTTGCCACTAGTGTAGATAGTTGGGAACCCCGGTCCATCTTTCATCATCATATACTCGTTCTACATGTCAACTATTTTCTGGTACCATTGCTCTCATATTGCTATTACTGCTGTTGTGTTACTGTTACTATTGCTCTCATATTACTGCTACTTTCACATCACCCCTGTTACTAGTGCTTTTCCAGTGCAGCTGAATTGACAACTCAGTTGTTAAGGCTTATAAGTATTCTTTACTCTCCTTGTGTCGAATCAATAAATTTGGGTTTTACTTCCCTCGAAGACTGTTGCGATCCCCTATACTTGTGGGTCATCAAGACTATTTTCTGGCGCCGTTGCCGGGGAGGCATAGCTCTACTCATAAGTTCACCTGGGGAGTACACTCTACCTCTCTCTCTGCTTTTATTTTATTTTGTCTTGCTAGTTTATTTCTGTCTAGTTTATTTGTGCTTAGTTTATTTCTGTCTAGTATTATTTTGCGTAGTTTACTTTTGCTTAGTTTCTTTTTGTCTTGTTTTACTTTTCCTATATACCCAAAAATCCATAAAAATTTGAAAAACCTAAAAATTAAAAACTGCTGTTATGGGAGAACCAACAACCTACTTGGAGCTTATAGAATGTTATAATAATTATAGAAAATCAAGAACTGGTAAAATAATGAGTGCTATGATAGAAAAATTGAATACAATGGCTAGAATCTTGCTTAGACGCCATGATATAAACTGTTGCTCTCAACAGGATACTAAACATCTTAAATTTCAATGTGGCTTTAGTGAGGAATTTTTAATTAAGAACTATAATCGGAATTGCTATATTCATTATGGGTTCGAAGAGGTAGAACAATTTGTCTTATTTATGGGAGCCTCCGAGATAGAATCCTTCATGGTTGAGAATTATGAAACTTGTGCTATTTGTAAGGACCTTAAAGATTATGTCTCTACTATCCTTAATTCATGCATAGAATGCTACAGTAGGAATCCTTATATCCTTGATTATAAAGAGAGACACATTAATGCACAAGAATGCACTCACAATTTGCAGGAACCGGTGGAAGAAGAAATTGATGAACCTGAAAGCTCATTGGATGAAAAAGAAGAGGAGAGCGACGAACAAAAGGAGGAAGAATGGATTAGCTACCCATGCCAACCTTCTAATGAGAGTAACTCTTTATCTCTTACACTATTTGATTGTCCTCCATGCTTGCCGGAAGAGGTTGAATGTTATGTTCCTGTGGATTCTCTTGAAATAGTACCTATAAGTAAAACTTGTGAGAATAATTATGCTACTGTTATATATGATAATCCATGCTACTTTGATAAATCTTATGATAATGCTTTGTTTGTGCCTGATGTCGAAATGCATGGTACTAAAGAATTTTGCTTGGCAAATGTTTATGATAAAGCTCTAGATGATGGTCCTATGTTACTTGATAATATTAATTGTACTACTAATGAAAATGGGATTGGAGAGTTCTTGACTTATTCTATGAGTCCCATATCTATTGAGATTGATCAACTACCTTGTTATATTATTAATAAAAGTAAGTTTGAAAGTTTTAATTCCACAATTCTTGAACTTGATAAAAATTATGTGTTTGGAAATCATGAAAAGTATGCTGCATGTGATAGTTATATTGTTGAGTTTATCCATGAAGCTACTGAAAATTATTATGAGAGAGGAAAATATGGTTGTAGAAATTTGCATGGTACTAAAACACCTCTCTATATGCTTAAAATTTTGAAGTTACACTTGTTTTATCTTCCTATGCTTGTTACTTTGCTTTTCATGAACTTGTTTATTTACAAGATTCCTTTACATAGGAAGCATGTTAGACTTAAATGTGTTTTGAATTTGCTTTTTGATGCTCTCTTTTGCTTCAAATACTATTTCTTGCGAGTGCATCATTTAAAACTGCTGAGCCCATCTTAATGGCTATAAAGAAAGAACTTCTTGGGAGATAACCCATGTGTTATTTTGCTACAGTAATTTGTTTTATATTTGTGTCTTGGAAGTTGTTTACTACTGTAGCAACCTCTCCTTATCTTAGTTTTGTGTTTTGTTGTGCCAAGTGAAGCCTCTAATCGAAGGTTGATACTAGATTTGGATTCCTGCGCAGAAACAGATTTCTATCTGTCACGAATCTGGGCAAATTTCTCTGTAGGAAACTCAGAAAAATCTGCCAATTTACGTGCGTGATCCTCAGATATGTACGCAACTTTCATTAGTTTTGAGTTTTCTGATTTGAGCAACGGAAGTACCCCGTAAAAATTCGTGTTTACTGGCTGTTCTGTTTTGGCAGATTCTGTCTCTGTTTTTTTGCATTGTCTCTTGTGGACTTTATGTGAGGCTTTCTAGACGTGGAGAGCTGTAGCTAATGTTTTATTGAGTTCTTGCAATGTGCCACTACAGGACCAAGGTGGATTCAAATTTTTTGAGTACTAACCCCTCTAATGAAGTTTATGAGAAGTTTGTTGTGAAGGAAGTTTTCAAGGGTCAAGAGAGGAGGATGATATATGATCAAGAAGAGTGAAAAGTCTAAGCTTGGGGATGCCCCCGTGGTTCATCCCTGCATATTTCAAGAAGACTCAAGCGTCTAAGCTTGGGGATGCCCAAGGCATCCCCTTCTTCATCAACTTATCAGGTTTCTTCTATTGAAACTATATTTTTATTCGGTCACATCTTATGTGCTTTACTTGGAGCGTCTGTGTGCTTTTATTTTTGTTTTGTTTGAATAAATTCGGATCCTAGCAATCCTTGTTTGGGAGAGAGACACGCTCCGCTTTTTCATATGAACACTTGTTCTTCGTTTTACTTTTAATGTTCAATGAATAAAAGTTGGAAGCTACAATATTTATCTTTATTTGGTTGGGAAAAGAAAATGCCTCATATGTCTTGGATAATTTGATACTTGGCAATTGTTTTGAGCTCTCAAGTAGATCATAAGTTTTTGCATGTAGTTTAAACCTATTAGTGGAGAACTACCGTAAAGCTTGTTAAAATTGGTTTGCATAATTGATCTCTCTTAAGGTCTAGATATTTTCTGGTAAAAGTGTTTGAGCAACAAGGAAGACAGTGTAGAGTATTATAATGCTTGCGATATGTTCTTATGTAAGTTTTGCTGTACCGGTTCATACTTGTGTTTGCTTCAAACAACCTTGCTAGCCTAAACCTTGTACTGAGAGGGAATACTTCTCGTGCATCCAAAAACCTTGAGCCAAAACCTATGCCATTTGTGTCCACCATACCTACCTACTATGTGGTATTTCCTGCCATTCCAAAGTAAATTGCTTGAGTGCTACCTTTAAATAATTCAAAATGCTTCTCAATTTGTGTTAATGTTTCATAGCTCATGAGGAAGTATGTGGTGTTTAGCTTTCAACCTTGTCATTTACTTTTGACAGACTTTCACAATGGACTAGTGGCACATCCGCTTATCCAATAATTTTGCAAAAAGAGCTGGCAATGGGGTTCCCAGCCCCAATTAATTAACTTTCATTAATAATTCTCTTCACATGTTTTGCTCTGATTCATCAGTAAGCAACTTAATTTTGCAAATAGACACTCCTCCATGGTATGTGAATGTTGGAAGGCACCCGAGGATTCGGTTAGCCATGGCTTGTGTAAGCAAAAGGTTGGGAGGAGTGTCATCCATAAATAAAGAAAAACTAAACTAAAGTACATGTGTAAACAAAAGAGAAGAGGGATGATCTACCTTGCTGGTAGAGATAACGTCCTTCATGGGAGCCGCTCTTGAAAGTCTGGTTGATGAGGTAGTTAGTGTACCCACTACCATTCGTTGACAACAACAAACACCTCTCAAAATTTTACTTTTATGCTCTCTATATGTTTTCAAAACCAAAGCTCTAGCACAAATATAGCAATCGATGCTTCCCTCGTAGAAGGGCCATTCTTTTACTTTTATGTTGAGTCAGTTACCTAATTCCTTCCACCTTAGAAGCAAACACTTGTGTCAACTGTGCATTGATTCTTACATACTTGCATATTTGCATTCATCATATTACTCTATGTTGACAATATCCATGAGATATACATGTTGAAAGTTGAAAGCAACCGCTGAAACTTATATCCTCCTTTGTGTTGCTTCGATGCCTTTACTATGAACTTATTGCTTTATGAGTTAACTCTTGTGCAAGACTTTTGATGCTTGTCTTGAAAGTACTCTCCATGAAAAGTTTTGCTATATGTTATCTACTTGTTAGCAACTATAGATCATTGCCTTGAGTCACTTCATTCATTTCATATGCTTTGTAATAGTATGATCAAGGTTATGTAAGTAGCATGTCACTTCAGAAATTATCTTTGTTATCGTTTTACCCTCGGGACGAGCAGAACTAAGCTTGGGATGCTGATACGTCTCCAACGTATCCATAATTTCTGATGTTCCATGCTTGTTTTATGACAATACTTACATGTTTTGCTTGCACTTTATGATGTTTTTATGCGTTTTCCGGAACTAACCTATTAACAAGATGCCACAGTGCCAGTTCCTGTTTTCTGCTGTTTTTGGTTCCAGAAAGGCTGTTCGGGCAATATTCTCGGAATTGGACGAAATCAACGCCAAAGATCTTATTTTTCCCGGAAGCATCCAGAACACCGAAGAAGAGTCGGAGGAGAGCCAGGGGGCCACCAGGAGGGTGGGCCGCGCGGGCTAGCCCCAGGCCGCGCCCCCCTATGAGGAGGCCACGATACGAGAAAAGTTCCAGAGCCGCCGTCATCGCGAAGCCAAGATCTGGGGGACAGGAGTCTCTGTTCCGGCACCCGCCGGAGCGGGGAAGTGCCCCCGGAAGGCTCCTCCATCGACACCGCTGCCATCTCCACCGCCATCTTCATCACCGCTGCTGCTCCCATGAAGAGGGAGTAGTTCTCCATTGAGGCTCGGGGCTGTACCGGTAGCTATGTGGTTAATCTCTCTCCTATGTACCTCAATACAATGATCTCATGAGCTGCTTTACATGATTGAGATTCATATGAGTTTTGTATCACAATTTATCTATGTGCTACTCTAGTGATGTGTTATTAAAGTAGTTTTATTCCTCCTGCACGTGTGTAAAGGTGACAGTGCGTGCACCGTGTTAGTACTTGGTTTATGCTATGATCATGATCTCTTGTAGATTGCGAAGTTAACTATTGCTATGATAATATTGATGTGATCTATTCCTCCTACATATGCATGAAGGTGACAGTGTGCATGCTATGCTAGTACTTGGTTTAGTCGTTTTGATCTATCTTACACTTAAGGTTACTTAAACATGAGCATTATTGTGGAGCTTGTTAACTCCGGCATTGAGGGTTCGTGTAATCCTACGCAATGTGTTCATCATCCAACAAAAGTGTAGAGTATGCATTTATTATCTATTCTGTTATGTGATCAATGTTGAGAGTGTCCACTAGTGAAAGTGTAATCCCTAGGCCTTGTTCCTAAATACTGCTGAGTTACTACTGCTTGTTTACTGTTTTACTGTGTTACTACTGCTGCAATACTACCACCATCAACTACACGCCATCAAGCTATTTTCTGGCACCGTTGCTACTGCTCATATATATTCATACCACCTGTATTTCACTATCTCTTCGCCGAACTAGTGCACCTATTTGGTGTGTTGGGGACACAAGAGACTTCTTGCTTTGTGGTTGCAGGGTTGCATGAGAGGGATATCTTTGACCTCTTCCTCCCTGAGTTCGATAAACCTTGGGTGATCCACTTAAGGGAAAACTTGCTGCTGTTCTACAAACCTCTGCACTTGGAGGCCCAACACTGTCTACAGGAAAGGAGGGGGAACATAGACATCAGGCATCTATGGACCTGCGGATCATTCGCGCTCTGCGGAATTCCTGCAAGAAATCTCCGCCAAGGTTGAAGCGTCCGAGGTGCCTATCATCATGGGAGGGGACTTCAACCTCATAAGAGCTGCCCATGACAAAAACAACGACAGATTAACTGGACCAGAATGGACTTGTTCAACGAGCATATCGCTAGCTGGGGCTTGCGAGAGATTCCGCGCACAGGCGCGCTACACCTGGAGCAATAAGCAGCTCAATCCTGTTCGATGTGTGTTGGATCGGGTGTTCATCTCACCATCGCTGGAGCTGCACTTCCCGATGTGTGCGGTCTCGGCAGAGACCAGCCTGGGCTCGGATCACACTCCCTTGATCTTTGACTCCGGGGAAGGGAACCTGCCAAGGAGCAATAGATTCTTCTTCGAGTCTAGTTGGCTACAGATTCCAGGGTTCCAGGAGTCCGTGGGGAGTGTGTGGGTTGCTCTTGCCAATAGAGTGGGAGGCGAGACATCCTTGGTGGTGGAGTTTCATGAGCGGGGCGAGACAACAGCTCAGGGGCTGGAATGCAAACAAAGGTAGATAGTCCAGAGTTCTCAAACAGGGCATGCTGACACAAATCAAGTCCTTAGATGAGAAAGCGGATGCAGTGGGGATTGATGAAGAAGAGTGGGCTCTTCGCTACCACTTGGAGGACAGTTCTTTGGAAGATTTTCGTGCGGAAGAAGAATACTGGAGACAAAGGGGTCGGGTTCGGTGGGTCTTACAAGGAGATGCCAACACCAAATACTTCCATGCTTTGGCGAACGGGCGCCGCAGGAAGTGTTGGATTTCCTCGCTGATGTCGGATCATGGGGCGATCACGGACAAAAAACTCATCCAACAACACATTTACGAGTTCTATCGGCATCTGCTTGGGATGGAGGAAGCTAGGGTGTGTGGGCTACGCCCCAATGCTTGGAGCGCGGAGGCTAGAGTCTCACAGGAGGAGAATGACAACCTGATGCGTACCTTCTTGGAGAAGGAGTTGGAAGAGATCATCATGGACATGAAAGCTGACTAGGCCCCAGACCCGGATGGGTTCCCTGTTGTCAACACCCGGATTTTTAAGTCTAGATGCCTATTATGTCATTGATCGCAATCCCAGGATTATTGTTGTTGCGAGACATAACATTTGATATCATAAGTCATCATTCATTACAAACCATCATTGTCTTACAAAAGGGGATCACATGATCCAATATTACACAAATAGTTGATCTATTGATCAACGAACAACATAGTAGCGGAAGCGTAATAGAAGTGGACTATCTAGTTCCACAGGCCAACGCTTGACGTCAGGCGACTCCTAGTTGTGGTAGACGTCCTGCTGACCGTCATCCTCATATTGCTGCTCCTCTTCATATTCTGGCCATTTGAATAGCCAGGGACACAGCCATGAGTACTTTAAAGTACTCGCAAACTAATACTATTGTAATTACTATCAACTAAGTAAGGGGATGCTTGATACATCTCAAACGTATCTATAATTTCTTATGTTCCATGCTACTTTTATTACAATACTTGAGTGTTTTACACATACTTTACAACGTTATTTTACATTTTCCGGCACTAACCTATTAACAAGATGCCGAAGTGCCATTCTGTTTTTCCTGTTTTTGGTTTCAGAAATCCTAGTAAGTAAATATTCTCGGAATTGGACGAAATCAACGCCCAGGGGCCTATTTTTGCACGAAGCTTCATAAGTCCGAAGAGGAGTGGGGCCACGAGGTGGCGACACACCAGGCGGCGCGGCCCAAGCCCGCCGCGCCGGCCTGTAGTGGGCCCCCGTGACGCCCTTTGACCTACCCTTCCGCCTACTTAAAGCCTCGTCGCGAAACCCCCTGTACCGAGAGCCACGATACGGAAAACATTCTGAGAGACGCCGCCGCCAATCCCATCTCGGGGATTCAGAGATCGCCTCCGGCACCCTGGAGAGGGGAATCATCACCGGAGAGGCTCTACATCATCATGCCCGCCTCCGGATTGATGCGTGAGTAGTTCATCCTTCGACTATGGGTCCATAGCAGTAGCTAGATGGTTGTCTTCTCCGCTTGTGCTTTCATTGTTATAGATCTTGTGAGCTGCCTAACATGATCAAGATCATCTATTTGTAATGCTACATGTTGTGTTTGGTGAGATCCGATGAATAGAGAATACTATGTTAAGTTGATTATCAATCTATCATATATGTGTTGTTTATGTTCTTGCATGCTCTCCGTTGCTAGTAGAGGCTCTGGCCAAGTTGATACTTGTAACTCCAAGAGGGAGTATTTATGCTCGATAGTGGGTTCATGCCTCCATTTAATCTGGGACAGTGACAGAAAGTTCTAAGGTTGTGGATGTGATGTTGCTACTAGGGATAAAACATTGATGCTTTGTCTAAGGATATTTGTGTTGATTACATTACGCACCATACTTAATGCAATTATCTGTTGTTTACAACTTAATACTGGAAGGGGTTCGGATGATAACTTGAAGGTGGATTATTTAGGCATAGATGCATGCTGGATAGCGGTCTATGTACTTTGTCGTAATGCCCTGATTAAATCACATAGTAATCATCGTTGATATGTATTGAATCTCTATTTGTCAATTGCTCGCCTGTAATTTGTTCACCCAACATGTTAGTTATCTTATTGGAGAGACACCACTAGTGAACTGTGGACCCCGGTCCAATCTTTTACATCTGAATACATTCTCTGTTTTACTGTTCTTTGCAAACAACCACCATCTTCCACTCGATACGCTTAATCCTTTGTTTTCAGCAAGCCGGTGAGATTGACAACCTCATGTTTACGTTGGGGCAATGATTTGTTGTGTAGGTTCCACGTTGGCGCTGGTTTCACCGGTGTTGCGCCGCACTACATTCCTCCACCAACAACCTTCACGTGCTTCTTGGCTCCTACTGGTTCGATAACCTTGGTTTCTTTCTGAGGGAAAACTTGCCTGTGCGCATCATACCTTCCTCTTGGGGTTCCCAACGGACGTGTACATCTACGCGCATCAAGCATAAATTTTTGGCGCCGTTGCCGGGGAGATCAAGACACGCTGCAAGGGGAGTCTCCACTTCCAATCTCTTTACTTTGTTTTTGTCTTGCTTTATTTTATTTTCTACTTTGTTTGCTGCACTTAAACAAAACACACAAAAATTAGTTGCTAGCTTTACTTTATTTATTGTCTTGCTCTCTATATCAAAAACACACAAAAATTAGTTACTTGTCTTTACTTTATTTGCTTAGTTTATTTTACTACTGTTATAACGAGTGTGTTGACGTCAGAAACCCACCGGCGGGCAGTGACTGGCCAACACCGTAGAGCCGGGAACAACTAGGGCTGCGGCTGGCCCAGTCCCTCAGAGCGACGACCCGCAAAGCCTCTGGTCGCGCGCCGATGCAAATTGCAAGGGCGTGCCACCTGACCTATACCTGGGAAGGTGTGGATGGTGCCTCGCTTAGTTTCCTGCAGGGCACACACGTACACGTTAAATACGAGCCTCGATCGGCTCTCAGTTGTCCGTGAATCGGCTCATGGAGCCGATCCACCCATGATTCGTCCAAGGTGGCCGAATATATGGTGGTCCTGCTTGATCATGATAAAGCATATGAGATCCACGACGATCTGGGGTTTTCACCGCATAATCGGATCATCCTACTCACGATTGGGCCTCGCGCTCACGCACGGTGACCGTAAGCCAGCCCTAGACAAGGCCTAAAAACCAACACTAGGTTGATCCTCGGAACGTCCTGTCTAGGGGCAGCAAACTACACCCTACATGCCGCTGGATCCTCCAACCCTTTGTAAGGCCTAACTATTGCAGATGTTAAACTAATCCTTGATGAATCAAGGAGCGTCGTAACGGATCAGATCTACTAAATAACGATCAAGCGGGGTGCCGCCTGCACCCATGATGAGGTACAGGGACGGCTAGATGCGCAAGGGTTGCACTACGACAGCATATGATACTAGGAACAATGCTAACCCTAACACATCTATGATAACTACGTTGCTCGCCATCAAAAAGGCTTCAGCACGAGCAACGCATGAACAACTAGGCAGGCTCGTGCTGCCTAGATCGCGAGATGCGATCTAGGCAGCATGGTGCTTACCGGAGGAACCCTCGAGACGAAGGAGTTGGCGATGCGCCGAGATTGGTTTGTGTTGAACGTTGGTTGTTGTTTATTCCATAAACCCTAGGTACATATTTATAGTCCAGGGGACTTTCTAATGTGGGCGTGCACCAAACCGTGCACGAGATAAACTCTAACTCCTAAACTAAGATACGATCTAATATGTTACAGATACATGGGCAATTAAGCCCGAACTCTCAGCGCAAGGCCGCTTCGAAGATGCTCCACGTGTACGTCCTTTAAGCCCATCTTCACTTACGGCCCGTCTCCTGATTTGGCCAAAATCAGGTGATAACAGAGTAATCCTGAAGTTGAAGTTCGTTCTTTTAAGCAACAAGGTGGAGAAAGTTTTAAAGATGCTTGGTACAGAATTAGTAATGCTCATCATAGGTGCATTAAGAAACACTCCACCACTATCCTTCTTAGGAACTTTTATGTTGGTTTATCTAGTTGGAATAGGTATGTTCTTGATACTCTTTCGGGAGGTAATTTCCTAGGTACTCCCGCTTTAGAAGCTAGTTGCATCATTGAGAGTCTAGTTGGAATACCACCTGTTAATGAAGTTAAAATTGAAATCTCTCTTGAGGATGTTATGAAAAAATTGGAAACCATAGAGAAATTTTTTCCAAGTGTTGAAACTAAATTGGGAATGCTACTTGATAAAACTAATGAACTTGATAAATCCTTAGGAGGAATTGATGAAAGAATTAGTGTCCTAGGAACTTGTGTTGTCCAGGATAATCAAACCAATAGGATTGATGAACTTGAAAAAGCTATGGGAACCTTGGGTTCAACCTTTTCTTCTCTCAAGTATAAGGAGAAAGCTTATGTGGGTAAAGAGCAAAAATTCATGTATGCCTCTAAAGTGCCTAAACAAAAGAATTATTATAGGCCTAAAATTGCTAAAACCCCTAGCACCACCATAGAAAATTTAGATAATGGAGCACCTAAAGTACCCTCTGCAACAAGTTGTGTTTGCAAGAAAAATAATAATGTTGATGCTTCTTCTCTTGATGTTACTTGATTTGCACTTTCTGCGCCTAGCTGAAAGGCGTTAAAGAAAAGCACTTCTTGGGAGATAACCCATGTGTTTATTTTACTACAGCAATTTTTGTTTTGTTGAGTCTTGGAAGTTTTTTACTACTGTAGCAACCTCTCATTATCATGTTTTTGTGCCAAGTAAAGTTTCTATGCTAAAGTTGATGTTATATTTGGGATCGCTGCGCAGAAACAGCATTGCTGTCTGTCACGAATTCTGGCATAAGTCTCTGTAAGAAATTCTAAAAAATCTGCAAATTTACGAGCGTGATCCTCAGATATGTACGCAACTTTCATTAGTTTTGAGTTTTTCCATTTGAGCAAGTTAAGTGCCCAGTCCAGATGCATCTTTACGGACTGTTCTGTTTTGACAGATTCTGTCTTTTATTTCGCATTGCCGCTTTTGCTATGTTGAATGAGTTTCTTTGTTCCATTAACTTTCAGAAGCTTTGTGAAATGTCCAGAAGTGTTAAGAATGATTGTGTCACCTCTGAATATATGAATTTGTGGTTATGCACTAACCCTCTAATGAGTTTGGTTGAAGTTTGTGTGAAGGAAGTTTTCAAGGGTCAAGAGAAGAGGATGATATACTATGATCAAGAAGAGTGAAAGGTCTAAGCTTGGGGATGCCCCGGTGGTTCATCCCTGCATATTTTAAGAAGACTCAAGCATCTAAGCTTGGGGACGCCCAAGGCATCCCCTTCTTCATCGACAACATTATCAGGTCACTTCTAGTGAAACTATATTTTTATTCCGTCACATTCTTATGTTCTTTACTTGGAGCGTCGGTTTGTTTTTTTTTTGTTTTGTTTTGAATAAAGTTGGATCTCGCCATTCTTATATTGGAGATATTACGCTCCGCTTTTTCTTATGGAACACTTGTGTTCTTAATTGTGCTTTAATGTTCATGGCGAAAGCTTATTGCTTCGTTAAATTGTTATTTGGTTGGAATTGGAAAATGCTGCATATGGTTTGGTAAATTTGGCAATTGTTTGAGCTCTCATAGATCATGTTTAAGCTCTTGCATCATGTAGTTTAATCTATTAATGAAGAACTACCGTAGAGCTTGTTTAATTTGGTTTGCATGATTGGTCTCTCTAAGTCTAGATATTTTCGGGTAAAGTGTTTGAACAACAAGGAAGACAGTGTAGAGCCTTATAATGCTTGCAATATGTTCTTGTGTGAGTTTTGTTGTACCTGTTCATACTTGTGTTTGCTTCAAACAACCTTGCTAGCCCAAACCTTGTACCGAGAGGAAATGCTTCTCGTGCATCCAAACACCTTGAGCCAAAAACCATGCCATTTGTGTCCACCATATCTACCTATTATGTGGTATTTTTCTGCCATTCCAAAGTAAATTACTTGAGTGCTACCTTTAAATTCATTCCTCTACCTTTACAATATATAGCTCATGGGACAAATAGCTTAAAAACTATTGTGGTAATGAATATGTAGTTATGTGTCTTAATTCTTATAAGTTGCTTGTTGAGCGGTAACCATGTTTTTGGGGACGCCATCAACTTTACCTTTGTTGGATATCATGTGAGATGCTATGCATGTTTGTCTTGTCTGAAGTAGTGGACTTCACGATCAAATGGTTTGAGTATGCATATGTTAGAGAAGAACATTGGGCCGCTAACTAAAGCCATGTATCATGGTGGAAGTTTCAGTTTGGACATACAACCTCAATCTCTTATGAGAATATTAACTATTGTTGAATGCTTAAGCATGAAAGAGGAGTCCATTATCTGTTGTCTATGTTGTCCCGGTATGGATGTCTAAGTTGAGAATAATCAAAAGCGAGAAATCCAATGCGTGCTTTCTCCTTAGACACTTGTACAAGCGGCATAGAGGTACCCCTTTGTGACACTTGGTTGAAGCATATGTTATGCGATGAGAATCCGTGTTTCCGAGATAGTAGGACAAGGTGCGAGCACTATTGGTACTCTATGCATGAGACATGCAACTTGTAGGAAGTATTATGCATAGCACATATGAATTATTACTACAGTTGACAAAATTGTTTCTATGTTTTCAAAACAAAAGCTCTAGCACAAAAATAGTAATCAATGCTTCCCTCTGCGAAGGGCCAATCTTTTACTTTATTGTTGAGTCAGTTTACCCATTCCTTTCTATCTTAGAAGCAAACACTTGTGTTAACTGTGTGCATTGATTCTTACATGTTTACTTATTGCACCTATTATATTACTCTATGTTGACAAATATCCATGAGATATACATGTTACAAGTTAAAAGCAATTGCTGAAACTTAATCATCCTTTGTGTTGCTTCAATGCATTCTACTATGAATTTATTGCTTATGAGTTAGCTCTTATGCAAGTCTTATTGATACTTGTCTTGAAAGTATTATTCATGAAAAGTTTTTCTATATGATTCATTTGCTTAGTCATTATCTTTGTTAGCAATCTTTTGTTCACCTCCATTCATCTCACATGCTTTACAATAATGTTGATCAAGATTATATTGGTAGCATGTCTTCAGAAATTATTTGTGTTATCGTTTACCTACTCGAGGACGAGTAGGAACTAAGCTGGGGGATGCTTGATACGTCTCAAACGTATCTATAATTTCTTATGTTCCATGCTACTTTTATTACAATACTTGAGTGTTTTACACATACTTTACAACATTATTTTACATTTTCCAGCACTAACCTATTAACAAGATGCCGAAGTGCCGGTTCCTGTTTTTGTTTTTGGTTTCAGAAATCCTAGTAAGGAAATATTCTGAATTGACGAAATCAACGCCCGGGGGCCTATTTTTGCACGCTTCCAAGTCCGAAGAGGAGACGAAGTGGGGCCACGGGGCGACACACCAGGGCGGCGCGGCCCAAGCCCGGCCGCGCCGGCCTGTAGTGTGGACCCTCGTGACGCCCTGACCTACCCCTTCCGCCTACTTAAAGCCTCCGTCGCGAAACCCCCTGTACCGAGCCACGATACGGAAAACATTACTGAGGACGCCGCCGCCTTAATCCCATCTCGGGGGATTCGGAGATCGCCTCCGGCACCTGCCAGAGGGGAATCATCACCGGAGGGGCTCTACATCATCATGCCCGCCTCCGGATTGATGCATGAGTAGTTCATCCTTGGACTATGGTCCATAGCAGTAGCTAGATGGTTGTCTTCTCCGCTTGTGCTTTCATTGTTATAGATCTTGTGAGCTGCCTAACATGATCAAGATCATCTATTTGTAATGCTACATGTTGTGTTTGGTGAGATCCGATGAATAGAGAATACTATGTTAAGTTGATTATCAATCTATCATATATGTGTTGTTTATGTTCTTGCATGCTCTCCGTTGCTAGTAGAGGCTCTAGCCAAGTTGATACTTGTAACTCCAAGAGGGGTAATTATGCTCGATAGTGGGTTCATGCCTCCATTTAATCTGGGACAGTGACAGAAAGTTCTAAGGTTGTGGATGTGTTGTTGCTACTAGGGATAAAACATTGATGCTTTGTCTAAGGATATTTGTGTTGATTACATTACGCACCATACAATGCAATTATCATTGTTTACAACTTAATACTTGGAGGTTCGGATGATAACCCTGAAGGTGGATTATTTAGGCATAGATGCATCTTTGGATAGCGGTCTATGTACTTTGTCGTAATGCTTGATTAAATCACATAGTAATCATCGTTGATATGTATTGAATCTCTATTTGTCAATTGCTCGCCTGTAATTTGTTCACCCAGCATGTTAGTTATCTTATTGGAGAGACACCACTAGTGAACTGTGGACCCCGGTCCATTCTTTACATCTGAATACAATCTACTGTTTTACTGTTCTTTGCAAACAACCACCATCTTCCACTCGATACGCTTAATCCTTTGTTTTCAACAAGCCGGTGAGATTGACAACCTCACTGTTACGTTGGGGCAAAGTACTTGACCGTGTTGTGCATGTTCCACGTTGGCGCTGGTTTCAGTGTTGTTGTTACTACATTCCTCCACCAACAACCTTCATGCTTCTTGGCTCCTAGTTCGATAACCTTGGTTTCTTCGAGGGAAACTGCTGTGCGCATCCCACCTTCCTCTTGGGGTTCCCAACGGACGTGTACATCTACGCAGCACTAAGCTCTTTTTATTTGCATAGAGCCAATTTTAGTTCATAAGCATTTCATAAAGACTAATTCATTTGCTAACTAACTCAAGTGGGAACATTAGTGTCATTCCCACAACTCAGGTTGTGATTCAAAATTCATGTCACCAATTCACCATTCATATCCTTTTCAAAGAATGTGAAACAATTATGGCCTTTCCAATTGTCCGTAACCGTGGACACGGCTATTCGAATATTTTGACACTCTGCAGAGGTTGCACACTTGTGCCACAACATTTGATTACATCCGTCAGAGATAACTCTGAATAATCGTAACTCAGTACGCGGATCATCAACCCTAACCTTTCATTTACATCCTAGTATAGGCACCTCATGAGCTTGGCCTCCCAGTGAAGACAAACCGTCAGCCTGGGAACTGCACAGGGCTTGGGCCGGACAATTCACCTCATTCGTCATTTCACATCATTTCACATTTAACGGAGGCAGCCTCGGCATAACCCCTATGACGCTTGTTTAGAGGGAACCCATACTAAGACATATAAACTTCTAGTTAGACCCTACCCATAATCAGGTATTGTGGGGGTACTTGTAAATTGGAATGGTATCGCATCCGAACCCAACCAGTTTTTGTAAATTCACCAAGTCATTCATTTCATTCAAGTCATATTCACCTTCAAACCTTTCAAAGTCATTTCATTTCACAATGTTCCCATCTAGAGTAGTCACTTTTATTTATTAAGCACTAGCCACTAGTCATGAGGGGTGCTAACTACCTTTGGTTGCCATAGGCTAACTTTGATATTGTTCTACTCTAGACCAAGTGAATCATGAATCAAAAGTACTTTGATAAAATAAAGCAATAAAACTTGTAGGTAAAAGCTTGTATTAAAAATGAGGATGGGCTTAGTAAACATAAAGTAAAGTGTGGGGTGCTTTGCTCTTGGGGAGCTTTGCACATTGCAAGAATATTAGCTTGCCTTGAGTGGTGTACTGGTCAAAGTGGTCTTCCTCTCCTTGGAAGTAGACCTCCTCCTCCTCTTGTATTCCTCGGTACTAGCGTCTAAATACGAATACAATACACACAATCACCACACAAAGCTTAAGTACTAGACTAAGCACACACATGAGTCACTCAAACTAAACTATCATCACAACATGCTTATTATGTGAGTTGGCTTTGTTTTATTCTTAAGAAAAATAAATTCCTCTCATTACAAATATAATTAGGGTTCCTATTTAATTCTTCAGAGAAATAATTTCCTCTCATTGAATCTTATTAAGATTTAATTTCCTCAATTAATAGCATATTACCTAGGTTGACCAAAGTCAACCTCTTCATAATAATCAATTGGAAAAATGATTTAAATGAGGTGATGCACCTCATGCATTTTAATAACACATGGAAATGACTTAGTTGACCATGGTCTCTACCTCATGTTGACTTAGTTGAGACAAGATTTAAATGAGAGAGCTCTCCTTACATTTTAATAATTTATGTGTATGTAAAAATGATCTAGAAATAGCCATAGGACCATTTTTTAAACTAAGCCATGATCATACAAACAACTATGCAATATTTTTACATATTTAGATAGACAATGTGAAATATGATTTTTGAGAGTTGGAATCAACTCAAAAGCATTTTCATTCAATTTTTAATAATTAATTGAAGTGGCAAAAGGCTCTGCCTTGTTTATTTTGTCACATTTATTCTACAAATAATCTAAGTTTGAGACCAGCAGAGTCTTGTAGATATTTTATCCTATTTAATTTTGAAAACAGCATCAGAGAGTATTTTGAGAAATTGGAAAAATTCCAGTTTGAAATAAATGGGCTGGCGGGAAAACCTAACGGCCTACGCAGAGGAAAGAAATGGGCCGGCCCAGCCGGTGCGTCCAAGCACAAAGAACTGACGAGAGGGGGCCACACGTCGGGCCTTTAACACAGTCCCGGTCGAGGAGGCATTGGATTAGACGGGGATCGGATGAACGACGAGCGTCGTCGTCCAGGGAAGAGAAGCAGCGCGAAGCGCTTGGGGGTCGACGGCCCACCGGCGGCGCGGCGAGGGTCAACGAGGTGCGGAGGAGACGTTGTCGAGGAAGAGGAAGCCGATGGTAGCAGTGACATCGCCCGGTGCCCGCACCAGCGGCGACTTCTCAACACCCTCCGGCTCCGACAATGCAATTGAGCGGCGCCGCTTATCGAGCAAGGGGAGAGGTCGAGCAGGCTCGAGGTGAGGAGTGGAGTGGTGTGCTTGGATTGAGGAGGCCCCTCCTTTTATAGAGTGGCGAGGCCGTGGGGCGGCGATGAAGTCATCGCGACAAGCGCGGCTACAGCGATGGTGGATCGGTGGTGACGCAACGCCTGCGATGTCCTGGCGGTGACGTAGCGTGTGATTAAGGTGAAAACGAGGGCCGGTGGCGCTCGTCATCGTCCTCGCACGCTGGGTGTCCGTGGCGGACGTCGGCGGCGTGGGCGAGGTGACAGCTTCCGTGGCCAATGGCATGTCCGGCGGCGCAGGGTGATGTCGTGAAGCGTTTGGCACAGAGAGCAAGGGCGGAGGTCAACGGAAGGTAGGCGCGGCGACGTGGCCGGGCGCGCTGCGGCGACGCCATGCGTGCTCGGCGCGCGTGTGCACGCTGGCGCGTCTCGGGCATCACGTTCTGGCGTGTGCAGTTGCACGATTTTGTCGAGCCGTGTCTAGCATGCTCGGGAGAGTGTGAGGAGCGAGGTGTGACACGGTGGTGCACGATGGAGAGGGCCAGGGAGAGAGATGGCATGGAGGGTCATGCCACCACATGGCATTGTTTTGGTCCAATGGTGATGATGGCATGTACCATAGCTTGTCCATTCTGCTTGGAAAGGGTCGGAGAGAGTCAAAGAGGTACTACGGATGACCTAATGTCGATGGTTGAGGTTAAGAACTCGGACATTGCATTGCATGGAGTTGGCAGATTTGTGCTCTCCAAGTGTTTGATGAAATGCCCGCAAGAACAAACCTTTGGAATTTTTGGATGAAATTTGGTGGGTTTGAATTGAATAATATTTGCAGTAGAATGGTGGTGGTGGTGGTCCAAATGGTGTTGAAATGCAAAATAACAAAATGCATATGATCTACATTTTGTAATCTGGTTCCAACTTTGCTTGATCATCATTTGAATTGGAGAAAGAATTTGCAGGGGTTGTTTTGGGCAAAGTTGTTCACTTTTATGTTGTCTTGGATGAGGTGCAAAGATTGGGCAAAGTTTGGTTTAGAAAACTTCAAACCAGGGGCTCAAAGAGGCATCTGGTTATAATTGTCACAAGTGACCATAATTGCATGTGAGTTGTTTTTGAATTCAAACTTGGTTCAATTTGAGTTTCCTTGATTCTAAAAGTGATATTGAGTGTTTAGTATCCATTTACAACTAATGGTGCAAGCACATATGGCCTAGGTTAAGTATTTGCAAATTTGGCCATATCCTTATGTGAGTGTGTGTGAGGTTTTTTCTCTTTTCCTTCTTCTTTTTACTTGAGTTTGATTGATCAAGTGATCAAGTGATGAGCGTTTTGGCACATTGGCACACACACAAACAATCATCATGGCAATCTGCACACTTAGCACAAAAGAAAATATGAGTATATGCATAGCACTTGTGTTGTGAAAAAGTTTTTGTTGGTTCTCAAATTTGGTATTTGGAAACTCTCTTTATCTCTTTATTAAAATTTGGGATGTTACAAACCCTTCCCCCTTACAAAAGATCTCGTCCCGAGATCTTAAAGAAAACAAGGTACTAAAGAGATCTGGGTATTCCTTCTTCATATCTTCTTCTCGCTCCCAGGTGGCTTCTTCTTCTGTGTGATTGCTCCACTGAATCTTCAGGAACTTGATACTCCTGGTGCGGGTGGTCTGTATGCTTCTTCCAGGATGCGAATAGGTACTTCGCGATACGTCAAGTCCGTGTTGATATCCACCGAGCGGTGATCGATGTTCTTGAATACAGGTCTTCTGGTACTTCCAAGCATTTGGGCAGTGAGATGTGAAACACATTGTGCACAGCCGCCATTTCTTCCGGCAGTTCAGTTGATAAGACACTTCTCTCGGCGACTCGGACTTTGAAGGTCCGACATATCTGGCGAGCTTTCCTTTCAGCGGAATCTCGCATTCCTTTGAGGGGAAACACTTTGAGATAAACAAAATCTCCAATCTCGAAGGTCATCTCTCGGCGTCTTTTGTCAGCGTAACTCTTGTCTTGATGCAGTCTTGAGGTACTCGCGGATCTTGTGAACCTTCTCTTCGGCTTCTCGAAGAACATCTGGTCCAAATGACTTGGCTTTCTCCGACCCGACCAATTCAGAGGGGTACGGCATTTCCTTCCGTCAGGGCTTCAAAGGGGGCCATCGGAAGCTGGCTTGGTAATGTTGTTGTACGAGAATGCATAAGGTAGGCGGTCTTCCCACTTGGATCCATATTCCAGTACACAAGCTCTCAACATGTCCTCGAGTATCTGGTTGACTCTTTCTGTCCGTCCGAGGGTGATAGGCGGTGCTGAAATTCAGCCGGGTTCCAAGTCCTTCATGTACTTTCTGCCAGAATCTTGAGGTGAATTGGGATCCTCTATCTGACACTATTGACTTCGGGGTTCCGTGCAGGGCGACTATTCTTGAGATGTATAGCTCAGCTAACTTGGGGCCTTGATAGGTGGTCTTGACAGGGATAAAATGGGCTACCTTGGTCAATCTGTCGACCACTACCCAAATAGAATCATTTCCTTTGCTAGATTTGGGCTCCAGTGATAAAGTCCATTCGACCGAGTGCCACTTCCATTCCGGAATCTGTAAGGGTTGCAACAGTCCTGCGGGTCGTTGATGTTCTGCCTTGACTCTCTGACAGATATCACACTTGGCGATGTAGCTCCCGATTTCTCGCTTCATTCCATGCCACCAAAATTGTTCCTTCAAATCTTGGTACATCTTGGTACCTCCGGGGTGGATAGAGTATAGGGTGTCGTGGGCCTCCTTCAGTATGACTTGCTTCAATTCTGAATCTGACGGCACACATAGGCGACCGTTGTACCAAAGTACTCCTTCGTCATCTCGGTGAATCCCGGTGCCTTTCCTGCAGCCATTTGACTCTTGATTCCGTCAATGCTGGCATTTCCCTTCTGGGCTTCCTTGATTTGGCTAATCAAAGTAGGTTGCAGCTCTATGCTGGCTAGGTATCCTTCACTAACTAGCTCCAGTCTAAACTGTTCAAACTCTTCATGAAGGCTAGGCTGTTCTGCTGCTATCATGGAGTTCAGCTGACACGGCTGTCTACTCAAAGCATCTGCTACCACATTGGCCTTGCCTGGGTGATAGTGGATATCCATATCATAATCCTTGATTAACTCTAACCATCTCCTTTGCCTCATGTTCAGTTCCTTCTGGGTGAAGATATACTTCAAACTCTTGTGATCCGAATAGATCTCGCATCGATTACCCATGAGGTAATGACGCCAAACTTTCAAGGCTAACACTACGGCTGCAAGCTCGAGGTCATGGGTTGGGTAGTTCTGCTCATGCTGCTTCAACTGCCGGGACAGATAAGATATCACCTTTCCTTCTTGCATCAACACACATCCAAGACCAATCTTAGATGCGTCACAATAGACGTCAAAGGGCTTGGTGATGTCCGGCATGATTAGGATGGGGGCTGTGGTTAGTCTTGTCTTGAGCTGCTGAGCTCTCTTCACACTTATCAGTCCATTCAAACTTTTGTCCTTCTTCAACAGTTGTGTCATTGGCCTTGCAATGCTTGAAAATACTTCAACAAATCTGCGGTAATATCCGGCTAATCCAAGAAATGCACGGACCTCGGTCTGTGTGGTTGGGGCTTTCCATTCTTCAACTGTTTTGATCTTGGCGGGATCTACGGCAATTCCTCCTGCAGACAAGATATGTCCCAGGAATCCTACTTCCTTCAACCAAAACTCGCACTTGCTGAACTTGGCATACAACTTGTGCTGTCTAAGGGTTTCTAGGATAACCTCCAAATGTTGCTCATGTTCCTCTTCGGTTTTGGAGTAGATAAGGATGTCGTCGATGAAGACAACGACAAACTTATCCAAAAAGTTCATGAAGATCTTATTCATGAGGTTCATGAAATAAGCGGGGGCATTGGTTAATCCAAACGACATGACGTTGTACTCATACAACCCATATCTGGTGGTAAAGGCAGTCTTGGGAATATCCGTTGCACGGATCTTCAGCTGATGATAACCAGTCCTAAGATCAATCTTAGAGAACACAGTGGCACCGGTCAACTGGTCAAACAGGTCTTCTATCTTTGGCAAGGGGTATTTGTTCTTGATGGTGACATCGTTAAGCTTACGGTAATCCGTACATAAACGAGTGGCACCGTCCTTCTTATCCACAAACAAAATGGGGATCTCAAGCGACGCACTTGGTCGAATTAGACCTTTGGCTAACAAGTCATCCGGTTGTTTCTTCAGCTCCACTAGCTCTGCTGGGTTCATGCTATAGGCTCTCTGGGCTATAGGTCCTGTTCGATGATAAACTCGATAATAAACTTCGATATCCCGATCTGGGGGCATCTTGGGTAGATCATCGGAAACACATCGGAGGTATCGACAAACGGCCCTAATCGATCAAAGTTAGCTTGGCTAAACTGCGGTTAGGTGAATTTTCTTGGCAGTCTTTAGATATGTGTTCCACTAGTATTCGGTTACTCTTGGTCATGGTGATGGCCTTCTTATACGTCTATCAATCCATGGTGTTTGGACATCCAGTCCATACCCAGTACTACTTCAAACCTTTGGCTCCCAGAACAATCAAGTTTGCATAAAAATCTATTTCATGAATTCTGATAGGAACATCTTTGCAAATTTTTCTAGCTTTGGTTGTTGATCCAGGTATTTGAATTACCATAACATGTTTCAAACTGATGGGTTGAATTTTACTTGTGCATGCAAAGTCTTCGAGTGACAAATGAATGCGATGCTCGAGAATCAAACAACACTGGCAGCTACGAGTTAGAAAACATACCAGTACGACGTCTGGTGCTTCCTGCTTCTTCCGCACTCATGTGAAAGAAGCGGCCTGCGGGTTGTTGGGGTTGTTGGGGGTGAACTTCTTGCTGGTGGTGACACGGCAGCTGCTGTGCAGGTGCAGAGGTGTTGCCGGCGATCTTGGCCTTTTGGGGCACTCATTGGAGTAGTGTCCCACAATGCCACATTCATAACAGGTGACGGTGGCCTTGTCCTTGGGGGTGACGGGGATAGCATTGCTCCCGGTCCTCGGGGCTGTGTTGGAGTTATTGGGGTGGTTGTTGGCGGGGGCTCTCGGCGGAGCGCGGTTGAAGTTGTTGTTGTGGTGTACATAGGAGTTGCTGTTGTGGTGGTTGTGGTGGGGGCCTCCTGGCCTTGGGTTTCCTCCGCTCCAGCCGGGCGTGACATCCATTATGGCTTGGTGTTTGGGGTTGAAACCACACAGCAGCGAGCGAACTGGGTGTGCTAGGTCCACTTTGGTGCATCATGCGGCGCTTGGTTCTCATTTGCTTGGTGCAGTTTGCCTTCCATCTGGATGGCAGAGTCCCAGAGACTTCAAGGTCAGCGAAGGGGATGTTGACTAAGACTGTCTGCATCTCATCGTGCAGACCGTTGAGGAATCTCTCCTTTCTTTTCTCCGTGGTGTCGGTTTAATCGGGGGTACCTTGACAGGGTGAGGAACCTGTCGCGGTATTCTACCACCGACATCCGTCCTTGCTTCAGTTCACGGAACTCATCCCTCATCTTCTTGATCAAACCTGGTGGCACATGGTACTTGCTGAACTTGAGCTTGAAGTCAGCCCAAGTCATCATCTGACCCGCGTTCATGGCACGGGTGCTGGTCCACCAAGCTCTTGCTGGTCCTGCGAGGTAGTGCGTAGCAAACAACATTTTCTCATTTGCATCCACTCCAGCTACTTCCAAGTTGTTTTCCATTGTTTGCATCCAATCGTCTGCATCTAAGGGCTCTTCAGTCTTGCCGAAGACAGGTGGGTTGGTGTTTTGGAAATTCTTGAGTTTGGATCCAGGATGATCATGGTGTCCATGGCCCTGATTGGCGATCTGCTGCAGTGCTGCTATGTTGGCTTGCCTTTCAGCCCTTTCATCTTCTCTGTCGGCCAAATGTGTTTGCAACAATTGCATCATTGCATCTTAATTCGCACCTCGATTTGGAGGGGCCATCTGAACAGGTAGATAGATCATGAGATAAGAGGAAATTTTCTATGGCTTGTTTTGGGTTAAGTTCAAACTTAAAACTTGAAGTCTTTTGATGATGAACATAACACACATTCATTCATTCATTCAGCATATATTACAAACTAACACACCCATAATGGTTTTAAGAACCATTCTTCTCATGCTACGATACAACGGGCGGGGATACAACTCACACCTACATAAGGGAAACTAGTGCAACTACTCCTCATCATCTTCATCCACATCGATGGGTATGATCCCATCCTCTCCGGACTCCAGAAACTCATAGTCCTCCTCATCAGTGAACTCATCCTCCTCAAAGTCGTTGTCGTCACTCAGGAAGTCATCGCCTCCCTGTATGTCCTCTCCATCCTCCTCCATCTCCTTCATCTGGTCCTCTTGGGCCTTGACAGTGGCCTCCAAGGTGAGTATCTTTCGCGAAGGCGCGCAATGTGGCGTCCTTCTTGGTGCGCTGCAGCGGAGTGACTTGCGCTCCTTGGCGAGCATCTTGATGGCGTCGCATGGTGAGCCAACGCCATGTAGTCTGGTTGGCGAAGACACGCGCATTGTCCAAGCTCCTTCTGGGTCTCATGAAGCATGTAGTCCAAATGCTCCACATGGTGCTTGAGCATCGGGTGCGAAGAGAGTGCCATGGGCTCTCCAATGGTGTCATGCCTCGCAAAGTGAGCGAAGCGAGTACCCTGGAGTGCAGCGATGTTCTGTCCGCACACACGAGCAAGTGCCTCCTGAAGGGCACGAGCAAGTCCGTCCATCCAGTTGCTTTCCTTGATGGAGAAGAGGATCCTCTCAGAAGTCGGAGGCTCCATCTTGCCCCTCAAGTCAGCGGTGATCACCCAGGTTCCCCTCCGGGCTGGTCGTTGACCTGGACTCCCGTGAAACTCGGGGTGCGGCGTCCAAGGCATCTCGGACATCGAGTCCAAGTCCCTTTCGAAAATCAAGTCCCCACCATTTCCCAAGCTGGTAAAACTTGGTGTTGAGGCTCCGGCTCCATCTGAAAGTGAATTGGATGAGTAAGTTAGAGATGAACAAGTGTGGCAAAATTTTATGTAGATTTACAAGGTAGAGCATGACTTAGAATTTTGGAAAAGGTCTCAAGAGAAGAAAATGAATAAGTTTTTCATAAATATTCACTTTATTTGTTTTTGAAACTCAATTTTTCAGAACGTCCATTCTAATCTAGGGTCTCCTAAGGTCAAACAATGGCTCTGATACCAACTTGTCAACACCCGGATTTTTAAGTCCAGATGCCTATTATGTCATTCATCGCAATCCCAGGATTATTGTTGTTGCGAGACATAACAGTTGATATCATAAGTCATCATTCCTTAGAAACCATCATTGTCTTACAAAAGGGGATCACATGATCCAATATTACACAAATAGTTGATCTATTGATCAACGAACACATAGTAGCGGAAGCGGAAGTGGACTCTAGTTCCACAGGCCAACGCTTGATGTTAGGCGACTCCTAGTTGTGGTAGACGTCCTGCTGGCCGTCATCTTCATATTGCTGCTCCTCTTCATATTCTAGCCATTTGAATAGCCAGGGACACAGCCGTGAGTACTTTAAAGTACTCGCAAACTAATACTAGTGTAAGCACTATCAATTTTAGTAAGGGGGTGCTAAGCTCTAGTTTTATTTGCATAAAGCCAATTTTAGTTCATAAGCATTTCATAAAGACTAATCATATGCTAACTAACTCAAGTGGGAACATTAGTGTCATTCCCACAACTCGGTTGTGTTTCAAATTCAATGTCACCATTCAACCATCCTTTTCAAAAAGAGATCTAATACGGAACAGTATGGCCTTTCCAATTGTCCGTAACCGTGGACACGGCTATTCGAATAGGTTTACACTCTGCAGAGGTTGCACACTTGTGCCACAACATTTGATTACATCCGTCAGAGATAACTCTGAATAATCGTAACTCAGTACGCGGATCATCAACCATAACCTTTCACTTACATCCCTAGTATAGGCACCTCTCCCCATGAGCTTGGCCTCCCAGGTGAAGACAAACCGTCAGCCTGGGAGCACGGGGCTTGGGCCGGACAATTCACCTCATTCACGTCATTTCACATCATTTCACATTTAACGGAGGCAGCCTCGGCATAACCCCTATGACGCTTGTTTAGAGGGAACCCATACTAAGACATATAAACTTCTAGTTAGACCCTACCCATAATCAGGTATTGTGGGGGTACTTGTAAATTGGAATGGTATCGCATCCGAACCCAACCATTAGTTTTTAGCAAATTCACCAAGTCATTCATTTCATTCAAGTCATATTCACCTTCAAACCTTTCAAAGTCATTTCATTTCACAATGTTCCCATCTAGAGTAGTCACTTTTATTTATTTAGCACTAGCCACTAGTCATGAGGGGTGCTAACTAGCTTTGGTTGCCATAGGCTAAGTTTGATGATATTGTTCTACTCTAGACCAAGTGAATCATGAATCAAAAAGTACTTTGATAAAATAAAGCAATAAAACTTGTAGGTAAAAGCTTGTATTAAAAACTGGGATGGGCTTAGTAAACATAAAGTAAAGTGTGGGGGTGCTTTGCTCTTGGGGAGCTTTGCACATTGCAAGAATATTAGCTTGCCTTGAGTGGTGTACTGGTCAAAGTGGTCTTCCTCTCCTTGGAAGTAGACCTCCTCCTCCTCGGTGTATTCCTCGGTACTAGCGTCTAAATACGAATACAATACACACAATCACCACACAAAGCTTAAGTACTAGACTAAGCACACACATGAGTCACTCAAACTAAACTATCATCACAACATGCTTATTATGTGAGTTGACTTTGTTTTATTCTTAAGAAAAATAATTTCCTCTCATTACAAATATTAATTAGGGTTTCTATTTAATTCTTGAGAGAAATAATTTCCTCTCATTGAATCTTATTAAGATTTAATTTCCTCAATTAATAGCATATGACCTAGGTTGACCAAAGTCAACCTCTTCACAAGTATTAATTGGAAAAATGATTTAAATGAGGTGATGCACCTCATGCATTTTAATAACACATGGTAATGATTTAATATCATCAATTAATTTAATATGAGATTTAATTGACCATGGTCTCTACCTCATGTTGACTTAGTTGAGACAAGATTTAAATGAGAGAGAAGCTCTCATACATTTTAATAAATGATGTTACATTTTAAAATGATCTAGAAATAGCCATAGGGCCAATTTTTAAACAAAGCCATGATCATACAAACAACTATGCAATATTTTTACATATTTAGATAGACAATGTGAAATATGATTTTTGAGAGTTGGTTTCAACTTAAAAGCATTTTTATTCAATTTTTAATAATTAATTGAAGTGGAAAAAGGCCCTGCCTTGTTTATTTTGTCACATTTATTCTACAAATAATCTAGGGTTGAGACCAGTGTAGTCTTGTAGATATTTTAACAAGGTTTCCAAATATATAAAATTTGTCAAATTTGGTTTGGTGGATTTTATCCTATTTCATTTTGAAAACAGCATCAGAGAGTATTTTGAGAAATTGGAAAAATTCCAGTTTGAAATAAATGGGCTGGCGGGAAAACCTAACGGCCTACGCGGAGAGGAAAGAAATGGGCCGGCCCACGGTGCGTCTAGCGCAGCGAGCCGCTGACAGTGGGGGCCACACGTCGGTGTGTTTTTAACACACCGAATCGGTGCAGAAGGGGAGCCGTTGGATTAGACGAGGGGATCGGACGAACGCAGCGTCGTCGTCTCCGGCGAGAAAAGGAGACAGCAGCGGCGCAGGTAGGTCGACGGCTCACCGTGGTGTGGCGAGGCTGGCGAGTGCGGAGGCGACGTTGTCGAGGAGAGGAAGCCGATGGTAGCAGTGGCGTCGCTGAGGGTGGCTCCTTCTCCGGCGATCTTCTCGGCACCTCCGCGGGCTCCGGCGATGCAATTGGCGGCGGCTGGCTAATCGAGTAGGGCGAAGGTGAGCAGGCTCGATGAGGAGGGAGGAGTGGTGGTGTGCTTGGATTGAGAGGAGGCTCCCATAGCGGCGAGGCGTGGCGTCGGGCGGCGTGAAGTCATCGTCGGCGACGCGGCGCAGGGCGATGGTGGTGACGTGTGTGAGGCGACGTGTCAGTGCGGTGACGTGGTGCGTGATTGCGGTGAAAACGAGGTGGCGCTCGTCGCAATCCCGGCAGCGCCGGTGTCCGTGGCGGACGTCGGCGAGCGTGGCGAGTGCACGGCGTTCCCGCGGGCCAGTGGCCATGTCTGCCGCGTTGCTGGTGATATCGTGACGTTTGGCACAAAGAGACAGGCGGAGGTCAACGGGAGGGTGGCGCGTCGACGTGGCCGGGCGCGTCTGCGGCGCTCGCCATGCGTGCTCGGCGCGTGTGCATGCCTGGGCGCGTCGGCGTCACGTTCTGGCGTGTCGGTGCACCGATTGTCGAGGGCCGTGTCTAGCGTGCTCGGGGAGTGTGAGGAGCGAGTGTGACACGGTGGTGCACGATGGAGAGGGCCAGGAGGAGATGGCATGGTGAGGTCATGCCATGCCACGGCATGGCATGGTTTTGGTCAATGGTGATGATGGCATACCATAGCTTGTCCATTCTGCTTGGAAAGGTCAGAGAGGTCAAAGAGGTACTACGGATGACCTAATGTCGATGGTTGAGGCTAAGAACGGCTGGACATTGCATTGCATGGAGTTGGCAGATTTGTGCTCTCCAAGTGTTTGATGAAATGCCCGCAAGAACAAAAGTTTGGAATTTTTGGATGAAATTTGGTGGGTTTGAATTGAATAATATTTGCCGTAGAATGGTGGTGGTGGTGGTGGTACAAATGGTGTTGAAATGCAAAATCACAAAATGCATATGATCTACATTTTGTAATCTGGTTCCAACTTTGCTTGATCATCATTTGAATTGGAGAAGAATTTGCAGGGGTTGTTTTGGGCAAAGTTGATCACTTTTATGTTGTCTTGGATGAGGTGCAAAGATTGGGAAAAGTTTAGTTTAGAAAACTTCCAAACCAGGGGCTCAAAGAGGGCATCTGGTTATAATTGTCACAAGTGACCATAATTGCATGTGAGTTGTTTTTTAATTCAAACTTGGTTCAATTTGAGTTTCCTTGATTCTAAAAGTGTTAATAAGTGTTTAGTATCCATTTACAACTAATGGTGCAAGCCATATGGCCTAGGTTAAGTATTTGCAAATTTGGCCATATCCTTATGTGAGTGTGTGTGAGGTTTTTTCTCTTTTCCTTCTTCTTTTATTTTCCTTGAGTTTGATTGATCAAGTGATCAAGTGATGAGGGTTTTGGCACATTGGCACACACACAAACAATCATCATGGCAATCTGCACACTTAGCACAAAAGAAAATATGAGTATATGCATAGCACTTGTGTTGTGAAAAAGTTTTTGTTGGTTCTCAAATTTGGTATTTGGAAACTCTCTTTATCTCTTTATTAAAATTTGGGATGTTACATGTCTTCTTATTTAAGAAATTCGGGACTTGGTCAAACTTGGGATCCTCCATATCCTCAACGACTTCATCCTCGGGAGGATTGACATAGCGAGACTCAACTTCGGGTTCTCTCGCTTATCCCTAAAATCCTACAAGATTACTCGGTTCCGACCGATCGCTCGATCAATCTGGTTTTCAAGATTGTCTCCAAAGCCTTGAACCAAGCTTGACCCCATCGCCAGCATTATCAGCCCCAATCAAGCTGCGTTTATCAAGGGAAGATTTATTCTTGATGGGGTCCTTGCTCGCATGAGATCGTACATGAGTTAAAAGTTAAGAAGCAAGGGTGCCTTCTGTTAAAATTGGACTTCGAAAGCGTGGCCGCGTCAACTGGAATTTCTGCAAGAGGTGCTCGGGCAAAGGGCTTTGACGCTGCGTGGTCCATCGCATTTCGCAGCTGGTCATGGGAGGCCAAACGGCGATTTCTATCAACGGAGAAGTGGGCCTTCTTCAGAAACAAGAGAGGGGTAAGACAAGGGGACCCCCTTTCACCTGTTTGTTTAACTTCATGGCGGAGGCGTTGTCCATTATTCTCACCTCAAACAGCTGCGGCGGGGCACATTCTTGGGGTGGTGCCTCACTTGATCCGGGTGGGATCGACACGCGTGAAGCACACGTCCGTTGGGAACCCCAAGTCGAAGGTGTGATGCGTATAGAAGCAAGTTTCCTCGGTATGAAACCAAGGTTATCGAACCAGTGGGAGTCAAGGAACACGTGAAGGTTGTTGGTGGAGGAGTGTAGTGCGGCGCAACACCATGAAACATGCGCCAACGTGGAACTGCACAACACAATCAAGATACTTTGCCCCAACGTAAGTGAGGTTGTCAATCTCAGGCTTGCTGAAAAAAGGATTAAACGTATAGTGTGGAAGATGATGTTTGTTTGCAAAGAACAGTAGAGAACAATGATTGCAGTAGATTGTATTCAGATGTAAAAGAATGGACCGGGGTCCACAGTTTACTAGTGGTGTCTCTCCAATAAGATAAATAACATGCTGGGTGAACAAATTACAGGCGGGCAATTGACAAATAAAGATTCAATACATATCATGATGATCACTATGAGATTTAATCAGGGCATTACGACAAAGAACATAGACCGCCATCCAACATGCATCTATGCCTAAATAGTCCACCTTCAGGTTAGCATCTGCACCCCTTCTAGTATTAAGTTGCAAACAACAGACAATTGCATTAAGTATGGTGCGTAATGTAATCAACACAAATATCCTTAGACAAAGCATTGATGTTTTATCCCTAGTAGCAACAGCACATCCACAACCTTAGAACTTTCTGTCACTGTCCCAGATTCAATGGAGGCATGAACCCACTATCGAGCATAAATACCCCCTCTTGGAGTTACAAGTATCAACTTGGCCAGAGCCTCTACTAGCAACGGAGAGCATGAAAGAACATAAACAACACATATATGATAGATTGATAATCAACTTGACATAATATTCTATATTCATCGGATCCCGCCAAACACAACATGTAGCATTACAAATAGATGATCTTGATCATGTTAGGCAGCTCACAAGATCTAAACATGATAGCACAAGAGGAGAAGACAACCATCTAGCTACTCACGCATCAATCCGGAGGCGGGCATGATGATGTAGAGCCCTCCGGTGATGATTCCCTCTCCAGCAGGGTACCGGAGGCGATCTCCTGAATCCCCGAGATGGGATTGGCGGCTGCGGCATCTCTGGAAGTATTTCCGTATCGTGGCTCTCGATGGGGGTTTCGCGACGAAGGCTATAAGTAGGCGGAAGGGTAGGGTTGGAGGGCACAGAGGGCCCCACCACCATAGCGCGGCCAAGGGCCGGCCGTGCCGCCCTATGGTCTCGGCCCCTCGTGGCCCCACGTATCCTCCGGTCTTCTAGAAGCTTCGTGGAAAAATAAGACCCTGGGCGTTGATTTCGTCCAATTCCGAGAATATTTCCTTTGTAGGAATTCTGAAACCAAAAACAGCAGAAAACAGGGCGCTTCGGCATCTTGTTAATAGGTTAGTGCCGGAAAATGCATAATAATGATGTAAAGTATGTATAAAACATGTGAGTATTGTCATAAAAGTAGCATGGAACATAAGAAATTATAGATACTTTGGAGACGTATCAAGCATCCCCAAGCTTAGTTCCTACTCGCCCTCGAGTAGGTAAACGATAACAACAAATAATTTCTGAAGTGACATGCTACCAACATAATCTTGATCAACATTATTGTAAAGCATATGAGATGAATGGAGTGATTGAAGCAATAGATTGCTAACAAAGAGATAATGACTAAACAACTGAATCATATAGCAAAACTTTTCATGAATAGTACGTTTCAAGACAAGTATCAAAAGACTTGCATATATAAGAGCTAACTCATAAAGAAATAGATTCAAAGTAGAAGGCATTGAAGCAACACAAAGGATGATTAAGTTTCAGCAATTGCTTTCAACTTGTAACATGTATATCTCATGGATAATTGTCAACATAAAGTAATATAACAAGTGCAATAAGTAAACATGTAAGAATAAATGCACACAGTTAACACAAGTGTTTGCTTCTAAGATAGAAAGAAGTAGGTAAACTGACTCAATATAAAGTAAAAGAATGGCCCTTCACAGAGGGAAGCATGGATTACTTTTTTTGTGCTAGAGCTTTTTTTTTGAAAACATAGAAACAATTTTGTCAACGGTAGTAATAATTCATATGTGTTATGCATAATACTTCCTACAAGTTGCAAGCCTCATGCATAGAATACCAATAGTGCCCGCACCTTGTCCTAATTAGCTTGGATTTACATGGATTATCATTGCATAACATATGTTTCAACCAAGTGTCACAAAGGGGTACCTCTATGCCTGTACAAAGGTCCAAGGAGATCAATCGCATTTGATTTCTCGTTTTTAATAGATCTCAACTTAGGACATCCATACCGGGACAACATAGACAACAGATAATGGACTCCTCTTTAATGCATAAGCATTCAACAACAGATAATATTCTCATAAGAGATTGAGGATGAATGTCCAAACTGAAAACTTCCACCATGATACATGGCTTTGGTTAGCGGCCCAATGTTCTTCTCTAACATATGCATACTCAAACCATTTGATCATGATAAATCACCCTTACTTCAGACAAGACGAACATGCATAGCATCTCACATGATATCCAACAAAGGTAAAAAGTTGATGGCGTCCCCAGAAACATGGTTACCGCTCAACAAGCAACTTATAAGAACTAAGACACATAGCTACATATTCATCACCACAATAGTTTTTAAGCTATTTTCCCATGAGCTATATATTGCAAAGACAAAGGAATGAAATTTTAAAGGTAGCACTCAAGTAATTTACTTTGGAATGGCAGAAAAATACCACATAGTAGGTAGATATGGTGGACACAAATGGCATGGGTTTTGGCTCAAGGTGTTTGGATGCACGAGAAGCATTTCCTCTCAGTACAAGGTTTAGGCTAGCAAGGTTGTTTGAAGCAAACACAAGTATGAACAGGTACAGCAAAACTTACACAAGAACATATTGCAAGCATTATAAGACTCTACACTGTCTTCCTTGTTGTTCAAACACTTTTAGAAAATATCTAGACCTTAGAGAGACCAATCATGCAAACCAAATTTCAACAAGCTCTACGGTAGTTCTCCACTAATAGATTAAACTACATGATGCAAGAGCTTAAACATGATCTATGAGAGCTCAAAACAATTGCCAAGTATCAAGTTATTCCAAACCATATGAAGCATTTTCTGATTCCAACCAAATAGCAATCAACGAAGCAATTTTCAGCCTTCGCCATGAACATTAAAGCATCACTACTAGGAAAAGGCCTAGCCGTAAGACTGCCAGCAGTGGCGCACCATGGATGCCGTGCGCCACTACTACTTAGCAGTGGCGCACCACGAAACGGTGGGCCACTGTTACAAAAGTAGTAGTGGCGCACCCTGATCTAGGTGCGCCATAACTAAGTGCTGACAGGAGGCCAGCTCCTCCCCCAACCTAGTAGTGGCGCACGTCTTCGTGGTGCGCCACTGCTTAGTTTCTTACCTATGGCGCACGTTGTGGTGGTGCGCCACTGCTAGGAGGTGTCCAGAGCCCCTTTAGAGGTGATAGGCTTAGCAATGGCGCACTGCAGTGGTGCGCCACTGCTAAATAGCTTACCTATGGCGCATGGCTTGGAGGTGCGCCACTGCTAGGAGGTGGCCAGAGAGCCCCTTTAGAGATGAGAGGCTTAGCAGTGGCGCATTGCATTGGTGCGCCACTGCTACATAGCTTACCTATGGCGCATGGCATGAGGTGCGCCACAGCTAGGAGGTGGCCAGGACCCCTTTAGTGATAAGAGGCTTAGTAGTGGCGCACCAGTCAGCAGTGCGCCATTGCTATGTCACCCTAGCAGTGGCGCACGACTAGGTGGTGCGCCACTGCTAACCTGGGACCATTTCCTGCTTTTCACCCACCACTCACATGTGCCACCCACTTTCCCCAAACACTCTTCCACCACCACCTCCCACCAAATCTGGATCTGGTCGTGTTGCCCCTCCTTCCCACCTCATTTTCACCTCTTCATTCACCAAAATTAAGTTGGTAAACTTAAATTTTCTTCATAGGTAAGTAATGGTGAAGCTCTCTTAGCTCAATACCCTACTCAATCTCAACTTTTCACCTCATCCAACACTCTAGGTCTCGTCGTATCGGTAACTTTGTTGGTTTTATGCTTTGTGTGTGACCGGTTCCGATCGTCTTGCACACACACGTGTGTGTGCACATATGTTATGTGAAGCTCATGTGTTGTGCGCATGCGCGAAAAGCGTCTCTATCACGTGCATGTGTGTTGTATGCGAAGCCTCTCCACACATGTGTTGTATATGCGAAGCCTCCACACATGTGTTGCATGCATGTTTTTGTTTGCAGGGATTTGAAATGCGATGGAGTTGCCAATATTTTGCCGAAATGTTGATTCATTTCCGTTTCGGCGAATAGTGGGCATACTACGCATATACATATGTCCTATTTTTAGGGAAGGTCATGCCAAAATTTTCTTTTGGTATGCTAAGATATCCATTTTCTCTATACCCGCAGGCGACCATGGTCCGCATGATGAGCGAAGGCGTTGTGGCTAGGTTTTTGAAAGCTGCGACGGCCGAGATGATTAGAAATAACCAAAAGGAGATAAGATGTCCGTGTCGAAGATGCAAGCTGACGAGCCTTATGGACCCTAAAGCCGATATGGTACGGGACCACCTTCTCGTGCGTGGTTTCATGGATGGCTATCGGTGGGAAGGCGACGAAGATGATTATGAATTTGTCCATGGGATTTCAACAAGAAATAAGGAAGGTGGTGAGCACCATGTAGAAGTTCCCGGACATGATCAGGATGTAGAAGATCCCGGCCATGATCATGATCACAATGTAGGAGATCATGGACCCGATGATATGGAAGATCAAGATGGAGGACCCGATGATGAAGATCATGAAGATGAAGACGATGGACCATCGTCGATGGACTGGGTGCAGGACCCTTATCTTCAAGAGCTGCTTCTCAAGCAGACGAGTAACGCAAGGGATGCCGCCCGAGAGAAAGCCAAGATGGATCAACTGGAGGTAGACGCGGTTACTCCATTGTATGAAGGATGCAGGCCGGAGGATACCCGCCTGAAAGTAACGCTCATGGCACTGGAGATGAAGGTAAAGCACAAAATGACCGACACATCCTTCAACGACAACATGTCAAGAAGGCACGTTGAAGGTTGATGGTCGCGAAATGTGATGCGGCGCAACACCAGGGATTCCGGCGCCAACTAGGAACCTGCACAAACACAACAAAGTACTTTGCCCCAACGAAACAAGTGAGGTTGTCAATCTCACCGGCTTAACAAAGGATTAAACGTATCGAGTGGAAGATGTTTGCAAAGAAAACAGTAAAACAAGTAGATTGTATGCTATGTAAAGAATAGGACCGGGGTCCACAGTTCACTAGAGGTGTCTCTCCCATAAGATAAAAGCATGTTGGGTGAACAAATTACAGTCGGGCAATTGACAAATAGAGAAGGGCATAACAATGCATATACATGATATGATAAATATAGTGAGATTTAATTGGGCATTACGACAAAGAACATAGACCGCCATCCAACTGCATCTATGCCTAAAAAGTCCACCTTCAGGTTATCGTCCGAACCCCCTCCGGTATTAAGTTGCAAAGCAACAGACAATTGCATTAAGTATGGTGCGTAATGTAATCAATAACTACATCCTTAGACATAGCATCAATGTTTTATCCCTAGTGGCAACAACACATCACAACCTTAGAACTTTCTGTCACTGTCCCAGGTATCAATGAAGGCATGAACCCACTATCGAGCATAATTACTCCCTCTTGGAGTTAAGAGTAAAAACTTGGCCAGAGCCTCTACTAATAACGGAGAGCATGCAAGATCATAAACAACACATGAACAATAGATTGATAATCACCATAATCATAGTACTCTCTATCCATCGGATCCCGACAAACACAACATATAGAATTACATATAGATGATCTTGATCATGTTAGGCAGCTCACAAGATCCAACAATGAAGCACAACAAGGAGAAGACGACCATCTAGCTACTGCTATGGACCCATGGTCCAGGGGTGACTACTCACTCATCACTCCGGAGGCGACCATGGCGGTGTAGAGTCCTCCGGAGATGAATCCCCTCTCGGCGGGTCGGAGGCGATCTCCTGAATCCCCGAGATGGGATTCGCGGCGGCGGCGTCTCGTAAGGTTTTCCGTATCGTGGCTCTCGGTCTGGGGGTTTCGCGACGGAGGCTTTAAGTAGGCGGAAGGTCAACGCGGGGGCCACACGAGGGGCCCAGGGGGCAGGGCCGCCAAGCCCTAGGCCGGCCAACCCCTGGCTGCCTCGTGGCCCCACTTCGTTAGGTCTTCGGTCTTCTGGAAGCTTCGTGCAAAAATAGGACCCTGGGAAAGTTTCGTCCAATTCCGAGAATATTTCTTTACTAGGATTTCTGAAACCAAAAACAGCAGAAAACAGCAACTGGCTCTTCGGCATCTTGTTAATAGGTTAGTTCCGGAAAATGCATAAATATGACATATAATGTGCATAAAACATGTAGGTATCATCAATAAAGTAGCATGGAACATAAGAAATTATCGATACGTTGGAGACGTATCAGCATCCCCAAGCTTAGTTCTGCTCGTCCCGAGCAGGTAAAACGATAACAAAGATAATTTCTGAAGTGACATGCCATCATAATCTTGATCATACTATTTGTAAACATATGTAATGAATGCAGCGATCAAAGCAAAGGTAATGACATGAGTAAACAACTGAATCATATAGCAAAGACTTTTCATGAATAGTACTTCAAGACAAGCATCAATAAGTCTTGCATAAGAGTTAACTCGTAAAGCAATAAATCAAAGTAAAGGTGTTGAAGCAACACATAGGAAGATTAAGTTTCAGCGGTTGCTTTCAACTTGTAACATGTATATCTCATGGATATTGTCAACATAAAGTAATATAACAAGTGCAATATGCAAGTATGTAGGAATCAATGCACAGTTCACACAAGTGTTTGCTTCTTAAGGTGGAAGGAGATAGGTAAACTGACTCAACAATAAAAGTAAAAGAATGGTCCTTCAATGAGGAAAGCATCGATTGCTGTATTTGTGCTAGAGCTTTTATTTTGAAAACATGAAACAATTTTGTCAACGGTAGTAATAAAGCATATGAGTTATGAAAATTATATCTTACAAGTTGCAAGCCTCACGCATAGTATACTAATAGTGCCCGCACCTCGTCCTACTTAACTTGGACTACCGGATCTTTGCATGCCATGTTTCAACCAAGTGTCACAAAGGGGTACCTCCATGCCGCCTGTACAAAGGTCCAAGGAGAATGCTCGCATTTCGGATTTCTCGCTTTTGATTATTCTCAACTTAGACATCCATACCGGGACAACATGGACAACAGATAATGGACTCCTCTTTAATGCATAAGCATGTAGCAAAGTTATTATTCTCATATGAGGTTGAGGATATATGTCCAAAACTGAAACTTCCACCATGGTTCATGGCTTTAGTTAGCGGCCCAATGTTCTTCTCTAACAATTTTGCATGCTCCAACCACTAAAATGATAGACCTTCAGACAAGACGGACATGCATAGCAACTCACATGATATTCAACAATAGTTGATGGCGTTCCCCAGAAGCATGGTTATCGCACAACAAGCAACTTAATAAAATATAAAGTGCATAAGTACATATTCAATACTACGATAGTTTTTAAGGCTATTTTGTCCCATGAGCTATATATTGCAAAGGTGAATGATGGAATTTTAAAGGTAGCACTCAAGCAATTTACTTTGGAATGGCGGGTAAATACCATGTAGTAGGTAGGTATGGTGGACACAAATGGCATAGTAGTTGGCTCAAGGATTTTGGATGCATGAGAAGTATTCCCTCTCGATACAAGGTTTAGGCTAGCAAGGTTATTTGAAGCAAACTCAAGGATGAACAAGTGCAGCAAGACTCACATAAAAGACATATTGTAAACATTATAAGACTCTACACTGTCTTCCTTGTTGTTCAAAACTCAATACTAGATATTATCTAGACCTTAGAGAAACCAATTATGCAAATCAAATTTTAGCAAGCTCTATGTATTTCTTCATTAATGGGTGCAAAGCATATGATGCAAGAGCTTAAACATGAGCACAACAATTGCAAAGTATCACATTATCCAAGACATTTTAGAATTACTACATGTAGCATTTTTCAATTCCAACCATATAACAATTTAACGAAGAAGAAACTTCGCCATGAACATTATGAGTAAAGCCTAAGGACACATGTGTCCATATGCAACAGCGGAGCGTGTCTCTCTCCCACAAAGTGAATGCTAGGATCCATCTTATTCAAACAAAAACAAAAACGAAAACAAACCGACGCTCCAAGCAAAGAATACAAGATGTGATTGAATAAAAATATAGTTTCAGGGGAGGAACCTGATGATGTTGTCGATGAAGAAGGGGATGCCTTGGGCATCCCCAAGCTTAGACGCTTGAGTCTTCTTAAAATATGCAGGGATGAACCACGGGGGCATCCCCAAGCTTAGAGCTTTCACTCCTCTTGATCTTAGTATATCATTCTCCTCTCTTGACCCTTGAAAACTTCCTTCACACCAAACTTCAAGCAAACTCATTAGAGGGTTAGTGCATCATTAATAATTCACACATTCAGAGGTGACACAATCATTCTTTTCACTTCTGGACATTGCATAATGCTACTGGACATTAATGGATCAAAGAAATAAATCCAACATAGCAAAAGAGGCAATGCGAAATAAAAGGCAGAATCTGTCAAAAACAGAACAGTCCGTAAAGACGAATTTATAAATGGCACCAGACTTGCTCAAATGGAAAAACTCAAAACTAATGAAAGTTGCGTACATATCTGAGGATCACGCTCGTAAATTGGCAGATTTTTTCGAATTTTCTACAGAGAATTATGCCCAGATTCGTGACAGACAGCAATGCTGTTTCTGCGCAGCGATCCCAAATATAACATCAACTTTGACATAGAAACTTTACTTGGCACAAAAACATGATAAGGAGAGGTTGCTACAGTAGTAAACAACTTCCAAGACTCAATAAAACAAAAAATTGCTGTAGGTAAAAACATGGGTTGTCTCCCATAAGCGCTTTTCTTTAACGCCTTTCAGCTAGGCGCAGAAAGTACAAATCAAGTAACATCGAGAGTAGAAGCATCAACATCATAGCTTGTTCTAATAATAGAATCAAAAGGCAACTTCATTCTCTTTCTAGGGAAGTGTTCCATACCTTTCTTGAGAGGAAATTGATATTTAATATTACCTTCCCTCATATCAATAACAGCACCAACAGTTCGAAGAAAAGGTCTTCCCAACACAATTGGACAAGATGCATTGCATTCGATATCCAAGACAACAAAATCAACGGGGACAAGGTTATTGTTAACCGTAATATGCACATTATCAATCCTCCCCAAAGGTTTCTTTTTAACATTATCGGCAAGATTAACATCCAAATAACAATTCTTCAATGGTGGCAAGTCAAGCATATCATAAATCTTTTTGGCATAACAGAAATACTTGCACCAAGATCACATAAGGCATTACATTCAAAGTCATTGAATTTCATTTTAATGATGGGCTCCCAACCATCTTCTAACTTTCTAGGAATAGAAGTTTCAAGTTTTAGTTTCTCTTCTCTAGCTTTTATGAGAGCATTTGTAATATGTTTTGTAAAGGCTAAATTTATAGCACTAGCATTAGGACTTTTAGCAAGTTTTTGTAAGAACTTTATAACTTCAGAGATGTGACAATCATCAAAATCTAAATCATTATGAGCTACAGCAATGGGATCATTATTCCCAAGCAGCAGTTTCAGCAGTTTTAGCAATTTCAGGCAGTTTTGTACGCTTTGCACTAGGAGTAGAAACATTGCCAACACCAATTATTTTACCATTGATAGTAGGAGGTGTAGCAACATGTGAGGAATTAGCATTACTAGTGGTGGTAATAGTCCAAACTTTAGCTACATTATTCTCTTTAGCTAGTTTTTCATTTTCTTCTCTATCCCACCTAGCACGCAACTCAGCCATTAATCTTATATTCTCATTAATTCTAACTTGGATGGCATTTGCTGTAGTAGTAATCTTATTATCAAGATCATCAGGTTTAGCAGCCATTTTATTAATTAAAGAAGATTGTGATGCAGACATGTATGAGATTCGGGTTTCAGCATTTGAAATTTTAGTTTGCAGACCAGAAATCTCCCTATTCAAGTTTTCAAGTTGATTTCCTATATTTTTCAACAAGGTAGATTGTTCATTCATAGTTTTAGTAAACAATTGATTTTGCTCATATTGTGATTGCATAAAGTTTTTAGTGGATCTTTCAATTTCTAACATCCTTTCCTCATATCTACCATAAGTATTACCATAGTTGTTCCTATAAGCATTGTTGTTGAAATTATTATTTTTAATGAAATTCACATCAACATTTTCTTCTTGAGCAACCAATGAAGCTAAAGGAACATTATTTGGATCAACATTAGATCTACCATTCACAAGCATAGACATAATCGCATCAATCTTATCACTCAAGGAAGAGGTTTCTTCAACAGAATTTACCTTCTTACCTTGTGGAGCTCTTTCCGTGTGCCATTCAGAGTAATTTATCATCATATCATCAAGAAGTTTTGTAGCCGCCCCCAATGTGATGGACATAAAAGTACCTCCAGCAGCTGAATCCAATAAATTCCGCGAAGAAAAATTTAGTCCTGCATAGAAGGTTTGGATGATCATCCAAGTAGTCAGTCCATGGGTTGGGCAATTCTTTACCAAAGTTTTCATTCTCTCCCATGCTTGAGCAACATGTTCAGTATCAAATTGTTTAAAATTCATTATGCTACTTCTCAAAGAAATAATTTTAGCGGGAGGATAATATCTACCAATAAAAGCATCCTTGCATTTAGTCCATGAATCAATACTATTCTTAGGCAAAGATAGCAACCAATCTTTAGCTCTTCCTCTTAATGAGAAAGGAAACACTTTCAATTTAATAATATCACCATCTACATCTTTATACTTTTGCATTTCACAAAGTTCAACAAAATTATTGAGATGGGCAGCAGCATCATCAGAACTAGCACCAGAAAATTGTTCTCTCATGACTAGATTTAGTAAAGCAGGTTTAATTTCAAAGAATTCTGCTGTAGTAGCAGGTGGAGCAATAGGTGTGCATAGGAAATCATTATTATTTGCATTTGTGAAGTCACACAACTTAGTATTTTCATGGTTGGCCATTTTAGCAACAGTAAATAAAGCAAACTAGATAAAGTAAATGCGAGTAACTAATTTTTTTGTGTTTTTGATATAGCAAACAAGATAGCAAATAAAGTAAAACTAGCAACTAATTTTTTGTGTTTTGATTTAGTGCAGCAAACAAAGTAGTAAATAAAATAAAGCAAGACAAAAACAAAGTAAAGAGATTGAGAAGTGGAGACTCCCCTTGCAGCGTGTCTTGATCTCCCGGCAACGGCGCCAGAAAAAGAGCTTGATGGCGTGTAACTCACACGTTCGTTGGGAACCCCAAGAGGAAGGTATGATGCGCACAGTAGCAAGTTTTCCTCGAAAGAAACCAAGGTTTAATCGAACCAGGAGGAGCCAAGAAGCACGTTGAAGGTTGATGGTCGCGAAATGTGATGCGGCGCAACACCAGGGATTCCGCGCCAACTAGGAACCTGCACAACACAACCAAAGTACTTTGCCCCAACGAAACAGTGAGGTTGTCAATCTCACCGGCTTGCTGTAACAAAGGATTAAACGTATCGAGTGGAAGATGTTTGCAAAGAAAACAGTAAAACAAGTAGATTGTATGCTATGTAAAGAATAGGACCGGGGTCCACAGTTCACTAGAGGTGTCTCTCCCATAAGATAAAAGCATGTTGGGTGAACAAATTACAGTCGGGCAATTGACAAATAGAGAAGGGCATAACAATGCATATACATGATATGATAAATATAGTGAGATTTAATTGGGCATTACGACAAAGAACATAGACCGCCATCCAACTGCATCTATGCCTAAAAAGTCCACCTTCAGGTTATCGTCCGAACCCCCTCCAGTATTAAGTTGCAAAGCAACAGACAATTGCATTAAGTATGGTGCGTAATGTAATCAATAACTACATCCTTAGACATAGCATCAATGTTTTATCCCTAGTGGCAACAACACATCACAACCTTAGAACTTTCTGTCACTGTCCCAGGTATCAATGAAGGCATGAACCCACTATCGAGCATAATTACTCCCTCTTGGAGTTAAGAGTAAAAACTTGGCCAGAGCCTCTACTAATAACGGAGAGCATGCAAGATCATAAACAACACATGAACAATAGATTGATAATCACCATAATCATAGTACTCTCTATCCATCGGATCCCGACAAACACAACATATAGAATTACATATAGATGATCTTGATCATGTTAGGCAGCTCACAAGATCCAACAATGAAGCACAACAAGGAGAAGACGACCATCTAGCTACTGCTATGGACCCATGGTCCAGGGTGAACTACTCACTCATCACTCCGGAGGCGACCATGGCGGTGTAGAGTCCTCCGGGAGATGAATCCCCTCTCCGGCAGGGTGCCGGAGGCGATCTCCGAATCCCCGAGATGGGATTCGCGGCGGCGGCGTCTCTGTAAGGTTTTCCGTATCGTGGCTCTCGGTCTGGGGGTTTCGCGACGGAGGCTTTAAGTAGGCGGAAGGTCAACGCGGGGGCCACACGAGGGGCCCAGGGGGCAGGGCCGCGCGGCCAAGCCCTAGGCCGCGCGGCCACCCCCTGGCTGCCTCGTGGCCCCACTTCGTTAGGTCTTCGGTCTTCTGGAAGCTTCGTGCAAAAATAGGACCCTGGGCGAAAGTTTCGTCCAATTCCGAGAATATTTCTTTACTAGGATTTCTGAAACCAGCAGAAAACAGCAACTGGCTCTTCGGCATCTTGTTAATAGGTTAGTTCCAGAAAATGCATAAATATGACATATAATGTGCATAAAACATGTAGGTATCATCAATAAAGTAGCATGGAACATAAGAAATTATCGATACGTTGGAGACGTATCAGCAGGCCGGAGGATACCCGCCTGAAAGTAACGCTCATGGCTCTGCAGATGAAGGTAAAGCACAAAATGACCGACACATCCTTCAACGACAACATGTCATTCTGGCACGAACGTCTTCCCAAAGGTAACACGTGTCCGACTAGTATCGAGGAGGCCAAGAAAATCGTGTGTCCTCTGGATTTACCGCATGTGAAATATCATGTGTGCTTGAACGATTGCATCATTTATCGGAACGAGCACGCGGAGTGTACCATATGTCCGGAGTGCGGCGTCAGTCGGTACAAGAAGGGGAAGAAAGCTCCTCGGAAGGTGGTGTGGTACTTTCCGATCACTCCTCGTCTGCAGCGGTATTTCGCGGATCCTAAGCAAGCAAAGCTAATGCGCTGGCACGCGGAGATGAGGAAGGGAGAAGATGACGTTGATGATCCGAAGAAAAAGAAAAAGGACAGGATGTTGAGACACCCTTCGGATGCTAGCCAGTGGAATGCGTTGAACCTCGAGTACCCAGAATTTGGGGACGATCCTAGGAACATAAGGCTGGGCGCGAGCACCGATGGAGTCAATCCGTTTGGCAGCCAGAGCAGCACGCATAGCACATGGCCCGTGTTTGTGTGGATGTACAACCTCCCCCCTGGTTGTGCATGAAGAGGAAGTACATTCAAATGAGTATGCTAATTGAAGGGCCGAAACAACCAGGGAACGACATCAATCTGTATATGGGGCTTCTGAAAGAGGAGCTAGCCACGCTATGGGACGCGCCTGCCAATACGTGGGACGCCGCCGCGGAAGAATATTTCCCTATGAGAGCCGCGCTGCTCACGACGGTGCACGACTTTCTCGGTTACGGATATGTCGCGGGGCAGGTGGTCCACGGATTCAATGCATGCGTCAGGTGCATGGATGACACAACGTACCGCCAGCTAGATAGAGATCCGGGGTCCTCGAAAACGGTGTTCATGGGACATCGAAGGTGGCTTCGCGACGAAGACCCATGGAGGAAACGCAAGGATCTGTTCGATGGTCAAGACGAACCCCGAAGACGGCCACGTACGAGAAGCGGCGAGCAAATAGACGAGCTATTGAAAAATTGGAAAGAGTGCCCACCGCCGGGGAAGAAGCGAAAGGCGCCGGAGCCGCTGCTCAAGGTATGGAAGACGAGGTCTGTTTTCTGGGACTTGCCGTACTGGAAGATCTTACGTGTGCCTCACAGCCTTGATGTCATGCACATCACGAAGAACGTGTGCGAGAGTCTGCTTGGTACCCTCCTCAACATGCCAGAGAGGACCAAAGATGGGCCGAAAGCAAGGTACGACTTGCTATCAATTGGGATCAGGGAGGAGCTTCACGCGGGACGCCCTAATGATGATGATGATGATGATGATAATGACGATGATGAGGCGGAGGACACGCAAAGTCGTCGCAAGGGCAAAAAGGCCAAGAAGATCGAATATTACTGCCCCCCGCGTGCTTCACTCTAAGTCAGAAGGAGATCGAGCAGTTTTTCGACTGTCTCCTAGGAGTAAAACTTCCCTACGGGTACGCGGGGAAGATAAGCAGGTACCTAGACAAAGCGAAGCAGAGGTTCAGCGGGATGAAGTCTCACGACTGTCACGTGCTGATGACGCAAATACTTCCGGTTGCAATCCGTGGGATCATGGACGCGCACGTCCGTGAAACGCTTTTTGGCCTATGCAACTTTTTCGACGTCATCTCTCGGAAGTCTGTTGGCGTGAGGCAACTTAGAAGGCTACAGGAAGAGATCGTGGTGATACTGTGCGAGCTTGAGATGTACTTCCCGCCCGCTTTCTTCGACGTTATGGTGCATCTGCTGGTACATATCGTGGAGGATATCATCCAACTGGGGCCGACGTTCCTGCACAGCATGATGCCGTTCGAAAGGATGAATGGTGTCATCAAAGGGTACGTTCGCAACAGGGCACGTCCAGACGGAAGCATAGCCAATGGCTTTCTGACCGAAGAGTGCATCTCCTTCTGCACGAGTTATCTAGAAATCGAGAACCCCGTTGGCCTGCCCGTAAACAGGCATCTCGGGAAGCTCGCTGGATGGGGTCACCGCGACGGTAGCCGCGAAATGCATGTCGACTTCAAGGGTCGAATCGCCGACTTTGAAAGAGCAAACCTAGTCGCGCTACAACACATAGACGTGGTCGATCCTTGGGTGGTAGAGCACAAAACCTTCATCGCAAAGACGTACAGTGATCAGGGCCAACAGAGGACGGACGGAGATATAATCAAAGAGCACAACTCAACCTTCACGCGGTGGTTCAAGGACAAGATGCTGACGTACCCTATAGACGAGGATTCTTCTGCGGAAGAAAAACTCATATTCGCCTTGTCACAGGGCGCCGAACACAACCTGATGACATTTCAGGCGTACGATATCAACGGCTACACATTCTACACCGAGGAAAAGGACATGAAGAGCGATTATCAGAACTCCGGGGTAACGATGGAGTCCTACACCGGTGACGTCAAGCAGAGATACTACGGAAAGATCGAGGAGATCTGGGAGCTGAGCTACGCCGGAGAGAATGTGCCAATGTTCCGTGTCAGGTGGGCCAAGAACGTCATAAAAGAAGACCGACATTTCACCACCATGGTTATACCCGAAGCCAAATCCAAGACAGCGGGCGCAAAGGTCACCGCGAAATATGAGCCATGGGTACTAGCTTCCCAAGTGGACCAATGCTTCTTCATTACCGACCCGCAAAAGCCCAGCCGTGTTGTCGTGAGGAGAGGCAAAAGGAGCATCATCGGAATGGATGGAGCAGCCAACGAGCTAGACTTTGACCAGTACGGCGATCCGAAGATGGAAGATGACGACGACGATGATGAAGAACCATACACAACAAGAAGAAGCAGGACCACCCTACCTAAAGGCCGTCCATTCAAGAGAAGAAGTCTAGGAGTTCCGGGGCTAAATTATTCAACCGCGAGAAAGAAGGGCAAGAAGATTGTGAAAAGATAATTATGTATCATTTTCTTGTATGAATAATGGTTGTCATATTGTTAATCTACACATTGTACCGATCAAAATAGACATATAATTTATATTTTTGGATATTTTCTAGATTCTATAGTATTTTAAATATTCTACATAATTATAATTATTTATGCCTTTATTTTGGTGTATTATGCTATTTATTATAGTGTTAAATCAATTTAATAAAAAAGTGAAAAAAATTGGGGCCGCCAGGGTTCGAACCTGGCCGGCTAGGGTAAACCAAACAGGGGGAGCTAGCCATTACGGTACAGTGCGATTCTTGTCAACTGTAGGTGTCTCGCTCGTTTTACCTAAACCTAAAGAGGCAGTGGCGCACCCCTAGAGGTGCGCTATTGCTAAGCGATAGTGGCGCACGCCTAGACGTGCGCCATTGCTAAGGGATTCGGGGACTTAGAAAAATCCCCGTTCGCTCTTCCCCGTCCACCTCTTCTTCCTCGATGCGCCCTCTTCTTCCTCGCATCGCGCCCTCCTCTCCGCCGGCCACCTCTCCTCGCCCGACGACGCCACCTCCCCGGCGACACGAGCGACCACACCCGGCGCCCTCCTCTCTCGCCACCCGCGACGCCCTCCTCTGCATCTTCACGCCCGATCCCTCGATTCCCCTCCTCCCACCGCGGCGGATCCCCTTGATTCCCCTCCTCCTGGTGCCTCTCCCCATTCACCACTCCTCTCCGGTGCTTCTCTGGTTGCTGCTGCCGTGCTGCTGCTCCTTCCTCTCATCCGGTGCTTGCTGCTCCTCCTCCTCCTCATCCTGCTGTTAGTTGCTAGGTTGCTTCTTGCTAGGTGCTTGCTGCTGCTGCTAGGTGTTGTTGCTAGGTATTGCTAGGTTTAGGTACTTTAGGTTGCTGGCTGCTGCTGCTAGGTCTTGCTGCTTGCTAGATTTTTAATATTTCTGTTGCTCATGATGGATTTTTAATATTACTGCTTGCTGCTGCTCATAATGGAAATGTTCTCTGTTAATTAGCTACTAGCTACTAGCTAATGTTCTCTAAAAATTTGGAAATGAAAATTTCGAAATGTTCTCTGTTGACAGTAGGTTTAGTGGTTTGAAAATTTGGAAATGTTCTAGGTTGAAATGGAAATTTGGAAATGTTCTCTCTTGACAGTAGGTTTAGTGGTTTGAAAATTTGTAAATGTTCTCTGTTGAAATGGAAATTTGTATATGTTCTCTCTTGACAGTAGGTTTAGTGGTTTGAAAATTTGGCTGATCAAAGAACTTCATGGTAAATATGTAGTAGGTTTAGCAGCTGAAAAATTTGAATGCACCAACCAATTACCCAAAAATTCAAGATGAGGAGAAAGATGGTCAATATATTTCTCTGTTTAAGATATTTTACATTGATATATCAAGCAGTATTGAGTGAATATATGACTCTGTTGTGTAATAAATAACATTACATAAGGAAAATCCTGAATAGCTAATGATTATTGAACTTTATGAATGTCAAGATTAACCCTGTCAGCAATTATGTGAATTTCTTCTTTTAACAAGATTAAGTGGTGGAGGTGCTGCTGCTAGCATATTAGTGCTAGGTGCTGCTGCTAGCATGCATATTAGTGCTAGGTGCAGTTCTGCCATCATAGTAGCAACTGTAGCTCTTTTATTTTCAGAGTTCAAAGCTTACTAACTTTTTATTTTAAACATTTGCAAGGCTGAGACTTGAGCACCTAACCGCTACGCGCGCCTTGGAGCAGGAGCAGGAGAAGCACGCTGCTTGCCGCCATCACCGTCGCCGCAGGTGAGGCCCTTCTCCCCTCCCTCCCTCTCTGAACTAGTGTTGTGTCTGTATGAGCATCAGCACTCCTACTGCTGTTAAGCTAGAATGTAGAGAGTGAGAGAGCAGAGCTAGGTTGCTTGGTTGCTGCTGCAGCTGCTGCTAGGTTGCTTGCTTGCTTGATGCTGCTGCTGCTTGCTAGGGCTGTAAAATTGGGTATTTTTTGCTTGTTGCTGCTGCTAGGTTGTTAGCTTGCTTGCTGCTGCTAGGTTGTTAGGTTGCTGTTAGTTGCTAGGTTGTTAGTTGCTTGCTTGCTTGTTGCTGCTGCTAGGTTGTTAGCTTAAAGTTTACTGACTTTTTATTTTGAACATTTGCAAGGCTGAGACTTGGAGCAGGAGCAGGACAAGCACGCCGCCGTCGCCCTCAACTGCTAACGCCGCTGCAGAAGACCGCCGCCGCATCCTCCAAGGTTGCTTGCTTGCTGTTGATGCATGCTGCTAGCTGCTGCTGCTTGCTTGCTTGTTGTTGCATGCTGCTAGCTGCTGCTAGCTTCTGCTTGCTTTTGCTGTTGATGCATGCTGCTAGCTGCTGCTAGCTTCTGCTAGTTTGTTGCTGGTGTGAATGTGGTGGTATCAACATTTCTGTCGTGCACCTATATATTGTCATATTCTTGTGCAGGGATCGACAGAGTTGCCCATTATCGCCGAAATGTTGATTCATTTCCGTTTCGGCGAAAATGGGGCACTCATATGTCCATAAATTAGCATAGGTCATGCCCAATTTTTCCGTGAAATCTTGCGCTAATTTTATGCATTTTTTCCTACTTAGTTCGAACATGGCCAACAACGAAGAGGCCGGCGGCAGCGGTAGCAAGCCATTCTGGATGCTAACCGATGAAATGGAGGTGATGGAGTCACAACCTCGCCGCGACGACGGCGAGGATGATGGCACCGATCCAGAGTACCGAGCGGATGATGCCGCCGAGGATGACACCACTGATGGTGCCGCCGAGGATGACACCACGGATGGTGCCGCCGAGGATGACACCGGCGCACCGAAGAAGCTACGGAGGGAGCGTCGCCCGAATGTGCTCAGCACCGTGAAGCAGGCATTCACCGAAGTGAACGATAGTGGGCATCCAACGGCGCCCCCTAATTTAGTCAAAGGGTACTCTGCCCAACTCGGGTGCATCCTCCGGAGCACGGTCTCGATCAACACCGAGAACCTCAGGCATCCTGACCGAGCGAATTTGCGCACCCTCCTCTTCAAGAAGCTGCACGAACGATACGAGTTCCCGGTGGACTGCTCAGAAAAGCGTCTCATGCGGAACAAAGTGCACAATGCCGCCCTCACGAAGATGAGCACCGCCCTCGCTAGTTGGAGGAACCGAGTGAAGAAAATGATTAATAGTGGTGCGAGTTACGACAAGATCAAGGAGTCAAATCCCTCGATCACCGAGCAAGACTACGCTGATTTCAAGATCAAGTGCGAGAGCGAGTCAACGTCGGATTCTAGTCAGTGGGGGAAGGACATGCGAAAACTGAACTTAGGCACCCACAAACTAGGTCCTGGCGGTTTTAGGGTGGCGCAACCGAAATGGGACGCCGCGGATGAGGAGCGTGTGAAGAACGGCCTCGAGCCCCTCTTCTCGCAATACAAAAACAAGCAAACCAGGAACTTTCTCCTGGCCCGGTACCGTATTGACCCGAAAACAAAGGAGCTCACCACCACTCCGGAGGTGAAGGAGTTTGAGGCTCTTCTGGTAAGGAATGCACCCGCTTAATTAGCTCCATTATGGTTGCATTCTTATTGATGAATCCAAATTTCTAAATGGTTCATGCATGTTCCTCCCGTAGGCTAAGGAGATCGCTGCGGAAAGTGAAAAGGAAGCTAGTAGCGGCGCGGGGTCCACGAGCTCCTCGCAGTGTGCCCCTTGGGATAACCCTTTAAATAGGGCGTTGAATGCCCACAAGAAGAGGGATCCATTGAGTAAGCCGACGTCGGCCGGTCGTGTGGTCGGCGAAGGATGCTCTATGAAATGGTCAGAATACTATAAGTCGGGGAAAAAGGAGAAAAAGGCCACCATCGATGAGAAGGAGGTCGCACATCTCAAGGCACAAGTTGCGCAGATCCCGACATTGGTCGAGGAGCAAGTGCGGCAACAAGTGCAACAAATCGTGGAGACCCAACAGAGGACGCAACGACAGCAAGTGGAGGACCAAGTGGGCACGACGCTTAGCTCCATCATCCCTACCTTGGTTGCCGGTCTTGACGAGTGGTATAGGGGAGGAAAAAAGGGGCCTCCCCCGGTTCCCAGTTTCACGGGCAGCAACTCCCACAACGTGGAGCCATCGGTGAGTCCGCAGGCGGCAACAATGGTGTCTCCGGCGGCGCCAACATTGGTGGCTCCGGCGGCGCCAACCTTGGTGGCTCCGGCGGTGATACGTCTCCAACGTATCGATAATTTCTTATGTTCCATGCTACTTTATTGATGATATCTACATGTTTTATACACATTGTATGTCATATTTATGCATTTTGGAACTAACCTATTAACAAGATGCCGAAGTGCCAGTTCCTGTTTTCTGCTGTTTTTGGTTTCAGAAATCCTAGTAACGAAATATTCTCGGAATTGGACGAAATCAACGCCCAGGTTCCTATTTTCCCACGAAGCTTCCAGAACACCGGGAAGGACCAGAGGGGGGCCACAGGCCCACCAGGAGGGTGGCCGGCGCGGCCTAAGGTTGGCCCGCGCCGCCTTACCCCCGCCGCCTCTTCGACCTTCGCGCCGCCTCTTCGCCTATATAAAGCCCGCGAAAACCCTTAGGAGAGAGCCACGATACGAGAAAAGTTCCGGAGCCGCCGCCATCGCGAAGCCAAGATCGGGGGACAGGAGTCTCTGTTCCGGCACCTGCCGGAGGGGGAAGTGCCCCCGGCTTCTCCATCGACACCGCTGCCATCTCCACCGCCATCTTCATCACCGCTGCTCCCATGAGGAGGGAGTAGTTCTCCATTGAGGCTCGGGGCTGTACCGGTAGCTATGTGGTTAATCTCTCTCCTATGTAATTCAATACAATGATCTCATGAGCTGCCTTACATGATTGAGATTCATATGAGTTTTGTATCACTACTATCTATGTGCTACTCTAGCAAAGTTATTAAAGTAGTTCTATTCCTCCTGCATGTGTGCAAAGGTGACAGTGCGTGCACCGTGTTAGTACTTGGTTTATGCTATGATCATGATCTCTTGTAGATTGCGAAGTTAACTATTGCTATGATAATATTGATGTGATCTATTCCTCCTACATATGCATGAAGGTGACAGTGTGCATGCTATGCTAGTACTTGGTTTAGTCGTTTTGATCTATCTTACACTTAAGGTTACTTAAACATGAGCATTATTGTGGAGCTTGTTAACTCCGGCATTGAGGGTTCGTGTAATCCTACGCAATGTGTTCATCATCCAACAAAAGTGTAGAGTATGCATTTATCTATTCTGTTATGTGATCAATGTTGAGAGTGTCCACTAGTGAAAGTGTAATCCCTAGGCCTTGTCCCTAAATACTGCTGAGTTACTACTGCTTGTTTACTTTGTGTTACTACTGCTGCAATACTACCACCATCAACTACACGCCAGCAAGCTATTTTCTGGCACCGTTGCTACTGCTTATATATATTCATACCACCTGTATTTCACTATCTCTTCGCCGAACTAGTGCACCTATTTGGTGTGTTGGGGACACAAGAGACTTCTTGCTTTGTGGTTGCAGGGTTGCATGAGAGGGATATCTTTGACCTCTTCCTCCCGAGTTCGATAAACCTTGGGTGATCCACTTAAGGGAAAACTTGCTGCTGTTCTACAAACCTCTGCTCTTGGAGGCCCAACACTGTCTACAGGAAAGGAGGGGGAACGTAGACATCAAGCTAATTTTCTGGCGCCGTTGCGGGGAGGAAAGGTAAAAGGTACTCACACTCCGGACCTCGGCTACTAAGCTATTTTCCGGCGCCGTTGTAAGTACTCAAAGCTATTTCCTTTAGACTCTGCAATTGCGACATTTGGTTTCTTGTTTACACTAGTTAGGCATAATGGAAAACAACAAAAATATGAGAGATCTTTATGAACTTTATCTTGAATTAGGACATGATGTGTTTGAAGAGAGAATTAAAAAACCCATGGAACTTTATATGCATGATAATGGGAATGTTATTAGTATGAATGCTTTGAACACCATTGTTGCTAATGCTATGGAAAATTCTAAGCTTGGGGAAGCCGGCTTTGATGAGCATGATATTTTTAGTCCCCCAAGCATTGAGGAGAAAATTTACTTTGATGATACTTTGCCTCCTATTTATGATGATTATAATGATAGTAGTCTTTTGTTACCACCTGTTATGGAGGATAAATTTGATTATGATTACAATATACCTCCTATATTTGATAGCTACTTTGTTGAATTTGCTCCCACTACAACTAATAAAATTGACTATGCTTATGTTGGGAGTAGTAATTATTTTATGCATGAGACTCATGATAAGAATGCTTTATGTGATAGTTATATTGTTGAGTTTGCTCATGATGCTACTGAAAGTTATTATGGGAGAGGAAAATATGGTTGTAAAAATTTTCATGTTACTAAAACACCTCTCTATGTGCTGAAATTTTTGAAGCTACACTTGTTTTATCTTCCTATGCTTGTTACTTTGCTCTTCATGAACTTGTTTATTTACAAGATTCTTATGCATAGGAAGCATGTTAGACTTAAATGTGTTTTGAATTTGCCTCTTGATGCTCTCTTTTGCTTCAACTTCTATTTCTTGCGAGTGCATCATTAAAACTGCTGAGCCCATCTTAATGGCTATAAAGAAAGAACTTCTTGGGAGATAACCCATGTGTTATTTTGCTACAGTACTTTGTTTTATATTTGTGTCTTGGAAGTTGTTTACTACTGTAGCAACCTCTCCTTATCATGTTTTTGTGCCAAGTAAAGTTTCTATGTCAAAGTTGATGTTATATTTGGGATTGCTGCGCAGAAACAGCATTGCTGTCTGTCACGAATCTGGGCCTATTTCTCTGTAGAAAATTCGAAAAAATCTGCCAATTTACGAGCGTGATCCTCAGATATGTACGCAACTTTCATTAGTTTTGAGTTTTTCCATTTGAGCAAGTCTGGTGCCATTTATAAATTCGTCTTTACGGACTGTTCTGTTTTTGACAGATTCTGCCTTTTATTTCGCATTGCCGCTTTTGTTAAGTTGAATGAGTTTCTTTGTTCCATTAACTTTCAGAAGTTTTGTGCAATGTCCAGAAGTGTTAAGAATGATTGTGTCACCTCTGAACATGTGAATTTTCATTATGCACTAACCCTCTAATGAGTTTGCTTGAAGTTTGGTGTGTCAGAAGTTTTCAAGGGTCAATAGAAGAGGGTGATATAATGTGATCGAGAAGAGTGAAAGGTCTAAGCTTGGGGATGCCCCGGTGGTTCATCCCTGCATATTTCAAGAAGACTCAAGCATCTAAGCTTGGGGATGCCCAAGGCATCCCCTTCTTCATCGACAACTTATCAGGTTTCTTCTAGTGAAACTATATTTTTATTCATCACATCCTATGTATTTTACTTGGAGCGTCTGTGTGCTTTTATTTTTGTTTTTGTTTTGTTATTTTCATTCTCTGAATAAGTTCATCCTTGTGTGGGAGAGAGACACGCTCCGCTGGTTCGTATGAACACATGTGTTCTTAGCTCATAATATTCATGGCGAAGTTTCCTCTTCGTTAAATTGTTATATGGTTGGAATTGGAAAATGCTACATGTAGTAATTGCTATAATGTCTTGGGTAATGTGATACTTGGCAATTGTTGTGCTCATGTTTAAGCTCTTGCATCATATACTTTGCACCCATTAATGAAGAAATACATAGAGCATGCTAAAATTTGGTTTGCATAATTGGTCTCTCTAAGGTCTAGATAATTTCTAGTATTGAGTTTGAACAACAAGGAAGACGGTGTAGAGTCTTATAATGTTTACAATATGTCTTTTATGTGAGTCTTGCTGCACTTGTTCATCCTTGAGTTTGCTTCAAATAACCTTGCTAGCCTAAACCTTGTATCGAGAGGGAATACTTCTCATGCATCCAAAATCCTTGAGCCAACTACTATGCCATTTGTGTCCACCATACCTACCTACTACATGGTATTTCTCCGCCATTCCAAAGTAAATTGCTTGAGTGCTACCTTTAAAATTCCATCATTCACCTTTGCAATATATAGCTCATGGGACAAAATAGCCTTAAAAACTATCGTAGTATTGAATATGTACTTATGCACTTTATATTTTATTAAGTTGCTTGTTGTGCGATAACCATGCTTCTGGGGAACGCCATCAACTATTGTTGAATATCGTGTGAGTTGCTATGCATGTCCGTCTTGTCTGAAGGATCTATCATTTTAGTGGTTGGAGCATGCAAAATTGTTAGAGAAGAACATTGGGCCGCTAACTAAAGCCATGAATCATGGTTGAAGTTTCAGTTTTGGACATATATCCTCAATCTCATATGAGAATAATAATCATTGCTACATGCTTATGCATTTAAGAGGAGTCCATTATCTGTTGTCCATGTTGTCCCGGTATGGATGTCTAAGTTGAGAATAATCAAAAGCGAGAAATCCGAAATGCGAGCATTCTCCTTAGACCTTTGTACAGGCGGCATGGAGGTACCCCTTTGTGACACTTGGTTGAAACATGGCATGCAAAGATCCGGTAGTCCAAGCTAAGTAGGACGAGGTGCGGGCACTATTAGTATACTATGCATGAGGCTTGCAACTTGTAAGATATAATTTTCATAACTCATATGCTTTATTACTACCGTTGACAAAATTGTTTCATGTTTTCAAAATAAAAGCTCTAGCACAAATACAGCAATCGATGCTTTCCTCTTTGAAGGACCTTTCTTTTACTTTTATTGTTGAGTCAGTTTACCTATCTCCTTCCACCTCAAGAAGCAAACACTTGTGTGAACTGTGCATTGATTCCTACATACTTGCATATTGCATTTGTTATATTACTTTATGTTGACAATATCCATGAGATATACATGTTATAAGTTGAAAGCAACCGCTGAAACTTAATCTTCCTATGTGTTGCTTCAATGCCTCTACTTTGAATTATTGCTTTATGAGTTAACTCTTATGCAAGACTTATTGATGCTTGTCTTTAAGTACTATTCATGAAAAGTCCTTGCTTTATGATTCAGTTGTTTACTCATGTCATTACCATTGTTTTGATCGCTGCATTCATTACATATGTTTACAATATGATCAAGTTTATGATGGCATGTCACTTAAGAAATTATCTTTGTTATCGTTTTACCTGCTCGGGACGAGCAGAACTAAGCTTGGGGATGCTGATACGTCTCCAACGTATCGATAATTTCTTATGTTCCATGCTACTTTATTGATGATATCTACATGTTTTATACACATTGTATGTCATATTTATGCATTTTCTGGAACTAACCTATTAACAAGATGCCGAAGTGCCGGTTCTGTTTTTGTTTTGGTTTCAGAAATCCTAGTAACGAAATATTCTCGGAATTGGACGAAATCAACGCCCGGTTCCTATTTTTCCACGAAGCTTCGAACACCGGGAAGGACAGGAGGGGGCCACAGGCCCACCAGGAGGGTGGCCGCGCGGCCTAGGGTTGGCCGCGCCCACCCCCCAGCCGCCTCTTCGACCTTCGCGCCGCCTCTTCGCCTATATAAAGCCCCGCCGAAAACCCTTAGGGAGAGAGCCACGATACGAGAAAAGTTCCGAGCCGCCGCCATCGCGAAGCCAAGATCTGGGGACAGGAGTCTCGTTCGGCACCCGGGAGCGGGGAAGTGCCCCGGAAGGCTTCTCCATCGACACCGCTGCCATCTCCACCGCCATCTTCATCACGCTGCTGCTCCATGAGGAGGGAGTAGTTCTCCATTGAGGCTCGGGGCTGTACCGGTAGCTATGTGGTTAATCTCTCTCCTATGTAATTCAATACAATGATCTCATGAGCTGCCTTACATGATTGAGATTCATATGAGTTTTGTATCACTACTATCTATGTGCTACTCTAGCAAAGTTATTAAAGTAGTTCTATTCCTCCTGCATGTGTGCAAAGGTGACAGTGCGTGCACCGTGTTAGTACTTGGTTTATGCTATGATCATGATCTCTTGTAGATTGCGAAGTTAACTATTGCTATGATAATATTGATGTGATCTATTCCTCCTACATATGCATGAAGGTGACAGTGTGCATGCTATGCTAGTACTTGGTTTAGTCGTTTTGATCTATCTTACACTTAAGGTTACTTAAACATGAGCATTATTGTGGAGCTTGTTAACTCCGGCATTGAGGGTTCGTGTAATCCTACGCAATGTGTTCATCATCCAACAAAAGTGTAGAGTATGCATTTATCTATTCTGTTATGTGATGTTGAGAGTGTCCACTAGTGAAAGTGTAATCCCTAGGCCTTGTCCCTAAATACTGCTGAGTTACTACTGCTTGTTTACTGTTTTACTGTGTTACTACTGCTGCAATACTACCACCAACTACTGCACGCCAAGCTATTTTCTGCACCGTTGCTCTGCTTATATATATTCATACCACCTGTATTTCACTATCTCTTCGCCGAACTAGTGCACCTATTTGGTGTGTTGGGGACACAAGAGACTTCTTGCTTTGTGGTTGCAGGGTTGCATGAGAGGGATATCTTTGACCTCTTCCTCCCTGAGTTCGATAAACCTTGGGTGATCCACTTAAGGAAAACTTGCTGCTGTTCTACAAACCTCGCACTTGGAGGCTCCGACGGCGCCAACCTTGGTGGCTCCGGCGGCGCCAACCTTGGTGTCTCCCGCGGCGCCAACGTTGGTGTCTCCCGCGGCGCCATTACTTCAGCTCAATGCACCCGTCGCTGCGGATAATACGCCGCCCGGCACCGCGCCAACAAGCGGCCACTCCATCAGTTGCACGCCCGCCGCCGGCGGTGCCTCGACCTTAGCCGAGCTGGACGCCATCACGGTAACCAACCCTCGGCCAATGACTTCCATATCCTTGCCTTTGACTAGCTAGCCATCCCTAACGCCAACATGTTTTCCGCAGAGCTCCGCCGTCGACGTCCCATGCACTCTCCTGCACTTTGTGAACGGCGAGTTGATCGATGTTGCCAAGGCCACCATCGTTCAACCGAGCAACCGCCAGTTCCACGGTAGACCCATGCAACCCGACGTGTATAGGATTCAACTGGTTCGGGTGCTTAGCGGCTACGACGACGTGGTACCTCCCTTTCAACCCCATGGTGCCGACGAAGATGAGGTCCTTACCCTCCAGCATTGCTTCAATTGGTCCATGGTTTGGCCAAAGAGCCAGATTCGTTTGGGGGCGAGGGGCACCACCCCACAGACAACACCCCCAGCCCTGCCGGCGCCAAGCCATGGCAAGACCACCCCAACGGTGCCGCCATCAGCTGATGAGGACATGCAGATGGCACAGGATGAGGACATGCAGATGGCACAGGATCCGAACGATGGTCCGTACGAGGACAGTACGTTTGCCAACCTTGACTGCAACTTCGATTTTGGGGTGGACTACGATCTCAGTAGCCAACCCTCTCAAGCTGCCGCCGAGGGGAAAACCTATTGCAACAAGCGGCGCCTATTCAGTTCTCAGGAGACGCCTCCAGCTGCCGACTTCACCGAGACTCAGCCGAAAGCCGGGGTGAGAAGTGTTATCAGTCCTAACACACTGAAGAAGGCTTGCGCAGAGGAGAATGCAGTCCCAGTAAATACGAAGCCGAAGGGACGGAAAAGAAAGAAGAAGGACGACAAGTCTGCCAGCCAGCCGGCACCTATCCGTGCTCAGGACGGGCCACCAGTGCCCAAGAATATCGAGGCGAGGGTGCATGTGTCGGGTGAGCGGATGCTAATTAAAAGATTGTACGATGCTGCACCCGGTCCTATGCGATCTCTGGTTGACGGTATTCAGTTTATGGAGGAGCGGCGTATCAGGGAGAGAGATCATGGATACCCGGTGTATATTGCCAAGGTGCCCTCGGGCCATGGCTTTGTCGATAGTGGCTTCGCGGAGAAGATCTTCCTGCGGTATGATGACATCTTCGCCATGCTGAACAGTTATCCGCTGCACTACACCTTCATTCGCCTATACTCGCTCAGCAAGGCGATGCGGATCATTAGACACAACATCCCGGACATCGCGATAGCCGACCCCTTCTACATGCGTGCCGTCCACTTGGCCACCGCCGGAGACCGGGCAGTCGCGAGTGGATACCTCAAAGACTTCTTTCTAGCGCACCAGAAGAAGTGTAACATCCTCCTGCCTGTATTTCCCGAGTAAGTCACCCCCTCACCGTACCGGTCTTAACTCGTGATTTATTTAGATTTCAATCGTCATGTTCTTAAACATTATGTCTTCTACGCAGAGACAAAACCTGCACACTCATCTCCATAACCCCGAAACATTCCGTGGCCACATACCTCGATGCGGACGGTAAGTCAACCACGGACTACACGAATGTCAAGGCCGTACTTGATGATGCTCTCAATGGCTACGTCAAAGCGAAAGGCAACATGCAGAGGCCAAATATTAGGTACGGGAAGCATGTGTTCAAGCACCAAACAAAGTTTCCCTGCGTCAAGAAGCCGCCTTCTAGTAACAAGGATGCCTACTACGCCCTCTATCACATGGATAAGTACATACGGGACCAGCAGCAGCTTACGCTACCTGAGCATCTCAGAGACTGGGCCAACAAATTGGCGCGGGTCCCTGACGACGGCATCAAGCAAGACTTCTTCCGCATCCAAGTAGAGTTTTGTGAAATCATCCATCAAGATGTCATTAGAAGCGCGGGGGAGTTCTACGCCGGCCATCAGCCGTCAAACAGTGACATAGACACGATGCTCCAAATGCAGGGTGACGACTACCGCTCATGGATGTGCTTGAAGAAAGGCGGCGGTTTTATCCACGCTCCGAGTGGAAAGTCTTGATGTGCGAGCCTAGTTATGTAGTTGTGTGAACTAAAGACGTGATTGCATGTGTTGTAATAAACTTTATCCAGCACACTTTACTTGCTATTAATTACTAGTTCGGCTATGTTTGTGAACTTATATATATGGCTCTGTCGTTTTCCACACTTGATTTGGTCGTTAATTTTGTTTGCATATGCCGATGATTAGAATGGTTGGTCATCCGTACACTTGGGGATGGCGTGAGCGAGCCTGGTGTGATGGCACAAATATCCATGTCTTGTGCATCCTACCTGGCCTCGCTAACGCCATCCCTAAATGTTAATATTTTGACCGACAAAGTATGAGGCATTCCATTTAGTTCATACTAGCTACTTATCTTCTTATTTGAGTTGGCACTTCTTAATTGCATTGGCCGATGATTAGAATGGTTGGTCACTTGTACACTCCGGGGTGTCGCTAGTGAGCCTGGTGTGATGGCACAAATATCAATCTCTTGTGCATCCTACCTGGCCTCGCTAACGCCATCCCGGGATGTTCATATTTGTTTCGACCGACAAAGTATGAGGCCCTTGTCATTCTTCCATTTGCTTTCGCACCATTGGCCGATGATTAGAATGTTTGGTCACCTATACGCCGCAATATACTTTGTAGACGGGCCCCCCTTTCCCCGGCCGCCGTTCGTTGAACGAGTCCTTGACGAGACAACAACGCCGACATGTCTCTTCGGCGCAGAACCACGCCAGTCCAGCCGTCTCCCTTGTGGCCGTGTCTAATGGGCTCTGCGCTTTTCTCCATGGCCGGACCACGATTGGACTCACCGGGGAAATACTGATAATCGCCATCACCACTATCGTCAGAGTCCACAGGTGTAGAGTACTTTGCAGCAGATGCCGCTTTTCTTCTCTCGCCGTCCCTGAACGAGTCCTTGATGCAAAGACCGTGCCGGCCTCTGGGCAGGCCGGCACGGTCTTTGCATCAAAGACTCGTTCACTGCACGGCAAGGGAAGAAAAGTGGCATCTGCTGCAAACTGCTATGCTCCTGTGGAGTCTGGCGATAGTGTTGATGGCGATTATCATTATTCCCCCGGTGAGTCCAATCGTGGTCCGGCCATGCAGAAGAGCGCAGGAGACGCGGCCAGAAGGGACGCGGCTGGGTCTGCCGTGGTTCTGCGCCGGAGAGGCAGATCAGCGTTGTTGTGTCGTTAAGGACCCGTTCACGGAACGGCGGCCGGGGAAAGGGGGCCCTTCTGCAAAGTATACTGCGGTGTATACTGCAACTATGGTTTCTGACCATAGTATTTGTGTTGACCAATAATGTATGAGGCCCTTGTCATTCTTCCATTTGCTTTGGTATCTCAAAATGCCGATGATTAGAATGTTCGGTCAACTGTACACTCCGTGGTGACGTAAGTGAGCCTGGTGTGATGGCACAAATAACAATCTCTTGTCCATCCTACCTGGCCTCGCTTACGCCATCACGGAATGTTAATATTTGTTCCGACCAGCAAAATATGAGGCATTCCATTTAGTTCATACTAGCTACTTGTCTCTTATTTGAATTGGTACTTCTTAATTGCATTGGCCGATGATTATAATGGTTGGTCAACTCTCTGGGAAGGGGCAAGTGAACCTGGTGCGATGACACAAGTATCAATCTCTTGTGCATCCTACTTGGTTTCACTTACCCCTTCGCGGAATGTTAATATTTGTTCCGACCAACAATGTATGAGGCATATGCTATTTAGTTGATACCACTTGGCTCTTTCTTCCATTTTAGTGCCGATGATTAGAATGTTCGGTCAACTGTACACTCCGGGGTGTCGCTAGTGAGCCTGGTGTGATGGCACAAATATCAATCTCTTGTGCATCCTACCTGGCCTCACTAACGCCATCCCGGGATGTTCATATTTGTTTCGACCGACAAAGTATGAGGCCCTTGTCATTCTTCCATTTGCTTTGGTATCTCAAAATGCCGATGATTAGAATGTTTGGTCACCTATACACTTGGGGGAGGGGTCAGTGAACCTGGTGCAATGACACAAGTATCAATCTCTTGTGCATCCTACTTGGTTTCACTGACCCCTTCCCTAAATGTTGATATTTGTTCCGACCAACAATGTATGAGGCATGCCTTTTAGTTCATACTACTTGGATCGTTTTTGAGTTTGCTCTTATTCGTTGCAAACATCTATGAGCGTGCACTAATGTTTCTTTGGCTTGTTCATATATGTGCAGATATGACGTGGTATGTCGTGTACAAGGGCAAGGTTCCCGGAGTCTACAACGACTGGGAGGAGTGTCGGAGACAGGTTCACCGTTTTAGCGGTAACAGCTACAAAGGGTACACCACTAGAGCGGAGGCCGAAGACAGATACGCACGCTATCTGGCGGGAGAGAGGACGGAGCGGAGGAGGAACCGGATGAAGACCACTTTCATCGGGACGGTGATAGTAGTGACTCTAGCTCTCTTCTATGTGATGCTAGTTTAGATGATCGACCTTGTGTAACCGCCACTAGCTCATTTGTGACTTGTAACACCGTAACACTTGTCTAATATTCGAAATCTTGTGAATCATGGAGGCTAATGTGAAGGACTATGTATTGATGTATTGTGCTGTTGTTCATATGTGTTATATATCCTGTATTTGTGCTGTTATACTGTTCTATATAACCTGTACAAATACCATCTAAAAATGCAAAAAAACGAAATCCTAGCAGTGGCGCCTGGTGGACCATGAGTGGCGCACGGCCACAAAGTAGCAGTGGCGCACTACTCTGGAACCTGTGGCGCACTACTGGCTGATCCCCTTCGAATGTAGCTGTGGCGCACCAAAGCTGCTAGCAATGGCGCACCTCTGATATACAATAGTGGCGCACGTCGACAACCAGCAATAGCGCACCAGCTCGAGGTAACAGTGGCGCACCCCAGGAGGCAGTAGTGGCGCACCAACAACAGGCAGTAGTGGCGCACTGCTGCTCAACAACAGTGGCGCACCCCTTTGGGGTAATAGTGGCGCACCACTAGTCATTTCAATGGCGCACAGTGTAGTGCGCCACTGTTACTTAGGTTAGTTGTGGCGCACCAGTAGTGCGCCACTACTAAAAGTTAGCAGTGGCGTGATAGTAGTGGCGCACCAGCAGTGCGCCACTGAAGGGGAAAAGTGGTGCGCCACTAAAGAGCTTTTTCCTAGTAGTGCATAACTAAGAACGCAAGTGTTCAAATGAAAAAGCGGAGCGTAATATCTCCAATATAAGGATGGTGGGATCCAACTTTATTCAAACCAAAACAAAAATAAAAGCAAACATACGCTCCAAGTAAAGAACATAAGATGTGATGGAATAAAAATATGGGATTTCTATTTTCGTGCCCTCAGGTCCTTAGTTGTACTCAGTTTTCCCCAGCTCCTTAGTTTTTCCTCAGTTTTACCCAAACGTTTGTCTGAAACCCGCAGAAGCAGCTCAGACGGCAGGATTCCCGTTTAGTTGACCGTTCTGTCACGTGTGGGGCCGCGTCGTGTGGGCCCGCGTCGCGTGGGGCTGGTAGAAAGGGACCGCGTGGGACAGGACGAGAAGCGTTTGGTTGCACGTGAGCAGGAGCTGGGTTCTGTCTCTCTCGGCCCAAAATTGGCATTATTAAGTGCACCTTTTTCCCCTCTTTCTCTCTGTCCTTTTCACCAAATTAGTATAAAATCTAGAGAAGCTTGCATTTCTGACTTTCTTCAATTATTTGTGCCTTTTGGCCCTCGTTGTTTGCCCAATATGGCAGCAAATCTAGTACTCCCTCTGGTCCATATGTATGTAGTTAAATCTAGAAGCAAATCTCCAGGATAATGTACGATAAATTCACAGTCATAGTAAATCAAGAAAACTAAGTACGGCCAACAAAATATAGTAGACTAGGGATAGATAATCCCTAGATAATATGGATAGATAATAGGCTGCATACACAGCAGCCAACATAGTAACAGGTTCTTCACAGCACCATCATACTAACATAACAACAAGGGATCCCTAGCTAACAACAAAGGGATCCCAACAACAAACTAGGAGGCAGCAGCAGCAGCACACGTCCAGGACTCCGCCTACCCCATCTGGCTCTGCCTCCACTTGTTGCTCTTGCTCCCCTTGGGAGCCTTGGGCTTGAGCGGAGGCATGCGCCCGGCGGAGATCTCCACCCGCTGCAAGCTGCGGAGGTGCATGCCGAGCGCCCTGTGCTTGGCGCGGAAGGAGTGGACGTTCACCGTCGTGCCGACGTTGGGGAAGGTGTTGCTGATGTTCTCAGCATGCGTGACGAGGCAGTTGAAGTCCGTGGCGCCGAGTCTCCTGGTGCAGAAGGGGCACCTGTACACCTCCTTGGCGAAGTAGGAGATGTACTGGCCGACCTGCAGCCTCCGCAGCACTTGGCGAGTCTTGACGTCCTCCTCCTCTTCGTCGCTGCCGACGTCGCTGCCAGACATCTGATCCATATCAAACAGAAACTAGTGAATGAGTTGCAACGATGACTAACGTACATGATAACAAAGTTAAGAAAAACAGAGTCAGCCTCAGTTAGAGTGGACATGATTATATATCTACAGGGAAGGTGTTAGCGAACTAAAGCTCATGCACAACAGATTTGTACACAGCAATGGTTCGCTGAACCCTCCCTGTAAAAATTTGTGCCCAACCATTCATCATAGGCAAAGAAACAGATTCTAGATCTGAACTAGATCTGAACTTGAACACATTCGAGATTATTTGCAAAATTAAACGGTTGATATCTTTTGATTAGTGCATAAAATAACTGATTGAGATCCCATGATTACTTGCATAAATTAACTGATTGAGATCCAATATTACTTGCATAAATTAACCGAACAGCCGAACCCCAAATCTTAAACGAAATCAAGAAGTGATCAAAGCAAAATGGAATAAAATCGGCGCAAATATTAGCCCAATACTCATCCATCTACAGATCCATCTACACCAGCAAAAATAGGGTTCAAAAAGGAATGGGGAACAAAAAAGGAAGCAAACCGTAGTTACCTCGTTCCATGGGTCCTCCAGGGAGGTGTCGTAGGGGTTCGGGGGCGGGACGTACGGCACGGGGTCGTAGGGGTCCCATCCCGCCGGGATCTGACTGCCACCGGCGGCAGCAGCCTCCGATGCACCGGCGACGGCGGCGGCGGCGTCGTCCGTAGAGGGGACGGCGCCGAAGATGGAGGCGTCGCGCTTCGAGCCAACCTCGACGATGGGATTGGCATTCTCCTTGTCCATCTCTCCGGCGGAGGAAGAGGAAGAGGGAGAGGGAGAGGGTTTTTTGCTTTGGAGAAGATGATGGGACGTGAGAGAGTTGGCGATGCGTGAGCGAGTGAGAGTGACAGAGAGAGTGCGAGGAGGCGTCTATAAAGGCGAGGGGTGGTTAATGCGACCCGCGTCCTACGCGTGCACAGGTGCACGTCTGCACGTCTTGGACTTCTGCAACGCGACACGCGTCCACGATTGCACGTCTCGACTTCTCCACCGCGACCCGCGTCTACGCGTCAACAATTGCACGTGTCCTCGAGTCTAACCCTGGAAATTTAGATATACTCAGGTATACCCTCGAGTCTTATACTAGCATTTTTTGTGTGCTCAATTTTCCCCTCGAGTGCTAATACTGGCTAGTGCAATATACTCAGTTTTACCCTCAAGTGGCTGGTCAACAGAGAGTCAACAAATGGGATTAACTAGTTAAATGAGTCATTTAATGTGCAAAAAAATCCGAAAAAGAGTGGCACTTACTCATGGAGTCTTTACCACAAATTGCCACTTCTCAAATCATAGATAAATCATAGATAAATCAAGTTTTACCACAAATTGCCACTTCTCAAATCACCTAGTAGCTATGAAGGTGCATGGTTTTCCACAATAAGCCCTTCCCAAAACAGCTTCCCCCAAATCATACTTTGTCTAAATGAGGCCACAATTCTCACACTGATGTATATTGGTATTGCAAATAGTTTGAGGTAGGCCAAGATGGGTTTCATTGTACAAAACACGCATTTTCCATTTTTTAAATCTCATATTTGAATCCCTTAGTCTATTTACTACTCAGGTGCCCTTGGTTTCTTGATAGTACTCAGTTTTGCCCTCTCTCTTCACAAATTCTCGCAGACGTGCATCATCGCCCTGATTGGTCTAGCCCATGTCACGCGGATCGTGCCCGCCGACCGTTGATCGTATGATATAGGGAACGGGCAGGATAACCCCTCTCTCTCTGTTGGCGGTTAATTAGCTTCCACCCTCTAAGTATGCTGAAGGGCGGTTTTCTGTATTATTTTTCACGCGCTAAAAATTATAAACTATTTTAGGCGTTACTTTTCACGCAAAAAAATGATAAACCATCAACAATTTGTTGTAGCCATTACTTTTCACGCAAAAAAATGATAAACCATCACCGATTTGTTGTTGCCATTACTTTTCACGCAAAAAATGATAAACCATCAACAATTTGTTGTAGCCATTACTTTTCACGCAAAAAAATGATAAACCATCACCGATTTGTTGTTGCCATTACTTTTCACGCAAAAAATGATAAACCATCAACAATTTGTTGTAGCCATTACTTTTCACGCAAAAAAATATGATAAACCATAACCGATTTGTTGTAGCCATTACTTTTCACGCAAAAAAAATGATAAACCATCACCTAATTTGTTACAAAAGCTGGTTTCAGTGAGACCTAACCAAGTTTGGCATACATGATGGCATACCTATAACAACAAGGAATATCTAAAAGGGAAAGTTTCAGAAAATTTGAAATTTAGGGTGAAAATGATGCCATACATGATGCTGTTTTTCGAGGTTTTGACCTGAAAATCAATTGGGTATTATAAAGGGAAATAAAAAGTTCGAAAAATGTAAAAATGAAACAATCTATCTATCTATGTATAGAAGATCAGCTGTATGAAATTTGAGGTTATTTAGAGAAGGTAGAAAAAATCACCTTGTTAGAAAAGCTGGTTTCAGCGAGACGAAACGGCATGCGCTTAAGCAAAGTGATTTTTTCGAACATCTCCAAATGACCCCAAATTTTCCATACATGATGCCATACGTGTAACAACAAGGAACCCTATCTAAAAAGTGTCAAAAAAGTTTGCCCAACCGTATAGCTCTATCAAAAAGAACCTCACCATGGCGCTAGTATAATTTTGGGATAGTTACAAACTTTCGTTACCTAACCTTCAACATGAAACTTGTTTCAAATTCATTTTGGCCTACGAGAAACAAATCCCAACTTGATTCGAGCACCACAGCCTCCAAACGATGCCGATGCCGATATCGGCATGGTCAGAACGGCTATGCTCGCCGCCACTGCTAGGTCAACGTCGGGATGCACCCTCAATCCCGTCCCCTCATTCGATCACTGACACACCAGAGATACCGCCGAGGCCAATGCCGAACGTACATGCTGATGCCAATGCCGAACATGCATGCACGCCGCTGTGGGCACGGCCACGCCGACCCGCTATGCTGGACGCCACAGACCGCCGCGAGGTCTTTCCCTTCGCCACCACACTCTCCTAGCACCCACCTATACACGCCAGAAAGGAGAGACACTAGTTTTCTCTACATTGCTCGCGTTCGTGTCCGACACGGTCAGTCAAAGTTTTGAGGTGGTCGTCGATGTCGTCGACCATTTCTTCTCTTCTTTGCATGGTTAAACGCGTCTAGTTCATATCTATCTAATGCGTCTGGTCTCGCCTCATGCAGTTCTTTGTGGACGTCGATCTCATCTCGGCACCCCGCATGCCACCTCCTCCGTGCCATCGTTGTAGAGCTCCGTTTAAAAATCTAATCCTACCCGTGTATTGCCCCTTGTATCAGCATCATGGCCCCACTTGTCATTTGATATACCGAAGCCCCACTCGTTCGCGTTTTGGTCAGGGATACAGCGATGCTTACGGTCAAACAAAGATGGATGGTCTGACGTGTCTTTGCAGGCTCTACGTGGCCCCACTAGTCAGAAGATAACGGTCAACCGTCGGGCAACCGGCCGTTACATCACGTGTGATGGTTTCAGACAAACGTTTGGGTAAAACTGAGGAAAAACTAAGGAGCTGGGGAAAACTGAGCACAACTAAGGACCCGAGGGCATGAAAATAGAAATCCCTAAAAATATAGTTTCACTAGAAGTGACCTGATAAGTTGTCGATGAAGAAGGGGATGCCTTGGGCATCCCCAAGCTTAGATGCTTGAGTCTTCTTAAAATATGCAGGGATGAACCACGGGGGCATCCCAAGCTTAGACTTTTCACTCTTCTTGATCATATTGTATCATCCTCTTCTCTTGACCCTTGAAAACTTCCTCCACACCAAACTTAAAGCAAACTCATTAGAGGGTTAGTGCATAATCAAAAATTCATACATTCAGAGGTGACATAATCATTCTTAACACTTCTGGACATTACCCAAGGCTACTGAAATTTAATGGAGCAAAGAAATCCAATCAAACACAGTAAAAGTGGAAATGCGAAATAAAAGGCAAAATCATCAAACAGAACGGTCTAAGACGAATTTTTCGAGGCACTTAGCTTGCTCGGATGGAAAAAAAACTCAAAACTAATGAAAGTTGCGTACATATCTGAGGATCACGCACGTAAATTGGCAGATTTTTTGATTCTTCTACAGAGAGAAGGACGTTTCGTGACGCGACAAATGTTCATGAAATCCAAATCTACCTTCTATCAGAGATTTTACTTGGCACAACAATACAAGAAAATAAAGATAAGGAGAGGTTGCTACAGTAGTAACAACTTCCAAGACACAACAAAACAGTAGCAAAATAAAAACATGGGTTATCTCCCAAGAAGTGCTTTCTTTATAGCCATTAAGATGGGCTCAGCAATTTTAATGATGCTCTCATGAAAATAGAAATGAAGCAAAAGGAGCATCAAGAAGCAAATTCAAAACACATTTAAGCCTAACCCACTTCCTATGAAAAGGAATCTTGTACACAAATAAATTTATGAAGAACAAAGTGACAAGCATAGGAAGATAGAACACGAGTAACTTCAAAATTCTCAACATAAAGAGGGAAACTTAATATTATTAAGATGCATATAACCATGTTTCCCTCTCTCATAATAACTTTCAGTAGCATCATGAACAAACTCAACAATATAACTATCACATGAAACATTCTTATCATGAGCCACATGCATAAAATTATTACTCTCCACATAAGCATAATCATTACTATTAATTGTAGTGGGAGCAAATTCAATAAAATAGCTATCATTATTATTCTCATCACCATAATCATCATATATAGGAGGCATATTGTAATCATAATTAATTTTCTCCTCAATAGTAGGTGGACTGAAAATATCATATTCATCATTGTAATCATCATAAATGGGAGGCAAAGTATCATCAAAGTAAATTTTCTCCTCCATGCTTGGGGGACTAAAAATATCATGCTCCTCAAAACCAGCTTCCCCAAGCTTAAATTCTTCCATAGCTTTAGCAATAATGGTGTTCAAAGAGTTCATGCTAATAACATTGCTACAACTATTTTGCAAACAAAGTTCCATGGGTTTTTTAATTTTCTCTTCAAACACATCATGTCCTAATTCAAGATAAATTTCATAAAGATCTCTAATTTTGTTGTTGTTTTCCATTAAGCCTAACTAGTGAAAATAAAAACAAGAAACAAAAAGATATAATTGTAGAATCTAAAGGAGATACCTTCGAGCACTCACACACCGGCAACAGTGCTAGGAAATAGCTTAGTAGTCGGAAGATGTGAATACCTTTTACCTTACCTCCCCGGCAACGGCGCCAGAAATTTAGCTTGACACGCGTGAAGCACACGTCCGTTGGGAACCCCAAGTGGAAGGTGTGATGCATATAGAAGCAAGTTTCCCTCAGTATGAAACCAAGGTTATCGAACCAGTAGGAGTCAAGGAACACGTGAAGGTTGTTGGTGGAGGAGTGTAGTGCGGCGCAACACCATTGAAACCGGCGCCAACGTGGAACCTGCACAACACAATCAAGATACTTTGCCCCAACATAACAGTGAGGTTGTCAATCTCACCGGCTTGCTGAAAACAAAGGATTAAACGTGTAGTATGGAAGATGATGTTTGTTTGCAAAGAACAGTAGAGAACAATGATTGTAGTAGATTGTATTCAGATGCAAAAGAATGGACCGGGGTCCACATTTCACTAGTGGTGTCTCTCCAATAAGATAAATAACATGCTGGGTGAACAAATTACAGCGGGCAATTGACAAATAAAGATTCAATACATATCATGATGATCACTATGAGATTTAATCAGGGCATTACGACAAAGAACATAGACCGCCATCCAACATGCATCTATGCCTAAATAGTACACCTTCAGTTAGCATCCGCACCTCTTCCAGTATTAAGTTGCAAACAATAGACAATTGCATTAAGTATGATGCGTAATGTAATAAACACAAATATCCTTAGACAAAGCATTGATATTTTATCCCTAGTGGCAACGCACATCCACAACCTTAGAACTTTCTGTCACTGTCCCAGATTCAATGGAGGCATGAACCCACTATCGAGCACAAATACCCCCTCTTGGAGTTACAAGTATCAACTTGGCCAGAGCCTCTACTACACTACTAGGAAAATGGCTATTGGTGGAGGCAAGTGGTGCCGGCGCACCACCTCTGACATGCGCCGGTGGTAATGGTTGCCGGCACCTGCCGCGCCGCGATGAGAGCCTCTGCTTCGCGCCGCAAAAACTTGGCAACGACGGGCTTATTCGGCGGCAGATTGCGCCGGCGAATAATTGGCGGGGGGGTATAGCGCTCCTCTCACTCCACTCTACTCCACTCCTCCACACAAACCCGAGCCTTCTCCCAACCCAGCTCATTTTTGCCCATTTCTATCCCCAATTTCACCAATTTGACCAAACAAAATCATATTTTTTGAGCAAATCTTCCCTTCCTACATGCATCTCCCACATCCCCCTATGTAGATCTAGATCTAATATCCCGCATTGACCGCTCAATCTAGATCTAGATCTAGAAAGTCGGCTTCCATACGCCATTGTCGCGGCGCTTCGTCTCGATCTCATCGACGAATATATCAAACAAATAGGTGATTAATGAACAAATTAAGGAATGAAATCGACGTATGTTGGACATTTGAAGCAAAGCTAGCTCTCGTGTGTGGCATATATATATGTTGTGCTTGTGCTTGTGTGTGTGTTGGCGTTGAAAATGAGTTGCCAACGTTGCGCCGAAATGTTGATTCTTCAAGTTTCCGTTTCGGCACATTTCTGGCGCTCCTATGTCCTACCGTGTAGGAAGGTCATGCCGAAATTTTCCGTGAAAACTACCGACGGATGCATGGTTCTAATCAATTATGTAATCTTACCATGCAGGCGAGAATGGTTATCGAGATGAGTGAAAGCATCGTGATGAGATATCTGAAACACGCGATCATCGACATGTATGAAAATAAACGCACGGAGGTATTGTGTCCGTGCCGGAGATGCAAACGAGGGAAATGGTTTGACCCGTATTCAGGAAAATTGCAGGGGCACCTGCTCACTAATGGTTTCATGCATGGACACACTCAATGGATGAGCGATGATGGCGCGGAGGTCAATGGGGCGACGGCAGCAGGTGGTAATAATGGCCGGCAAGAAGGAGGGCATCATGACATTGATGACGATGAAGAGTTTGTCGCAGAAGACGATAACCTTGACGACGATAATAACCTTGACGATGACAATAACCTTGACGACGACGAAGAGGTGCCGCTAGCTTCAGTCGTGCGGGACCCTCATCTTCAAGATCTGCTTCTCGAAAAGACGAAGGGCGCCAAGCGGAAATCAAAGCTTGAGCAACTGGAGATAGACTCGAATACTCCGTTGTACGACTCAGGTCGCGGGTTGGGGGAGTCTCGCTTGAGAGTAGCTCTCGATGTGCTGCAGATGAAGGCGAAACACGGATGGACGGACACAAGCGTCGACGACATCCTGGAATACGTGAAAGATCTCCTTCCTGCCGGGAACACGTGTCCTGGTAGTCTAGCCGAGGCCAAGAGAATCACGTGCCCTCTCGACTTACCCCACGAAAAGTATCACGCCTGCATCAACGACTGTATCATGTATCGCAAGGAGCACGTGGACAAGACCAAATGTCCTGTGTGTGACGCTGAACGGTACAAGAAAGGGAAGAAGAAAGCTCCTCGGAAAGTTGTGTGGTACTTCCCGCTCGCCCCCCGGCTGCAACGGTTCTACGCGGACCGCAAGGAAGCAAAGCTCATGCGCTGGCACGCTGAAAGAAAGGAGGCAGTGTTGAATGATGAAGATCGGATTGAGCACCCAGTGCTGACACACCCTTCGGATGCAAGCCAGTGGAAAGCATTAGACAATGAATTCGGAAGTTTTGGGGCAGAACCCAGAAACATCAGGTTGGGTGCGAGCACGGACGGATTCAATCCGTTCGGAAACCAGAGCAGCACACATAGCACATGGCCCGTGTTTGTATGGATCTACAACCTCCCGCCCTGGCTGTGCATGAAGAGGAAGTACATACAGATGAGTATGCTAATTCAAGGGCCGACACAGCCAGGAAACGATATCAACATGTATCTCGAACTATTAAAGGAGGAGCTTGAAACGTTGTGGGCGGAGGAAGGGGTAGATACATGGGACGCCGTCGCGGAAGAATATTTCCCTTTGAGAGCCGCGTTGATCACGACGGTGCAGGACTACCTCGGATACGGTTACATTTCGTGCCAGGTGTGCCATGGACACAAGGCATGTGTCAGGTGCATGGAAGAGACGATGTTTTTGCAGCTTGGTAAGGATCCCGGCTCTTCGAAAACAGTTTACATGGGGCATCGAAGGTGGCTACAGAAGACTGACCCGTGGAGAAAGCGTGGAGATCTGTTCGATGGTACAAATGAACCCCGAGGACCTCCACGGAAGAAGAGCGGCGAAGAGATCGATACATTACTGAAAGGTTGGAAGGAGTGCCCTCCGCCGGGAAAGATACGTCAAAAGCCTGGAGAGAAGAAGAAGAAAAAGGCAACGGCGACGCCGCTCATTGGTGTATGGAAAAGGAGGTCCGTGTTTTGGGACTTGCCGTACTGGAAAATTCTCGATACACCTCACTGCCTTGATGTCATGCATATTACAAAGAACGTGTGCGAGAGCTTGCTTGGCACTCTTCTCAACATGCCGGACCGGACCAAAGATGGGCCGAAAGCAAGACACGACCTGAAAGTTTTGGGCATCAGGGAAGAGCTTCAGATCCCGGCGGCCCAAGAGGGACAGTCGGAGGAGGAGGCGGACGGCGGTCAGAAGCGCAAAAGGATTAAGCAGCCAGACTATTACTGTCCCCCCTCCTGCTTCACTTTTAGTCCGGCCGAGGTCGATCAATTTTTCAATTGCCTTCTAGGAGTCAGAGTGCCCTTCGGTTACTCCGGGCTAATAAGCAGATACATGGACCCCAAGAAACGAAACTTCAGCGGCATGAAGTCTCATGACTGTCACGTGATGATGACGCAGATTCTTCCGGTTGCAATCCGAGGTATAATGGATGACCATGTCCGTGCAACGCTGACTGGGCTCTGTAACTTCTTCGACGTCATAACTCGGAAGTCGATAAGCGTGAAGAAACTCGCAAGGCTCCAGGAAGAGATCGTGGTGATCCTATGTGAGCTTGAGATGTACTTCCCGCCTGCATTCTTTGACGTGATGGTCCATCTGTTGGTCCATATCATGGATGATATCGTCAGTCTAGGGCCGGCATTCTTACACAACATGATGCCGTTTGAAAGAATGAATGGGGTCATTAAAGGATACGTTCGTAACAGGTCACATCCGGATGGAAGCATCGTACAGGGCTGGCTCACCGAAGAGTGCATCTCTTTCTGCACGAATTATCTAGACATCGAGGACCCTGTTGGTTTGCCTCAAAACAAGCACCTCCGCAGGTTCGAGGGAGTAGGCCACAAAAATGGAAGGAAGGAACTGCACGTGCACATGTCTGGTCGGACTTCCGACTTTGACAGGGCCAACTTAGTAGCGCTACAACACATTGACTTGATCGATCCTTGGTTGAAAGAGCACAAAACCATGATAGAGAACAGTGGCAAGCCGATGATGACGGAAGCAGAAATATACAGAGAGCACAACTCCTCTTTCGCGCGCTGGTTCAAAGACCACATTGATGCTAATCCCCCACCAATGGATTCTGACAAGGATAAACTAGTATTGGCCTTGTCACATGGCCCCGCGCCCAACCTCATGACTTACCAAGCGTACGATATCAACGGGTACACATTCTACACGGAAGAAAAAGACAAGAACAGTGCTTACCAGAACTCAGGGGTAACGATGGATTCCTGGACGGGTGACGTAAAGACTAGATACTACGGAAGAATCGAGGAAATCTGGGAGCTTAGCTACGCTGGGGAGAAAGTGCCGATGTTCCGTATCAGATGGGCTAAGAACGTCACAAAAGAAGACCGGTATTTCACCACCATGTTTCTACCCGAAGCCAACAAATCAAAGTCCACGAACGCCACCGCGCAGAATGAGCCATGGGTACTGGCAGAACACGTGCACCAATGCTTCTTCATAACCGACCCATCCAGGCCTAGCCGTGTTATCGTGAGGAGAGGCAAGAGGACCATCGTCGGAATGGATGGAGTCGCCAACGAGGAAGACTTCGAAGGACAAGTCGGAGACCCAATGATGGAAGAATCCGAGGACGAAGACACAACATACACCACAAGAAGAAGCAGGACCACGCTACCGAGGTCAGGTCGACCCTTCAAAAGAAGAAGTCACGACACGGGGCTAAATTATTCAACGACGAGCAAGAAAAGCAAGAAGAAAGCGAAACACTCTTCTCAATCGATGATGTAAAACTTTATTTGCAATCTATAACTCATATTGCTTTTGTAATGCATAATTAACTCATATGGTCATGGCCAATATTTTATGTATGACTAATTAATATTGTGTTGGTCAATATTATGTGTATGTATATATAACTCATATTTTTTTGTAATGCCTAATTAACTCATATTGCTTGGTTATTATCTTGAAAAGAGAAGGAAATAAAATAGTATAGGATTTGTGGGAAAAGAAAAGAAACATAAAAGAAAGTGAAAAGAAATAAAAAAAAAAAAAAAACCATCTTTAGCATTTTACATAAAAAAGAAATGAATGAAAAGAAAGAAAAGAAGAAAGAAAAAATTGGAAAAAGAAATAATGAAAAGAAGAAAATAAAAATAAAATAGAAAAGGAAATGGCCAGCCGCAGGGAGACAAGTCCCAGTTATAGCCGGACTCACCTTATTGCCGGCGCACCACCCGTTTGGTTCGCCGGGGTGTAATTGTCCCCGCGAACCAAACATGTGGTGCGCCGCAATAAGGTGGGTCCAGCTATATTTGTAACTTAACCGCACGCGCGAGATACTTTCTCCAATTCTTCCCCATTCACGAACCCTAGCTGCCACCACCGTCGATCTCGAGCGCCGCCGCGCGAAGCCCTGGACCAAGAGACCTCGCTGCACGCCGGAGCTGCCGCGCAAGGAGGAGCAGGGCATCGCAAGGAGGAGCAGGGCACGCCGGCCGCGCAAGGAGGAGCAGGGCGCGCCGGAGCTGCCGCGGAGGGGATCGCGCGCCGCCACCGCGGAGAGGAGCATTAGGGCGTCGCCACTGTGTCGTTGGTAAGAACCCCTGTCCCTCTTCCTTCCACTCTCCCTTCCCCTCTCCCTTCCCTCTCCCTGCCTCCGAATTGCAGTTCTTGCGTAGCCCTAACGAAATTGCTATTAGGGTTCATTGCGGTGTTCACTGGTTCAATGCAAATAGGGCAATTTTTGAATGCTGAAAATTGGTTTCAAATTTTAGCCATCTCCCCTCGCCCCTCTCCCTCCCCTCTGGATTTCCCTTACTGAATCATGTGCATGGAATTATAGGAGTGATTACGGTAGGATTTTAGTTCATTATTGTTAGCTAGTTGATTTAGTTGCAGGTTGCGTAGGAAAAAGAAAATGAATAGAGGTTTGGTGCAAAATGCTCGTTGTTTGGTTCAAAATGCTCATGCTCACTGGTTGTAAATAAATTTGGTTCAAAATGAAAATGCATCATTACCTACTGCCAAAAAAAGAAAATGAAATAGAGGTTTGGTTCAAAATGAAAATAATAGCTAAAATGAAAATGAAGTTTAAACTGAATTTGAAATGGGTTCATTTAGCTAAATTAGTTTTGTTGCAGTAGCAAGGCTAAATTGGTTTTCTTGCAGTAGCTAAAATTCATTTAGTTCATAAAAAGGGGTTTTTGGTTTGCACTCTGAATGAATTTGGCAGTGTAGGTGTTGCATGCTCATGGTCATGCAAAAATGCTGAATTCCCCTCTCAGTAGCGTACAGATACTTCTGGTTCATTTAAAATGATGAAAAAATGGTCATGCTACTCCTACTGGTTGATTTAGTTGGTTAATCAAATATGTATAGGAACAATCATGGCCAGAATATTTGTAGAAAAACAAATGCAAATGAAAATGCCTAATGCTACTTGCAAATGAAGTAGGTACTGGTTGATATAGCAATAAGTAGTATTTTTTAAACTGCTACTGCTTATTGGTGCTGCTGTGGGCATGCTGATGCTCATAACAATAATGAAATGAAAAAATGCTTGCTCATGCTCATGCTTGCCATAAATTGCTACTGGTTCATTTAAATGCCTACTGCCAAGAACTGCCAAGCATCAAATGCCACCAGTAGCAAGTGTTAGGGTTAGGCATGCCTCACATTTATTATCTGGTTTAATAATGCTTAATGAAAAAATGTGCTATTCTCTGGTTTGAAAAAAGAGCAAGTGCTATTCTCTGGTTTGAAAAAATGTGCTATATCAATGGATGCTGTCAAGTGTTCACTAGCAGTAGGTTTACTTAATTTAAAAAGAACAAGTGCTAGCAGTAGGTTTAGTTCATAAAAAGAACAAGTGCTATTCTCTGGTTTGAAAAAAAGAAAAGAAAATGAATTTGTTCTCTGGTTTGAAATTTAGTTCATTTAGTTCATTTTTCACATCAAGGAAATATAATTGGAGCTTTCTGATAATCCACAAATGAGAAATGACACTAAACCAATTTTAATTATGTAGCCATAGAGTAGCATGGTGTTGATGTAAAATGGTTAAGGTGTAAAATTAGTAGGTTTGAGACTAGCATGGTGTTGATGTAAAATGGTTAAGGTGTAAAATGCTAAAGATGGTTTGAATTCTGGTTTTTATTTTAGTGTTTGAATTCTTTTTAATACAGAGAACATAGTCAGTAGTTACTGTAAGTGCTATTACTGTAAGTGTCCAGGGCTCTAAAGCTGTTGTTGTCTGAGTGTGAGAATTTGATTTACATTCATCTACTGTAATGCTAAGTGCTACTGTAATGCTACTGTAGTGCTATTACTGATGGTTATTGTGAAATGAAAATGAAAATGAAGCTGCTCCCCTACTGTAATGGTCAAGTTATACTGTCTCTCGTTTATGGTGATGGTTATGGTGTTCATGGCTATATATATGTGAATTGCATTTCTGTTACAGGGATTGAGTTGCTATTGAGTGCCGGAATGTCGATTCATTTCCGTTCCGGCAATTCTAGCACTCGGCATGACCAATTTTTAGCAAAGGTCATGCCGAATTTTTCCGTGAATTCTAACTCTTTCATCTTCTATTAGTGCAAGCCACCATGGCGTCTGAAGAACAATTAGAGGAGCACTACAATAGGCACTTCTTTAGGACGGAGGAGGATGCCGAGGCCGCTGGTGTTGGCGGCGACGAGGATCATGAGATGGAGGATGACGCTGGGGGTAGTGGCGACGAGCCAAGCGGCAACGAGGCAAGCGACGCCGCCGGGGGTAGTACCTACGCGCCAAGCGGCGACGAGGCAACCGGCGCCGCCGGGGGTGGCGGCGAGACAAGCGGCGACGATCCTAGCGGCGCCGCCGGGAGTAGTGGCACCGGGACAAGTGGTTCCAAGAGGCCGCGGAAGGCAAGGCGCCAAAACACGGTCGGCACCGGCAGAGACACAGTCAAAGAGGTGGACCCCGCCAGTGGATTGCCGAAGGAGCCTAAGGATGTTGCCAAGGGGTACGGCAACCAACTGGCATGTATCCTCCGAGAGGTCGTCAATCTCAACGAGACGGACCTCCGAGCTGAGAGCAAAGCGCCTCTGCGAGCCCAGCTCATTGCGAGGTTGCACTCACGATACAAGTTCCTAGGCGACTACGCCTCCACTGATCAAACCAATAACATTGTGAACTCACAAGCCCTCCTGAAGTTCACCAAACACCTCAGCAGCTACAAGTACATGGTGCGGAAGCTGATTGCTGAGGGCAAAGGTTTCGAAGAGGTCCACTCCGCCTTTCCGCATGTCTCCCAGGCGGACTTTGATGCTTTTGTGGCCAATGAAGAGCTACAAGCAACCAAGAATCGCAAGTTGTGGGGGAAGGAAATGCGGGAGCTTAACATCGGCAACCACAACCTTGGGAGCCGTGGGTACGAGGGAAAGGAGCCCTATTGGGCGAAGGAGGACGAGGCGTATGTAAATGCCGGCATTGAGAACCCCTGGCTCAAGTACAAGGACCCGCTTGAAAGAAGATTCATCAGGTCCCGGTACCATAAGAAGAAACTAACCGGGGAACTTGTCACGGACCCGAAGGTCGTAACCGACATAATTTGGTTCACGAACGACAAGAAGGTCCTGGCGTTGGAGAAAAAACTGGTAAGCAATTTACCGGTTTAATTAGATCAAGTATCGTTCATATAATAGTAGCAACATTTCTAAATGGTTCGCGTTTCTTCCGCAGGAAGAAGAAAGACAAAAACTTTCTCAATGTGACGAAGGCTCCTCCTCCCAGGCGTCGACGGGCAGGGTAGCCTGGGACAAGCCTCTCGTACGGGCGCTAAACATCGTTAATGAGCATTCACCGACGAGAAGGCCGCATAGAGGCCGTGTGGCTGGCGCCGGTACAGGCTACAAGCATGGTCACTATGGCTTGTCGTCTGCGGACGATAAAAATGCGCGCAGTGAGAGGAAGCAGCGGGAGGCGGAGGAAATGAGGGAGTCAATCCTAGCCGAAGTCCAAGCTGGTTTGGTACCGCAACTGGTACCGCAACTCAAAGCTACGCTCGTACCTGAAGTCAAAGCTGAAGTCGCCGCTTCAGTCCAAGCAGATTTCAACGCTCTACACGCGTGGTATGAGGGTGGCAAACAAGCCCCCCCGAAAATGCAAGTGGTTAGCTTCGACGGCAGCAACTCGATGGCGCCGCCGTCCGCCGGCAATGACAATGTTATAATGGAGACTCCTCCGGCCGCCGGCAATGTCGCTGGTGCTAGGGATTCACCGTCCATGCCGGGTAGCAGCCCCTCCGTCACTTGCACGCCCGCCGCCGCATGTGCCGGCCCGTCGACATTAGCCGAGCTCAACGCCCTCACGGTAATTAACCCATGTGTACATCAAGTTAATATATTAGTTTCGTCATCCTTGCCCTCTCTCTAACGCCATACACATGTTCTCGCAGGCGCTCTCAACGCCATGCACCTTCCTGATGAGAGTAAACGGCGAACTCAAAGACGTCGCGAGGGGGTCCATCCTTCGGCCCCTGGATAAGAAGTGGCACACACGAGATATGGAGGATGACGTTTACCGGGTTGAAGTGGATCGGGCGTTACCGGGCTATGAGGATTTGTTTCCTCCTAATCAACCGCATGGTGCCGATGACGAAGACCCGTTGAATCTTGCCTCACTGAAGGGTTGGGTACTGCTATGGCCGAAGACCCTAATTAGGATCAACACCTACTCGGGGTCGACGGCAAGCAAAGACAAGCACCTTGCGGCGCCACAGGTCAGCGTCCCTCCACGACAGCCAGCGGCGCCGGTGGTCAGCGCCCCACCACAACGGCCAGCTGCACAAGAGGTCAGCGCCCCACCACAACGGCCAGCGGCGCCGGTGGTCAGCGCCCCACCACAACAGCCAGCGGCGCCAGAGGCCGAGGAATACGAACGTGACGACTTCCAATGGGATATTCCTACGTCTTCACAAGTTGTCCATGAGGATCAGCCGGCCTCAAAATATGGGTGCTCCAAGAAGCTGTTCGATTCTCAAGAAACGGCTGAGGAGGAAAATCCTGAGGAGGTCGCCGCCGCCGCCGTCAAGAAGATGCTGAGCCCTAACACACTCCGTGCTACGGTTACGGCGGTGGGAGATGGTCCAGTACTACAACCCAAGAAGAGGAAGAGGCCAGCTAAGAAGGACGCCAAAGACAAGGCGGCGGCCAAAGACAAGGACAAGGTGGCACTCCTTGACAAGTTGCCAAACAATTGGCGACCTCTGCATCACTTGGGTGAACCGATGCTGCCGGAGCATGTCCTCAAGTTACTCACCGGGGATATGGCGAGCTTGCATAACCAAGTCCAGTATTTGGAGAGGCAGCTTCTCAAATCAAAAAATCCTAGTTACCCTCTCTTCGTGGCGAAGGTGCCAACTGGCATGAACTTCGTCGAGAAGTACCCCGCGGACTTGTGCTTCATCCGGTTCAATGACATCTTCAGCATCTATCGCATGCAAATGCTCCACTTTAGTGTGGTTCGCCTAGTTGCTCTTAGCTTGTCTTCCCAGATCGTTAAGGAGGGGACGCCGACCATCGCGATAATGGACCCCTTCTATATGCGGGAGAGCATCATCTGCAACGCTGGGGATCGGGCGATTGCCACCCGGCAGGTCGAGGATTTCATGCTGGCGAACATTAAGAAGGGCGCAATTCTCATCCCTTACTTCCCCGAGTAAGTAATCACTCGCTAGTCCCCATCACCATTCTATCCTATATCTCCATTTGCATTTCCAAAGGTTAATCCGTGTGTTTTCCGCAGAGACATGTACTGCACCCTCATCGTCGTGCACCCGCAACACTCGCATGCAGTCTATCTCGACTCGGGTAGGGACAAGAAGAAAGACTACACCAACATCAAGGCCCTTCTCAATGATGCTCTCACCGGCTTCGCCAACAAGGCAGGCCCCCTCAAAGTAGAGAGGAAATCCCGAGGAGGCTTGGTCTTAACCCACACAACCAACTTCCCCTGCCTCAGGCAGTCGAATGAAGACAATGGGATGGACGCGTGGTACGCCATCCTTCAGATGCAGGAGTACATAAAGTACGCAGATGACATGTTGCTGCCAGAGAGTCTCAGAGAGAGGTTTTTAAACATGGCGGATGCCCCTGATAGAGAGATTAGAAAGAACTGGGGTCGCATCCAGCAGTTCATTTGCACGGTAATCGTGCATGATGTCAACAATAGGTCTGGCGAGTTCTTCTACGGCTACGGTCTACCACCTAATGACGAGATAGAACTCCGCTTGGAGATGTCGCGTGATGAGAGGCCGTTCAACACGCTTGAGGGCTGCCGTCCATTCCCCCCTAGGCGTACAACCTGATCCTACGACGGGAACACTATTGCTAAAGCTTGAACGATATGTCTTTGAACTTCCGTATTGTAATACTTGCTACATATTCCCATAGAATCGACTTGTTGCTTTTATTTAGTTGTATGGATGTGCATGTGAACAGGTGTCTATAGTTTCATTTAGTTTGCTATATATTTCAAGATTATGCCGTAGATACCTTAATAATTATTTGCATTTACTCGACCCCTACTTGCCTCGTATTTGGAGTTCGCCGATGATTAGAATGTTCGGTCACTAGTACACTCGGGGGTGGAGCCAGTGAGCCTTGGTGCGATGGCCACAAGTATCAATCTATTGTGCATCCTACCTAGCCTCACTGACTCCATCCCTGGATGTTAATATGTGTTTCGACCGACATAGTATGAGGCACGCTATTTAATTCGTACTACTTTTCTTTTATTTGAGTTCGCACTTCTTAATTGCATTGGCCAATGATTAAAATGTTTGGTCACTTGTACACTCCGGGGTGGGGCCAGTGAGGCTTGGTGTGATGGCCACAAATATCAATCTATTGTGCATCCTACCTAGCCTCGCTGACCCCATCCCTGTATGTTATTATTTATTTCGACCAACAAAGTATGAGGCACATGCTATTTAGTTCATACTACTTGTCTCTTATTTGAGTTGGAACTTGTTCATTGCATTGGTACTAACGTTTTACTTGTCTTGTGCATGGAGATGCCGACGACATATGTCGTGTACAAGGGGAGGGTTCCTGGAGTCTACGACGACTGGGAGGACTGTCGGAGACAGGTGCACCGCTTCAGCGGCAACAGCTACAAGGGATACCCCACTAGGGTGGAGGCGGAAGGAAGATACGCCCGTTATCTAGCGGGAGAGATGAGGGACATGAGGAGGAACCGGATGAAGACCATGGCCTTCGTGATGATGGTCATCGTGACCATGTTGTTCATGTTCTATGTGATTGTAGTTTAGGTTAGGAGCTACATTGTGAGGTGTATGACGACACTTGTGACGACTACCGAGACTTCTAACTTTGTGAAACTTAGTCCTTTGGTGTTGCATATGCACATGTTGTATGAATCACCATTCCGAAACGAGACTAGCGTATTTGTGTATTGATACCGAAATGAGACTTGGCTCTCTATGTGCTTCTCATATTGCATGTTCTGCTGTCAAAATATGAACTGTGTTGTAAATATATACTGCTGTCAAATATGTATTCTAATATGCTGGAAAAAAGCTGAAAAAAGAATTTTCGAATTTTTTGCCGGCGCACCTAAATGACCTACTGCCGGCGCACAAGGCATGCGCCATTGCTCGCCGCACTACTGCCGGCGCAGCTGCTGGCGCGCCGGTGGAACAAGACCTTTGCCGGCGAATGAGTGATGGCGCGCCGGCAGTATCCACACTATCGCCGGCGAACGGGCTGGTGCGCCGGCAATGGCCAGTTATCACCGGCCCGTTCGCACCGGCGGGCTCTTGGTGCGCCGGCAATGGGCCATTTAGGTTCGCCGGCGGTAGGCCTTTTCCTTGTAGTGCTAGCAACGGAGAGCATGCAAGAACATAAACAACACATATATGATAGATTGATAATCAACTTGACATAATATTCTATATTCATCGGATCCCGCCAAACACAACATGTAGCATTACAAATAGATGATCTTGATCATGTTAGGCAGCTCATAAGATCTAAACATGATAGCACAAGAGGAGAAGACAACTAGTTACTGCTATGGACCCATAGTCCAAGGATGAACTACTCACGCATCAATCCGAAGGCGGGCATGATGATGTAGAGCCTCCGGTGATGATTCCCTCTCGGCAGGGTGCCCGAGGCGATCTCCTGAATCCCCCGAGATGGGATTGGCGGCGGCGTCTCTCGAAGTATTTCCGTATCGTGGCTCTTACAGGGGTTTCGCGACGAAGGCTATAAGTAGGCGGAAGGGTAGGGTTGGAGGGGCACAGGGCCCACACCATAGGCCGGCGCGGCAAGGGCCAAGCCGCGCCGCTCTATGGTCTCGCCCCTCGTGGCCCCACTTCGTATCCTCCCGGTCTTCTAGAAGATTCGTAGAAAATAAGACCCCGGCGTTGATTTCGTCCAATTCGAGAATATTTCCTTTGTAGGATTTCTGAAACCAAAAACAGCAAAAAAAGAACTGGCGCGCATCTTGTTAATAGGTTGCCGGAAAATGCATAATAATGATGTAAAGTATGTATAAAACATGTGAGTATTGTCATAAAAGTAGCATGGAACATAAGAAATTATAGATACGTTGGAGACGTATCAGGATCTACCACCTTCAGTACGCGGACGACACCTTGAAATTCTTGCTGATGTGCTTGGAGGATATGTCAGTTTTGAAAATCAATTACCATAAATCTGAAGTCGTGGTCATGGGAACCACTATCCGCCGGAAACAACAAGTGGCTGATAGGCTTAACTGCAAACTAGAAAGTTTTCCCTTCATCTACCTGGGCCTCCCCATTTCTGATAGGAAGCTTGATACTTCTCCAACGTATCTATAATTTCTTATGTTCCATGCTAGTTTTATGACAATACCAACATGTTTTAGTCATACTTTATAATGTTTTTATGCATTTTTCGGGACTAACCTATTAACAAGATGCCGCAGTGCGTTCCTGTTTTCTGCTGTTTTTGATTTCGAAAAGTTAGTTTATGAATATTAATTCGGAATTGGACGAAACAAAAGCCCACGGTCTTATTTTCCACGGAGCCTTCCATAACACCGAAGAGGGGCCACGAGGCGGCCACCCCACATGGCGGCTCGGTGGGGCCCCTGGCCACGCCGGCCTGTGGGGTGGGCCCCTCGGGCGCCCCCCGGCGCTGCCCCTTCGCCTATTTATTCCTTCCGTCGCGAAAACCCTAGTACCGAGAGCCACGATACGAGAAAAGTTCCAGAGACACCGCCGCCGTCAACCCCATCTCGGGGGGTTCAGAAGATCGCCTCCGGCACCCTGCCGGAGAGGGGAATCATCACCGGAGGGCTCTACATCACCATGCCCGCCTCCGGACTGATGCGTGAGTAGTTCATCCTTGGACTACGGGTCCATAGCAGTAGCTAGATGGTTGTCTTCTCCTCTTGTGCTATCATGTTTAGATCTTCTGAGCTGCCTATCATGATCAAGATCATCTATTTGTAATGCTACATGTTGTGTTTGTTGGGATCCGATGAATATGGAATACTATGTCAAGTTGATTATTGATCTATCATATATGTGTTATTTATGCTCTTGCATGCTCTCCGTTGCTAGTAGAGGCTCTGGCCAAGTTGATACTTGTGACTCCAAGAGGGAGTATTTATGCTAGATAGTGGGTTCATGTCTCCATTGAATCTGGGGGAGTGACAGCAACCCCTAAGGTTGTGGATGTGCTGTTGCCACTAGGGATAAAACATCAATGCTTTGTCTAAGGATATTTGTGTTGTTTACATTACGCATAGTACTTAATGCAATTGTCTGTTGTTTGCAACTTAATACTGGAAGGGGTGCGGATGCTAACCTGAAGGTGGACTTTTTAGGCATAGATGCATGCTGGATGGCGGTCTATGTTCTTTGTCGTAATGCCCTAAGTAAATCTCATAGTAGTCATCATGATATGTATATGCATCTCTATTTGTCAATTGTCCAACTGTAATTTGTTCACCCAACATGCTATTTATCTTATTGGAGAGACACCACTAGTGAACTGTGGACCCCGGTCCATTCTTTTACATCTGAAATACAATCTACTGCAATCATTGTTCTCTGTTGTTTTCTGCAAGCAAACATAATTCTCCACACCATACGTTTAATCCTTTGTTTTCGGCAAGCCGGTGAGATTGACAACCTCACTGTTAAGTTGGGACAAAGTAGTTTGATTGTGTTGTGAAGGTTCCACGTTGGCGCCGGAATCACTGGTGTTGCGCCGCACTACACTCCTTCACCAACAACCTTCACATGGCCTTCATCTCCTACTGGTTCGATAAACCTTGGTTTCTTACTGAGGGAAAACTCGCTGTTGTACTCATCATACCTTCCTCTTGGGGTTCCCAACGGACGTGTGCTTTACCGTCACAAGGAGCTGCCTCACGCAAGCAGCAAGCTTTTCTGGCGCCGTTGCCGGGGAGATCAAGACACGCTGCAAGGGGAGTCTCTCACATCCAATCTCTTTACTTTGTTTATTTTCTTGCTTTACTTTATTTTATGTCTTGTTTGCTTTCTTTATATCAAAAACACACAAAAATTAGTTACTTGTTTTACTTTATATAATTCGGTTTGTTTGTTTTATTTTTATTATTGCTAAAATGGGTACTCCTGAGAATACTAAGTTGTGTGACTTCACTAGCACAAATAATAATGATTTTATATGCACTCCTATTGCTCCACCTGCTACTATAGCAGAATTTTATGAAATTAAACCTGCTTTACTAAATCTTGTTATGAGAGAGCAATTTTCTGGTGTTAGTACTGATGATGCTGCTGCCCATCTTAATAATTTTGTTGAACTTTGTGAAATGCAAAAGTATAAGGATATAGATGGGGATATTATAAAACTGAAATTGTTTCCTTTCTCCTTAAGAGGAAGAGCTAAAGATTGGTTGCTATCTTTGCCTAAAAATAGTATTGATTCATGGACTAAATGTAAAGATGCTTTTATTGGAAAATATTATCCTCCTGCTAAGATTATATCTTTGAGAAGTAGCATTATGAATTTTAAGCAATTGGATAATGAACATGTTGCCCAAGCATGGGAGAGAATGAAATCTTTGGTAAAGAATTGCCCTACCCATGGACTAACTACTTGGATGATCATCCAAACCTTTTATGCAGGATTGAATTTTTCTTCAAGGAACCTATTGGATTCAGCTGCTGGAGGTACTTTTATGTCCATCACTTTGGGTGCTGCAACAAAGCTTCTTGATGATATGATGATCAACTACTCTGAATGGCATACTGAAAGAACTCCTCAAGGTAAGAAGGTAAATTCTGTTGAAGAAACCTCTTCTTTGAGTGATAAGATTGATGTTATTATGTCTATGCTTGTTAATGGTAGGACTCATGTTGATCCTAATAATGTTCCTTTAGCTTCATTGGTTGCTCAAGAAGAGCATGTTGATGTGAATTTCATTAAAAATAATAATTTCAACAACAATGCTTATAGGAATAATTTTGGTAACAACAACTATAGGCCATATCCTTCTAATAGTGGTAATGGTTATGGTAATTCTTATGGTAATTCTTACAACAATAGTAGAAGTGTACCCTCTGATCTTGAAGTCATGCTTAAAGAATTTATTAGTACACAAACTGCTTTTAACAAATCTGTTGAGGAAAAGTTTGGTAAAATTGATGTTCTTGCTTCTAAGGTTGATAGTCTTGCTCTTGATGTTGATCTTTTGAAACTGAAAGTTATGCCTAATGAAGTTAAAGATACTAAGTCATTTGCTAAAACAAATGCTATCCAAGTTCGAATTAATGACAATATTAGAATGATGGCTGAATTGCATGCTAGATGGGAAAGAGAAGAAAGAGAAGAAAAACTTGCTAAAGAGAATAATATAGCTAAAGTTTGGACTATTACCACCACTAGTAATGTTGATGCTTCACATGTTGCTAAACCTCCTACTATCAATGGTAAAATAATTGGTGTTGGCAATGTCTCTAATTCTACTGCAAAGCGTGCAAAATTGCCTGAAACTGCTGAAACTGTTTGTGATAAAAGTGCTGAAATTTTTCAGAATGCTGTAGATCATAATGGTTTAGATTTTGATAGTTGTCATATTTCTGAAGTTATTAAGTTCTTACAAAAACTTGCTAGAAGTCCTAATGCTAGTGCTATAAATTTAGCCTTTACAAAACATATTACAAATGCTCTCATTAAAGCTAGGGAAGAGAAATTAAAACTTGAAGCTTCTATCCCTAGGAAGTTGGAAGATGGTTGGGAGCCCATCATTAAAATGAAAGTCAATGATTTTGATTGTAATGCTTTATGTGATCTTGGTGCAAGTATTTCTGTTATGCCTAAGAAACTTTATGATATGCTTGACTTGCCACCTTTGGAATGTTGTTATTTGGATGTTAATCTTGCTGATAATTCTATAAAGAGACCTTTGGGGAGAATTGATAATGTTCACATTACGGTTAACAATAACCTTGTCCCCGTTGATTTTGTTGTCTTGGATATTGAATGCAATGCATCTTGTCCTATTGTTTTGGGAAGACCCTTTCTTCGAACTGTTGGTGCTATTATTGATATGAAAGAAGGAAATATTAAGTATCAATTCCCTCTTAAGAAAGGTATGGAACACTTCCCTAGAAAGAGAATGAAGATGCCTTTTGATTCTATTATTAGAACAAATTATGATGTTGATGCTTCATCTCTTGATGTTACTTGATTTGCACTTTCTGCGCCTAGCTGAAAGGCGTTAAAGAAAAGCGCTTATGGGAGACAACCCATTATTTTACTTCTGCAATTTTTGTTTTATATTTGAGTCAAGGTGCTTGTTACTACTGTAGCAATACCTTTGTATCTTTATTTTCTTGCATTTTTGTGCCAAGTAAAGTCTCTAATAGGAAGTTGATACTAGATTTGGATTTATGCGCAGAACAGATTCTTAGCTGTCACGAATTCGCGTTATCTTTGTAGAAGAATCAAACAAATCTGCAAAAGTTCATGCGTGATCCTCAGATATGTACGCAACTTTCACTAGTTTTGAGTTTTTCCATCTGAGCAATTTAAGTGCCTCGAAATTTTTTGTCTTTACGTTCTGTTCTGTTTTGACAGATTCTGCCTTTATTTCGCATTGCCTCTTTTCTGTGTTTGAGTGGATTTCTTTGCTCCATTAAATTTCAGTAGCCTTGAGTAATGTCCAGAAGTGTTGGGAATGATTGTGTCCTTGCTGAACATGTGAATTTTTGATTATGCACTAACCCTCTAATGAGATTGCTTTGAGTTTGGTGTGGAGGAAGTTTTCAAGGATCAAGAGAGGAGGATGATATGATATGATCAAGAAGAGTGAAAAGTCTAAGCTTGGGGATGCCCCCGTGGTTCATCCCTGCATATTTCAAGAAGACTCAAGCGTCTAAGCTTGGGGATGCCCAAGGCATCCCCTTCATCAACAAACTTATTAGGTCACCTCTAGTGAAACTATATTTTAATCCGTCACATCTTATGTGCTTTACTTGGAGCGTTTGTTTGCTTTTATTTTTGTTTATGTTTGAATAAATTCGGATCCTAGCAATCCTTGTGTTGGAGAGAGACACGCTCCGCTTTTTCATTTGAACACTTGTGTTCTTCGTTTTACTTTAATATTCATGGCGAAAGCTGAAAGCCGCAACACTTGTACTTGTTGTTATTTGGTTGGAAACAGAAAATGCCTCATATTTTCTTGAATAATTTGATACTTGGCAATTGTTTTGAGCTCTCAAGTAGATCATGTTTAAGCTCTTGCATCATGTAGTTTAAATCTATTAGTGGAGAACTACCGTAGAGCTTGTTGAAATTTGGTTTGCATGATTGGTCTCTCTAAGGTCTAGATATTTTTTGGTAAAAGTGTTTGAACAACAAGGAAGACAGTGTAGAGTCTTATAATGCTTGCAATATGTTCTTGTGTAAGTTTTTGCTGTACCGGTTCATACTTGTGTTTGCTTCAAACAACCTTGCTAGCCAAAGCCTTGTACTGAGAGGAAATGCTTCTCGTGCATCCAAAACCTTGAGCCAAAACCTATGCCATTTGTGTCCACCATAACTACCTATATGTGGTATTTTTCTGCCATTCCAAAGTAAATTGCTTGCGTGCTACCTTTAAAATTTCATTCCTTGTCTTTGCAATACATAGCTCATGGGAAAGTAGCCTAAAAACTATTGTGGTAATGAATATGTTGCTATGTATCTTAGTTCTTATAAGTTGCTTGTTGAGCGGTAACCATGTTTCTGGGGACGCCATCAACCTGTCACACCTTTGTTGAATATCATGTGAGTTGCTATGCATGTTCGTCTTGTCTGAAGTAAGGGAGATTTGCCATGAGTTGAATGGTTTGAGTATGCATGTTGTTAGAGAAGAACATTGGGCCGCCAACCAAAGCCATGTATCATGGTGGAAGTTTCAGCTTGGACATTAATCCTCAGAATCTCTTATGAGAATATTATTTGTTGTTGAATGCTTAAAGCATTAAAAAGAGGAGTCCATTATCTGTTTTCTATGTTGTCCCGGTATGGATGTCCTTATCAAAATCGAGAAATCAAATGCGATTTATCTCCTTGGACCTTTGTACAGGTGGCATAGAGGTACCCCTTTGTGACACTTGGTTGAAACATATGTAATGCAATGATAATCCATGGAAATCCGAGCTAATTAGGACAAGGTGCGAACACTAGTAGTATTCGATGCATGAGACTTGCAACTTATAGGAATTTTTATGCATAACCCATATGAATTATTACTACCGTTGACACAATTGTTTCCATATTTTCAAAATAAAAAGCTCTAGCACATGAGTAATCCCTGCTTCCCTCTGCGAAGGGCCTTTCTTTTACTTTATGTTGAGTCAGTTTACCTACTTCTTTCTATCTTAGAAGCAAACACTTGTGTCAACTGTGTGCGTTGATTCTTACATGTTTACTTATTGCACTTATTATATTACTTTGTGTTGACAATTATCCATGAGATATACATGTTACAAGTTGAAAGCAATTGCTGAAACTTAAATCTTCCTTTGTGTTGCTTCGAAACCTCTTACTTTGAATCTATTGCTTTATGAGTTAACTCTTATGCAAGTCTTTTTGATACTTGTCTTGAAAGTACTATTCATTAAAAGTTTTTGCTATATGATTCAGTTGTTTAGTCATTATCTTTTTGTTAGCAAACCATTGCTTTGAGTCACTTCATTCATCTCATATGCTTTACAATAGTATTGATCAAGATTGTGTTGGTAGCATGTCACTTCAGAAATTATTGTTTTTATCGTTTACCTACTCGAGGGCGAGTAGGAACTAAGCTTGGGGATGCTTGATACGTCTCCAATGTATCTATAATTTCTTATGTTCCATACCAACATGTTTTAGTCATACTTTATAATGTTTTTATGCATTTTCCGGACTAACCTATTAACAAGATGCCGCAGTGCCAGTTCCTGTTTTCTGTGTTTTGATTTCAGAAAAGTTAGTTTACAAATATTCTCGGAATTGGACGAAACAAAAGCCCACGGTCTTATTTTCCACGGAGCCTTCCAGAACACCGAAGAGAGACGAAGGGGCCACGAGGCGGCCACCCCACATGGCGGCGCGGGGACCCCTGGCCGCGCCGGCCTATGGGGTGGGCCCCTCGGGCGCCCCCCGACGCTGCCCCTTCGCCTATTTATTCCTTTCGTCGCGAAAACCCTAGTACCGAGAGCCACGATACGAGAAAAGTTCCAGAGACGCCGCCCGTCAACCCCATCTCGGGGGGTTCAGAAGATCGCCTCCGGCACCCTGCCAGAGAGGGAAATCATCACCGGAGGGCTCTACATCACCATGACCCACCTATGGGGATCGCAACAGTCTTCGAGGGAAGTACTACCCAATTTATTGATTCGACACAAGGGAGACAAAGAATACTTGTAAGCCTTAACAGCGAGTTGTCAATTCAGCTGCACTGGAAACAGACTGCTCGCAAGAGTTTATCAGAGTAACGTTTATGGCAGTAGGAATAGTGAAATAACAAGCGGTGAAATAAAGACAGCAGTAGTGATTATAGTAAACAGCAGGATTAAAATACTGTAGGCACAGGGACGGATTTAACGGGCGTTGCATGGATGAGAGAAACTCATATAACAATCAAAGCATGGGCATTTGCAGATAATAATAAAACGGTATCCAAGTACTAATCAATCAATAGGCATGTGTTCCATATATAGTCGTACGTGCTCGCAATGAGAAACTTGCACAACATCTTTTGTCCTACCAGCCGGTGGCAGCCGGGCCTCTAGGGAAACTACTGGATATTAAGGTACTCCTTTTAATAGAGTACCGGAGCAAAGCATTAACACTCCGTGAACACATGTGATCCTCACATCACTACCATCCCCTCCGGTTGTCCCGATTCTTGTCACTTCGGGGCCATTGGTTCCGGACAGCGACATGTGTATACAACTTGTAGGTAAGATCATAAACAACGAATATCTTCATGAATCAATAACATGTTCAGATCTGAGATCATGGCACTCGGGCCCTAGTGACAAGCATTAAGCATAACAAGTTGCAACAATATCATAAAAGTGACATCTACGGATACTAGGCACTATGCCCTAACAATCTTATGACTATTACATGACCAATCTCATCCAATCCCTACCATCCCCTTCAGCCTACAGCGGGGGAATTACTCACACATGGATGGGGGAAACATTGCTGGTCGATGGAGAGGCGTTGGCGGTGATGGCGGTGAAGATCTCCTCCAATTCCCCGTCCCGGGGAGTGCCAGAACGGAGACTTCTGGCTCCCGTGACGGAGTTTCGCGATGTGGCGGCTCTCTGGAGGGTTTCTGGCGACTTCGACCTCTCCCCGTGCGTTTTTAGGTCGAACCCGATAAGTAGTCCGAAGGGGGGCGTCGGAGGCCGGCCGAGGGGGCCACACCACATGGCCGCGCGGGCCCCCCCGGGCCGCGCCGCCATATGGTGTGGGGCCCTCGGGCCTCCACCTCTCTTGCCCTTCTGGCTCCGTCAATATTCTGGTAAAATAGGGCCTTCTGCATAAATTCCGAGGATTTTCCCGAAAGTTGGATTTCTGCACAAAAACGAGACACCAGAGCAGTTCTGCTGAAAACAGCGTTAGTCCGTGTTAGTTGTATCCAAAATACACAAATTAGAGGCAAAACAATAGCAAAAGTGTTCGGGAAAGTAGATACGTTTTGAAAAATTAGTTGCTAGTTTTACTTTATTTACTGTCTTGCTCTCTATATCAAAAACACAAAAAAATTAGTTACTTGTCTTTACTTTATTTGCCTAGTTTACTTTTTGCTTATTGCATCATGTTTCCTTTTAATTTTACCACAAAAGACATACCGGTAGGACGTGGGTCTATAGTTGGGAGAAATAATATAGAAGAATTTTTCAATCATGTTAGTATTACTGAAGATTTTGAAGATAGACACTTGGTAGAACTTGCACCTACCTATGAAATTGCTGCTGCTGCTTTAGTTCGCATGTTGGAAACTAAATTTGTTAATCTCAATCCTATAATCCAACACATGTTTCTTACACTTGGTGATATGGAAGAAGGGGAAAAGAAAGATTTTGTTTTAGAAACCCTTCTTAGAGAATTTGGTGGTCTAGCAAGAGAGGCTAGAAAGGTTTTTGCTAAATTTAATATGCTAGGTTCTCATACCAATTTTATTGGTCTCCTTGAAAAAATGGACATGGATAGAATAAGGTACACTAATAACATTAATGATGGTGGGGAAATCAAAGCACCAATACCATGTAAACTCCTAGCTATGAATGATGCACTAGAAAATAACTATGCTTGGCTTGTTCCTGAAAATTTGTTCGATGAGAGTAGCAAGCCTAAGACTAATGAAAAGGGAGACGCTAAAACTTATATATCAAATATACTATGCTTGGTTGAGAAAACTCCCAACACCCCTGGTAATGATGTTGATGCTTCATCTCTCGATAATACTTGATTTGCACTTTCTGCGCCTAGCTGAAAGGCGTTAAAGAAAAGCGCTTATGGGAGACAACCCATGTTTTTACCTACAGCAATTTTTTGTTTTATTGAGTCTTGGAAGTTGTTTACTACTGTAGCAACCTCTCCTTATCATGTTTTTGTGCCAAGTGAAGTTTCTATATCAAAGTTGATGTTATATTTGGGATCGCTGCGCAGAAACAGCATTGCTGTCTGTCACGAATCTGGGCACAGTTCTCTGTAGAAAATTCGAAACAATCTGCCAATTTACGAGCGTGATCCTCAGATATGTACGCAACTTTCATTAGTTTTGAGTTTTTCCATTTGAGCAAGTCTGGTGCCAGCTTTAAATTCGTCTTTACGGACTGTTCTGTTTTTGACAGATTCTGCCTTTTATTTCGCATTGCCTCTTTTGCTATGTTGGATTTATTTCTTTGATCCACTAATGTTCAGTAGCATTATGCAATGTCCAGAAGTGAAAATAATGATTGTGTCACCTCTGAATGAGTGAATTATTAATTATGCACTAACCCTCTAATGAGTTTGCTTGAAGTTTGGTGTGAAGGAAGTTTTCAAGGGTCAAGAGAGGAGAATGATATACTATGATCAAGAGGAGTGAAAGCTCTAAGCTTGGGGATGCCCCGTGGTTCACCCCTGCATATTCTAAGAAGACTCAAGCGTCTAAGCTTGGGGATGCCCAAGGCATCCCCTTCTTCATCGACAACATCATCAGGTTCCTCCCCTGAAACTATATTTTTATTCAATCACATTTTGTGTTCTTTACTTGGAGCGTCGGTTTGTTTTTGTTTTTGTTTTTGTTTGAATAAGATGGATCCTAGCATTCACTTTGTGGGAGAGAGACACGCTCCGCTGTTGCATATGGACACATGTGTCCTTTGGCTTTACTCATAATGTTCATGGCGAAGTTTCTTCTTCGTTAAATTGTTATATGGTTGGAATTGGAAAATGCTACATGTAGTAATTCTAAAATGTCTTGGATAATGTGATACTTGGCAATTGTTGTGCTCATGTTTAAGCTCTTGCATCATATGCTTTGCACCCATTAATGAAGAAATACATAGAGCTTGCTAAAATTTGATTTGCATATTTGGTTTCTCTAAGGTCTAGATAATATCTAGTATTGAGTTTTGAACAACAAGGAAGACAGTGTAGAGTCTTATAATGTTTACAATATGTCTTTTATGTGAGTTTTGCTGCACCTGTTCATCCTTGAGTTTGCTTCAAATAACCTTGCTAGCCTAAACCTTGTATCGAGAGGGAATACTTCTCATGCATCCAAAATCCTTGAGCCAACTACTATGCCATTTGTGTCCACCATACCTACCTACTACATGGTATTTCTCCGCCATTCCAAAGTAAATTGCTTGAGTGCTACTTTTAAAATTCCATCATTCACCTTTGCAATATATAGCTCATGGGACAAAATAGCCTTAAAAACTATCGTAGTATTGAATATGTACTTATGCACTTTATATTTTATTAAGTTGCTTGTTGTGCGATAACCATGCTTCTGGGGAACGCCATCAACTATTGTTGAATATCATGTGAGTTGCTATGCATGTCCGTCTTGTCTGAAGGATCTATCATTTTAGTGGTTGGAGCATGCAAAATTGTTAGAGAAGAACATTGGGCCGCTAACTAAAGCCATGAATCATGGTTGAAGTTTCAGTTTTGGACATATATCCTCAATCTCATATGAGAATAATAATCATTGCTACATGCTTATGCATTAAAGAGGAGTCCATTATCTGTTGTCCATGTTGTCCCGGTATGGATGTCTAAGTTGAGAATAATCAAAAGCGAGAAATCCAAAATGCGAGCTTTCTCCTTAGACCTTTGTACAGGCGGCATGGAGGTACCCCTTTGTGACACTTGGTTGAAACATGGCATGCAAAGATCCGGTAGTCCAAGCTAAGTAGGACGAGGTGCGGGCACTATTAATATACTATGCATGAGGCTTGCAACTTGTAAGATATAATTTTCATAACTCATATGCTTTATTACTACCGTTGACAAAATTGTTTCATGTTTTCAAAATAAAAGCTCTAGCACAAATACAACAATCGATGCTTTCCTCTTTGAAGGACCATTCTTTTACTTTTATTGTTGAGTCAGTTTACCTATCTCCTTCCACCTTAAGAAGCAAACACTTGTGTGAACTGTGCATTGATTCCTACATACTTGCATATTGCACTTATTATATTACTTTATGTTGACAATATCCATGAGATATACATGTTATAAGTTGAAAGCAACCGCTGAAACTTAATCTTCCTATGTGTTGCTTCAACACCTTTACTTTGATTTATTGCTTTATGAGTTAACTCTTATGCAAGACTTATTGATGCTTGTCTTGAAGTACTATTCATGAAAAGTCTTTGCTTTATGATTCAGTTGTTTACTCATGTCATTACCTTTGTTTTGATCGCTGCATTCATTACATATGTTTACAAATAGTATGATCAAGATTATGATGGCATGTCACTTCAGAAATTATCTTTGTTATCGTTTTACCTGCTCGGGACGAGCAGAACTAAGCTTGGGGATGCTGATACGTCTCCAACGTATCGATAATTTCTTATGTTCCATGCTACTTTATTGATGATACCTACATGTTTTATGCACATTATATGTCATATTTATGCATTTTCTGGAACTAACCTATTAACAAGATGCCGAAGAGCCAGTTGCTGTTTTCTGTTTTTGGTTTCAGAAATCCTAGTAAAGAAATATTCTCGGAATTGGACGAAACTTTCGCCCAGGGTCCTATTTTTGCACGAAGCTTCCAGAAGACCGAAGAGATAACGAAGTGGGGCCACGAGGCGCGAGGGCAGGGCGGCGCGGCCCAGCCTTGGCCGCGCCGACCTAGCCTGGGCCCCTCGTGTGGCCCCCGCGTTGACCCTCCGCCTACTTAAAGCTTCCGTCGCGAAACCCCCAGAGCCACAATACGGAAAACCTTGAGACGCGCCGCCGCGAATCCCATCTCGGGGATTGAGATCGCCTCCGGCACCCTGCCGAGAGGGGATTCATCTCCGGAGGACTCTACACCGCCATGGTCGCCTCCGGAGTGATGAGTGAGTAGTTCACCCTGGACCATGGGTCCATAGCAGTAGCTAGATGGTCGTCTTCTCCTTGTTGTGCTTCATTGTTGGATCTTGTGAGCTGCCTAACATGATCAAGATCATCTATATGTAATTCTATATGTTGTGTTTGTCGGGATCCGATGGATAGAGAGTACTATGATTATGGTGATTATCAATCTATTGTTTATGTGTTGTTTATGATCTTGCATGCTCTCCGTTATTAGTAGAGGCTCTGGCCAAGTTTTTACTCTTAACTCCAAGAGGGAGTATTTATGCTCGATAGTGGGTTCATGCCTCCATTGAATCTGGGACAGTGACAGAAAGTTCTAAGGTTGTGGATGTGTTGTTGCCACTAGGGATAAAACATTGATGCTATGTCTAAGGATGTAGTTGTTGATTACATTACGCACCATACTTAATGCAATTGTCTGTTGCTTAGCAACTTAATACTGGAGGGGGTTCGGATGATAACCTGAAGGTGGACTTTTTAGGCATAGATGCAGTTGGATGGCGGTCTATGTACTTTGTCGTAATGCCCGGATTAAATCTCACTATATTTATCATATCATGTATATGCATTGTTATGCCTTTCTCTATTTGTCAATTGCCCGACTGTAATTTGTTCACCCAACATGCTTTATCTTATGGGAGAGACACCTCTAGTGAACTGTGGACCCCGGTCCTATTCTTTACATAGCATACAATCTACTGCAATTGTGTTTTACTGTTTTCTTTGCAAACATCTTCCACTCGATACGTTTAATCCTTTGTTACAGCAAGCCGGTGAGATTGACAACCTCACTGTTTCGTTGGGGCAAAGTACTTGGGTTGTGTTGTGCAGGTTCCGCGTTGGCGCCGGAATCCCTGGTGTTGCGCCGCATCACATTTCGCGACCATCAACCTTCAACGTGCTTCTTGGCTCCTACTGGTTCGATTAAACCTTGGTTTCATACTGAGGGAAAACTTGCCACTGTGCACCATACCTTCCTCTTGGGGTTCCCAACGGACGTGTACATCTACGCGCATCAAGCACTTTTTCTGGCGCCGTTGCCGGGGAGATCAAGACACGCTGCAAGGGGAGTCTCCACTTCTCAATCTCTTTACTTTGTTTTTGTCTTGCTTTATTTTATTTACTACTTTGTTTGCTGCACCTAAAAAAACACAAAAATTAGTTGCTAGTTTTACTTTATTTACTGTCTTGCTCTCTATATCAAAAACACAAAAAAATTAGTTACTTGTCTTTACTTTATTTGCCTAGTTTACTTTTTGCTTATTGCATCATGTTTCCTTTTAATTTTACCACAAAAGACATACCGGTAGGACGTGGGTCTATAGTTGGGAGAAATAATATAGAAGAATTTTTCAATCATGTTAGTATTACTGAAGATTTTGAAGATAGACACTTGGTAGAACTTGCACCTACCTATGAAATTGCTGCTGCTGCTTTAGTTCGCATGTTGGAAACTAAATTTGTTAATCTCAATCCTATAATCCAACACATGTTTCTTACACTTGGTGATATGGAAGAAGGGGAAAAGAAAGATTTTGTTTTAGAAACCCTTCTTAGAGAATTTGGTGGTCTAGCAAGAGAGGCTAGAAAGGTTTTTGCTAAATTTAATATGCTAGGTTCTCATACCAATTTTATTGGTCTCCTTGAAAAAATGGACATGGATAGAATAAGGTACACTAATAACATTAATGATGGTGGGGAAATCAAAGCACCAATACCATGTAAACTCCTAGCTATGAATGATGCACTAGAAAATAACTATGCTTGGCTTGTTCCTGAAAATTTGTTCGATGAGAGTAGCAAGCCTAAGACTAATGAAAAGGGAGACGCTAAAACTTATATATCAAATATACTATGCTTGGTTGAGAAAACTCCCAACACCCCTGGTAATGATGTTGATGCTTCATCTCTCGATAATACTTGATTTGCACTTTCTGCGCCTAGCTGAAAGGCGTTAAAGAAAAGCGCTTATGGGAGACAACCCATGTTTTTACCTACAGCAATTTTTGTTTTATTGAGTCTTGGAAGTTGTTTACTACTGTAGCAACCTCTCCTTATCATGTTTTTGTGCCAAGTAAGTTTCTATGTCAAAGTTGATGTTATATTTGGGATTGCTGCGCAGAAACAGCATTGCTGTCTGTCACGAATCTGGGCACAGTTCCCTGTAGAAAATTCGAAAAAATCTGCCAATTTACGAGCGTGATCCTCAGATATGTACGCAACTTTCATTAGTTTTGAGTTTTTCCATTTGAGCAAGTCTGGTGCCAGCTTTAAATTCGTCTTTACGGACTGTTCTGTTTTTGACAGATTCTGCCTTTTATTTCGCATTGCCTCTTTTGCTATGTTGGATTTATTTCTTTGATCCACTAATGTCCAGTAGCATTATGCAATGTTCAGAAGTGAAAATAATGATTGTGTCACCTCTGAATGAGTGAATTATTAATTGTGCACTAACCCTCTAATGAGTTTGCTTGAAGTTTGTGTGAAGGTTTCAAGGGTCAAGAGAGGAGAATGATATACTATGATCAAGAGGAGTGAAAGCTCTAAGCTTGGGGATGCCCCGTGGTTCACCCCTGCATATTCTAAGAAGACTCAAGCGTCTAAGCTTGGGGATGCCCCATCTTCATCATGACATCATCATGTTCCTCCCCTGAAACTATATTTTTATTCAATCACATCTTGTGTTCTTTACTTGGAGCGTCGGTTTGTTTTTGTTTTTGTTTTTGTTTGAATAAGATGGATCCTAGCATTCACTTTGTGGGAGAAGACACGCTCCGCTGTTGCATATGGACACATGTGTCCTTAGGCTTTACTCATAATGTTCATGGCGAAGTTTCTTCTTCGTTAAATTGTTATATGGTTGGAATTGGAAAATGCTACATGTAGTAATTCTAAAATGTCTTGGATAATGTGATACTTGGCAATTGTTGTGCTCATGTTTAAGCTCTTGCATCATATGCTTTGCACCCATTAATGAAGAAATACATAGAGCTTGCTAAAATTTGATTTGCATATTTGGTTTCTCTAAGGTCTAGATAATATCTAGTATTGAGTTTTGAACAACAAGGAAGACAGTGTAGAGTCTTATAATGTTTACAATATGTCTTTTATGTGAGTTTTGCTGCACCTGTTCATCCTTGAGTTTGCTTCAAATAACCTTGCTAGCCTAAACCTTGTATCGAGAGGGAATACTTCTCATGCATCCAAAATCCTTGAGCCAACTACTATGCCATTTGTGTCCACCATACCTACCTACTACATGGTATTTCTCCGCCATTCCAAAGTAAATTGCTTGAGTGCTACCTTTAAAATTCCATCATTCACCTTTGCAATATATAGCTCATGGGACAAAATAGCCTTAAAAACTATCGTAGTATTGAATATGTACTTATGCACTTTATATTTTATTAAGTTGCTTGTTGTGCGATAACCATGCTTCTGGGGAATGCCATCAACTATTGTTGAATATCATGTGAGTTGCTATGCATGTCCGTCTTGTCTGAAGGATCTATCATTTTAGTGGTTGGAGCATGCAAAATTGTTAGAGAAGAACATTGGGCCGCTAACTAAAGCCATGAATCATGGTTGAAGTTTCAGTTTTGGACATATATCCTCAATCTCATATGAGAATAATAATCATTGCTACATGCTTATGCATTAAAGAGGAGTCCATTATATGTTGTCCATGTTGTCCCGGTATGGATGTCTAAGTTGAGAATAATCAAAAGCGAGAAATCCAAAATGCGAGCTTTCTCCTTAGACCTTTGTACAGGCGGCATGGAGGTACCCCTTTGTGACACTTGGTTGAAACATGGCATGCAAAGATCCGGTAGTCCAAGCTAAGTAGGACGAGGTGCGGGCACTATTAGTATACTATGCATGAGGCTTGCAACTTGTAAGATATAATTTTCATAACTCATATGATTTATTACTACCGTTGACAAAATTGTTTCATGTTTTCAAAATAAAAGCTCTAGCACAAATACAGCAATCGATGCTTTCCTCTTTGAAGGACCATTCTTTTACTTTTATTGTTGAGTCAGTTTACCTATCTCCTCCACCTTAAGAAGCAAACACTTGTGTGAACTGTGCATTGATTCCTACATACTTGCATATTGCACTTATTATATTACTTTATGTTGACAATATCCATGAGATATACATGTTATAAGTTGAAAGCAACCGCTGAAACTTAATCTTCCTATGTGTTGCTTCAACACCTTTACTTTGATTTATTGCTTTATGAGTTAACTCTTATGCAAGACTTATTGATGCTTGTCTTGAAGTACTATTCATGAAAAGTCTTTGCTTTATGATTCAGTTGTTTACTCATGTCATTACCTTTGTTTTGATCGCTGCATTCATTACATATGTTTACAAATAGTATGATCAAGATTATGATGGCATGTCACTTCAGAAATTATCTTTGTTATCGTTTTACCTGCTCGGGACGAGCAGAACTAAGCTTGGGGATGCTGATACGTCTCCAACGTATCGATAATTTCTTATGTTCCATGCTACTTTATTGATGATACCTACATGTTTTATGCACATTATATGTCATATTTATGCATTTTCTGGAACTAACCTATTAACAAGATGCCGAAGAGCCAGTTGCTGTTTTCTGCTGCTTTTGGTTTCAGAAATCCTAGTAAAGAAATATTCTCGGAATTGGACGAAACTTTCGCCCAGGGTCCTATTTTTGGATGAAGCTTCCAGAAGACCGAAGAGATAACGAAGTGGGGCCACGAGGCGGCCAGAGGGCAGGGCGGTGCGGCCCAGGCCTTGGCCGCGCCGACCTAGCCTCTGGGCCCCTCGTGTCCCCCGCGTTGACCCTCCGCCTACTTAAAGCTTCCGTGTGAAACCCCCAGACCGAGAGCCACGATACGGAAAACCTTGAGACGCCGCCGCCGCGAATCCCATCTCGGGGATTCTGAGATCGCCCGGCACCCTGCCGGAGAGGGGATTCATCTCCCGGAGGACTCTACACCGCCATGGTCGCCTCCGGAGTGATGAGTGAGTAGTTCACCCCTGGACCATGGGTCCATAGAAGTAGCTAGATGGTCGTCTTCTCCTTGTTGTGCTTCATTGTTGGATCTTGTGAGCTGCCTAACATGATCAAGATCATCTATATGTAATTCTATATGTTGTGTTTGTCGGGATCCGATGGATAGAGAGTACTATGATTATGGTGATTATCAATCTATTGTTTATGTGTTGTTTATGATCTTGCATGCTCTCCGTTATTAGTAGAGGCTCTGGCCAAGTTTTTACTCTTAACTCCAAGAGGGAGTATTTATGCTCGATAGTGGGTTCATGCCTCCATTGAATCTGGGACAGTGACAGAAAGTTCTAAGGTTGTGGATGTGCTGTTGCCACTAGGGATAAAACATTGATGCTATGTCTAAGGATGTAGTTGTTGATTACATTACGCACCATACTTAATGCAATTGTCTGTTGCTTAGCAACTTAATACTGGAGGGGGTTCGGATGATAACCTGAAGGTGGACTTTTTAGGCATAGATGCAGTTGGATGGCGGTCTATGTACTTTGTCGTAATGCCCGGATTAAATCTCACTATATTTATCATATCATGTATATGCATTGTTATGCCTTTCTCTATTTGTCAATTGCCCGACTGTAATTTGTTCACCCAACATGCTTTATCTTATGGGAGAGACACCTCTAGTGAACTGTCCTATTCTTTACATAGCATACAATCTACTGCAATTGTGTTTTACTGCTTTGCAAACATCTTCCACTCGATACGTTTAATCCTTTGTTACAGCAAGCCGGTGAGATTGACAACCTCACTGCTTCGTTGGGGCAAAGTACTTGGGTTGTGTTGTGCAGGTTCCGTTGGCGCCGAATCCTGGTGTTGCGCCGCATCACATTTCGCGACCATCAACCTTCAACGTGCTTCTTGGCTCCTACTGGTTCGATTAAACCTTGGTTTCATACTGAGGGAAAACTTGCCACTGTGCGCATCATACCTTCCTCTTGGGGTTCCCAACGGACGTGTACATCTACGCGCATCACTATGTCAATCATGGAGAAGTACCAACAATTAATAATAAGCATCATGAATCATGTATATAAGCAGGATTGCAATGTTCATAAGAGAATATGATAAAGTGGTATCTCGCTTGCCTGTATTTGATCGGCAAAACATAAATGCCGAGGCACCTCTGGAGTTCATAGAAAGACTAGAAGTAGTGATTGTCAAAGATAAAAGCATCAAAATTATACCACAATCAATCATATTTTGAGACAAGCATATCATACTAAGAATGACAGTTGTGCTCTCAAGATAGTGCTCAAAGAAAGAATGGAGACACAACATAAAAGTAAAAGATTGACCCTTCGCAGAGGGAAGCAGGGATTAACATGCGCTAGAGCTTTTCATTTGTAAAGCAGGAGTAAAATTATTTTGAGAGGTGTTTGTTGTTGTCAACGAATGGTAATGGGTACACTAACTACCTCATCAACCGGACTCACAAGAGCGGCTCCCATGAATTATTTGCATGTTTATGTGGCACTCCTTCCAACCTTTCTTTCACAAACCATGGCTAACCGAATCCTCGGGTGCCTGCCAACAATCACATACCATGAAGGAGTGCCTTTTTATTTAAGTTTTATTATGATGATGACACTCCCCCAACCTTTGCTTACACAAGCCATGGCTAACCGAATCCTTCGGGTGCCGTCCAACAATCACAAACCATGGAGGAGTGTCTATTTAAGTTAATTAATTTGGGACTGGGAATCCCATTGCCAGCTCTTTTTGCAAAATTATTGGATAAGCGGATGTGCCACTAGTCCATATGAGAGTCCGTCAAAAGTAAATGACAAGGTTGAAAGCTAAACACCACATACTTCCTCATGAGCTATGAAACATTAACACAAATTGAGAAGCATTTTGAAAGTTTTAAAGGTAGCGCATGAGAATTTACTTGGAATGGTTTGAAATGCCATGCATAGGTATTTATGGTGGACACTTTGGAACAACTTGGTTTTCAGGTGTTTGGAAGCACGAGCGGCGTTCCCGCTCAGTACAAGTGAAGGCTAGCAAAAGACTGGGAGCGACAAATCAGAGCAGTAACTGTCATAATCATGCTTGCGGCAAAATAAGTTAACGGGGGCATAAAAGTGATGCAAGAACTCTGAAGCAATATAAATCATCAAGGCTTAATTGACTTTTTGTTCAGTCATATGCATGCGTGAGCATGTGCCAAGTCGATATAAATGAATTATTCAGAGGAGGATACCACAATGCCATACTTACTTATGAATAAAACAATGCAAGCAAACATCCATGACATGCTACTCATATTAATAAATTGGAACTAAACATGAGAGATCATGAACTACTAGATTTTCTCAAATAACATATACCTCACATGAACCAACTAAGCATGCTCATATGGATGAGTATATGTACAAAAATGAAAACAAATAGAGTTCATACCAGCCTCTCACCACAATCAGATTGTCGTAGATCGTCATTATTGCTTTTTCACTTGTGTAGCTTGGATAATATGAAATGAAAACCACGCTCCAGCCACCGAAGACCATTGAACTCATGATGAACTTTACAAACCAAAGAAGAACAGCAAATATTTTTGGTGTTTTCGAATTAGAAACAAGAACGAAAGAAAACAAGCAAACAAAGCAAAATCTTTTTGGGTTTTCTTGTAGCAAACCAATGATAGCAAATAAAGCAAACTAAGAGCAAGGAACCAAATAAATAAATGGTGAAGAGAAACAACAGAAATATTTTTGGTCTTTTTGTGTTTTAGGAAAGAAACAAAGCGAAAACAAAAGAATGCAAACTAACAGAAACACAGAAAAGCAGGATGACAGAAATCTGCCAAATCCTGACAGCAGTACAGAAATCGAAATTAACAAAAATCTTCCATTGCTCAGATCAAAAAGTGTTCAACTAATGAAAGTTAGATAACAACCTGGGGAACATGCTCAAAAATTGGCAACTCAAAATAACGTTCTGGCTGTGCGTACGAATTTTTTTGGTAACAGCACAGAATCTGTTTTTGGACAGCACTTCCCCAAATATCATCTCCCTCTCATTAGAAAACCACTCTAAGAGACTAAACAAGTATGTACAAGTATCCAGCAACCATAATATGCAAAGAATGAGTGATGCCGGTATACCTCCCCCCAAGCTTAGGCTTTTGGCCTAAGTGGAGTTCATTCCCACGGTCCCCATGAAGTGGTGTCTCCGTAGTATGACGAAGAACGACCCGGTTCCAGGTATGTGCTGGAGGAAACGTCGGGGTACGTGACGGTGTAGTCGTAGGAGGGCTCGGCGTTCTCGGAGTCATGTTGCTGGTGGAATTCTTGCCTGTCAATATTGAACAAACCTGGCTGGGGAAGAGGGATTTCCTTCTCATTCCCATCAGCAAACAACATTCTATAGACCATATTATCTATAGTGGAGTCAGTAGTAACAAAATGATGGCTCTTCATAGCAGCAATATCTAGTCTCCTAGGGGTTAATGGTACATCATTAGAATCAAGAGGAATCTCTAGATGTGTTAAAATGCGCAGTGCAATAGTTCCTCCAAAAATAGGCCCCCTGCTAGACAGGCGGCGAGCAATAAGAGAACCAAGATGATAAGATGTCTCTCCAGTAAGTGCAACATTCAAGAAAGCAAGATGGTAGCTAGAGATGTTGCTAGTATTTTCTCTACCCAAAATGCTAGTAGCAATGTAATATGCGAAATATTTAATAGCGGGGAGTTGAATGTTTCTTATCTTCCCTCGCTGGATGGTGCGGCAATCATCCTCGGTGATCCCTCGGTAGAGCTCCAACAAGTCCCGGGGGTTGTCATCAATCCTCCTTGCTGTACCTACAGGGGCAATATCCAATGCACGACAAAATTCTTCCAATTTCATAGTAACAGGAATATCATAGATCTTGAATGCAACTGTCGGCTCAAATTGCGCGTTGTGGAACTTGAAGCTCTCAACGAAAACTTTGGTGAGCCTGTAGTATTGTTCCCTTTCATCTCCCACGTAGGTGGCTAAGCCTGCCCTGTTGACAAGGGTGAAGAAATCATCCAATATCCCTGCATTTGTCAGAAACTCATAACATGGGAAGGATGAAGCATTAGGAGCCCCATTGTCCTCCTCGGGCGCGAAGCTAGGCGCGATGACATCCTCATTGTAGGATCGCCTAATCTGAGTAGACGCCCTCGAGGGCCTACCGGTGCTGGTTGTTGCTTTCTTGAACAATTCTCCAAATTTGAATTTCTTCATCTTCCCCTTCTGAAATTTTCAACAATCATTATAAAATTTGATTTCAAGGTATGTAATTGAAGGGAACTACTATAGGAACTTGCTAGAGTACTAAACATGCATCAAAACTAGTTTCTTCCACTTAGAACAAGCATGCAAGCTCACTAAACATGTTATCTACAGCAGCAAAATATTCAAGATATACTCAACCAAATGAAATTCTAATTGGACAATCAAAGGAGTCACATACCAAGGAGTAAATGTGCCAAATTTCAAACAGAAATCTGGGCTGAGCAAGGAGATCGAAAAATCGCGAGTTCTTGAGCAGAAACACGAGTGAGAGGAACTTGGTACGAGTTTTTTCGGGAGAGAGAAGATGCTGGGAGGAAGAGATGATGTAGTGGGGCAAGGGGTGGCCCACACCACAAGGTGGCGCGGCCCCCTTGCTGGCCGCGCCGGCCTATGGTATGGCAAGTTTCCCTCAGTATGAAACCAAGGTTTAATCGAACCAGTAGGAGCCAAGAAGCACGTTGAAGGTTGATGGTCGCGAAATGTGATGCGGCGCAACACCAGGGATTCCGGCGCCAACGCGGAACCTGCACAACACAACCCAAGTACTTTGTCCCAACGAAACAGTGAGGTTGTCAATCTCACCGGCTTGCTGTAACAAAGGATTAAACGTATCGAGTGGAAGATGTTTGCAAAGAAAACAGTAAAACAAGTAGATTGTATGCTATGTAAAGAATAGGACCGGGGTCCACAGTTCACTAGAGGTGTCTCTCCCATAAGATAAAGCATGTTGGGTGAACAAATTACAGTCGGGCAATTGACAAATAGAGAAAGGCATAACAATGCATATACATGACATGGTAAATATAGTGAGATTTAATTGGGCATTACGACAAAGAACATAGACCGCCATCCAACTGCATCTATGCCTAAAAAGTCCACCTTCAGGTTATCGTCCGAACCCCCTCCAGTATTAAGTTGCAAAGCAACAGACAATTGCATTAAGTATTGTGCGTAATGTAATCAATAACTACATCCTTAGACATAGCATCAATGTTTTATCCCTAGTGGCAACAGCACATCACAACCTTAGAACTTTCTGTCACTGTCCCAGGTATCAATGAAGGCATGAACCCACTATCGAGCATAATTACTCCCTCTTGGAGTTAAGAGTAAAAACTTGGCCAGAGCCTCTACTAATAACGGAGAGCATGCAAGATCATAAACAACACATGAACAATAGATTGATAATCACCATAATCATAGTACTCTCTATCCATCGGATCCCGACAAACACAACATATAGAATTACATATAGATGATCTTGATCATGTTAGGCAGCTCACAAGATCTAACAATGAAGCACAACAAGGAGAAGACGACCATCTAGCTACTGCTATGGACCCATGGTCCAGGGGTGAACTACTCACTCATCACTCCGGAGGCGATCATGGCGATGAAGAATCCTCCGGGAGATGAATCCCCTCTCCGGCAGGGTGCCGGAGGCGATCTCCAGAATCCCCCGAGATGGGATTCGCGGCGGCGGCGTCTCTGTAAGGTTTTCCGTATCGTGGCTCTCGACTGGGGGTTTCGCGACGGAAGCTTTAAGTAGGCGGAGGGTCAACGCGAGGGGCCACACGAGGGGCCCAGGGGATAGGTCGGCGCGGCCAGGGCCTGGGCCGCGCCGGCCACCCCCCTGGCCTCCTCGTGGCCCCACTTCGTTAGGTCTTCGGTCTTCTGGAAGCTTCGTGCAAAAATAGGACCCTGGGCGAAAGTTTCGTCCAATTCCGAGAATATTTCTTTACTAGGATTTCTGAAACCAAAAACAGCAGAAAACAGCAACTGGCTCTTCGGCATCTTGTTAATAGGTTAGTTCCAGAAAATGCATAAATATGACATATAATGTGCATAAAACATGTAGGTATCATCAATAAAGTAGCATGGAACATAAGAAATTATCGATACGTTGGAGACGTATCAGCATCCCCAAGCTTAGTTCTGCTCGTCCCGAGCAGGTAAAACGATAACAAAGATAATTTCTGAAGTGACATGCCATCATAATCTTGATCATACTATTTGTAAACATATGTAATGAATGCAGCGATCAAAGCAAAGGTAATGACATGAGTAAACAACTGAATCATAAAGCAAAGACTTTTCATGAATAGTACTTCAAGACAAGCATCAATAAGTCTTGCATAAGAGTTAACTCATAAAGCAATAAATCAAAGTAAAGGTGTTGAAGCAACACATAGGAAGATTAAGTTTCAGCGGTTGCTTTCAACTTGTAACATGTATATCTCATGGATATTGTCAACATAAAGTAATATAATAAGTGCAATATGCAAATATGTAGGAATCAATGCACAGTTCACACAAGTGTTTGCTTCTTAAGGTGGAAGGAGATAGGTAAACTGACTCAACAATAAAAGTAAAAGAATGGTCCTTCAAAGAGGAAAGCATCGATTGCTGTATTTGTGCTAGAGCTTTTATTTTGAAAACATGAAACAATTTTGTCAACGGTAGTAATAAAGCATATGAGTTATGAAAATTATATCTTACAAGTTGCAAGCCTCACGCATAGTATACTAATAGTGCCCGCACCTCGTCCTACTTAACTTGGACTACCGGGTCTTCGCATGCCATGTTTCAACCAAGTGTCACAAAGGGGTACCTCCATGCCGCCTGTACAAAGGTCTAAGGAGAATGCTCGCATTTTGGATTTCTCGCTTTTGATTATTCTCAACTTAGACATCCATACCGGGACAACATGGACAACAGATAATGGACTCCTCTTAAATGCATAAGCATGTAGCAAAGTTATTGTTCTCATATGAGATTGAGGATATATGTCCAAAACTGAAACTTCAACCATGGTTCATGGCTTTAGTTAGCGGCCCAATGTTCTTCTCTAACAATTTTGCATGCTCCAACCACCAAAATGATAGACCTTCAGACAAGACGGACATGCATAGCAACTCACATGATATTCAACAATAGTTGATGGCGTTCCCCAGAAGCATGGTTATCGCACAACAGCAACTTAATAAAATATAAAGTGCATAAGTACATATTCAATACTACGATAGTTTTTAAGGCTATTTTGTCCCATGAGCTATATATTGCAAAGGTGAATGATGGAATTTTAAAGGTAGCACTCAAGCAATTTACTTTGGAATGGCGGAGAAATACCATGTAGTAGGTAGGTATGGTGGACACAAATGGCATGAATATTGGCTCAAGTATTTTGGATGCATGAGAAGTATTCCCTCTCGATACAAGGTTTAGGCTAGCAAGGTTATTTGAAGCAAACTCAAGGATGAACAAGTGCAGCAAAACTCACATAAAAGACATATTGTAAACATTATAAGACTCTACACTGTCTTCCTTGTTGTTCAAACTCAATACTAGATATTATCTAGACCTTAGAGAAACCAAATATGCAAATCAAATTTTAGCAAGCTCTATGTATTTCTTCATTAATGGGTGCAAAGCATATGATGCAAGAGCTTAAACATGAGCACAACAATTGCCAAGTATCACATTATCCAAGATATTTTAGAATTACTACATGTAGCATTTTCCAATTCCAACCATATAACAATTTAACGAAGAAGAAACTTCGCCTTGAACATTATGAGTAAAGCCTAAGGACACATGTGTCCATATGCAACAGCGGAGCGTGTCTCTCTCCCACAAAGTGAATGCTAGGATCCATCTTATTCAAACAAAAACAAAAACAAAAACAAACCGACGCTCCAAGTAAAGAATACAAGATGTGACTGAATAAAAATATAGTTTCAGGGGAGGAACCTGATGATGTTGTCGATGAAGAAGGGGATGCCTTGGGCATCCCCAAGCTTAGACGCTTGAGTCTTCTTAAAATATGCAGGGGTGAACCACGGGGGCATCCCCAAGCTTAGAGCTTTCACTCCTCTTGATCATAGTATATCATACTCCTCTCTTGACCCTTGAAAACTTCCTTCACACCAAACTTCAAGCAAACTCATTAGAGGGTTAGTGCACAATTAATAATTCACACATTCAGAGGTGACACAATCATTATTTTCACTTCTGGACATTGCATAATGCTACTGGACATTAGTGGATCAAAGAAATAAATCCAACATAGCAAAAGAGGCAATGCGAAATAAAAGGCAGAATCTGTCAAAAACAGAACAGTCCGTAAAGACGAATTTAGAAATGGCACCAGACTTGCTCAAATGGAAAAACTCAAAACTAATGAAAGTTGCGTACATATCTGAGGATCACGCTCGTAAATTGGCAGATTTTTTCGAATTTTCTACAGAGAATTGTGCCCAGATTCGTGACAGACAGCAATGCTGTTTCTGCGCAGCAATCCCAAATATAACATCAACTTTGACATAGAAACTTTACTTGGCACAAAAACATGATAAGGAGAGGTTGCTACAGTAGTAAACAACTTCTAAGACTCAATAAAACAAAAAATTGCTGTAGGTAAAAACATGGGTTGTCTCCCATAAGCGCTTTTCTTTAACGCCTTTCAGCTAGGCGCAGAAAGTGCAAATCAAGTAACATCGAGAGTAGAAGCATCAACATTATTTTTCATGCAAACACAACTTGTTGCAGAGGGTACTTTAGGTGCTCCATTATCTAAATTCTCTATGGTGGTGCTAGGGGTTTTAGAAATTTTAGGCCTATAATAATTCTTTTGTTTAGGCACTTTAGAGGCGTACATGAATTTTTGCTCTTTACCCACATAAGCTTTCTCATTATACTTGAGAGAAGAAAAGGTTGAACCCAAGGTTCCCATAGCTTTTTCAAGTTCATCAATCCTATTGGTTTGATTATCATGGATAACACAAGTTCCTAGGACACTAATTCTTTCATCAATTCCTCCTAGGGATTTATCAAGTTCATCAGTTTTATCCAATAACATTTCTAATTTAGTTTCAATACTTGGAAAATTTTTCTCTATGGTTTCCAATTTTTTCATAACATCTTCAAGAGAGATTTCAATTTTAACTTCATTAACAGGTGGTATTCCAACTAGACTCTCAATGATGCAACTAGCTTCTAAAGCGGGAGTACCTAGGAAATTACCTCCCGAAAGAGTATCAAGAACATATCTATTCCAACTAGATAAACCAACATAAAAGTTCCTAAGAAGGATAGTGGTGGAGTGTTTCTTAATGCACCTTTGATGAGCATTACTAATTCTATACCAAGCATCTTTAAAACTTTCTCCACCTTGTTGCTTAAAAGAACGAACTTCAACTTCAGGATTACTCATGATAACAGGAATAAAGTAAACTAGGCAAATTAAGTAAAGATAAGTAACTAATTTTTTTGTGTTTTTGATATAGAGAGCAAGACAGTAAATAAAGTAAAACTAGCAACTAATTTTTTTGTATTTTGATTTAGTGCAGCAAACAAAGTAGTAAATAAAATAAAGCAAGACAAAAACAAAGTAAAGAGATTGAGAAGTGGAGACTCCCCTTGCAGCGATCTTGAGGCAACGGCGCCAGAAATTTAGCTTGATACGCGTGGATGCACACGTCCGTTGGGAACCCCAAGTGGAAGGTATGATGCGTATAGAAGCAAGTTTCCCTCAGTATGAAACCAAGGTTTAATCGAACCAGTAGGAGCCAAGAAGCACGTTGAAGGTTGATGGTCGCGAAATGTGATGCGGCGCAACACCAGGGATTCCGGCGCCAACGCGGAACCTGCACAACACAACCCAAGTACTTTGTCCCAACGAAACAGTGAGGTTGTCAATCTCACCGGCTTGCTGTAACAAAGGATTAAACGTATCGAGTGGAAGATGTTTGCAAAGAAAACAGTAAAACAAGTAGATTGTATGCTATGTAAAGAATAGGACCGGGGTCCACAGTTCACTAGAGGTGTCTCTCCCATAAGATAAAGCATGTTGGGTGAACAAATTACAGTCGGGCAATTGACAAATAGAGAAAGGCATAACAATGCATATACATGACATGGTAAATATAGTGAGATTTAATTGGGCATTACGACAAAGAACATAGACCGCCATCCAACTGCATCTATGCCTAAAAAGTCCACCTTCAGGTTATCGTCCGAACCCCCTCCAGTATTAAGTTGCAAAGCAACAGACAATTGCATTAAGTATTGTGCGTAATGTAATCAATAACTACATCCTTAGACATAGCATCAATGTTTTATCCCTAGTGGCAACAGCACATCACAACCTTAGAACTTTCTGTCACTGTCCCAGGTATCAATGAAGGCATGAACCCACTATCGAGCATAATTACTCCCTCTTGGAGTTAAGAGTAAAAACTTGGCCAGAGCCTCTACTAATAACGGAGAGCATGCAAGATCATAAACAACACATGAACAATAGATTGATAATCACCATAATCATAGTACTCTCTATCCATCGGATCCCGACAAACACAACATATAGAATTACATATAGATGATCTTGATCATGTTAGGCAGCTCACAAGATCTAACAATGAAGCACAACAAGGAGAAGACGACCATCTAGCTACTGCTATGGACCCATGGTCCAGGGGTGAACTACTCACTCATCACTCCGGAGGCGATCATGGCGATGAAGAATCCTCCGGGAGATGAATCCCCTCTCCGGCAGGGTGCCGGAGGCGATCTCCTAATCCCCCGAGATGGGATTCGCGGCGGCGGCGTCTCTGTAAGGTTTTCCGTATCGTGGCTCTCGGTACTGGGGGTTTCGCGACGGAAGCTTTAAGTAGGCGGAGGGTCAACGCGAGGGGCCACACGAGGGGCCCAGGGGATAGGTCGGCGCGGCCAGGGCCGGGCCGCGCCGGCCACCCCCGCCTCTCGTGGCCCCACTTCGTTAGGTCTTCGGTCTTCTGGAAGCTTCGTGCAAAAATAGGACCCTGGGCGAAAGTTTCGTCCAATTCCGAGAATATTTCTTTACTAGGATTTCTGAAACCAAAAACAGCAGAAAACAGCATCTGGCTCTTCGGCATCTTGTTAATAGGTTAGTTCCAGAAAATGCATAAATATGACATATAATGTGCATAAAACATGTAGGTATCATCAATAAAGTAGCATGGAACATAAGAAATTATCGATACGTTGGAGACGTATCAGCGGCCCCAAGCTGGCCGCGCCGGCCTATGGTGTGGCACCTCCTGGTGCCCCACAGGTCATCCTCTGGTGCTCCCAGGTGCCTCGTCGAAAAATAGGACCAACGGTGTAATTTTTGTAATTTTTAGAGAACTTCGAAAAATGCACATTTCTGGGTATTAAATTAATGATTACTGCGCAGGAAAATGATTTCCAAAATCTTAAACAACTAAAGCATATTGCAAAACAAAAGGTGCTACAGCAAGTAAAATAAGTGGAGGGAGAAAGAAAGAAAGAAAGAAATGTTGTTTAGCTCTTTTATGCAATAAAATATACTTGTTAACAAGGTTGATCAAGTCTTGCTACCAAATAAATTTTATATGACATAAGAAGAAATAAACCTCAAATCAATCATGTTACCTTATATTGAATTGATATGGATCCAATCACAAGAGTTTGATATTCTTCTTTAGGCTCATATATAGGACAATCAATGGATCCCACTTTGATAGTTTTCACATTAAAAATTGTATTAACTCCACATACTTTATCAATCCTCTTGGGAAAATAGACAGTGTGTTCCTTATCATCAACATTGAAAGTAACCATGCCTTTATTGCAATCAATAACAGCCCCTGCAGTATTAAGAAAGGGTCTTCCAAGAATAATGGACATATTATCATCTTCAGGCATTTCCAACACAACAAAATCAGTTAATATCAAGCAATGCTGAGTAACTTGAACAGGAACATTTTCACATAAACCAACAGGAATAGCAGTAGATTTATCAGCCATTTGCAAAGATATATCAGTTGGTATCAATTTATCTAAATCAAGTCTCTTATAAAGAGAAAAAGGCATCACACTCACACCTGCTCCCAAATCACATAGAGCAGTTCTAACATAATTATTCTTGATGGAACAAGGAATAGTCGGTATACCTGGGTCTCCAAGCTTCTTTGGAATCTTACCATTGAAGGAGTAATTAGCAAGCATAGTGGAAATTTCCTCATTGGGGATTTTCCTTTTGTTAGTAACAATATCTTTCATATACTTTGAATAAGGAGGCAATTTAATAGCATCAGTCAAAGGGATTTGCAAAAATAAAGGTTTCATCCAATCACAAAATTTATTATAATGTTCCTCCTCCTTTGATTTTAGTTTCTTAGCAGGAAAAGGCATTTGCTTTTGAACCCAAGGTTCTCTTTCATTACCATGTTTCTCAGCAATAAAATCTTCTTTAGTGTACTTTTTATTTTTAGCATGCTTTTCAGGTTCTTTTTCAATTTCTTCTTTATCAGGAGTATCATTCTTATCATTATCTTCCTCATGTTCATTACCACTTTCAGTTTCAGCATCAGAAATAGAAATACTATTAGGATCATTAACAGGTTCAGAGGATTCTACAACATTTTTATGTTTCTTTTTCTTTTTCTTAGATGGAGCACTAGTTTTAATTAGTTGAGAATCTTGTTCAATTCTTTTGGGATGCCCTTCAGGATATAGAGGATCCTGGGTAGAAACACCACCTCTAGTTGTTACTTCATAAGCATGTTTTTCTTTAGAATTATTTCCCAACAAGTCATTTTGCACTTTAGTAAGTTGATCAATTTGAGTTTGAACCATTTGAAAATGTTTAACAAGTATCTTAACATCATTGGAGGTTCTCTCCACAATACCATGCAATTCACTAATAGCTCGGGAATTTTCCATTAAATGATTCTCTACTCTCATATTAAAGTTTTCTTGCTTAACAATATAATTATCAAACTCATCTAAGCATTGAGCAGGAGGTTTTGAATACGGAATATCTTCCCTAGTAAAGCGTTGAAGAGAGTGTACCTCAATCATGGATGAAGGGGGAGTTATCTCACATAAATCTTCTATAGGAGGTAAATTCTTCACATCTTCAGGTTTAATACCCTTCTCTTTAAGAGACTTCTTGGCTTCCCTCATATCTTCATCATTTAATTTAATCATACCCCTCTTCTTCACTATCGGTGTCGGGGTTGGTTCAATTGTAGACCAATCATCATGATTCCGGCCTATTTTAGCCAATAATTCTTCAGCGTCGTCTGGAGTTCTTTTCCTGAAAACACAACCAGCACAACTATCCAGGTATGCCCTAGACTCAATGGTTAGTCCACTATAAAATATATCAAGTAAATCATGCTTTTCCAAATCATGGTCAGGCTGAGCTCTAATAAGAGAGCAAAATCTAGCCCAAGCCTCAGGCAATTTCTCTCCATCTTCCTGGTCAAAATTATAAATTCTCTGCAAAGCAGCATGTTGAGCACTAGCAGGAAAGTATTTACGGAAGAAAACATCAAGCAATTCTTTTGGACTTTTAATAGAACCAGGAGGCAAATTATTATACCAAGTTTTAGCATCATCCTTTAATGAGAAAGGAAAAATTTTAGCGACAAAATAAGTACGCATCTTAATATCATCAGAAAACAAGCCACTAAGAGTAGATAACTCAGTCATGTGTTCAACAGCACTTTCTTTTTCAGTACCACAAAAGGGTGTTTTCTCAACAATAGCTATATGAGATAGATCAAGAGAAAAATCATAATCTTTATCCCTAATGTTTATAGGAGATGTGGCAAATTTAGGATCAGGAGATAGTTTATATCTAACAGCATGTTCTGCAAGCAACTTTTTAATTTTTCTTGCATCAGTAGTAGCATTGCATTTTTCAATAAAATCATCATCAAGTTCTACATAATCTTCATCAAGATCATCACTAGAATATTCAACAGACTCAGGTGAATTAACAGGTGTAGCAGCATTTTCATTAGGAGTTTCAGTATTTTCAATTTGTCTAGACTTAGCAATTGTAGCATCTAGAAAAGATCCTAACGAACCATCATTATCAAGCACAGCAGAAGCATCATCACAATTATGAGAAGAATTTTCAGATTCAGCAGAAGTACCAGCATTTGAAGTTTGTGGTGGTGAAACAAGTTTACTTATCACAGATGGTGAATCAAGAGCAGCAGAGGTACTAAGAGTTGTACCTTTTCTTGTAGTGGATGGTAATATGGCGATCTTAGTATCGCGAGGTTTACCCATGATGGAGAATTTGCAGCGAACAATATCAATCCAAGTGAACTTCCAAATAAAGCTATGCTCCCCGGCAACGGCGCCAGAAAATAGTCTTGATGACCCACAAGTATAGGGGATCGCAACAGTCTTCGAGGGAAGTATTACCCAATTTATTGATTCGACACAAGGGGAGACAAAGAATACTTGTAAGCCTTAACAGCGGAGTTGTCAATTCAGCTGCACCTGGAAACAGACTTGCTCGCAAGAGTTTATCAGTAGTAACAGTTTTATGGCAGTAGGAATAGTGAAATAATAGCAGCGGTGAAATAAAGACAGCAGTAGTGATTATAGTAAACAGCAGGATTAAAATACTGTAGGCACAGGGACGGATTTAACGGGCGTTGCATGGATGAGAGAAACTCATATAACAATCAAAGCATGGGCATTTGCAGATAATAATAAAACGGTATCCAAGTACTAATCAATCAATAGGCATGTGTTCCATATATAGTCGTACGTGCTCGCAATGAGAAACTTGCACAACATCTTTTGTCCTACCAGCCGGTGGCAGCCGGGCCTCTAGGGAATCTACTGGATATTAAGGTACTCCTTTTAATAGAGTACCGGAGCAAAGCATTAACACTCCGTGAACACATGTGATCCTCACATCACTACCATCCCCTCCGGTTGTCCCGATTCTTGTCACTTCGGGGCCATTGGTTCCGGACAGCGACATGTGTATACAACTTGTAGGTAAGATCATAAACAACGAATATCTTCATGAATCAATAACATGTTCAGATCTGAGATCATGGCACTCGGGCCCTAGTGACAAGCATTAAGCATAACAAGTTGCAACAATATCATAAAAGTGACATCTACGGATACTAGGCACTATGCCCTAACAATCTTATGACTATTACATGACCAATCTCATCCAATCCCTACCATCCCCTTCAGCCTACAGCGGGGGAATTACTCACACATGGATGGGGGAAACATTGCTGGTCGATGGAGAGGCGTTGGCGGTGATGGCGGTGAAGATCTCCTCCAATTCCCCGTCCCGGCGGAGTGCCAGAACGGAGACTTCTGGCTCCCGCGACGGAGTTTCGCGATGTGGCGGCTCTCTGGAGGGTTTCTGGCGACTTCCTCTCCCCTGTGCGTTTTTAGGTCGAACCCGATAAGTAGTCCGAAGGGGGGCGTCGAAGGCCGGCCGAGGGGTGAAGGAGATATGCCCTAGAGGCAATAATAAAGTGATTATTATTTATATCTTTATGTTTATGATAAATGTTTATATATCATGCTATAATTGTATTAACCGAAACATTAGTACATGTGTGATATGTAGACAAACAAGAAGTCCCTAGTATGCCTCTTAAACTAGCTTGTTGATTAATGGATGATTAGTTTCATAATCATGAACATTGGATGTTATTAATAACAAGGTTATGTCATTGTATGAATGATGTAATGGACACACCCAATTAAGCGTAGCATAAGATCTCGTCATTAAGTTATTTGCTATAAGCTTTCGATACATAGTTACCTAGTCCTTATGACCATGAGATCATGTAAATCACTTATACCGGAAAGGTACTTTGATTACACCAAACACCACTGCGTAAATGGGTGGCTATAAAGGTGGGATTAAGTATCCGGAAAGTATGAGTTGAGGCATATGGATCAACAGTGGGATTTGTCCATCCCGATGACGGATAGATATACTCTGGGCCCTCTCGGTGGAATGTCGTCTAATGTCTTGCAAGCATATGAATAAGTTCATAAGAGACCACATACCACGGTACGAGTAAAGAGTACTTGTCAGGAGACGAGGTTGAACAAGGTATAGAGTGATACCGAAGATCAAACCTCGGACAAGTAAAATATCGCGAGACAAAGGGAATTGGTATTGTATGTGAATGGTTCATTCGATCACTAAAGTCATCGTTGAATATGTGGGAGCCATTATGGATCTCCAGATCCCGCTATTGGTTATTGGTCGGAGTGAGTACTCAACCATGTCCGCATAGTTCACGAACCGTAGGGTGACACACTTAAAGTTGGATGTTGAAATGGTAGTACTTGAATATGGAATGGAGTTCGAATATTTGTTCGGAGTCCCGGATGAGATCCCGGACATCACGAGGAGTTCCGGAATGGTCCGGAGAATAAGATTCATATATAGGAAGTCATATTCCAAGTTTGGAAATGATCCGGTGCATTTATGGCAGGTTCTAGAAGGTTCTAGAAAAGTCCGGAAGAATGGCACTTTGGAAAGTGGAGTCCCGAAGAGACTCCACTTGCATGACCAGCCAACCCTAAAGGGGAGGAGTCCAAGGTGGACTCCCCTAGGGTGGCCGGCCAACCCACCTCAAGGAAAGGTGGGAGTCCCACCTTGAGTGGGACTCCCTCCTTGAGTAGGTTTCCCACATATGGGAGGTTTTAGTGTTGGGGTCTTATTCGAAGACTTGGACTAGAACTCTTGGGGCTTCCACCTATATAATGAGGGGCATAGAGAGGGGGCTGGCCACTTCAAGCCTCAGCCTTGGCCGCACCCCTTAGAGGGCCGGCGCCCAACCCCCCTCTCTCCCCAAACCCTAGCGGTCTCTCTCCTCCACCACATCCCGCACGCTTAAGCGAAGCTCCGCCGGATTTCTCCACCACCACCGACACCACGCCGTCGTGCTGTCGGATTCAAGAGGAGCTACTACTTCCGCTGCCCGCTGGAACGGGAGGTGGACGTCGTCTTCATCAACAACCGAACGTGTGACCGAGTACGGAGGTGCTGCCCGTTCGTGGCGCCGGAACCGATCGTGATCAAGATCTTCTACGCGCTTTTGCAAGCGGCAAGTGATCGTCTACCGCAGCAATAAGAGCCTACTCTTATAGGCTTTGGAATCTCTTCAAGGGTTAGTCTTGATCATCCCCTCGTTGCTACCGTCTTCTAGATTGCATCTTGGCTTGGATTGCGTGTTCGCGATAGGAAATTTTTTGTTTTCTATGCTACGTTCTCCTACAGTGGTATCAGAGCCGTGTCTATGCATAGATGGTTGCACGAGTAGAACACAATGTTTTTGTGGGCGTTGATGCTTATGTTATCTTTAGCTTGAGTACTTTGCATCTTTGTGGCATAGTGGGATGAAGCGGCTCGGGCTAACTTTACATGACCGCGTTCATGAGACTTGCTCCTCGTTCGACATGCAACTTGTATTGCATAAGAGGCTTTGCGGGTGTCTGTCTCTCCTACTATAGTGAAGATTCAATTTACTCTTCTATTGACAACACTAGTATCACCGTTGTGGTTCATGTTCGTAGGTAGATTAGATCTCACTCGAAAACCCTGATACGTCTCCAACGTATCGATAATTTCTTATGTTCCATGCCACATTATTGATGATATCTACATGTTTTATACACATTATATGTCATATTTATGCATTTTCTGGAACTAACCTATTAACAAGATGCCGAAGTGCCAGTTCCTGTTTTCTGCTGTTTTTGGTTTCAGAAATCCTAGTAACGAAATATTCTCGGAATTGGACGAAATCAACGCCCAGGTTCCTATTTTTCCACGAAGCTTCCAGAACACCCGGGAAGGACCAGAGGGGGGCCACAGGCCACCAGGAGGGTGGCCGGCGCGGCCTAGGGTTGGCCCGCGCCGCCTTACCCCCTGGCCGCCTCTTCGACCTTCTGACGCCGCCTCTTCGCCTATATAAAGCCCCTGCATCGAAAACCCTTACGGAGAGAGCCACGATACGAGAAAAGTTCCAGAGCCGCCGTCATCGCGAAGCCAAGATCTGGGGGACAGGAGTCTCTGTTCCGGCACCCTGCCGGAGCGGGGAAGTGCCCCCGGAAGGCTTCTCCATCGACACCGCTGCCATCTCCACCGCCATCTTCATCACCGCTGCTGCTCCCATGAAGAGGGAGTAGTTCTCCATCGAGGCTCGGGGCTGTACCGGTAGCTATGTGGTTAATCTCTCTCCTATGTACCTCAATACAATGATCTCATGAGCTGCTTTACATGATTGAGATTCATATGAGTTTTGTATCACTACTATCTATGTGCTACTCTAGTGATGTGTTATTAAAGTAGTTTTATTCCTCCTGCATGTGTGCAAAGGTGACAGTGCGTGCACCGTGTTAGTACTTGGTTTATGCTATGATCATGATCTCTTGTAGATTGCGAAGTTAACTATTGCTATGATAATATTGATGTGATCTATTCCTCCTACATATGCATGAAGGTGACAGTGTGCATGCTATGCTAGTACTTGGTTTAGTCGTTTTGATCTATCTTACACTTAAGGTTACTTAAACATGAGCATTATTGTGGAGCTTGTTAACTCCGGCATTGAGGGTTCGTGTAATCCTACGCAATGTGTTCATCATCCAACAAAAGTGTAGAGTATGCATTTATCTATTCTGTTATGTGATCAATGTTGAGAGTGTCCACTAGTGAAAGTCTATTCCCTAGGCCTTGTCCCTAAATACTGCTGAGTTACTACTGCTTGTTTACTGTTTTACTGTGTTACTACTGCTGCAATACTACCACCATCAACTACACGCCAGCAAGCTATTTTCTGGCACCGTTGCTACTGCTCATATATATTTATACCACCTGTATTTCACTATCTCTTCGCCGAACTAGTGCACCTATTAGGTGTGTTGGGGACACAAGAGACTTCTTGCTTTGTGGTTGCAGGGTTGCATGAGAGGGATATCTTTGACCTCTTCCTCCCTGAGTTCGATAAACCTTGGGTAATCCACTTAAGGGAAACTTGCTGCTGTTCTACAAACCTCTGCACTTGGAGGCCCAACACTGTCTACAGGAAAGGAGGGGAACGTAGACATCAAGCACTTTTCTGGCGCCGTTGCCGGGGAGGAAAGGTAAAAGGTACTCACACTCCGGATCTCGGCTACTAAGCTATTTTCCGGCGCCATTGTAAGTACTCGAAGCTATTTCCTTTAGACTCTGCAATTGCGACATTTGGTTTCTTGTTTACACTAGTTAGGCATAATGGAAAACAACAAAAATATGAGAGATCTTTATGAACTTTATCTTGAATTAGGACATGATGTGTTTGAAGAAAGAATTAAGAAACCCATGGAACTTTATATGCATGCTAATGGGAATGTTATTACTATGAATGCTTTGAACACCATTGTTGCTAATGCTATGGAAAATTCTAAGCTTGGGGAAGCTGGCTTTGATGAGCATGATATTTTTAGTCCCCCAAGCATTGAGGAGAAAATTTACTTTGATGATACTTTGCCTCCCATTTATGATGATTATAATGATAGTAGTCTTTTGTTACCACCTGTTATGGAGGATAAATTTGATTATGATTACAATATACCTCCTATATTTGATAGCTACTTTGTTGAATTTGCTCCCACTACAATTAATAAGAATGACTATGCTTATGTTGGGAGTAGTAATTATTTTATGCATGAGACTCATGATAAGAATGCTTTAAGTGATAGTTATATTGTTGAGTTTGCTCATGATGCTACTGAAAGTTATTATGAGAGAGGAAAATATGGTTGTAGAAATTTTCATGTTACTAAAACACCTCTCTATGTGCTGAAATTTTTGAAGCTACACTTGTTTTATCTTCCTATGCTTGTTACTTTGCTCTTCATGAACTTGTTTATTTACAAGATTCTTATGCATAGGAAGCATGTTAGACTTAAATGTGTTTTGAATTTGCCTCTTGATGCTCTCTTTTGCTTCAACTCTTATTTCTTACGAGTGCATTAAAACTGCTGAGCCCATCTTAATGGCTATAAAGAAAGAACTTCTTGGGAGATAACCCATGTGTTTTTTTACTACAGCAATTTTTGTTTTGTTGAGTCTTGGAAGTTGTTTACTACTGTAGCAACCTCTCCTTATCTTAGTTTTGTGATTTGTTGTGCCAAGTAAAGTTTCTATGTCAAAGTTGATGTTATATTTGGGATCGCTGCGCAGAAACAGCATTGCTGTCTGTCACGAATCTGGGCACAGTTCTCTGTAGAAAATTCGAAAAAATCTGCCAATTTACGAGCGTGATCCTCAGATATGTACGCAACTTTCATTAGTTTTGAGTTTTTCCATTTGAGCAAGTCTGGTGCCATTTCTAAATTCGTCTTTACGGACTGTTCTGTTTTTGACAGATTCTGCCTTTTATTTCGCATTGCCTCTTTTGCTATGTTGGATTTATTTCTTTGATCCACTAATGTCCAGTAGCATTATGCAATGTCCAGAAGTGAAAATAATGATTGTGTCACCTCTGAATGAGTGAATTATTAATTGTGCACTAACCCTCTAATGAGTTTGCTTGAAGTTTGGTGTGAAGGAAGTTTTCAAGGGTCAAGAGAGGAGAATGATATACTATGATCAAGAGGAGTGAAAGCTCTAAGCTTGGGGATGCCCCCGTGGTTCACCCCTGCATATTTTAAGAAGACTCAAGCGTCTAAGCTTGGGGATGCCCAAGGCATCCCCTTCTTCATCGACAACTTATCAGGTTTCTTCTAGTGAAACTATATTTTTATTCCGTCACATCCTATGTATTTTACTTGGAGCGTCTGTGTGCTTTTATTTTTGTTTTTGTTTTGTTATCTTAGTTCTCTGAATAAGTTCATCCTTGTGTGGGAGAGAGACACGCTCCGCTGGTTCGTATGAACACATGTGTTCTTAGCTCATAATATTCATGGCGAAGTTTCCTCTTCGTTAAATTGTTATATGGTTGGAATTGGAAAATGCTACATGTAGTAATTGCTATAATGTCTTGGGTAATGTGATACTTGGCAATTGTTGTGCTCATGTTTAAGCTCTTGCATCATATACTTTGCACCTATTAGTGAAGAAATACATAGAGCTTGCTAAAATTTGGTTTGCATAATTGGTCTCTCTAAGGTCTAGATAATTTCTAGTATTGAGTTTGAACAACAAGGAAGACGGTGTAAAGTCTTATAATGTTTACAATATGTCTTTTATGTGAGTTTTGCTGCACCGGTTCATCCTTGAGTTTGCTTCAAATAACCTTGCTAGCCTAAACCTTGTATCGAGAGGGAATACTTCTCATGCATCCAAAATCCTTGAGCCAATATTCATGCCATTTGTGTCCACCATACCTACCTACTACATGGTATTTCTCCGCCATTCCAAAGTAAATTGCTTGAGTGCTACCTTTAAACAATTCAAAAGTTATTACTTCTTATTTGTGTCAATGTTTTATAGCTCATGAGGAAGTATGTGGTGTTTATCTTTCAATCTTGTTGGGCAACTTTCACCAATGGACTAGTGGCTTCATCCGCTTATCCAATAACTTTGCAAAAAGAGCTGGCAATGGGATTCCCAGTCCCAAATTAATTAACAAAAATAGACACTCCTCCATGGTATGTGATTGTTGGACGGCACCCGAAGGATTCGGTTAGCCATGGCTTGAGAAAGCAAAGGTGGGGAGGAGTGTCATCATAATAAAACTAAAATAAAAAGGCACTCCTTCATGGTATGAGATTGTTGGCAGGCACCCGAGGATTCGGTTAGCCATGGTTTGTGAAAGAAAGGTTGGAAGGAGTGCCACCCAAAAATAAAATAAAATGGGAGCCGCTCTTTGAAGGTTTGTCTGGCAAGGTAGTTAGAGTGCCCACTACCATTCGTTGACAACAACAAACACCTCTCAAAATTTTACTTTTATGCTCTCTTTATGTTTTCAAAACCAAAGCTCTAGCACAAATATAGCAATCGATGCTTTCCTCTTTGAAGGACCTTTCTTTTACTTTTATTGTTGAGTCAGTTTACCTATCTCCCTCCACCTTAAGAAGCAAACACTTGTGTGAACTGTGCATTGATTCTTACATACTTGCATATTGCACTTGTTATATTACTTTATGTTGACAATATCCATGAGATATACATGTTATAAGTTGAAAGCAACCGCTGAAACTTAATCTTCCTTTGTGTTGCTTCAATACCTTTACTTTGATTTATTGCTTTATGAGTTAACTCTTATGCAAGACTTATTGATGCTTGTCTTGAAGTACTATTCATGAAAAGTCTTTGCTTTATGATTCAGTTGTTTACTCATGTCATTACCATTGTTTTGATCGCTGCATTCATTACATATGTTTACAATATGATCAAGTTTATGATGGCATGTCACTTAAGAAATTATCTTTGTTATCGTTTTACCTGCTCGGGACGAGCAGAACTAAGCTTGGGGATGCTGATACGTCTCCAACGTATCGATAATTTCTTATGTTCCATGCCACATTATTGATGATATCTACATGTTTTATACACATTATATGTCATATTTATGCATTTTCTGGAACTAACCTATTAACAAGATGCCGAAGTGCCAGTTCCTGTTTTCTGCTGTTTTTGGTTTCAGAAATCCTAGTAACGAAATATTCTCGGAATTGGACGAAATCAACGCCCAGGTTCCTATTTTTCCACGAAGCTTCCAGAACACCCGGAAGGACCAGGGGGGCCACAGGCCCACCAGAGGGTGGCCGGCGCGGCCTAGGGTTGGCCCGCGCCGCCTACCCCCTGGCCGCCTCTTCGACCTTCCGACGCCGCCTCGCCTATATAAAGCCCCTGCATCGAAAACCCTTACGGAGAGCCACGATACGAGAAAAGTTCCAGAGCCGCCGTCATCGCGAAGCCAAGATCTGGGGGACAGGAGTCTCTGTTCCGGCACTGCCGGAGCGGGGAAGTGCCCCCGAAGGCTTCTCCATCGACACCGCTGCCATCTCCACCGCCATCTTCATCACCGCTGCTGCTCCCATGAAGAGGGAGTAGTTCTCCATCGAGGCTCGGGGCTGTACCGGTAGCTATGTGGTTAATCTCTCTCCTATGTACCTCAATACAATGATCTCATGAGCTGCTTTACATGATTGAGATTCATATGAGTTTTGTATCACTACTATCTATGTGCTACTCTAGTGATGTGTTATTAAAGTAGTTTTATTCCTCCTGCATGTGTGCAAAGGTGACAGTGCGTGCACCGTGTTAGTACTTGGTTTATGCTATGATCATGATCTCTTGTAGATTGCGAAGTTAACTATTGCTATGATAATATTGATGTGATCTATTCCTCCTACATATGCATGAAGGTGACAGTGTGCATGCTATGCTAGTACTTGGTTTAGTCGTTTTGATCTATCTTACACTTAAGGTTACTTAAACATGAGCATTATTGTGGAGCTTGTTAACTCCGGCATTGAGGGTTCGTGTAATCCTACGCAATGTGTTCATCATCCAACAAAAGTGTAGAGTATGCATTTATCTATTCTGTTATGTGATCAATGTTGAGAGTGTCCACTAGTGAAAGTCTATTCCCTAGGCCTTGTCCCTAAATACTGCTGAGTTACTACTGCTTGTTTACTGTTTTACTGTGTTACTACTGCTGCAATACTACCACCAACAACTACACGCCAGCAAGCACTTTCTGGCACCGTTGCTACTGCTCATATATATTTATACCACCTGTATTTCACTATCTCTTCGCCGAACTAGTGCACCTATTAGGTGTGTTGGGGACACAAGAGACTTCTTGCTTTGTGGTTGCAGGGTTGCATGAGAGGGATATCTTTGACCTCTTCCTCCCTGAGTTCGATAAACCTTGGGTAATCCACTTAAGGGAAACTTGCTGCTGTTCTACAAACCTCTGCACTTGGAGGCCCAACACTGTCTACAGGAAAGGAGGGGGAACGTAGACATCAAGCACTTTTCTGGCGCCGTTGCCGGGGAGGAAAGGTAAAAGGTACTCACACTCCGGATCTCGGCTACTAAGCTATTTTCCGGCGCCATTGTAAGTACTCGAAGCTATTTCCTTTAGACTCTGCAATTGCGACATTTGGTTTCTTGTTTACACTAGTTAGGCATAATGGAAAACAACAAAAATATGAGAGATCTTTATGAACTTTATCTTGAATTAGGACATGATGTGTTTGAAGAAAGAATTAAGAAACCCATGGAACTTTATATGCATGCTAATGGGAATGTTATTACTATGAATGCTTTGAACACCATTGTTGCTAATGCTATGGAAAATTCTAAGCTTGGGGAAGCTGGCTTTGATGAGCATGATATTTTTAGTCCCCCAAGCATTGAGGAGAAAATTTACTTTGATGATACTTTGCCTCCCATTTATGATGATTATAATGATAGTAGTCTTTTGTTACCACCTGTTATGGAGGATAAATTTGATTATGATTACAATATACCTCCTATATTTGATAGCTACTTTGTTGAATTTGCTCCCACTACAATTAATAAGAATGACTATGCTTATGTTGGGAGTAGTAATTATTTTATGCATGAGACTCATGATAAGAATGCTTTAAGTGATAGTTATATTGTTGAGTTTGCTCATGATGCTACTGAAAGTTATTATGAGAGAGGAAAATATGGTTGTAGAAATTTTCATGTTACTAAAACACCTCTCTATGTGCTGAAATTTTTGAAGCTACACTTGTTTTATCTTCCTATGCTTGTTACTTTGCTCTTCATGAGGTGAACAACCATGAAGCCGGCGCCATGAACCTTGACGCTACGCCGACGATGATGGAGATCATGCCCGAAGATGATGGAGATCATGTCCGTGCTTTGGAGATGAAGATCGAAGGCGCAAAGACTAAAGGGCCATATCATATCACATATGAATTGCATGTGATGTTAATCCTTTATGCATCTTATTTTGCTTAGATCGCGACGGTAGCATTATAAGATGATCCCTCACATTAATATCAAGATAATAAAGTGTTCTTCCCTCGTATGCACCGTTGCATTGTTCGACGTTTTGAAGCATCTCGTGATGATCGGGTGTGATAAACTCGACATACAACGGGTGTAAGCCATGTTGCACACGCGGAATACTTGGGTTTGCTTGACGAGCCTAGCATGTACAGACATGGCCTCGGGACAACGGAAACCGAAAGGTTGAACACGAGTCATATGGATGATATGATCAACATGTTGATGTTCACCATTGAAGCTACATCATCTCACGTGATGATCGGTTTTGGTGTAGTGGATTTGGATCGTGTACCACTTAACAACTATGAGGGATGTTGTATTAAGTGGGAGTTCATTAGTAATTAGATTAAAACATGAACTAATTATCATAAACATAGTCTGAGTAGTATTTTGAATTAATTTTGTAGTATTGGCATCCGTTTACTACTATGCGCTAGTCTTGTTATTGAGATAGAAATACTGTTAAAATCTGATAAGAAACTTTACGGATTAGTACCGTATTGTTAAAGAATCAAGAATTGATTAAGTCCTATTGCAAACTTTTAGTGAAACTCACTTTGTTGATTCAGAGAGCTATGGTTTCAATTAGTACCTAAAGTTATCTTGTCTCCGTGAAACTTGAAGTTCAAATCTGTTTGAAAAGTAAGGAGCTGAAAATTTAGTTTTCAGAAATAATCAAGGTATGAGATATATGTGATATCTAAGACCTTATTGCAAGATGATAGAATATAATTTGGTGAGACTACATAAACTCATAAGTTTTATGGGAATGTATGAAGGTTGAAGACGCCAGGCGTCACAATCCTCCAACTATTGGAGCACTAACGATATTCGCATATCCATGAAGTTATCATCCTTAGTATGCACCGTTGCTAAGACTCGTCGTATCGAAGCATCACGTGATGATCGGGTGTTATAGATTCTACGTGTGCTTACAATGGGTGCAAGCCAGATTTGCACATGCGAATACTAAGGTTAAACTTTATGAGCCTAGCATGTACAGACATGGTCTCAAAAAGTCGTCATGATATGATGGATAAAATTATGAGTGAAATTGTTCATCATATTAAAAGGTTACTAATAGTGAAATCTGGAACACTTGTCATATGATGATCAACTTCAAAGTAAGAACCTCAAGGTTATTGGTATTTGACCAACAAACCTAGAAGTCAATGATGTTGAAGTGTTTTTCTGAATAATGAGGAAAGCTAAAAGAGAAACTGCAAAAGATATTTTGGCAAAAAGAAAAGAAAAGACTAGAAAGTCTAGCTCAGGTGTATATAAATGATATACATGTTATGGTTGTATTCCTAGTTAAGTCACATAATGAAATTCTTGGGTATTAGTACCATATTGGTTGGTATGAAGTGTCATACAAAACAACGCAATACAAGAATACAATGGCCTAAGTGACTGACAAGGAATATGATAGGAATGCACGTCTGGAACAAAAATAAAGAGTTATTATGTTCATCGTTGGCATTCTATCTAGCCCTTAGAATTTATAATAAAGAACTTAATAATTGTTATTTTGCTCTGGTCAAATGAAAACAATGAGTTGTTCAAATTATGACATTACTCCATGTATGATGGATAAGTTATTATAAATCTTAATGGTGAAACACACATACATAACACTGACGCTAAAATGCCATAAGGCAAATGATTTGAATTCCACTCATTTGTGGAACCGCCATTTAGGTCATGTTAGAAAGGAACGCATGAAGGAACTCCATGCAAATGGATTTTTGGAGTCACTTGATTTTTGAATCATTTGACGCTTGCAAATCTTTTCTAAAGAGAATGATTAAAATACCGTTCATAGGCCAAAAGTTGAACGGGCAACTAACTTAGTGGAAAAATACATGATGATGTATGTGGTTCACTGGGCATAGTTGTGTGCGGGAGATTCTTCTACTTCATGAAAACTTTCAACAATGAATTGAGTATATATATGTGGATATATTCAATAAGGAAGAAGTTTGAAACATTTGAATGGATTCAAATAAATTTCAGCATGAAGTGGAAATCATCGTAATAGAAAAGTCAAATATCTATGATTGGATCATGGTAGAAATATTTGAATTACGAGTTTTAGCGAACATCTAAGAGAGTTATGAAATTGTTCTACAACTCACATTTCTTGGAGTATCATAATGATGATATAGTATCCGAGATATGTATCCAAACCTTGTTGGATTAATGATGAGATAAAATATTATGACGCCATTATATTTTTTGTGGATTATGCTTTAGTGACTACCGCTTTTACACTGAATAGAGCATCATCATGATCCGTTGAAATGACACCATACGAGTTATGGTATGGGTATAAACCCTAATAGTCTTTCTTTAAATTTTGGTCTAAGAGTTTACAACCAAAATCGGATGAATGTCTTTGTTGGTTATCCCAGAGATTTAATTGGGAATTCTTCCCACGAGACAAAGACAAAAGTGTTTGTCAATGTTTCTTATTTCCGAGAAATTGTTTCTAGTGAAGTTTTTGAGTGGGAGGACAATATAATTTGATAAGGTTTATGAACCTGAGCATAATGATCAGAGTAGCGCAGCATCGGAATTTGTTTCGGAAGCGGCCACGACGATCATGGCTCCCATGACTACAAAGTGTTTTAGCCATGGAGATCGAAATACATATTGAATCTTGTAGGTATGGTTTACTTTGTGATCAAATAAATGATTTGTGAACAAAGGATTGATTTTGAACAATGATAAACCAACTACAAACAAAGAAGTTATGATGGGCCCTGACTCCGTTAAAATGGCTATATGCCATGAAATCCAAGATAGATAAATACTTTTTGAAAGTAAATGGATCTATAAAATTGATGGACTTGGATGGAATATCCTTAAAGAAGCTCGACTTGTCGAAAAATTGTTTACGACAAAGTTCAAAGAGTTGACTACGATAAGATTAGATCTTCCGTAGCAATGCTTATAGTCTATGTGGATTATTCTAGTAATCACTACATATTTCTTTTATGAGATATGCTAGTAGGATGGCAAAATACACTACTTAACAGAAGTGTGTATTAAAGGTGTATACAAGATACAACCAAGAGTTTTGCTGGTCCGTGGAATACTAGATAGGTATACGAACTTCAATTGGATGAAGTAAGTATCACGGAGTTAGAATCTTCACCAGATGAAATAGTCAAAGAGTTTTTGATTTCATCAGAGACGATGAAGAGGCTTGCATTTGCAAGAAATTAAGTGGGAGCGCTAAGACACATTTATAATACTTTATGTAGGTGACATATAGTTGGTTATAAATGATGTAATTATATACTTGATTAAAAGGTTTCATTGAGAATTAACTTCAATGAAAGGATATGGACTAAAACAAATTTAGTGTCAAGATCTATGAAGATAGATTGAAACACATAAATAAGTTTAAGTCAAAGTACATATGATGGATATTGAAGTAGTTCAATATAGAAATATTAAGAAAATGTTCTTGTCATGTGAAGGTTTAACAAGACTTGAGTGTATCTGACACTCAATGAGTAAAAACACATGAGTGATTATAGATCACGAATAACATGTACACAATCAGATATCATGTGCTATAAAGTGTTATGAGCATATACCAGAATGATTCATATGATGATCATTGAACGACAGTAAGAATATCCTTGAGTACTTTAGAAGAACTAAGGATATATATATATTTTTGTATGAAGAAATGACAAACAAATCGCTGTAAGGTGTTACACCGATATTGGTTTTGTCACATATAAAATATAATTTCAAATCTCAAATTAGACTAAGTGTTGTTTAAAAGGTAGCACAATGAGCTAGAAGTTGTCTATGCTAGATTTAGAAGAGTTCTAAATATTGTGATGGATTCTACAAAAGAAGGCAGAATATGTCATTGTTTTGACAATGACAAAGGATGTTAAGTCAGGAGGTTCTTTGAGAACTTGGTGTAGTTCCGACAAAGTCAGAACTTTGAAGCTATATTGTGTGTGACAATATTAGTGACATATTTCAGACCGCGGAATTAAGGTTCCACCAGAGGACTAAGCATATATGCCAACTCATTTAGAAATGAGTGATGCGTTGAGACGCAAATGAATTACAAAATACATACGTTTCTGAGCATGTCAGATCCGTTGACTAAAACCTCTCCCGTGAGCAAAACATGATAAAGCACCAGAAGGCCAAGGTGTTATATCTTTACATATGTAAACTAGATTATTGACTCTAGTGCAAGTGGGAGACTGAAGGAGATATGCCCTAGAGGCAATAATAAAGTGATTATTATTTATATCTTTATGTTTATGATAAATGTTTATATATCATGCTATAATTGTATTAACCGAAACATTAGTACATGTGTGATATGTAGACAAACAAGAAGTCCCTAGTATGCCTCTTAAACTAGCTTGTTAATTAATGGATGATTAGTTTCATAATCATGAACATTGGATGTTATTAATAACAAGGTTATGTCATTGTATGAATGATGTAATGGACACACCCAATTAAGCGTAGCATAAGATCTCGTCATTAAGTTATTTGCTATAAGCTTTCGATACATAGTTACCTAGTCCTTATGACCATGAGATCATGTAAATCACTTATACCGGAAAGGTACTTTGATTACACCAAACACCACTGCGTAAATGGGTGGCTATAAAGGTGGGATTAAGTATCCGGAAAGTATGAGTTGAGGCATATGGATCAACAGTGGGATTTGTCCATCCCGATGACGGATAGATATACTCTGGGCCCTCTCGGTGGAATGTCGTCTAATGTCTTGCAAGCATATGAATAAGTTCATAAGAGACCACATACCACGGTACGAGTAAAGAGTACTTGTCAGGAGACGAGGTTGAACAAGGTATAGAGTGATACCGAAGATCAAACCTCGGACAAGTAAAATATCGCGAGACAAAGGGAATTGGTATTGTATGTGAATGGTTCTTTCGATCACTAAAGTCATCGTTGAATATGTGGGAGCCATTATGGATCTCCAGATCCCGCTATTGGTTATTGGTCGGAGTGAGTACTCAACCATGTCCGCATAGTTCACGAACCGTAGGGTGACACACTTAAAGTTGGATGTTGAAATGGTAGTACTTGAATATGGAATGGAGTTCGAATATTTGTTCGGAGTCCCGGATGAGATCCCGGACATCACGAGGAGTTCCGGAATGGTCCGGAGAATAAGATTCATATATAGGAAGTCATATTCCAAGTTTGGAAATGATCCGGTGCATTTATGGCAGGTTCTAGAAGGTTCTAGAAAAGTCCGGAAGAATGGCACTTTGGAAAGTGGAGTCCCGAAGAGACTCCACTTGCATGACCAGCCAACCCTAAAGGGGAGGAGTCCAAGGTGGACTCCCCTAGGGTGGCCGGCCAACCCACCTCAAGGAAAGGTGGGAGTCCCACCTTGAGTGGGACTCCCTCCTTGAGTAGGTTTCCCACATATGGGAGGTTTTAGTGTTGGGGTCTTATTCGAAGACTTGGACTAGAACTCTTGGGGCTTCCACCTATATAATGAGGGGCATAGAGAGGGGGCTGGCCACTTCAAGCCTCAGCCTTGGCCGCACCCCTTAGAGGGCCGGCGCCCAACCCCCCTCTCTCCCCAAACCCTAGCGGTCTCTCTCCTCCACCACATCCCGCACGCTTTAGCGAAGCTCCGCCGGATTTCTCCACCACCACCGACACCACGCCGTCGTGCTGTCGGATTCAAGAGGAGCTACTACTTCCGCTGCCCGCTGGAACGGGGAGGTGGACGTCGTCTTCATCAACAACCGAACGTGTGACCGAGTACGGAGGTGCTGCCCGTTCGTGGCGCCGGAACCGATCGTGATCAAGATCTTCTACGCGCTTTTGCAAGCGGCAAGTGATCGTCTACCGCAGCAATAAGAGCCTACTCTTATAGGCTTTGGAATCTCTTCAAGGGTTAGTCTTGATCATCCCCTCGTTGCTACCGTCTTCTAGATTGCATCTTGGCTTGGATTGCGTGTTCGCGATAGGAAATTTTTTGTTTTCTATGCTTCGTTCTCCTACAAGGGGTCCACACCACATGGCCGCGCGGGCCCCCCCTGGGCCGCGCCGCCATGGGTGTGGGGCCCCGGCCTCCACCTCTCTTGCCCTTCTGGCTCCGTCAATATTCTGGTAAAATAGGGCCTTCTGCATAAATTCCGAGGATTTTCCCGAAAGTTGGATTTCTGCACAAAAACGAGACACCAGAGCAGTTCTGCTGAAAACAGCGTTAGTCCGTGTTAGTTGTATCCAAAATACACAAATTAGAGGCAAAACAATAGCAAAAGTGTTCGGGAAAGTAGATACGTTTTGGACGTATCAACACCATGCCCGCCTCCGGATGATGCGTGAGTAGTTCATCCTTGGACTATGGGTCCATAGCAGTAGCTAGATGGTTGTCTTCTCCTCTTGTGCTATCATGTTTAGATCTTGTGAGCTGCCTATCATGATCAGGATCATCTATTTGTAATTCTACATGTTGTGTTTGTTGGGATCCGATGAATATGGAATACTATGTCAAGTTGATTATTGATCTATCATATATGTGTTATTTATGTTCTTGCATGCTCTCCGTTGCTAGTAGAGGCTCTGGCCAAGTTGATACTTGTGACTCCAAGAGGGAGTATTTATGCTAGATAGTGGGTTCATGTCTCCATTGAATCTGGGAGTGACATCAACCCCTAAGGTTGTGGATGTGCTGTTGCCACTAGGGATAAAACATCAATGCTTTGTCTAAGGATATTTGTATTGTTTACATTACACACAGTACTTAATGCAATTGTCTGTTGTTTGCAACTTAATACTGGAAGGGGTGCGGATGCTAACCTGAAGGTGGACTTTTTAGGCATAGATGCATGCTGGATGGCGGTCTATGTTCTTTGTCGTAATGCCCTAAGTAAATCCATAGTAGTCATCATGATATGTATATGCATCTCTATTTGTCAATTGCCCAACTGTAATTTGTTCACCCAACATGCTATTTATCTTATTGGAGAGACACCACTAGTGAACTGTGGACCCCGGTCCATTCTTTTACATCTGAAATACAATCTACTGCAATCATTGTTCTCTGTTGTTTTCTGCAAGCAAACATAATTCTCCACACCATACGTTTAATCCTTTGTTTTCAGCAAGCCGGTGAGATTGACAACCTCACTGTTAAGTTGGGACAAAGTAGTTTGATTGTGTTGTGCAGGTTCCACGTTGGCGCCGGAATCACTGGTGTTGCGCCGCACTACACTCCTTCACCAACAACCTTCACGTGGCCTTCATCTCCTACTGGTTCGATAAACCTTGGTTTCTTACTGAGGGAAAACTCGCTGATGTACTCATCATACCTTCCTCTTCGGGTTCCCAACGGACGTGTGCTTTACCGTCATAAGGAGCTGCATCACGCAAGCATTAAAGCTCACCATGGAGCAATGGATTTTCCATGTCCCTAAGCTGGCTGGGGTAGATCCGTGGTGGGGTAAGTTCATGTCTTCGGGTGGACGACTTATCCTATCCAACTCTTGTTTGTCCAGCCTTCCCCAGTTTGCTATGGGTCTGTTCTTGCTGCAAGATAGGATACACGCAAAATTTGATTCTCACCGGGCCAGATTCTACTGGGAAGGCTCTGGCCCTAAGAGACGCTATCATCTTGTCAACTGGTCGGCTGTGTGTAGGCCAAAGGAGTGTGGAGGGCTGGGGCTCCTTAACTCCAATAAAATGAACATTGCCCTCATGCTAAAGTGGGTCTGGAAGCTGTACCAACCCGAAACCCGATTTGGGCGCATCATCCGAGCAAAGTACGTTTCAGCGGACAATATCTTCGCAGGATCGGGACAAGGGGGATCCCAATTCTGGCGCAGTTTACATAAGATCAAGCACCTGTTCAAGCTAGGGGCTAGGAACATCATTCAAGATGGTAATCGCACGCAGTTTTGGATGGACAAATTGTCTGGCAACATGGCTCTTAAGAACAGATTCCCAGCGTTATTCAACATCTCCACCTCGCAGATGAGCTCTGTGGCGCAAGTCTGCAGGGGCGGAGGAGTCCTGACCTTCCGCAGATCCCTTGACCAGCAAGGTATCGCTGATTGGCACCTTCTGAGAACCATCATTGGACAAACTAATCTTGTTCCGGGCCAGGATAGGGTGTCCTGGGTGTTGGAACCTTCAGGCAGTTTCTCGGTTGGGTCCATGTATCTGAAGCTGGCACAGGGAGCTTCCATCGCTCACTTTCGGGATGTGTGGGCGGCCCGTAGCCCTCTCAAGAACAAAATCTTCTCTTGGCAACTGGTGTTGGACAAGTTGCCCACGAGCCTCAACATACCGTCTAGGCAGGGGCCCGGAAACGGCTCTTGCAAGTTGTGTGGTAGACCGGAGGATGCTGCGCATATCTTCTTCACCTGTTCCAAGGCAATCTTCGCGTGGAGCGTGACCCGGCAGCTATTGGGATGCAGCTGGTGTCCCTCTAACTTTGCGCAACTGTTCGCTGTCATTTCTAGTCTCTCGGGTAGATTTAGAAGATGCGTTTGGCTCCTTTTTATTGCGCAATCTTGGGCGTTGTGGCTTTTTAGAAACAAGATGACCTTTGAGTCAAAGTTTATGAAACATCCCGCTAATATTGTCTTTAAAATCATGGTTTTTCTTCAGCTCTAGAAAAAGCCTGGACCGGCCGTGGATATGTAACATCCCTGTTTTACGAAACCCTAATTAGGAATTGTTTGTGCATTCATAAGCATCATATAAATGCATTAAGAAAAATTTGCACCTTAATTTAAAGTGGAAACCCTAATATATGCAAGTCTTCCTCTATTTAAAATATGTTCAAATGTTTGAAACCTCAAAACAAAAATGTGTGGACTTTCAAATATTACTAGGAAGGCCACTACATATTTTTCCCTAAATTTTGGAGTTAAAAGGAGTGCAAAATAGAGTTGTTTTAGCCCTGTTTTTAAAATTACAGCAAAATCATCAAGACCTAGGGGGTTTTGTGAAAAACTCCCCTTGTCTTCTTCCTCCACACAGGCAGGGAGCTGCCTGGCAGAGCTCCGGCCGTCGATACAGGCGAGGAGATGCTCACCGCCGCTCGCCGCCCCTGGGCGGAGATAAGGCCGCCGACGCCCTGCTCCTCTTCCCTATCCTCTTCTCCCTCTCCCTAGCACGCTCTTCCTTACTCTCTGCCCGCGCCAAGCAAACCCTTGCCGCCCGCAGATGCCGTCCATCACCGGCGTTCGGAGCTCCGGCGAGCCAAGCCGAGCACGCCATCGTGACCGCCTAGTCTTCCTCGACGTCCATGCAAGGAATCGGCCTCGGGCGCCTTCAATCGCCCTCGGCAAGGACGTGTTCCCCACGGCCGGCCGAGCTCGCCGTGGCTGCCGTGGCACCTCCCGGCCATCTCCGACCTCTCCGTCAACACCCACGCGTTCAGGGTGAGCAGGCGGTTCTCCCAAGACCCTCCGTGCCCTCGCTCTCCCTCTGTAGCCGCCGCCTGTCGCGCTACTGCGAGCGCCGCCCTCGGCCATCGTCGTCGGCGCGTCTCCGGCAACCGTTGGCAGGCGGCGCGGACGCCTCTGCGTGGTCGCCGGCGTCGGCCGCCGGAGTTGACCACCGGCGGGTTGACCCGGTGAGCCCAGTGGCCCTTTTCTTTTCTTTCTCTTTTATTTTCTGTTTTGGTAAATGCATTGACAGGTGGGGCCCTTCGTCAGAGATTTAATCATTTCGTAAATGTTTAGGAAATGAATAAAACCTTGACAGTGGGTCCGTCTGTCAGATTTTTAATATTTTCCAGAAATTGCAGATTTTGAATAAAACTTGTTTAATTCATAACTATTTCATTTTAATTCAGAAAAATGTGTATAATATATCAAAATGTTCAGAAAAACATTCTCTACAAGTTTAGATGTAATTCATGCATCTTTGCAACCATTAAAACTGCATAAGTAGTGAAACCCTAATTTAACCCCTCTCATATGTCGGGGTCTGATGCCGGAACCCCTTTAATCTGATGATGCACCTAGGGTTTACTCAATTCCATTAATATGACATATCATTCATACTTGTATGCGCATTGCATCGATGCCATGTGTTGATTGTTATTTCTCTCTTTATAGTATTTGCTTCTTCGCCATAGATAGCGCACGAGTCCGAGACGATGAAGATCAACAACACCGATGATCAATTCCTATCCTCCGACGAACAAGTCAAGTACAAGATTATCGAAGATCCACTTCGGTTTGTCAGGGACAAAGGCAAGCCCTAGCCTGGTTCATATATGTTTTTGAAATGCTTTTACTTCTGGTTCCTACATATTGCACACGATTCAACTGTCTTTTATCGATAGGTAGAGTTATCCTATCTATTGCATGTTCCACCCTTGTAGCCTCAAATCCCTGATCCACTGCTCCTAGCATAACTAGGTTTGGCATGTGTGCATCGCTAGAGCCTTTATATCTTTATGCTTAGCCATGCTTAGTTTGTTACGCTACTACTCCGGTCTTCGGACTGGAGCCTTACAATGAAATGAAACTAGCATGACAGGTTGACGTGGTAAGTATAGAGATGATGTTAAACATGACTAAAGGCTCAGACGAGAGGCCACATTGGGATGTGGTGGGTTGTTTCGTTTCTGCCGACCCTAGGATGCGAGTTCTCGCCTCTTGAACCAAGACCGAGCGTACAACCACACGAGGCCCTATTATGGTACCCTCTCGACTCACTAACTTGCCTAGTAGATTCCATGAGTCACATAGTTTGCGCGTTATCTGGACATATGCATTGCATTCTGCTTTGGGGGAAAAGGTACATAACAGGTAGGTAAGCGTGGCCGTGGTGGCTGGGGTTAGAGCCCTGGGGAAACCCACCTCGCCTCACATCGTTAAGGACCGACTTCGGGACTTGACCCGTTACGGCGGAACAATCCTTAGCGCGTGACTCATGGTCTCGGCGACAGCAAGGTAAAGGTCGTGGTCAACCACCCTCTGCCGGCTTTCCAAGGAAGAGAGCTAATGATTCTGGCATTAAGAGTCGGTTGGTACGTGTGGATAAAGTTGTGCACCCCTGCAGGGTTAAATCTTTTCGAAAAGCCGTGTCCACGGTTACGGACGACTTGGGAACGGACGTGGAGATCATAGAGAACATGAACTAATCGTAAAACTTGGCAAACAATGTGTGTTTACGGATACCTTCTCCGGGTGTTGAGGGGGTGATCCGAGGATAGTGGTTCGAGATGATGAAAGATTGGTGGATACAATATGATGATCAATAGAGATAGAGATATCGCTCTCTTATCCCCTTTCAACGGTTTTGAGTAGTCGAACTTCTCCTCTCTCTTGTCTTACAAAGGAAAATTGGCTTTACGCAAAAGAAGCTCCACATAAAGCCCGCATACCCGCTTTGCTAAAAGGTTGTACTAAGTCTTGCTGAGTCCCTGTACTCAGCTTTGCATGCTTTTGTTTCAGACGAAGTCGCTCCAACAGATGGTGGTTTCTAGTCGACATCGACGAGTAGCTTGGGGTTCCCAGGTGGCAGCCTGGAATCTATGGGCTGGGACGTCGCCGTTATGCTCCTGGCCTCTTAGGCCTTTTGCTATCTTGCTATGTCTAATAGCATAACTTCGCTTCCGTTGATTGATGTATGCCAGGTCAGTGACCTCTGCTTGTAATACTTTGGTTCTTCGCTCAGTTATGAGCTTGTATTACCTTCTTGAGTCGTAGAGTCACTGTTGTGTTACCGATTCTCTCACCGTAGTCTCGAGCTCTAGGTTAAGCTTATGTCACGAAGATCTGGTATTTGTCTAACCCGATGGCCGGGGTGCCACGGATAGATCACGCGATCGCCGAGCTCAAGCTTCTTCACGACGGAGCGGCCCCAAGAAGGCATGACCAAGCCACCTGAGTTGCTTTGCGGCCCCTGTTGTTGTTCGCTACTCTTTCTAGTCTGTGTGTGTGGCGAAGCTGTAGGCCTCGACATGTATGTTTAAACTATGTCTGTGTTGAACCTAAGGGCTCTATTAATTTAAAGTCGGGCAGTCCATGCCTTTTATCTATAAAAAAAAATAGCGCATGCATATATGTTCTTCCTTTCTAAGATAGCAAACGCCAAACCACGGTTGTGTTTAGACACACGCGGTTGACCAGCCACCGCGTCTATCGTGGTTTTGTCACGGCAGATGTCATAGGGTGGCTTAAGTCGAGTGTTTGAGGCCTAGTGGATTACGGACGATTTCGGAGGCGGGTATGAGCACGAGCGACACATCGACGTACCCAAGTTCAGGGCTCTCGTATGGAGGTAACACCCCTACTTCCGCCTGACCTGTATAATGTTTAGCCAGTACAATGTATCCGGGTATGGAGTGGGCTGGAGGTATACGGAGGTCTCTCCCCTGGTCCCAGCGGTCTCTCATGTGTCTAAGATAGAATGGATCGATTACCCCCGAAAGGGGGTACTACCAGGACTGGGGCTTATATAGGGTCGGAGACTAAGAGTCTCAACAAGCAAATGGATGAGTGCATCTTCAGAACCGGCAGACACCTGCTACCGGCGGAACTCCAAATCTTATTGGTCCACGTCAGAGTGGGGTCAACATAATGGCAGGGTATTTTTTCAGGTAAAATAGAAAATTGATATGTATAGATACCTGGTCACATGCAGGTGACATAAAAATCACCCGTGGCCCACATCTTTTCCCCCTAACCCCACATCCCCTCCCACCTACCAGTCTACCACCGCCAGGCCGCGAGTGAGCGCCGTAGCGAGCTTCCTGGAGCGGCAGCGCGGGACGGAGCCGGAGGCTGCATGGAGCGGCGACGGTCGGAGCTCGGCCGAGAAGGTGTTGGGCGGCAGCGCCGCGGCGGCGCCCGGGACTGGGCCGCACAAGATAGCAGGCTGTTCCTGACCCCACCCGTGAGCACGCACGCCATGTCGCCATGGCCGCCGCGTCATCGTCGCCGCGCCGCCCCTCCCGGCGCGCCCACCACGACCGCCATGGACGCCACGTCGTCGTTGCCCGCGCTCTTCCGTCGCACCGGTCACGTCAACGTCCCCCACGCGTCCTCCACGACCGCCATGGCCCCCTCGCCTGTCATGGTCGGCGCGTCGTAGGCGCCGCGCCGTTCGGGAGCACGCCCGCGCGCGTCTGCCACGCCTGTGCGCGTCTGCCACGCAAGCGCTCGCCACATTAGCGTCCGCCACACCGGCGCACGCCACGCCGTCACGGCCGCCACGGCCGTGGGAGGAGCCGAGGTGGTGGAGCAGGTCGAATCGCTAGACGAGCAGCTCGGTCGCGTCGCAGGAATCCGCCGTGTGCCAGGCTCGAGCAACAAGGTCGGGGATGAGGCAGACCGCCAGCCCCGATGCCAGGCTGTTCCTGACCCCGCCCGCGAGCACGCACGCCATGGCCGCCACGTCGTCATCGCTGCGCCGTTCGCGAGCACGCCCACGCGCGTCCGCCGCGCCCGCCACGTCAGCGTCCGCCATGCCGCCCCTCCCGTGCGCTTCCGCCACGTGGCCACGTCCACCACGGCCGTCGGAGGAGCCGAGGTGGTGGAGCAGGTCGAAGCGCTCGAGGAGCAGCACGGTCGCCCAGCGGGACGCCGCCGTGTGCGCCGTGCAGCTGCCCCGAGCCCCGCTTCGAGCTCGCCCCGGCGCCGCCCCAAGCGCGTCCCAACAGCCATTAAATTCGTAGAGAGGACCGAGTCACCGAGAGGGGTAGGAGATAGAGGAAAGCTGAGATGCTTTAAGTGCAGGCGGGCCATGCGTGATGTATTCAACCGGTATCTCTAGTTGTATAGGAAAAAGGCATGCTGCTGTTGTAGACCCCACCTCTACGTGGACCAATCATACTCTGGCTCTTGGCAGGTTCATATGCTCGCCGGTTCAATCTCGACTTTTCCATGATGAAACCTCCATTAATTGCGGGCAGCTCGCTGTTTTTGCGGATAACTTGATTTACCTTGTCGACCACTACCACACTAGACACTACTAGGTCCTTTTATAGACTTGTTTGTGAAGTATCTGCTGCACGGAGAGATGGCCAGAGAGCCATAAGCCTCACACACCACACCGAAGACTATAAAACGATCAAGTAGTGGCCTGCACCGCATGTCTATGAGCTGGCTAAGTTATGGTAGAAACGTATAATCCTGATTGCGATGCATTGACAGATTAAAAATATACAAATAAAATCCCAACTAAAAGATTGTTTTGGTACCAGATTTGTCGCGAATTTTTTTTAAATAATACACTTTTTAATATTAAATCAAGAAATAATAGTCGTTTTTGGCAAATTTCAGAAATAATACACCGTCGTGGTCCGCTAACCCGAAATAGAAAAATCGGGTTCGCTGAAACCGAAGTGGAGGGAATCTGCTGGGGATGGCCGAAATCGGGGTCAGTGCGCCCGAAGAGATGCTGTCGGCCACGCCGGGCCGTTGTCGGTCTGTCCGCTGCGCAGGAGCAGGCGTTGTCGGGGTTCTCCATCCCGAGGCGCGAGATTCGGCGCCCTGTCCCCGAGTCGGGGTGGCCGCGCTCGAAACGGTGGCCTTTTTAATTCGGCCGACGCGCCTCGTCTCTTCTTCCTCCTGCCGCTGGCCGACGCGCCTCGCCTCTTCTTCCTCCTGCTGCTCGCTCAGCTCTCTCTCTCTCTCTCGTTTGCTCTCAGCCCAGCAGGGTTTTCTCTCATTTCTGAGCGATTTATCCAGCCATTTGTTGTAGTTTGACCACCAAATGCTGTAGAATCACCTGATCTATAGATGAGTTAGTTTTTGAGGCGTTTTGGTGGAGGTGGTGTTGGTGGTGGTGGAGGTGGTGGTGGTGGTGGAGCTGGTGGTGGTGGTGCTGCTGCGTGGTGGTGCAGCTGCTGCGGGGTGGAGGAGCTGAGCTGCTGACGAAGGTGTTTGGCACGCTTCAAGGGTAAACCCTAATTCCTGGTATTACATGGTGTAATCATAATGCATGTTGCGTTCTTTAGCTTCGCACATTAGTTAGTGTAATATGTACCGGTAGATAGTATTTATTTAGGACTGCAGGTGCTAGATTTGTATTTCTTTTAGAGTGTAGGTGCTAGATTTTTTTGACGAGTCTGTAATTTGTATAGGTGAGCAGATATGTCAGATAGAGTAAAATTCGTTGTTTACTTCGGTCATGGCACGGTCCGAACAACTCCGATGGGAGCTGATCTGAGCGAGTTTCAGTATGAGGATTTGCATCTGACAAACCCAAAAACATGGCGAGTTAGTCAGTTGAAGGAGTGGTTGACCGTGAATTTCGGGCTTAATCCCGAAGCATACACTGTTGGTGTGCATGCTTTGTGGAGCAGCTCAAGTACCGAGATTTTCTGGCGGTTGAAGCCGATTGAGCGGACCTCTCAGTGGGTGCACTGGTTGGAAGCGTGCGAGCGCAGGGGAACTCACCCCATCGCCTTAATGCTTCCGGAGGCGAAGGTGGTGAATTCCCAGGAAGGCGAGGGTGAGTTCCATCCAGGCCAGAGCAGTCAAAGTTCTGATGCTGGCGGCAGCAGTTTCCAATCCGGGCAGAGTAGCCATGCAGCAGGTGGTCATGACGGTAGTGTCGAGCTTGAAAGCGAGGATGAAGAAGAAGAGCAGATGCAGAACATGATGGACGAGGAAGACGAGGATGGAGTGGACTATGAGCTTGACTCAGATGAATCCGGTGGATCCGATACTTCAGATGATAACGAAGAAGAGGATCCGATCCCCTCTTCTTGGAACCATGATTTGTCGGATGCAATGATAGTCGATGATCGGCACGATTCTGCCTGGGAGTACAGCATGAACACCATCTCAGTTGGTGCTAGATATGCTGACAAGAGACATCTGCAGGAAGCAATCACTCAGTGGGCAATGAACACGCAAAGGGTATTCAGAACCACCGTTTCAAGTCAGAAATTCTTGACAGTGGTCTGCAGCGATGCTAGATGTCCAGCAAGGGTGCATGGGTACTGTCCGAAGTATGACACAACATGGGTGGTCAGCGACTGCGTGCCGCACACCTGTGTCCTTACGAGTATGCTGAAGGATCACCGAAACCTTACATCCACTCTGCTTGCTCGCCTGTTCTACAAGGAGATTGTAGAGAATACAGCGATGGGGGTTAAAGCAATCCAGAGAAGAGTTCACCTTCAATATAAGTATGAAATTGAATATGGCAAGGCATGGAGGGCTAAACAGACGGCACTGGAGAACAGATTCGGAACCTTCTTTGATGCTTATGACGGTGTCGTCCGTCTCCTGCAGACATTGAAGGACCGGAATCCGGGCACCCATGTGGACATACAAGACTTTGTGATACCTGAGTTCCCTAATGTCAGGGTTCTGCACAGGGTGTTTTTCGCATTCAGCATTTGCATCGAGGCTTTCATGCACTGTCGTCCGGTGATGTGTGTAGATGGAACTTTTCTGACTGGGAGGTACAAGGGACAGATTCTGACAGCAATTGGAGTGGATGGCAACAATCGAATTGTGCCTCTCGCATTTGCATTTGTTGAGAGCGAGAACACTGCTAGCTGGTTATGGTTCTTCAGGCAGTTAAAAAAATCGATAGTGAAAGATCGCCCAAATGTGTGCGTGCTCCATGACAGGCATGCAGGTATACTTGCGGCTATCAAGACGCTGAAAGAAGCCGGACCTGATGAAGAGACGCCATGGCAGGATATGCAGAGTAGGTGGTGCATGCGCCACCTGGGGGCCAATTTCTTCGCGTTTAGGAGGTACCGCCGAGCCCGAGGCCACCATCTCCTAACCAGGCAGGAGGATCTGGTTGGCAAAACCAGCAGCAGCAGGAGCCTACTTACGAGTACTGGCAGCGTGGCGGTTTCGGCATGGAGCAGCAAACTCCGATGCCTAACTTGGGGTGGCGTCCCCGTATGGATCAGCCACAGGGTATGCAGTTCATCACTATCCATATTAATTGTGCACCGTTTGTCAATTTCCTCACGACTAACGTTTTTTTTATCCAATCACAGGTGATACACATATGTCGTCTATGTCCGGATCACGATCCTTCTAGTCCAGTGCTCACGATCAGGAAGAAGAAACACAGCAGACGTACCAAGACTGGATGTCTAGTCAACATCAGACTCCACCCCCAGATCCGGGATCCCACACAGCCCACGCAGTACAGTCAGCACGAGCAGGGGTACATGCTTCCTCCCCGACTATTTGTATGCGTCGAGGGAGGGTCCGTGGTCAGTGAGATGACACTCACTAATTCATCTGTATGGATGAGACTTATTACTACTGCTATTTCCTTCATCTAGTGTACGAGTACTATTTGTATGCACCATGTATCAGTACTATTTGTATGGACCATGTATCACTACTATTTGTGTTCAACAAACATTTCAAATTCAACAAACAATTCGCATTCAAACATGAACTGATAATTAAGATACAACTTACCACTACAACATACCTCTATTCTAACAAATTAAACGGTACAACAACGCTACAACATACTGCAAGATCCATGAGACTACTGATAACTAGAACACTAAGAACGCAGCACACCCTTTCCCTTGCCCTTCGACGATGCAGCTTTCGTGGCCTTGGTGCTAGGCTCGAAGTCGTCGTCCGAGTCGATGACCGGCGGTGCAGCACTCTTGCCCTTCGAGGACTTGGCACTCTTGCCCTTCGACGATGCTGCGTTCTTCGCCTTCGTGCTAGGCTCGAAGTCGTCGTCCGAGTCGACGACCGGCGGTGCAGCACTCTTGCCCTTCGACGACTTGGCACTCTTGCCCTTCGACGATGCTGCGTTCGCCTTCGTGCTAGGCTCGAAGTCGTCGTCCGAGTCGACGACCGGCGGTGCAGCACTCTTGCCCTTCGAGGACTTGGCACTCTTGCCCTTCGACGATGCGGCATTCTTTGCCTTCGTGCTAGGCTCGAAGATATCATCGTCATCCTCACTCTCAGCCGCCCACCGGAATGGATATTTGAAATCCCTTTCCCTATCTTCTTCAGTCTTCCATGTTAGTGACTGCCACTTCTTATTCAACCTGATAAGCTCACACCTTATCTCCCGTGGGCTGCGAGCAGGCATCTTCTTCACTGGCCACCCATAGGAATATTTCTCAAATTCCCTACCCACCTTACGGAGTAAGGCGTCGCTACTGATGAACTCCTCGAATGTGTCTACCTTACTCTCCCTCATCACTTTGCGGGCCTCGTGTAGAAGAGGTTCGGCCATGGATTCGGTGAAAAGATGGGGGGGATTCTTATATGGGGGATCCATCTTGCTGAGAGAATACACTGAAACAGAAGGAAACACTGGGGGGTTTTTATAGGCTAGAAGGGATGACTTTCGGCGGGAAAAGGTGAGCGGGAAAATTTGGCGGGAGATAAGGGCGGGAGTAAAAGGCGGGAAAAATTTGAGCGGGAAAAATTGGCGGGAGATTATGGCGGGAGGTAAAAGGCGGGAAAAATTTGAGCGGGAACAATTGGCGGGAGATTACGGCGGGAAAAACTGAGCGGGAAAAATTACGCGGGAAACAATAATACTTAAAAGGAAATTAAGATACATTGCAGCTCAAATAAAAATAGGGTTTATCACTACAACGGAATTTAAGATACAACGACACTACAACGAAATTTAAGATACAACTGAAATTAAGATACATAGCCAATACGACACATCACACTACTTTCCCTGCGTCCACCGTGGCCATTTTCCAGACTTGTCGCCGCGTTCTTCCGCCGCTTGCGCTTCAGCAGCTCTTTCCCTTAGTCTCTTCCTCTCCGCTTCACGAGCCTCCCTGCGCACCTCTTCCTCTGCAAACCTACGTGCAGCCTCATCATCCATCCTCTTCTGATTCACCTCTCGATTACGAGCTTGTTCCGCCCTTAGTTTCTGTATCTGCCTCTCTCGCTCTGCTTTCTCATTAGCACGGACCTTTTCCCAACGCTCCTCCTCAAAGAACGTTGCCCACGCACGGCGCTGTTTCTCCTCAACCTCCTCGCGTGCCCAATCCGGCTGCTCCGTGTCTATCCAGTGAAACCATTTGCATAGGGGCAGGGGAGACTACAACACAAACAGTAACAGTAAATCAATTTCACAAACATAATTAAGCCAACATAAAATTATGTAGAAACATACCGGCGGCCTGGTGGACGACGAAGCTGAACTACGGGGTGGATCATGCTCATAGCTCGCACACATGAAAAATTTCATGCCGAACTTGTCGGAGAAATCCTCCACCTGCTTAACCTTAGCAACACGGCCGCACCAGCAACGCTCCGCAGTCACACCGGGGGGTAAACTTGCAACCTTCGCCTTCACCGGCCTAAAATCCGGGTCAGAGCACGGCACACTCATGATGGATAACAGTGAGCGAACAACACAAAGATAGAGATACAAGAACTTGTGCAATCCAGAGTAGCGCTGCCTGCTTTTATAGGCTAAAATTCGACACCAGCGCGGGAGATGGTGGCGGGAAGGATTGGCGGGATAAAATTGGCGGGAGATGGTGGCGGGAAAGAGTGGCGGGAAGGGTGGCGGCAAGGGCGGGCGGGAAACTGTGTGAACGCAAAAAAGCGGGAAAAATTGCTGCTCGGGTTCAATAAGCCCGATTCAGTGCAAACGGGTTCACCTAGCCCGATTTTTCAAAATTGGGTTCACCTAGCCCGATTTATCAACATCGGGTTCACCTAGCCTGAATTTTTCTGCTTCGTTCTGGCGCAGCATAGTTTTTCCTAAAATCGGGTTCACCTAGCCCGACTATTCCCATTCGGGTTTCTCTAACCCGATTTTGTGAATTCGGGTTCCACCATCCCGACGGTGTATTATTTCTGAAAATTCCTAAAAACGAATATTATTTCTGGAATTACTAATAAAAAGTATATTATTTAAAAAAAATCGCAGATTTTTCAAACGCTGCAGATTCCCGCAAGACCAAATGGCGCGGCGATTCGCATCCAGTTGAGACCAGCTTCCATCGCGGTGAAGTTTGTACTCGCTGAGAATTTACGCGAGGTGATCGTACTTGGAGTACTTCAGGTTGGTAATAACCTATACTTGATCAGTAGTTGTCAAGACAGAACAGCCAAGGTATAGAATGGTGACATCCATCTTTATTGAAGACTAGAAAGTATAAATGTGCGTTGGTACGGAATTTTCAAATGATTATGATAGGAATTTCAAATGATTATGATAGCTAGGTAATAAACAAAATGACATACATTTTAGAATAGAAATCGCCGCTCAGATTATTTCCTCAAAATAGACTTTTGCCCCGCTATATTAATATAGCAACCAACTGATACTACAAACACGCTCGGACCGCAGCACAATCAAAGCCCAACAAAAGAACATAAGAGAAACAGAAAAAAGAAAACAATGCCACCGCTGCGCGAAAAAGAACACAGGCAGCTCGACAAGAACAAAGACGACTCGCAACCGCTGCGCCCTCCGAAGAATTTCACCGCACTGCAAGCACACTGAAACGCCGCATATCAAGCAACACCTTCAACAAGGAAAACGATGACAACGTCGCTGCTGCCCGGACTAGTCCTAGGGTTTTCCCGATATGCGCAAGGGATTGGGGAAGAGGGACAACCGAAGCCCTTCAGGAAGGTAGGGAGACATCCGTAGGTGTCACCGTGGTAGTGTCGGGCAAGCCGACCAGGATTTCTCCCGCCCACCAAACCAACAAACCCGGACGATTTGACGTGCTCCACCTAGCTTGCCACCCACCAGCACACGCCACCGCGGTCTTGAAGCCATCCTCGCCACCAAGCTGTGGTCACCGGAGCAGGGCCTAGAAGTAGAGAAGAGAGGCAGCCGGGTCGGGTAGCAGCACCTCATCCGCGTGGGAGGGAACTACCTCCACCGCCTTCACGGTTGCCGACCAAACATGACATCAAGGTCAAACCAGGCCCACACTGGCCCGGCCGGGCCCTCACAGACCCGTGAAGTCCCCAAGGCCATGCTGCAGCAGGCCGGCCAGAGCACCGCCGCCACCCAGCCACCGCCACCACACCTTCTCTGCCTCCAGGGAGCATCACCGGCGCGCCAGGAGCAGACAGCCTGTCCAACCCATATGGGCCCCAAACTGGGCCCAGATCTGGGCCGAACCAGCCCGCGCTAGCCACTCAGATTACAAGTAGCTAGGTTGATGAAATTTTTATATTGTTGATTGGGTATACCCTTCTTCACCTTTGGTGACCGCTTCCACATGTACACCTTGAGCTCCTGCTCTAACTCACACATGTGCCGCGACTTACATACAATACATTGTTTGATTTGCTGTATTGTAGGCTGTGTACATCTTAGTTATGCAGAGGCCGGGTTTATTGCACAAGTAATAAAGAGTCTATTTTCGAGAGAAAAAATTGCTGTATTATATGATTTGCCAATGAAGCCAATGGCTAACTCCATTTTTTCAGTAGCGTCAGTGGCTAACCCGTGGCATCTTTGTGCCGCTCGCTGTGAATCTTGACCTCAACGGCGACACTTGTTGTTCTTATTTCTATGATCAAGACTATTCACAGACTCATATAAAGAGGCGCTTGCTCGCATGCTCCTACATGCATAGAGGCACCGCGCTGGCAGAGCAAGCCGCACATGCTCGTCGAGACCGGGTTCACCAAGACCGACCACCGACCATCTCTTGAGGATTAAGAGCGCCACCCTAGAAACAGAAGAGAGCCGACGGACGAATGAGCAAGAACAGAACGAAACCACTGCACGGACAATATGTCCTCCGCGGTAGGCACAACGTGGTCGAGAGCCCGAGACAGCGGCGTTACGCGGTGAACTCGTGGCGAGACTTCGCCTATCTCCGGCGAAGTTGTGAGGACGGTGAAACGCTAGGGCAAACTCGAAAGGTCTCTCAGAGGGAACTCCCGATGGGAGATTGGATTGCTTTGTAGCCCGTATGTTTATATGGAATCCTGACTGTTCGAGTAAGACACTATTTTAAACGGATTCAACTTAGCTGCAGGCCACGGTCGGTAAGGACTCTTACCTTGTTGCAGGGCAGATCGACACGATGGCTCTTGGCTGGGCCGGGCCAACGTGCACACGCCTCTCCAGCGGACCAAACGGAACATGTGCTGGACGACGTATACACCACAAAATTACGATCAACTTTTGTATCGACTGAATTAGAAACTAATCAGGACACGTTTTCTTAGCTACATCGATAAGCCATTGACTACAAAAATATGTACGTGCGTTGCTACGGGTCGTATTTAAACATTGCATATGATATCATCTAGCAATTGCAATGTGAAATACTTAAGCACAAATTTGATTGACCCGTATAACCCTAGCCTCAGTGCGCCCATACAACATTTAAAAAGACACTACTCCATTTTTTGTAATCATCTCCAAGTAACTAAGTTGAAACGGAAGAAGTTGGAACCGGGAGTGTTTCCTTTCAACATAAATAACAAGGGCAATCTCCGAGAGTGGATTTTGTCGTATGGACGTGAGTGTGTTCTGAATAGTTGATTTATTCCTCGAGATTCCCGCTCGCCTTGGTACATCGACAAATTTCTTTCTCTTTTCTTATTTTATTCAAATCTCAAATCAAAACGGACGGTGGCTGAAACACCCACACCCATGCGTATAAGTAGAAACATATTTACCGTCAATCTTCAATGTATTGGAAAGAGGCTCGAATCAACAGTTTCACATTTGATGCTACATAAAACTTATATAGGTATCTCAAAATAATCGATTCAACGAACTTCAAGCCGGGAATACATCATAATAAAATAAGGGGATGGACATTACGTGAGAATCACTTTCAGCTTTCTTTTTTTCTTTTTTCGAGAGCACGCGCAAAGCGTGCCTTATCTTTATAGAAGGAGAAAGCATAACCAAATACAAGAAACAGCACCAAGGTGCTGAGCAACACACACACGCCACCCTCCCTCCGCCTAGGCCTACTCTCTCGCTATATCTAGCCTCACTCCCCTCCTGGCTCTCTCCCAAAGGTGGAAATCATCCCTAATCTGGTTGACCATTTGTTCCACCGTCTTCTGCTCCCTGTCGTTGCTGAAAGCCCTCGCATTCCGCTGCTTCCAGATCGTCCAAGCCGTGCTGATAACCATGGAATCGAAGCGCTTCCTGTCGAACCTCCTCACCCGCTTGCGGGCCTCCGTCCACCATCTCTGTAGGTTCCCCGTGAACCCTGGGTCTGCCATCCTCAGGCCTGCACTATGCAGCACGTTGCACCACACCTGCCTCGCATAAGGGCATAGGGTTAGAATGTGGTCCACGTTATCCTCCTCCTGCAGGCATATGTAACAAGCATTCGGGCGCTCTTGCAGCCCATGTCTCGCCCTCCTATCCGACGTCCACAGGCGGTATCTCAAAGCCAACCATGCAAAAATCTTGCATTTCATGGGTGCAAAGGAACCCCAAACCGGTCTACTCATGCTCCATCTCACATTCCCAAGGCATAGCATCTCATACGTGCACTTAGCCGAGTATGTTTCGGATTCCGCACCCTTCCAGAGTATGCGGTCAGGTATGGAGGCGTCTCTCTCAACATTCTCCACCGCCTCCCACAGGACTAGGCATTGTCTCCATAGCTCCTCTGTCATCTCCCCAGGCATGTCATCTATCCACGCATCGCCCTGCAGGGCCTCCGCCACCAGACGGGTGTTCTTCCGTCTAGTGGGTACAGTGGCGAATACCTCCGGTGCCAGCTCCTGCGCAGTGTATCCACTTTCAGCTTTCTTCACTTGCGTGAAAAACAAAACCACTGCTTGCTCGATGAACACCAGGTACACTTGCAGACCATGCAGTAACCTATCTAGCAGGGAGGAGTGCGGAGAATTAATGCTAAGCCCAAAAAACGGACGGCTGATCCCGTAAATTACTCCCTACAGAGCTGCGACAGTAAGACGATGTCATGTTCGATTGTCTTAGTGGATTACTCTAGCACAGTAAGATCTCGATTTTACAAGATTCTGAGGCATAGGACAGCAAAGTTTTCAAAATACAACAACCCTTGGATCTGCAGTGTCACGTTAATGTTAAAAATCAGCTCTGAATGCCTCTCCACGAACCGAGCTAGAGCACACCACCCAACAACTCCTGCTGAAGTGAGCGACAGCGGCGGCGCCGTCGAGGATAAACCAAATTCTCAATGCAGCTTTGCTGCACCATCCCATGGTCTCATCCTCAACGAAATAATCTGAGCCCGATTGCCACAGCTATTTGACCAGGTCCAAATAATCAAGAGCAATAATGATGCAGCTCCGCACAGTTTTGCACAAAATCCATCGTCATGGCGTAGAGGTGCTAGGCGGCTAAAGCAGGCGGCACCAAACCCAGCTCCGTTGACAAATCGGCGGATTCCGCATCTCCTCCTCGTACTGTGTCTAGAACTCTAGATGCGCCGCTTCCCCATATACTCCAACGGTGCAGGGCGTCAGCCAACTCTTCACATATGCATCAGAGCATCGCATCAGACCTGTTTGCTTCAGATTTTATCTTTCGTAGGACGGGAGGACAATTCAAAAAGAGTCCTGCATGTAGTAGATCGAGATCCTCTTGCCGTACGGTTGCGGCCGTTCCAGCACGTCCATGCCCCCTCTCCAGCATCCTCAGCACCAACGGCTGGTGGGGCGGCATCTGCAAGACACGAACGTACCGCCTTGAAGAGGAAGGGTTAAGAGCATCTCCAGTGTCACAACCCAATCACAGAGATGGGGGAAATAACTAGATATTGCAGGATAATGATTGTATGTGGTTACAATCAACCATGGTCCATGGATACAAGAGAAATCAGAATATGGGATGGGAGAAGCAAAGCACGAGGTGGGGAAGGAGACGAACTAGAGGAGGAGAAGGCGACTGCCTTGATTCATTTTCTGGTCGATGTCTTCTCCGTGTACTGCTGCCCTGCTTATATGCTCTATCGCTTCCATCCTCCAGGCCCAAGGCACACAACCCAAAGCCCATCTTAACCAGGCCCATACCTGTAGGAGACGTACATGACATTCCCGCCCCCTTAAATTCCGGCTTGCCCTCAAGCCGCTTCGACATACACCATTGGGATCCCAAGGCATATTGGCATGTACTAAGATGTTCTTGTAACCAGAAAATATAGTGGATGGAGACTTGCCTTCAGGTGAACTGAACTGCTGATTGTCATATACTATTAAAGACCTGACTGTTGTCAGTTGATAAGTTTTGACTGCTGAAACACTAGTCTTTGTCTAGAAAGTCCAGCATTCATGGTGTCGTAAGTGCATTCCAGAAGATACAATCACAGTATGTGGCTTCTGTTGTATATCAAGTGTTAAGGCCATCAAACTCCGTGTCAGTTTTCCATCTCTGGTAACTAACACACAACTTTTCTCCCTGTCACCATGTTTGAGTAAGTGAAAATCTGGCTTGACATGATCAGTGGAGTCTGTCCAAAGCCCATGCTTATTCTGGAAATGCTTGGCCTTTATAGAACAACAGTTGTATCCAACCTCCAAGTATGTAATCTGATGCATACCCTCATTTTCAACATGCATAACATCCATCACCAGCTTTAGTGTCGTACCACGCCAAGGCAAAAGATATGCCAAAGCTTCTCTCTGCTCATTCAGATATATATCCACACAAATGCTGCAGCACTTAGTAAGTAAGAAATAGAACTGGAGCATTTGGAGATTACCAAGAACGGCCCCAAGAAAAAGAACAGGACGTGTCCATGGCTGTTGCACAAACTGAAATAAGCCTTCAGTAGAAACCATCAGAGGTGGGCCATTCCTTGTTATGTCCAACTTCACAGGAGTGCTTGGACCAGGACTGAATGCATTTCTTTGCCATGGTGGAATAGTTTCAAGCGAGAAATGAGAACATGTCATATGAAGTGTTGATTCTTCAGTCAAGCTTAAGGTGTGACCACGCAACTGAGGTGGAAAATAATGAGGTCCAGTGAGAGCCAATTGTATGCAAGTTGCTGTAGATTTATATGTAGCACTCAACTTGGCCTGGTCTCCAATTATCCTGTCATAACTCCAGAGCTTGCCAAGATAAGTTTGCACATAGCTGGTGCACCACATGTCAGTACGAAGAAGAACTTGGATGATCATAAGAGCATCGTATCTGCACCCATGAGCCCGGTCGTGTACAACACCACATATTGCTTCAGATATATGATGTTTGTTGCCAAGGTAACATCCCTTTCTCATATCTACATAGGCCACTGTCAGTATGAATCTATTCTCCACCAGATAGACTAAACTGCTGAAGGCATGATTAATCCCTGGATCCCATTGTTCAAACAGTACTACAAGATTTATCTTTCCATCTTTCGGCCTAAATAAACACATATCGGTTATGTAGTTCAGTTTTACCATATTGCATATGAGCCATTCAACCTGACAACCAATGACACAAGCTAGTGCATCAGAAAGGTGAACAAAAGCATGTGCCTCATATAAACATCCACTTGCAGCAAAAGTATCATCTGACTTCAGACAATACTCTTGGACTGGAGAAACAAAATACGTCTTTCTACATTTTTGTTTATCCTCGCTGCAGAAGAAAAGACCTTGTTCTCAAAGTGATGCACATAGTTCCTTGTAGCAAACCAACCTCGAACAACTCATCTTGGATAGAAAACATCTCCTCAACAGCCAAGACACTTGTAGCTGAACCCAGTAGATGCTCCAGGATATAACTATCTCCATTCACATTTTCACACTTCTGTTGCTCAGAACTAAGTTGTGCCACTTGTGCTGCATAAGAATTAAACACCATGAGTGTAGTCACAAACCTAATACCTGAGAGTGAATCTGGAGGCCAAGGTGGAGCAGGTTTCAGAGGGGTTGAACAAGGGTCCAACAGATGGACCGGCAGATCAGGCGGGTGTGGCGGCACTGGAGGTTGTAATGGAGTGGTCGCAGAGTTTCAGAACTTGCTCCTGAGGACCCAGCGCATAGGACGCCACACAACGTGAACTCGAGATACCCACTTGATGGATGGGTGAAGATTCTTTCCATTCCTTTTCCTCCCAATCGTTCTATCAGTTACCTCTGATGCACTGGGTAGCTCATTTTTTTCCTGCTCTTAATCTTGCTCCTTGTCATCCAACATGACCAGGGTTCGGTCGAGCAGCTGGATGGCTGCTGGTACCAGCGCTACAGAGTGGTGCTTAGACTCGGCATCATCAGGGACCACAAGTGTGGTCTCCTTGGCGTTGCTGGTGTGCCTACTGGGTGGTGTTGGCAATGCCAAGTTAAGCGTTACCAATGCAGATGCAGGTGGTGCCATCTCCACCTGATCCCAGTCAATGACAATTGGTCTTGAGTTTTCCAGCGTGAAGACAGAGATGGCCGATGATGCATGCTGGATGTCAAGGAGGCAACACCCATCATAGATGCAACGTCCATGCAGAGCTCCTCGAGCTTGGCTTGCCTCTAGCCCTGACTGAAACTCCACAAACACCTCGACATAAGTGGATCTCTGCAACAGACACAACTCATTCACTCCATAGGCATCAAACAACCGATGAAGTATCTCTTCCGTCACAGGGTAGATCAGTTGGGTGATGGTGGCGTGCAGAACACAGCTGGTAGTTGCATTCGGCCACACAGACATTTTGTCGAACAAATGGTGGGCGCCTTTTGGACTGCACCCACTTTGAACGGGACAGCTGCTACCTTCCTCCAAATCAACCAAACACGGATCAGGATGTTACGCCAGGTCAAACCCCAAGGCGATCAACAATCTTCCCCGCCGATATTACTGGTTAATCGAGAGATTACGAAAGCCCAAACGAATCGTAGGAAGCTCTGATACCAAACTGTCACAACCCAATCACAGAGATGGGGGAAATAACTAGATATTGCAGGATAATGATTGTATGTGGTTACAATCAACCATGGATACAAGAGAAATCAGAATATGGGATGGGAGAAGCAAAGCACGAGGCGGGGAAGGAGACGAACTAGAGGAGGAGAAGGCGACTGCCTTGATTCATTTTCTGGTCGATGTCTTCTCCGTGTACTCCTGCCCTGCTTATATGCTCTATCGCTTCCATCCTCCAGGCCCAAGGCACACAGCCCAAAGCCCATCTTAACCAAACCGGACCGGCCGGTCCCAGGCCCGGTCGACGCCCCCACGCCGGCCGTGTCTGAGTCTGTCTCGACCAGATCCAATCTGGGTCGATTTTTAATGTATATTTTCGACCCCTGGTCGTCCTAAACCCCTATATAAGTGCCCAGGACACCTCCAAATTAGGTTTAGACCACATTTAAGATAAACCCTAGTTCATAGTTGATTGCTTTGCAACTCTATCGAATTTATACACCATATTGTATTGATTTGGTGTTTACCCCTGAAAGTCTTGTGTGATCTGCTGTTTCATTGGGAATTAGACGGTTGCAACTTACCGCTTCGTGGTCGGCGGCTACGTGCGCAAGTGTGTGGAGTTGCGAATATCTTGCAGGGTTGAGAGCTGTTGCATTGGCGACAGGGACCAATCGAGAGATCTTCGTTGCGTCATACAAGTTATCATCCACTTCATCATCGTGTTATCTCCGCTGTGTTCATCCCGTGATCATCATCACCATCGTTGCTGAGAAGATCGGGCCACCCCTTATCATCTTGGTATCAGATTTCAGTGTTTCCTCGGTAAGCCATCCACAATCCACCCCATAGTTGAGTTGTGAGTGTTTTCCTATCCAGAAAAAGCCATAAAAAGTTAGGGTTAGGGTTTGCCATAGCCTTAGATTGCACTAATTTTGAGTTTTAGTTGCTTTTCGTAGTTGTTTTTGCGTATCTTTTTCTTCCATCTAGTATTGTTAGGGTTTGTGTTTCCGCTATCATCTAGTTTCAGTTTTTGTTACTCCGAGTCCACATAGCGTGCAGTGTGCTTGTCCCAGCCATAGACACAGCCTTTTGATATAAGTGACTAGGAACTTCCCCAGAAGAGACTAGTTTTACCGCTCGACAGGCTGCTCATTAGGGTTTTGGTGCTTTGCATATCTTGTTGGCCGTGTTATCAAGGAGTTGAGTCATAAAAAAAAAAAAAGAAAATAGAAAAGAAGCAAAAAAGAGCTACATAGCTGCGTGTGTGATACAAAAGAAAATCCAAAAAAGAAAAAGTGTGACATGCTAGTAAGATCAAGTGAAGGCCTAGTTTACTTTTCCGCACCTATAGTTGAGCAATTTTGTGCCTGTTCTTGAGCTTTGCTAGCGTCTCTCGAGTGCATTGCAACCTTTTTATCCATATAGTTGCATTGCCACGTTTATCGCCTTGTGTGAGTATCTTTGGTTGTCTACGGTCAGCGCTAGAGCTTGTTATTGGTGCAAATAGGTAGCCCACCTACAGCCCCACATATCCTGCTTTGTTGTGTGATTGTTCTTATACCCTTGATATTCGCTTTGCTACATCCGTGCAATAGTTGTTACTACAAATGGTAATTAATACTAATTCACTTTGGAGCAGTAAGATTTCCTTTTCTTATCAGTTTTGAGTGAGTTGTGAGAGTACCACCATATATTATTTTAGTGCACTAACCTACTAACCATGGCTTCTAGTGATGAAAAATTGTTAACCAGAAAAACAAGGATGCGCTGATGTGATGACATGGAGGGAGTATGAGGCTCTTCGTAATGAGATGCGACGTGAATTCCGCGCTCAGGATGGGGACGTTCAGGAGATCTCCCAGAAGCTGGATACTACTAATGAGACCGTCAACAAAATGCAAGATCAAATGATGGATATTCAGCGCAGTATTCAAGCATTGACTCTAGCTGTTGACAATCCGACCCAACAACAACAACATGAAGATGAAGATGTTGAGCTTCAAGATGAAGCACCTGGTGTTGGTCGTGGTGCTGGACGTGGTAACCATGGTCGTGGTTTTGTTGAACTCGGAGCTCGCCGTGTCCCTCCACAACAACAAGACGATGGTTTGGGTAAGCCAAGTTCTCAATACCCAAATTTGAAGGAGGTGCTGATGTTGAAGAATACCTCACTTGGTAGCTGAAAATTGAGAAGTTGTGGCGCCTACATGACTATACTAAGATAGGAAGGTTAAGCTTGCTTCCTCTAAATTTGATGGCTATGCATTGCGTTGGTGGGATGGAGTTACACGTACTCGTCAAGAAGATAACGAATTGCCAGTTCTTACATGGCGCGAGATGAAGGCCATTATGCAAGCTCGTTTCGTTCCCACTAATTATTTGCGATCTATATATGATAAGTTGACCCTCTTGAGACAAGGTGTGAAGACTGTTGATACTTATTTCATGGAGATGGATATGCTTATGCAGCGTGGCCGTGTCCGTGAGTCACTTCAGATGACAATGCACCATTTTCTACATGCTTTGAAGTATGATATCAAAGGCATTGTTCGTCATCACAGTTACACTACTATGAATGAGTTGCTACATCATGCAAGAGAATTTGAAGCACAGTTTGAAGAAGCGCAAATCAAAGATTGTGCTACGAGCTGGGCGCTACACACCTAGGGAGCCATCCATCGCCGCCGCGCGCCATCTTCGCGCTCCCACCTTTTTCTACTTCGTCTAGCAAGACGGTCTCCAATGTGTCCAACACAAAGAAGTCCGAATCTGCTGCAAGTACAAGTGGTTCTAGCATGTCTACTGCGCGCAACCGTGATATGGCTTGTCATACATGTGGTGGCAAGGGTTACTTCAAAAGAGATTGTCCTAACCGCAAGGTCATGTTTATTAGTGAGGAAAATGAATATGAGACTGGAGATGATGTTGATCCGTATGCTCTTGAAGATGATGACTATGACAGTGATGGTGTAGATGCTTATCCGTCTGAAGCTCGCACTATTGTTGTGTCTCAGCGTGCTCTTAATGTGTTGCCTAGTGCATCTACTCAGCGCTGCAATTTGTTCCAAACAAAGGCACTAGTTGGTCCTGATAAAGCTTGCAAGGTTATTATTGATGGCGGGAGTTGCCGCAATTTAGCAAGCAAGGAGTTGTGTACCAAGCTGAAACTGAAGTATCTACCGCACCCGCATCCATACTATATTCAGTGGTTGAGTGACAATGGTGAGATGAAGGTAAACCACATGGTGCATGTTGATTTTGAGATTGGACCGTATAAGGATTCCATTGATTTTGATGTGGTTCCTATGACGGTGTGTCACCTACTATTGGGTCGGCCATGGCTCTATGACCGTTCTGTGCAACACAATGGTCGTGCCAATACATATCACTTGGAGTTCAAGGGCAAGAAAATCAACTTGCAGCCTATGTCACCACAACAAATTGTCAATGAATCTCGTCAAAAAATTGAAGTAAACTTGGAGGATGCACCTATAGATAGGCGAGAGAATTGTAATGCCGTGAGTGATATAACGAAAAGTGAGAGAGTGAATTCCTTAGTCTTATTAGCCACCAAAGAGGACATGAGAGAATTTAGTGAGGATCCTACAGCCATGCCTCTTGTGCTCATGTACAAGGGTGAGGTTTTGGTTTCTAACGATATGACCCCTATTTCTCTTGGTGTTTCTAGTGTTTTGCAGGAATTCAGCGATGTGTTTCCGGAGGAGGTGCCAGCTGGATTACCACCATTGCGTGGTATTGAGCATCAAATTGACTTGATCCCCGAAGCTTCGCTGCCCAATAGGGCACCATAGGACAAAAGAGACGAAGGAGATACAGAAGCAAGTACAAGCACTACTCGACAAAGGTTATATTCGCATAAGCCTTAGTCCTTGTGTTGTTCCTGTTATTTTAGTTCCTAAGAAAGATGGTACATGGCGCATGTGTGTAGATTGTAGAGCGATAAACAACATTACTATTCGATATCGTCATCCTATTCCCCGTTTAGAGGATATGTTAGATGAATTGAGTGGTGCTGTTGTTTCTCTAAAATTGATTTGCGTAGTGGTTATCATCAAATTAGGATGAAAGAGGGGGTTGAATGGAAAACAGCCTTTAAAACAAAATTTGGTTTATATGAGTGGTTAGTAATGCCTTTTGGTTTAACTAATGCACCTAGCACCTTCATGAGACTAATGAACCATGTTTTGCGTGATTTTATTGGCAAGTTTGTGGTTGTGTACTTTGATGATATATTAATCTACAGCCGCAATGAATCTGATCATACTATACATGCATATTCGACATGTTTTGCAAGTGTTGCGTGATAATAAACTCTATGGTAATCTTGAGAAGTGCACATTTTGCAAAGATAAGGTCATATTTCTGGGTTATGTTGTCTCTAAGCATGGAGTAGAAGTAGATGTGTCTAAAATTGAAGCAATTCAAAATTGGCCTACTCCCATGAATGTGAGTCAAGTAAGAAGTTTTCATGGTCTAGCTGGGTTCTATAGAAGATTTGTGCCCAATTTTAGTACTATTGCTGCACCTTTGAATGAATTGACTAAAAAGGGTGTTGCATTTGAGTGGGGCGCAACCCAAGATCATGCTTTTGATGAACTGAAACGATTGTTAACTTCTGCACCGTTGCTTGCACTTCCTGATTTCAATAAGCAATTTGAGATTGAATGTGATGCTAGTGGTATTGGAATTGGTGGTGTGTTGATGCAAGAGGGTCGCCCAATTGCATATTTTTCTGAGAAACTTTCTGGTGCTAAGTTGAACTATCCTATATATGATAAAGAATTGTATGCTTTAATTCGAGTTCTTGAGGTTTGGCAACATTACTTGTGGCCAAAAGAATTTATCATACATTCTGATCATGAAGCTTTAAAATATCTGAAAGCTCAATCTAACTTGCATAGGCGTCTTGCTAAGTGGGTTGAGTTCATTGAGTCTTTTCCATACATTATTAAGCATAAGAAGGGAAAAGATAATATTGTTGCTGATGCTCTATCTAGGAAGAAATATGTTATTAACTCAACTTGATGTTAAAATTCCTGGATTAGAGATACTATGTGATTTGTATGCTACTGATCATGATTTTGCTGAACCATATCGCTTGTGTGCTATTGGTAAAGCATGGGAGAAATATCACATACATGATGGGTTCTTGTTTAGAGCTAACAAACTATGTGTTCCAGAATCGTCTGTGTGTTTGCTCTTATTACAGGAATCACATGTTGGAGGTTTGATGGGTCACTTTGGGCGTGAGAATATGCTACTCATGCTCGCTGATCACTTTTATTGGCCAAAGATGAGGTGGGATGTGGACAGGTATGTGAAGAGGTGCATTACTTGCAACAAGTCCAAGTCCAAGCTGAAGCCTCACGGTTTGTATACTCCTTTACCGGCACCTACTACACCATGGGAAGACATTAGTATGGATTTTGTGTTGGGTTTGCCGCGTACTAAAAGAGGCCATGATTCTATATTTGTGGTAGTGGATAGATTCTCTAAGATGTCACATTTTATTGCCTGCCACAAGAGCGACGATGCGTCGCATATTGCTAACCTGTTTTTCAGGGAGATTGTACGTCTACATGGAGTCCCGAAGACTATTGTTTCTGATCGTGACGTGAAGTTTATGAGCTACTTCTGGAAGACACTTTGGGGAAAGCTGGGGACAAAGCTACTTTTCAGCACTACTTGTCATCCCCAAACTGATGGTCAAACTGAGGTGGTGAATAGAACATTGTCACAACTGTTGAGATCCATGATCAAGAAGAACCTGAAGGAGTGGGAAGATTGTTTGCCGCATGTGGAGTTTGCTTACAACAGGGCGGTACATTCTACCACAGAGCTGTGTCCTTTTGAGGTGGTGTATGGTTTCAAACCCATTACTCCACTTGACTTGTTGCCTCTACCCATACATGAGAGAGTCAATATGGAGGCATCAAAGAGGGCAGATTTTGTGCGAAAGATTCATGTGAAGACTAAAGAGTTGATAGAGAAGAAAGGCAAGAACAATGCTGCAAGGGTGAACAAGAAGCGCAAGAAGATGTTGTTCAAGCCTGGTGATATGGTCTGGGTACATTTTCGCAAGGATAGGTTCCCGAAGCTACGGAAGTCCAAGTTGCTTCCTCGTGGTGCTGGTCCTTACAAAGTGCTTGCCAAGATCAACGATAATGCATACTCTATAGATCTTCCAATTGATGAGTTTGGTGTCAGCAATTCTTTCAATGTGGCTGATTTGACACCATATGACGGAGAAGACCTTGGAGCGTCGAGGTCGATGCCTTTTGAAGGGGGGGGAGACACTACAAGAAATCTGCCATAATATCCCTTTTTTATGACTGGAAATCAAAATGTCATAGCTTTATGACGTTCCTAGCTTTGACCGTCCTTGGCCACTCCGGGGGGGCAAAACCCTAGAAAATCGTGACGTTATTGGGCAAAAACGTCATTGGCAATTTAGGTCAAAACGTCATTAGCAAAATTAAGTGGCCTACGACGTTTTTCCACGACGATAACGACCAATTAAGATCGTCATATTTGTTTTTTTATGATATTTGTCGAATGACTAGATGCCACCTCAGCTGTCTTGCATACGTGTCATGTCCACGTGTCTACCACATCGCTATTTGTAGTAGGGCTGAACTCATATTTTTAGTAGGCGTTTTTCTATCCATTTTAATAGAGAAAATGAAATTTTAGCGGATAATATATGACTACCTGAAATTAGTTTATAACTAATACCAAAACCACCTAGCAAGAGACTGTACAGTGGGGCCAACCTGACATAGCTCCCAGCTGCAGCCATAGGTACGAATTACGAAAGAGTGTAAGGAAAAAGTGAGACGCGGAGGGAAAATTCGGAAACCAGCGCGCGATAGGAAAAAATTGGGAAACTAGCGCGCGATAGGGAAAAATTGGAAAAATTTCAGATAATACATGGCATCCCGCGCATCCGTCGCTCCTCCCTGTTAGTCCGCCTCACCCGAACCGGTCACCACATCCAAACCCTAACTCCAAACCCTAGCCTCCCTGCGCCGCCACCACCTCCCTCCCTCCTTCCTTCCCTCGAAACACCCCAACCACCGGAGCCGCTCCGAGCCCATCGATCCGCCACCAACCTTCACCACCACCCACATCTTCCGCTCCCTCTCTCCACCCGTTCTCTCACGCCACCTATCGATCCGCGGCCGACAACGCCGGATCCGCCATCTAGGCCGCACGTTCGTGTGCTGCAGTGATGGGAGGTCCCAAGTCATCCGCCCGCGCATTCTTCCTCGACATCGTCTTCGAGGGGTCGTCCATCTGCAGGTGACCCGCAGCGCCATCCACTCCTGGCCCTCTGAGATCTGGGAGGTTCTCCACCTCCCACCTTCCAATCCGCAACGTCGGCCGGGCGGGCGGCTGGGTGGCCATGGAAGGCGACGAGACGAGGCGCGAAAGGGAGGCGTTGAGCACCAGTACCGCAACCCAACCTCCCCGGCGCCCTATCCGACGCCCCTTATGCGCTGAGGCGGCACCACCCGCTCCCGGCCTTGTCCTGCGAATGTACAGGGCACCTGGTTGGCCATGGAGGGCGATGAGACGAGGCGGGCTAGGATCTGGCCGCCCATGTCCTCGCCTCCGCCGCAGATGCAACCTGCCCCGTCGATAAGAGACCAGGAAGAAGGAGGCCTTCGTCTTCCTGTTCTTGCTAGCCGCCAAGTTCTTCACCCAGGCAATGGTGGTCTTCCTCACGGGGTATGCGCCTCAAGTCCTTCCTCGACCAGGTCCTCTACGGATAGCTCTTCTTCACCTATCCATTTCAGTTCTACTTTGACATGAATAGATCCGGCATATGCACAGTTGTTGTATATTATTTGCCATGCGCTCCAAAGGTGATTGTATTGAGGAACGTTCCCGGTGGTTGTCTTTGAGCTGTACTGCGTGGTTGAAATTGCTTATCTTTCGCTTGTAAACAAAAAATCTATTTTCTGCTACCATAGATAGCAAATACGAAATATTATTTGTTTTCAGAACTCTACCGTGCAATGTCAAGTTGGAGTTTTACTGGTAGCATTCATCTTCTGCTATCAAAGTCTATGTGGTAACTGCTGGCATGTAGTCGACACGTCCGTTGGGAACCCCAAGAGGAAGGTGTGATGCGCACAGCAGTAAGTTTTCCCTCAGTAAGAAACCAAGGTTATCGAACCAGTAGGAGCCAAGAAGCACGTGAAGGTTGTTGGTGGAGGAGTGTAGTGCGGCGCAACACCGGTGAAACCGGCGCCAACGTGGAACCTGCACAACACAATCAAAGTACTTTGCCCCAACGTAAAGTGAGGTTGTCAATCTCACCGGCTTGCGAAACAAAGGATTAAGCGTATCGAGTGGAAGATGGTGTTTGTTTGCAAAGAACAGTAAAAAGAGAATGTATTCAGATGTAAAAGAATGGACCGGGTCCAAGTTCACTAGAGGTGTCTCTCCAATAAGATAACTAACATGCTGGGTGAACAAATTACAGGCGTGCAATTGACAAATAAAGATTCAATACATATCAACGATGATTACTATGTGATTTAATCAGGCATTATTACAAAGTACATAGACCGCTATCCAGATGCATCTATGCTCAATAATCCACCTTCAGGTTATCATCCGAACCCTTCCGGTATTAAGTTGTAAACAACAGATAATTGCATTAAGTATGGTGCGTAATGTAATCAACACAAATATCCTTAGACAAAGCATCGATGTTTTATCCCTAGTAGCAACAAGACATCCACAACCTTAGAACTTTCTGTCACTGTCCCAGATTCAATGGAGGCATGAACCCACTATCGAGCATAAATACTACCTCTTGGAGTTACAAGTATCAACTTGGCCGAGCCTCTACTAGCAACGGAGAGCATGCAAGAACATAAACAACACATATATGATAGATTGATAATCAACTTAACATAATATTCTATATTCATCGGATCCTGCCAAACACAACATGTAGCATTACAAATAGATGATCTTGATCATGTTAGGCAGCTCACAAGATCTAAACAATGATAGCACAAGCGGAGAAGACAACCATCTAACTACTGCTATGGACCCATAGTCCAAGGATGAACTACACACGCATCAATCCGGAGGCGGGCATGATGATGTAGAGCCCCTCCGGTGATGATTCCCCCGGAGGCCATCTCCTGAATCCCCCGAGATGGGATTCGCGACGGCGGCGTCTGGAAGGTTTTCCGTATCGTGGCTCTCGGTACAGGGGGTTTCGCGACGAAGGCTATTTGTAGGCGGAAGGGTAGGTCGGGGGTCACGAGGCCCACACAACAGGGCCGCGCTGCCAGGCCAGGCCGCGCCGCTCGGTGTCTGGCCACCTCGTGGCCCCACTTCTCTCCTTTCGGTCTTCTGGAAGCTTCGTGTAAAATAGGCCCCTGGGCATTGATTTCGTCCAATTCCGAGAATATTTCCTTACTAGGATTTCTGAAACCAAAAACAGCAGAAAACAGCAACTGGCACTTCGGCATCTTATTAATAGGTTAGTGCAGGAAAATGTATAATAATGTGATGGGATTCGTAGAATAGAAAACAAAAATTTTCCTACCGCAAGAACGAAAACCAAGCCAAGATCTAATCTAGTAGACGGTAGCAACGAGGAGATGATGAGACTAACCCTTGAAGATTCGCAAAGCTTAACGAGATTAGATCTCGGGGGATGTAGACGTTCACTTGCCGCTTGCAAAAGCCCGTAGAAGATCTTGATCTCGACGGTGCCACAATCGGGCAGCACTCTCCGTACTCGGTCACACGTTCGGTGTTGATGAAGACGACGTCCTTCTCCCTGTTCCAGCGGGCAGCGGAAGTAGTAGGTCCTCCTCGGAATCCCGGCAGCACGACGGCGTGGTGGCGGTGGTGGTGGAGAACTCCGGCAGGCTTCGCCTAAGCGTATGCGGGAGTTGCAGTGGAGGAGGAGGCAGCTAGGGTTTGGGGAGAGGCTAGGGTTTGGGCGCGGCCTCAAGGGTGCGCCAACTGTGGTCTTGGGTTAGCCGCCCGCCTCCCCTTGCCCCTCCTTATATAGGTGGAAGCCCCAAGGCTTGTCTCCCAAGTCTTCGAATAAGACCCCAACACCAAACCTACCTTTGGTGGGAAACCTACCTAAGGGGGGAGTCCTACTCAAGGTGGGACTCCCACCTTTCCTTGAGGTGGGGTGGCCGGCCACCTTAGGTGGGAGCCCACCTGGGACTCCCTTAGGGTTTGGCCGGCTAGGGTTGTGGAGTCCCTCTTCCATAGTGCGTTTCTTTGTGGACTTTTCTAGAACCTTCTAGAACCTTCCATAAATGCACCGGATCATTTCCAAACTTGGAATATGACTTCCTATATATGAATCTTATTCTCCGGACCATTCCGGAACTCCTTGTCATGTCCAGGATCCCATCCGAGACTCCGAACAAAACTTCGAACTCCATTTCCAAATTCCATATCTACTCAAACGACATCAAACCTTAAGTGTGTCACCCTACGGTTCGCGAACTATGCGGACATGGTTGAGACTTCTCTCCGACCAATAACCAATAGCGGGATCTGGAGATCCATAATGGCTCCCACATATTCAACGATGACTTAGTGATCGAATGAACCATTTATATACGATACCGATTCCCTTTGTCTCGCGATATATTACTTGTCCGAGGTTTGATCATCGGTATCACGATACCTTGTTCAACCTCGTCTCCTGACAAGTACTCTTTACTCGTACCGTGGTATGTGGTCTCTTATGAACCATTCATATGCTTGCAAGCCATTTAGACGACATTCCACCGAGAGGGCCCAAAGTATATCTATCCGTCATCGGGATGGACAAATCCCACTGTTGATCCATATGCCTCAAGCTCATACTTTCCGGATACCTAATCCCACCTTTATAACCACCCATTTACGCAGTGGCGTTTGATGTAATCAAAGTACCCTTCCGGCATAACTGATTTATATGATCTCATGGTCGAAAGGACTTGGTAACTATGTATCGAAAGCTTATAGCAAATGAACTTAATGACGTGATCTTATGCTACGCTTAATTGGGTGTGTCCATTACATCATTCACATAATGATATAACCTTGTTATTAATAACATCCAATGTTCATGATCACGAAACGATGATCATCTATTAATCAACAAGCTAGTTATACAAGAGGCTTTACTAGGGACTTCTTGTTGTTTACATAACACACATGTATCAATGTTTCGGTCAATACAATTATAGCATGGTATATAAACATTTATCATTAACACAAAGATATATAATAACAAATTTATTATTGCCTCTTGGGCATATCTCCAACAGTCTCCCACTTGCACTAGAGTCAATAATCTAGATTACATTGTAAGGTACCTAACACCCATGGCATTCTGGTGTTGGTCATGCTTTGCCCTAGGGAGAGCTTTAGTCAACGGATCTGCTACATTCAGATCAGTGTGTACTTTGCAAATCTTTACTTCTCCATCTTCGATGTACTCGCGAATCGAATGAAAACGCAGCACTACAAGAAAAGTTCTGATAGACAACGTCCCAAAATCGTCAACTAAGGGGCATTTTTCGTCGCCTATGGGCCTAACCCGACGATATGGGTTCCGTTGTCGAAACCGGCAGGCAAAGTCCAACGACGATTTTTTCGGTCCGTCGCGCAGGGCGCCCTTCCGCCACGGAAAATCGGGACCGTTGCGGAAGTGTTTCCGGAGCCCGTTGACTGCCGACGTCATGCAAATGACACGTGGCAGACGCCGTTCCGCTAACGGCGTTAACTACTGAACCCCGTGGTAGATGGTAGGCCCACACGAGGCCTCGCCACGTCTTAAGCGGGCCGCCGATGACATAGATTGACCGGTCAACTATACACTGGCTGGTCCATTAGTTAAGTGGGCCGGCCTAACCTCTAAGGTTGATCGGTCAAAACTTAAATGGGCCGCCCATTTAACATGTGGGGTCCACTCAAAGAATCGGCGCCAAGAAGCAAGTGGTCGGCCAAAAACACAGTGTGGGTCCCACTTTCCGTTAAAAGGCCGCCCATTTAGTGCGGGGTCCACCGTATAGCAAGTGGCCGCCCAACAAGCTAGTGGGCCGTAAACACAGGGGTCCCACTTTCCAGCTAAAGGATCGGCCCATTTAGTTTGTGGGGTCCACCATATAGCAAGTGGGCCGGCCCAACAAAATAGTGGGCCGGGCCAAAACACAGGTTTCCTGTTAAAGGGCCGGCCCATTTAGTATGTGGGGCCCACCATATAGCCAGTGGGCCGCCCACCAAGATAGTGGGCCGCCAAAAACACAGGGTCCCACATTCTGTTAATGGGCCGCCCATTTGGTATGTGGGGTCCACCATACAAAATGGGCCGGCCCAACAAAATAGTGGTCGGGCAAAAACACAGTGGGTCCCACCTTCCACTTAAAGGGCCGCCCATTTACCATGTGGGACCACCATATAGCAAGTGGGCCGGCCCAACAAGATAGCGGGTCGGCCCAATAAGCACAGTGGGCCCCCTTTAAAGGGCTGGCCCAACTAGTATGTGGGTCCACCATATAGCAAGTGGCCTAACAAGATGGGCCGGGCCAAAAACACAGTGGGTCCCACTTTCCTCTTAAAGGGCCGGCCCATTTATTATGTGGGGTCCTCCAAAAAGCAATGGGCCGGCCCAACTAATTAGTGGGTCGGCCCAGAGTTGGGGGGTCCACCTTAAAGCAAGTGGGCCAGCCCAATTAGTGTGTGGGGTCCACCAGAAATCAAATGGGCTGGCCCAAAGTAAGTGGGCCACCCGTTTAGTTGTTGTTTATATGCCGGCATAATATGCGCTTTAGGATTTTGCGGGCAGGCACATATGTGATTTCGCTTAATTGGGCCGTTTAAGGGATGGGAATTCGTGATTTAGATGCTGAGAATATTTACGCAGCATTGATTTCTGTCGGATAGCCTCACTTACCACAAGCACCAAAGAAAAAATGCGCGAAAGAACTATAAAAACTAACTAAATATTACATCAGCTGCAAGGCATTGAAAAAAATATTACAGAACCCAGAGAAATTGAATGGTAATTAAACCTAGCAATACAATGAAGCGATCCGGCAATCTTTTAAGTTGTCCATGCAGCACCTATATCTGAAACAAAGACATTACAAGTTAAGACAGCAACAATGGAAAGGCAAAGACACTACAATATTGTTTGCCAAAGAATTTGGAACTCATCATTTCGTCGTTATAACAAGATCATTGTAATGCGCACAATAAGCAAACAAAGAGTGCATGCCGCATACCAACAGCCAATATAACAGAGCATGTTAGAATGAAACAGCAGACTTACTACTGTCGAGTCCCATGCAAACCAACATGTTCAGGGAGTACAAAATTGGCATGAACAACATAGTAGCAGGCTATAAATTTTGTAACAACGACTGAGCAAGATGAAGTTATGATGGCTACATCTACAGAGCAGGGAATGTAAACCAAAAAATAGAAGTTACGATGGCAAAAGCTAAAGAGGAGGGAATGTGAACCAACATGTGCCAAGTGCAATTACTTCATTTTGGCCGTGAACTAAATAATACTCCTGAACTTATAGTGAAGGGGATGCAAATCAAGATGTTTCGGGATATAAACTTGTAATGAGCAACACATAGAGGATAGTTGATGCTGGAGCTTAGGATGGACCAGATACAGAATATAGTGGGATCACCTGTGAACTTGTATAAGAGGGAATGCAAACCAATATGTTCAGCTTTCCATATGTGAGCGTCATGCCAAGTCAGAGAAACAAGTCAATAATGCAGCTTTTGAAGAACAAGATGGCACGCAAAATTATTATCTAGTAGTATGACAAGTTTATTTGTACTACAGGCTAGATAGCAGAGTGATAGCATGCCAAACTAAGTCCTTACTTTGTTAGCTTACAATGAACTAGATACAAAACAATGGCATCACCTGTAGTACAGGGAATGCAAGCCAACATGTTCATGGAGTAAAAAATTGGCACAAACAACATAGTAGCAGGCCATAATTTTTGTAACAACGACTGAGCAAGATAAAGTTATGATGGCTAGATCTACAGAGCAGGGAATGTAAACCAAATATAGAAGTTACGATGCCAAAAGCTATAGAGCAGGGAATGCGAACCAACATGTGCAATTACTTAAAATTGGCCATGAACTAAATAATAGCAGGATGTTACTATAATACCTATAATTTTTGTAACAACGACTGAGCAAGATAGAAGTTATGATGGCTACATCTACAGAGCAGGGAATGCAAACCAAAATGTTCAATCGCTTAAAGTTAGCAATGAAGTAGAAAATAGCAACGTGTTACGGTCATAGCTAGGAATGAACTAAAAGAGCTTCAGACAAACAAGAATCTGAACCCAGAACATGGCGCTAAAACAAGGGACTTACATTAGGAGAAGCACTCTGTGGGAGTCACAGCAGATCTTCCTGGGGTTGATAGATCCGGTGATGAAGTACGCTACATGCTACTTGGGGTTGGAGAGACGGCCATTACACTTCATGGTTACTCATCTCATCTGCAAAAACGTAACGGCGCGTCGTTAGCACAAACAGGTTCCCCCAAGATTAAACAAGAACTTGCAGGCAAGCAATAGAAAAGCGACAGTAGAAGAGTTTAGATCATGCACTGCGCCGGTGAAGCAGATCCGGTTCATGCACAGCGGTGTCGGTGAGCAAGATCCGATGCGGTGGACGACGGATCCGGCGAAGCGGCTCCGGCGGGGTGGACGATACCGCAGCTGAAGCGACTGCGGTAGACTGCTGGATGAGCATATGGTTTCGAGGTTCGGCGGGGATGATCCGGTCCGGTTGATGACGGCGTCGATGAAGCGGCTCCGGCAGGCAGCCGGATGACGAGGATCGCGAGGCCTCGGGTAGGCCAGGGAAGTCCGGCGGGGATGTTCCGGTGCGGTGGTCGTGGAGGTGGGAGAGAGGGACTTGGGAAGTTCCGGTGGGTGGTCTGAGGGAAATGAATTTTTTTTGGAGGGTTTCCGGGCTAGGGAGGTGGTGATCCAAAAAATGACGGGCAGACCCCCCCACCAACCGACTTTGCTGCCATCTCCACAGGGGTAGAATGGGAATTTGGAAGCGTGTGAAATTTTTGTATTTTGTGGGCGGGAAGTTTTGCCGCTATGAGATTTTGAATTTGGCCACCGTCCAAGTATAATGATAAAAAATTGTGAGACCGTACTAGTACCTCTGTTCAAGGCCGAGTGCAAAATCAAATCATCATCACCTTGAAAATTTGTTACCAACTTACCATGATCATGATCTACCTCTGAAAATGGGCGCATCCACTAAAACTTGCAAAGTATAATGATACAAATTTGTGAGACCGTACTAGTACTTATGTTCAAGGTCGAGTGCAACATCAAATCATCATTATATTGAAAATTGTGTTACCATGATCACGATCTATCTCTGAATTTGGCGCATCCGCTAAATCTCGCAAAGTATAATGATAAAAAAATTGTGAGACTGTACTAGTACTTCTGTTCAAGTTCGAGTGCAACATCAAATCATCATCACGTTGAAAATTTGTTACCATGATCATGATCTATCTCTGAAATTGGCGCATCCGCTATATCTTTCAAAGTATAATTATACGAGTAATAAAAATTGTGAGACCATACTAGTACTTCTGTTCAAGTTCGAGTGCAACATTAAATCATCATCACGTTGAAAATTTGTTACCATGATCATGATCTACCTCTGAAAATGGGCGCATCCGCTAAAACTTGCAAAGTATAATGATACAAAATTGTGAGACCGTACTAGTACTTATGTTCAAGGTCGAGTGCAACATCAAATCATCATTACATTGAAAAGTGTGTTACCATGATCACGATCTATCTCTGAATTTGGCGCATCCGCTAAATCTCGCAAAGTATAATGATAAAAAAATTGTGAGACTGTACTAGTACTTATGTTCAAGGCCGAGTGCAGGATCAAATCATCATCATGTTGAAATTTGTTACAACGATCATGACATATCTCTAAAATTGGTGCATCCGCTAAATCTTGCACGTGGCGCATCTCGGTGCGGAGCAACAAGCCGGTGCTATCAAGGTTGAGGCGTCGGTAGCGTCATCGGGCTCTCCTCTTTTGATAGATCTTCTACATGGCGTGGCGCACCGCCCACCGAGAAGCAGTCATATGTGAGATCGAGGTGGAGACGTCGCCGGCATCCTCGAGGCGCGACCGCCCTTCTACGAGCCAGAGTCGACTCAAGGTATGAATCCATGCGCTGTCGCGTCCCTTCTGCATATGAAGTGGAATGCCTTAGATTTATTGTTCTTCTCTTACGATTATTTGCCGGACATGTGTGCTCTTTCTCTGAATATATTGCTTGAAAAGCTAACCAAGTTACTTAAATTCACTTCGTTCTTAATCTTGCGTGCTAATTTTGTTATTTTTGCTGACAGTGGTGCGCGCAAGGAAATTTATTTCTGGGTGTGCTGAGCTGTTAGGCCTAAGTCGAAATCCTCAGCTAAACAAGGCCTCAGCTTAACACATAAAAAGGTGTTCAATCTCGCCCACAATGTCCTCTTCTTTCCTCTTCCTTTATTGGAACTTGTTTTGCAGACAAGGAAAGTGGCACGTGTAATGTGAGTAAAACCCTCTTAGCCAAAATCAGCTACGAGCAAGATTTTATGTATTGTAGATTCCCCAATTGACTCTCATCCCCAATGTAGTCTTTTTTATGTCAGTATAGACTTCTTTACTGGATGTATACTATCGTACATGGCATGCATTTGCCTAATGAGGAGCATTGTATTGCCATTCTAGCCAACCTGATCGATCTGTCAAGCTTCATGCACGAGATGCCATGTTTAATTTACTCCCTCGCTCCGATCCATATTTATTGGTGTAAAATGAATGTGAATCGGAGGGAGTACTCTTCTTAGATAGTACTATACCAGTTCAAAAAAAAGTACTGTACTACTACATCACAAATGCATCAAAAGAGTACTACATCACAAGACCACCACGGTTGTACTAGTAGAGTTTAATGCTTAACTTCCAAAGGGAATAAGATTACACATATGAACTTTAAACAGGCGCTGTCCGATGTCTGCTTGTTTGGGAGCACAACATAAATAATACTACCCCCGTCCATACATAAGTGACTAAACTTTGTCTGAAGATGTTTCATCTATATATGTTTTTAGTGTGTAGATACATCCGTATCTTGAAGGAAAAAGGTGAGCCGCTAACTTTTTGAATAGAGTGAGTAATACAATTCGGATAAACAATGGTGTAGTAAAACAAATACTCCTGCCCATCATAAAACAAAACACAGACTGACTCAAATATATGTACAGATCACAAAAAAGGTTTCATCAGAACCCGAACATATACATGCAGAAATGACCGTTTGATCACATAAAACAAAGGTTTCGTGGCATATTTATGCCCCCAAAACAAGCAGACGTAGGACAGCGCCAACGTACTAGCAGCTAGCACTATGGAGCTGCAGTACAAACAAATGGTGCAGCGACATTTCCACCAGAACGAAAACTAAAAGACATCAGACCAAACAAAAGCTGGGCTATCACTTCTTGCCCAAACAAGCCTTGCTCCTTCATATGCGACTTCCTTTTCTCTTATGGATGTTGAACTTTGAATTAGATGGGTTCCTGACAGCGCGTTCTTTTTCGTGTCCTTGATGTTGCACTCTGGATCAGGTCGGTTACTGTCAGGAAATGAACAAATTGATCAGCAAAAGTCATATGTAAATGAATGCAAAGGTTACATATGAATGACTAACCCGGTCTAACTGAGTAGGGATGTAAAGTGCACCAACGTCTAGCAGAATTGTACTTTCTCCACTGCCAGTTGCTCATATCTAATTGGAATACTCCCTCCTTTGCCCGTACAACCAGCTCATTTTTGTCCTCAAATACGCAGAGTAACCTTACTGCATGTTTCCAATTGTATGGAAATGATGTGTCAAGGCCAAAAAAAGTATCCAATTCAAAATTTATATGACATGTCCATGACTCGTGATCGCCTGTTGATGATCTTGTACTGGTCCATGTTTGTAGGGTGAAGTCTCTTATAACAGCAAGGGCAACATCTCCATTATGTCCCTTGAAGATGTGAATGTTAAGCATGAATATATCATGCGTCTCATGAGGGCACTGAATATATTTCAGAGTCTTCTTTGCATGGTCAAGCTCAATGATATATCTAGACTTCGTTGGCCAGTACAAAATACCCCCTATGAGAGTTGCCGGTCTACGGTCAATCTCTGACAGCATCGGAGTTGATCGAGCTAGAAACTCCCATTCTTTTGAATCTGGTGAGTAGATATGAGCCTGTGCATCGTAACGTTTAGTTGTTATCCAAACAACCGAGAACTTGCCACAATGTGTAAACGGTTCAGAGTTGTTTCTCGAACAGAGAATTGAGCCGCTGCTTTCAATTGTGTGATTGCGCCACAATGGTGGTTCTGGTATCGCTGTGAGAACTTGCCTAATTGGATCCCAGACTGATATATACCCTCTGGATACATTAGAATGGAGTAGCACCATACCATCGCGGCATCCCAGGACATAGATTTTGGGACCGTTCACTTGAGACGGGATTGCCAGCATCTTCAAGATGGCCGGGTGAAGATCATGCTCTGTGATGAATCGATTGTCCTCGGAGTTGTTGGTGAAAAACCCTAGCAACGGGTTTCCTCCGTTGTGTGACACAGTTAGCTTTCTGAAATAATTGCTTCCCATACATTGCCTCCATGCTTTCTTGGTGCCTGATGCAGCTAGTAAGCAGGTTGGATGGGGAGGAAGCCTGACAAGAATCTGAGAGACTACATCTCCAGGCAGATCGTTGATTGTTGTGGGTGTCCTTCGACTGAAGCTGGTAGGATTATGCAAATCGCACGATGCATCGTCAAAATTATGTAAACAGCACACTGCATCATCTATTTTTTAAAACAAAATGCAACATCTAATTTGACTAAGCAGCAAAATGCATCATCTAATTCATCATCAAAGTTTCCTAAACTGCACGGTGCATCAGCAAAATCAAAATAGTGTAAACAGCACAATGCATCAGCAAAATCAAAATAATGTAAACAGGACAATGCATCAGCAAAATCAAAATAATGTGAACAGCACAATGCATCAGCAAAATCAAAATATTGTAAACAGGACAATGCAATTGTAATCCTGTTGCATAATCAATGAAGCCCTTAATTTGCAAAAAAAAACACCACAAAAATAGGACGCACCAACGGAAGGCAATCTCGCATATACAGTAATAATTGCTAACGTGTCAACACGATTGGAGGAAAAAGAGACCTCTACAGGACCCAAAACGCTGTGGTAACATCAGATGGGGTTAGCTTTGATATAGGTAATAAAATGTAAACAGCACAATACATCATCTAAGTTGACAGCAAAATTCTTCATCGAAATTTCCCACACTGTTCAAGGAATCAGAAAAATTACCTAAAAGGCTAAAAGAGCAAAATGCATCATCAGAGTAAAATATATGTAAACAGTACAATGCATCATCCAACTTTTGGCTAAACAGCAGAGAGCATTAGCTAGGTTGACAGAAAAACAAAAACAAAAAAAACCATGAAAAATTCCTGAAGAGGTGAGTGCATCAGAAAAATTACTACCTAAAAAGCATAATGAATCACCCAAATTACAAAAGAAGCAGAATGCATCATCAAAAATACAAAAACATCTCAATGCATCATCACGTCTGGTTTGGGCAAAAAACCCAATCCACCAGATCTAACCTCATTGCAGTTGGGGAAGGTAGAACTTACAAAGGGGTTGACGAGTCACGATCATATGCAACAAGCGCCGCCTTAGATGAAGTCACCATCCAAGCTCTCGACGCGTTCAAAGCAGCCAGCTTCGAAGCCTCCGACGGTTCTCCCGGCTGCGCCGCCAAAACTCTCGAAGCACGCGCCAAGACTTTCCAACAAAATGCAGCTTCGATACGAGCATTTGCCAGCGCCACAGCGCCCGGGCCCGTCCTAGCCACCGCCTTCGCCTTTGCCTCCGCATCCGCTTTACATGTCTCCGCCGATGCATGCAGAGCATCCGTCTCCGCTTTCCATGTATCCGCCGACGCAGTGTAGGCATCGAGCGACGCCGTTTTCATTTCCTAGAAAACCCAGTAAGTTACTCACATTGCAATCCCCAAATTAAGGTTATATCGAACACAATGACCGATGAACCTCTGTACTCGCCGGAGGTTGGAGAGCGACGGCCCGCAAAGCCTCCTGGTCGCGCGCCGATGCAAATTGCAAGGGCGTGCCACCTGACCTATACCTGGTCAGGAAGGTGTGGATGATGCCTCGCTTAGTTTCCTGCAGGGCACACACGTACACGTTAAATACGAGCCTCGATCGGCTCTCAGGTTGTCCTGTGAATCGGCTCATGGAGCCGATCCACCCATGATTCGTCCAAGGCGGCCGAATATATGGTGGTCCTGCTTGATCAAGATAAAGCATATGAGATCCACGACGATCTGGGGTTTTCACCGCATAATCGGATCATCCTACTCACGATTGGGCCTCGCGCTCACACACGGTGATCGTAAGCCAGCCCTAGACAAGGCCTAAAAACCAACACTAGGTTGATCCTCGGAACGTCCTGTCTAGGGGCAGCAAACTACACCCTGCATGCCGCTGGATCCTCCAACCCTTTGTAAGGCCTAACTATTGCAGATATTAAACTAATCCTTGATGAATCAAGGAGCAATCGTAACGGATCAGATCTACTAAATAACGATCAAGCGGGGTGCCGCCCCTGCACCCATGATGAGGTACAAGGACGGCTAGATGCGCAAGGGTTGCACTACGACAGCATATGATACTAGGAACAATGCTAACCCTAACACATCTATGATAACTACGTTGCTCGCCATCAAAAAGGCTTCAGTACGAGCAACGCATGAACAACTAGGCAGGCTCGTGCTGCCTAGATCGCAAGATGCGATCTAGGCAGCATGGTGCTTACCGGAGGAACCCTCGAGACGAAGGAGTTGGCGATGCGCCGAGATTGGTTTGTGTTGAACGTTGGTTGTTGTTTATTCCATAAACCCTAGATACATATTTATAGTCCAGGGGACTTTCTAATGTGGGCGTGCACCAAACCGTGCACGGGTAAAACTCTAACTTCTAAACTAAGATGTGATCTAATATGTTACAGATACATGGGCAATTAAGCCCGAACTCTCAGCGCAAGGCCCACGTGTATGTCCTTTAAGCCCATCTTCACTTACGGCCCGTCTCCTGATTTGGCCAAAATCAGGTGATAACACATGCCCCCCTGGTTTTGGTAATGATAATATCAAAACCATCTGTTTTTTTCCTCGAGGGGTCATGTCGTGGCAGAACCGTCGCAGTTTCCTTTATGATGACGTCTTGCCTCCTCGCCTTCTCTGCACGACTTGACGGTTCTAGCACCACGTCCTCGGGAACTGCTTAGGCATTAAACCATATATTCCCCCTTTTATTCGGCCACTTCCTGTAGCTCTCTTCCTCATCCTCCGGCACTAGCACTTCCAAAGAAAAAACCCTCCTGTGCCACCATGTCCTCCTCTTCGTCGGATCTTTCTGCGCAGTCCTCCCCCTTCCGCGAGCCGACGCCGGAGTGGAACCCGGAGGAAGCCTGATGCGCGTAGATGTAGACGTCCGTTGGGAACCCCAAGAGGAAGGTATGATGCGCACAGTGGCAAGTTTTCCCTCAGTATGAAACCAAGGTTTAATCGAACCAGTAGGAGCCAAGAAGCACGTTGAAGGTTGATGGTCGCGAAATGTGATGCGGCGCAACACCAGGGATTCCGGCGCCAACTAGGAACCTGCACAACACAACCAAAGTACTTTGCCCCAACGAAACAGTGAGGTTGTCAATCTCACCGGCTTGCTGTAACAAAGGATTAAACGTATCGAGTGGAAGATGTTTGCAAAGAAAACAGTAAAACAAGTAGATTGTATGCTATGGAAAGAATAGGACCGGGGTCCACAGTTCACTAGAGGTGTCTCTCCCATAAGATAAAAGCATGTTGGGTGAACAAATTACAGTCGGGCAATTGACAAATAGAGAAAGGCATAATAATGCATATACATGACATGATAAATATAGTGAGATTTAATCCGGGCATTACGACAAAGAACATAGACCGCCATCCAACCGCATCTATGCCTAAAAAGTCCACCTTCAGGTTATCATCCGAACCCCCTCCAGTATTAAGTTGCAAAGCAACAGACAATTGCATTAAGTATTGTGCGTAATGTAATCAATAACTACATCCTTAGACATAGCATCAATGTTTTATCCCTAGTGGCAACAGCACATCACAACCTTAGAACTTTCTGTCACTGTCCCAGGTATCAATGAAGGCATGAACCCACTATCGAGCATAATTACTCCCTCTTGGAGTTAAGAGTAAAAACTTGGCCAGAGCCTCTACTAATAACGGAGAGCATGCAAGATCATAAACAACACATGAACAATAGATTGATAATCACCATAATCATAGTACTCTCTATCCATCGGATCCCGACAAACACAACATATAGAATTACATATAGATGATCTTGATCATGTTAGGCAGCTCACAAGATCTAACAATGAAGCACAACAAGGAGAAGACGACCATCTAGCTACTGCTATGGACCCATGGTCCAGGGTGAACTACTCACTCATCACTCCGGAGGCGATCATGGCGATGAAGAGTCCTCCGGGAGATGAATCCCTCTCCGGCAGGTGCCGGAGGCGATCTCCAATCCCCCGAGATGGGATTCGCGGCGGCGCCTCTGTAAGGTTTTCCGTATCGTGGCTCTCACCGGGGCTCGCGACGGAGGCTTTAAGTAGGGAAGGTCAACGCGGGCCACACGAGGGGCCCAGGGGGCAGGGCGGCCAAGAAGCCGCGCCACCCCCTGGCTGCCTCGTGGCCCCACTTCATTAGTCTCGGTCTTCTGGAAGCTTCGTGCAAAAATAGGACCCTGGGCGAAAGTTTCGTCCAATTCGAGAATATTTTTACTAGGATTTCTGAACCAAAAACAGAAAACAGCAACGGCTCTTCGGCATCTTGTTAATAGGTTAGTTCCAAAAATGCATAAATATGACATATAATGTGCATAAAACATGTAGGTATCATCAATAAAGTAGCATGGAACATAAGAAATTATCGATACGTTGGAGACGTATCAGCATCCCCAGCTTAGTTCTGCTCGTCCCGAGCAGGTAAAACGATAACAAAGATAATTTCTGAAGTGACATGCCATCATAATCTTGATCATACTATTTGTAAACATATGTAATGAATGCAGCGATCAAAGCAAAGGTAATGACATGAGTAAACAAGTGAATCATATAGCAAAGACTTTTCATGAATAGTACTTCAAGACAAGCATCAATAAGTCTTGCATAAGAGTTAACTCATAAAGCAATAAATCAAAGTAAAGGTGTTGAAGCAACACATAAGAAGATTAAGTTTCAGCGGTTGCTTTCAACTTGTAACATGTATATCTCATGGATATTGTCAACATAAAGTAATATAACAAGTGCAATATGCAAGTATGTAGGAATCAATGCACAGTTCACACAAGTGTTTGCTTCTTAAGGTGGAAGGAGATAGGTAAACTGACTCAACAATAAAAGTAAAAGAATGGTCCTTCGCAGAGGAAAGCATCGATTGCTGTATTTGTGCTAGAGCTTTTATTTTGAAAACATGAAACAATTTTGTCAACGGTAGTAATAAAGCATATGAGTTATGAAAATTATATCTTACAAGTTGCAAGCCTCACGCATAGTATACTAATAGTGCCCGCACCTCGTCCTACTTAGCTTGGACTACCGGGTCTTCGCATGCCATGTTTCAACCAAGTGTCACAAAGGGGTACCTCCATGCCGCCTGTACAAAGGTCCAAGGAGAATGCTCGCATTTCGGGATTTCTCGCTTTTGATTATTCTCAACTTAGACATCCATACCGGGACAACATGGACAACAGATAATGGACTCCTCTTTAATGCATAAGCATGTAGCAAAGTTATTATTCTCATATGAGATTGAGGATATATGTCCAAAACTGAAACTTCCACCATGATTCATGGCTTTAGTTAGCGGCCCAATGTTCTTCTCTAACAATTTTGCATGCTCCAACCACTAAAATGATAGACCTTCAGACAAGACGGACATGCATAGCAACTCACATGATATTCAACAATAGTTGATGGCGTTCCCCAGAAGCATGGTTATCGCACAACAAGCAACTTAATAAAATATAAAGTGCATAAGTACATATTCAATACTACGATAGTTTTTAAGGCTATTTTGTCCCATGAGCTATATATTGCAAAGGCGAATGATGGAATTTAAAGGTAGCACTCAAGCAATTTACTTTGGAATGGCGGGTAAATACCATGTAGTAGGTAGGTATGGTGGACACAAATGGCATAGTGGTTGGCTCAAGGATTTTGGATGCATGAGAAGTATTCCCTCTCGATACAAGGTTTAGGCTAGCAAGGTTATTTGAAGCAAACTCAAGGATGAACAAGTGCAGCAAAACTCACATAAAAGACATATTGTAAACATTATAAGACTCTACACACCGTCTTCCTTGTTGTTCAAAACTCAATACTAGATATTATCTAGACCTTAGAGAAACCAAATATGCAAATCAAATTTTAGCAAGCTCTATGTATTTCTTCATTAATGGGTGCAAAGCATATGATGCAAGAGCTTAAACATGAGCACAACAATTGCCAAGTATCACATTATCCAAGACATTTTTAGAATTACTACATGTAGCATTTTCCAATTCCAACCATATAACAAATTAACGAAGAAGAAACTTCGCCTTGAACATTATGAGTAAAGCCTAAGGACACATGTGTCCATATGCAACAGCGAGCGTGTCTCTCTCCCACAAAGTGAATGCTAGGATCCATCTTATTCAAACAAAAACAAAAACGAAAACAAACCGACGCTCCAAGTAAAGAACACCAGATGTGACTGAATAAAAATATAGTTTCAGGGGAGGAACCTGATGATGTTGTCGATGAAGAAGGGGATGCCTTGGGCATCCCAAGCTTAGACGCTTGAGTCTTCTTAAAATATGCAGGGATGAACCACGGGGGCATCCCCAAGCTTAGAGCTTTCACTCCTCTTGATCTTAGTATATCATTCCTCTCTCTTGACCCTTGAAAACTTCCTTCACACCAAACTTCAAGCAAACTCATTAGAGGGTTAGTGCATCATTAATAATTCACACATTCAGAGGTGACACAATCATTATTTTCACTTCTGGACATTGCATAATGCTACTGGACATTAATGGATCAAAGAAATAAATCCAACATAGCGAAAGAGGCAATGCGAAATAAAAGGCAGAATCTGTCAAAAACAGAACAGTCCGTAAAGACGAATTTATAAATGGCACCAGACTTGCTCAAATGGAAAAACTCAAAACTAATGAAAGTTGCGTACATATCTGAGGATCACGCTCGTAAATTGGCAGATTTTTTCGAATTTTCTACAGAGAATTATGCCCAGATTCGTGACAGACAGCAATGCTGTTTCTGCGCAGCGATCCCAAATATAACATCAACTTTGACATAGAAACTTTACTTGGCACAAAAACATGATAAGGAGAGGTTGCTACAGTAGTAAACAACTTCCAAGACTCAATAAAACAAAAATTGCTGTAGGTAAAAACATGGGTTGTCTCCCATAAGCGCTTTTCTTTAACGCCTTTCAGCAGAAAGTGCAAATCAAGTAACATCGAGAGTAGAAGCATCAACATCATAGCTTGTTCTAATAATAGAATCAAAAGGCAACTTCATTCTCTTTCTAGGGAAGTGTTCCATACCTTTCTTGAGAGGAAATTGATATTTAATATTACCTTCCCTCATATCAATAACAACACCAACAGTTCGAAGAAAAGGTCTTCCCAACACAATTGGACAAGATGCATTGCATTCGATATCCAAGACAACAAAATCAACGGGGACAAGGTTATTGTTAACCGTAATATGCACATTATCAATCCTCCCCAAAGGTTTCTTTTTAACATTATCGGCGAGATTAACATCCAAATAACAATTCTTTAATGGTGGCAAGTCAAGCATATCATAAATCTTTTTAGGCATAACAGAAATACTTGCACCAAGATCACATAAGGCATTACATTCAAAGTCATTGAATTTCATTTTAATGATGGGCTCCCAACCATCTTCTAACTTTCTAGGAATAGAAGTTTCAAGTTTTAGTTTCTCTTCTCTAGCTTTTATGAGAGCATTTGTAATATGTTTTGTAAAGGCTAAATTTATAGCACTAGCATTAGGACTTTTAGCAAGTTTTTGTAAGAACTTTATAACTTCAGAGATGTGGCAATCATCAAAATCTAAATCATTATGAGCTACAGCAATGGGATCATTATTCCCAAGGTTGGAAAAAATTTCAGCAGTTTTATCACAAGCAGTTTCAGCCAGGCAGTTTTGTACGCTTTGCACTAGGAGTAGAAACATTGCCAACACCAATTATTTTACCATTGATAGTAGGAGGTGCAGCAACATGTGAAGAATTAGCATTACTAGTGGTGGTAATAGTCCAAACTTTAGCTACATTATTCTCTTTAGCTAGTTTTTCATTTTCTTCTCTATCCCACCTAGCACGCAACTCAGCCATTAATCTTATATTCTCATTAATTCTAACTTGGATGGCATTTGCTGTAGTAGTAATCTTATTATCAAGATCATTATTAGGCATAACTTTCAATTTTAAAAGATTAACATCAGAGGCAAGCCTATCAACTCTAGAAGCGATAGTATCAATTTTATCAAGCTTTTCCTCAACAGATTTGTTAAAAGCAGTTTGTGTACTAATAAATTCTTTAAGCATGGCTTCAAGACCAGAGGGTACACTTCTATTATTGTTGTAAGAATTCCCATAAGAATTACCATAACCATTACCATTAGCAGAAGGATATGGCCTATAGTTATTACCAGAGTTGTTCCTATAAACATTGTTGTTGAAATTATTATTTTTAATGAAATTCACATCAACATTTTCTTCTTGAGCAACCAATGAAGCTAAAGGAACATTATTTGGATCTACATTAGATCTACCATTCACAAGCATAGACATAATCACATCAATCTTATCACTCAAGGAAGAGGTTTCTTCAACAGAATTTACCTTCTTACCTTGTGGAGCTCTTTCCGTGTGCCATTCAGAGTAATTTATCATCATATCATCAAGAAGTTTTGTAGCCGCCCCCAATGTGATGGACATAAAGGTACCTCCAGCAGCTGAATCCAATAAATTTCGCGAAGAAAAATTTAGTCCTGCATAGAAGGTTTGGATGATCATCCAAGTAGTCAGTCCATGGGTTGGGCAATTCTTTACCAAAGTTTTCATTCTCTCCCAAGCTTGAGCAACATGTTCAGTATCTAATTGTTTAAAATTCATTATGCTACTTCTCAAAGAAATAATTTTAGCGGGAGGATAATATCTACCAATAAAAGCATCCTTGCATTTAGTCCATGAATCAATACTATTCTTAGGCAAAGATAGCAACCAATCTTTAGCTCTTCCTCTTAATGAGAAAGGAAACACTTTCAGTTTAATAATATCACCATCTACATCTTTATACTTTTGCATTTCACAAAGTTCAACAAAATTATTGAGATGGGCAGCAGCATCATCAGAACTAGCACCAGAAAATTGTTCTCTCATGACTAGATTTAGTAAAGCAGGTTTAATTTCAAAGAATTCTGCTGTAGTAGCAGGTGGAGCAATAGGTGTGCATAGGAAATCATTATTATTTGCATTTGTGAAGTCACACAACTTAGTATTTTCAGGGTTGGCCATTTTAGCAACAGTAAATAAAGCAAACTAGATAAAGTAAATGCGAGTAACTAATTTTTTTGTGTTTTCGATATAGAGAGCAAGACAGTAAATAAAGTAAAACTAGCAACTAATTTTTTTGTATTTTGATTTAGTGCAGCAAACAAAGTAGTAAATAAAATAAAGCAAGACAAAAACAAAGTAAAGAGATTGAGAAGTGGAGACTCCCCTTGCAGCGTGTCTTGATCTCCCGGCAACGGCGCCAGAAAGTGTTTGCCGTGGGAGGCAATTCTATGTGGTGTTTTTCTTCCCGGCAACGGCGCCAAAAGTGCTTGATGCGCGTAGATGTACACGTCCGTTGGGAACCCCAAGAGGAAGGTATGATGCGCACAAGCAAGTTTCCCTCAGTATGAAACCAAGGTTTAATCGAACCAGTAGGAGCCAAGAAGCACGTTGAAGGTTGATGGTCGCGAAATGTGATGCGGCGCAACACCAGGGATTCCGGCGCCAACTAGAACCTGCACAACACAACCAAAGTACTTTGCCCCAACGAAACAGTGAGGTTGTCAATCTCACCGGCTTGCTGTAACAAAGGATTAAACGTATCGAGTGGAAGATGTTTGCAAAGAAAACAGTAAAACAAGTAGATTGTATGCTATGGAAAGAATAGGACCGGGGTCCACAGTTCACTAGAGGTGTCTCTCCCATAAGATAAAAGCATGTTGGGTGAACAAATTACAGTCGGGCAATTGACAAATAGAGAAAGGCATAATAATGCATATACATGACATGATAAATATAGTGAGATTTAATCCGGGCATTACGACAAAGAACATAGACCGCCATCCAACTGCATCTATGCCTAAAAAGTCCACCTTCAGGTTATCGTCCGAACCCCCTCCAGTATTAAGTTGCAAAGCAACAGACAATTGCATTAAGTATTGTGCGTAATGTAATCAATAACTACATCCTTAGACATAGCATCAATGTTTTATCCCTAGTGGCAACAGCACATCACAACCTTAGAACTTTCTGTCACTGTCCCAGGTATCAATGAAGGCATGAACCCACTATCGAGCATAATTACTCCCTCTTGGAGTTAAGAGTAAAAACTTGGCCAGAGCCTCTACTAATAACGGAGAGCATGCAAGATCATAAACAACACATGAACAATAGATTGATAATCACCATAATCATAGTACTCTCTATCCATCGGATCCCGACAAACACAACATATAGAATTACATATAGATGATCTTGATCATGTTAGGCAGCTCACAAGATCTAACAATGAAGCACAACAAGGAGAAGACGACCATCTAGCTACTGCTATGGACCCATGGTCCAGGGGTGAACTACTCACTCATCACTCCGGAGGCGATCATGGCGATGAAGAGTCCTCCGGGAGATGAATCCCCTCTCCGCAGGGTGCCGGAGGCGATCTCCGAATCCCCGAGATGGGATTCGCGGCGGCGGCGTCTCTGTAAGGTTTTCCGTATCGTGGCTCTCTACCGGGGGTTTCGCGACGGAGGCTTTAAGTAGGCGGAAGGTCAACGCGGGGGCCACACGAGGGGCCAGGGGGCAGGGGGGGGGCCGCGCCGGCCACCCCCCGGCTGCCTCGTGGCCCCACTTCTAGGTCTCGGTCTTCTGAAGCTTCAAAAATAGGACCCTGGGCGAAAGTTTCGTCCAATTCCGAGAATATTTCTTTACTAGGATTTCTGAAACCAAAAACAGCAGAAAACAGCAACTGGCTCTTCGGCATCTTGTTAATAGGTTAGTTCCAGAAAATGCATAAATATGACATATAATGTGCATAAAACATGTAGGTATCATCAATAAAGTAGCATGGAACATAAGAAATTATCGATACGTTGGAGACGTATCAAAGCCCATGCGGCCAACATTCGCCGCGCCATCGAGGCCGGGGATGAGCCAAGCCACGACTTCTCTACCTGGTCAGAGGACGACCAGTCCCTGACCGACGGGGAGAGCGACCTCCGCTTCCTTGCCAATGAGGAAGCGGTGGAGGAAAGCGACGACGACCACCTTCCCTGGGACGGGGCCCCCTCCTCCGAAGAGGAGGGGCCGGAGGAGGAGGAAGAAGATGACAGCTCCTCCGACGAGCCGCCGGCCAAGCGCCACTGCCCCTGGCCCGGCAATCTCAGCGATTTCGACAGCGACGACGACGACGCTGATGAAGAAGACGAGGACAACGAAGGTCCTGCCGGCGGTCGCTACAGCAGCGACGATGAGCCGGCTGGGAGCAGCGCCGACGACGGCGATGATGGCGACGACGACGAGGGCAGCAACGGCCCCTAGATAGGATCTTAGCCTAGGGCCATCAGTAGTAGACGGGCAATGTAGCCCCTAGGATCTTCTTTTGAGAGCAATCAGCTCTTTATGTAAGAACTCTAGTTGATCAATGGAGAATTTCCCCGACTCGATCTTGTCGTCCTTCTTCATGGTAATTTAGCCGATTGCCCTTTATACCGAGCTTGCCGACTGCCAATCCGGTCAAGGAGCCGATGGCAATGCATCGGACTCTCATGGCAAACTCGAGGTAGATCCATCCGGACCTCCACCTTCAGACGAGCCGCAATCGTAAATCCTAGATCCTGGAAATGCAGACTCAACCGCACGGACTATGGATCTTAGCGGCATTCTCATCTTCCGGATCTTCTTTGCCACTGTCCTTGTAATGCTTCATCTCTTTGTAGTCACACCTGGTCCAGAGTCCGTCAGCGATCGTTGCTTCTTTCCATTACCTCCAGCCATTCCCGTCTGCAATAATTCACCCTCTCTTGACGAGTTATGATGCAGAGCAAGCCGATTTCAACCAAATCGGCTCCATAGAACAAGGAACCTTAAGGGCGAGCTGCCCCCCGAGCCTTAGTCCAGGCGAGGATAAAAGCAGACCAGCCGATTGAGCCACCATTGGTTTCCGTGTATCGCTGTGTTAGGCTCAAGGAGCCCCGGCACTGGAAATCAGCAGCCCCCTTGAACCAAGGAACCTCAATGTAGTGGCCTTTCAGCCCCCCTCCCATTCCCACCTTGCTGTTCTGATTGGCTCATCATCTTGGGCGAACTGATGCAGCTTCTGGTGCAAATGGTCCGGCTCGAATGGTTTGACTCTATGGCATCATCGGATGATCATCGGTTGTTCTCATGACCCTAACCTGATCCGCAGGCTTGCGCAAACACTGCCGATTTGGTGATGGCTGCTCCATAAGACCTCTGCTTGTAACCATCATATCCCTTGAGTCGACGGCCAAGCGTCGGCTTTGCCCCATGAGACCTCAAACAAGATCATGACTTTTACCAGCCAACCCAGCGGGCTGGCCATCTGGTTCCGGGCAGGTGCCCACAACAGAGCCCCGTGCGTGTCACTCAATTGGCTTGTATGTAGAAACCGATATTTCGGCGACATCAGCACCGTTCTTCGGCAAGCTGTGATGCGGCCGTGAAATCAGCTTCAGCCGATCGCCTCATCATCGACTATCCTCCTGGTTCGAAGAGACATACTGCTTCACGGGGCCGCGACCCGATATTGCCAACACAACGATCCGCTTGGGGCATCAACAATTCTACTGAGAAGAGCCGCCGGCATGTTTGCCCTTCAGTGGAGCCTCGTCCCTTAAGTCGATGGCCGTGCATCGGCTGTGTTCAAAAATTTCGATGTTTTCGATTTTTGTGGCCGATTCGTTTATGTATCGGCCGCCATACTTGAGCTGCTCTGTTGGAAATTTGACATCCGTTCCCAGCTCCGTATCCTCGTATATCATCCATCTATGTGCCCCCCGAGCCGATTCTGTCAAGTAATTGATGGTATCGGCTCTTCAGGCATCCGTTGGATCAATGCTGAACACAGACGAAGGTATGGTGAGGATAATTTTGGCCGATTGCCAGAATCGGCCTCCTTTTTTGTTGCAATGCTTGACGATGGTTTGCAACTTCTTGGATTTCCACTGTAGCTACGTGGCATGTTGGAGATAAGATCCTTTGCTTTTCATTTTTTGAGGGCCGATCGCAGGGATCGGCCTTGCCACGTATGTCCAATGTCTTGGACGTGCTATTCCGTTAGGCCGGTGGATAAAACCAGCCTTACCCCGTTCTTTGTCACATCGATGCGTTCGCAGTCATCCAAATTGATGCCCGAGAGTGGTTCTTGGCCTGATGCCTCCCAAATGCCCATGCCGGCTGTTGAAATCTCGGCTGAATCATCGGCGTGGACGACCTCCACTTCATCTCCATCCCACTGTATTAGGCATTGGTGCATCGTGGATGGGATGCAACAGTTGGCGTGGATCCAATCCCTCCCTAATATTACAGCATAGGTGCTTTTGCTGTCGACAACAAAGAACGTCGTAGGGATAGTCTTCCTTCCTACGGTCAGATCCACGTTTAGAACACCTTGCGCGTCAGATGCTTGGCCGTTGAAATCGCTCAATGTTACATTGGTTTTGATTAAATCCGAGCTGGAGCGTCCCAACCGACGTAGCATGGAGTATGGCATAATGTTGACTGCCGCTCCGGTGTCCACCAACATCTTATTGACAAGCTGCCCATTGATGTAACCTCGTAAGTACAGGGCCTTCAGATGCCTGTAACTCCTTTCTCGCGGCTTCTCGAAGATGACCGGCCGTGGGCCGCAGTCCAATTGTGCCACAGGTGCTTCATATAACCTTGGAGCGCTAAATTCCGCAGGAAGGATGAAGACCATGTTTGTGCCAGCCGATGTTTCATCATCGGCTTTCCTTTGCTTAGGGCGCCACTCTTTTCTTTGTGGCCGACCTTCTTCATCCAGGGTTCGCTGAATTTTGGCGGCCAGGTCAGGCCGTGCCTTCCTCAGCGCGTGCAGATATAACCTTTCGGCTTCTTCCAACGCACGTAGTCGCTGAACCCTTCGTTTTTGGGAGCGGCTGAGATCGACCGTGTTGACGCCAGGCAAAGGACGCGTGTCTCCGTTGAGCTTGATGCCGTGCGAACGGGTCTTCTCACAGGAGCCGACGAGTTCGGTTCCGAGGACCGCCTTGGCCTTGTTATGCTTCTTCTTGAGCTTGTCAGCCAGGTCCTCATGCTTGACCGGAGTGCTTTCCGCCATCTCAGATGTAGATGGCGATGTGGTGGATGTCGTTGAAGATGTGTCCCACCGGGCGTGCCAGAATGTGTTGACGTCAGAAACCCACCGGCGGGCAGTGACTGGTCAACACCGTAGAGCCGGGAACAACTAGGGCTGCGGCTGGCCCCAGTCCCTCAGAGCGACGGCCCGCAAAGCCTCCTGGTCGCGCGCCGATGCAAATTGCAAGGGCGTGCCACCTGACCTATACCTGGTCAGGAAGGTGTGGATGATGCCTCGCTTAGTTTCCTGCAGGGCACACACGTACACGTTAAATACGAGCCTCGATCGGCTCTCAGGTTGTCCTGTGAATCGGCTCATGGAGCCGATCCACCCATGATTCGTCCAAGGTGGCCGAATATATGGTGGTCCTGCTTGATCAAGATAAAGCATATGAGATCCACGACGATCTGGGGTTTTCACCGCATAATCGGATCATCCTACTCACGATTGGGCCTCGCGCTCACACACGGTGATCGTAAGCCAGCCCTAGACAAGGCCTAAAAACCAACACTAGGTTGATCCTCGGAACGTCCTGTCTAGGGGCAGCAAACTACACCCTGCATGCCGCTGGATCCTCCAACCCTTTGTAAGGCCTAACTATTGCAGATATTAAACTAATCCTTGATGAATCAAGGAGCAATCGTAACGGATCAGATCTACTAAATAACGATCAAGCGGGGTGCCGCCCCTGCACCCATGATGAGGTACAAGGACGGCTAGATGCGCAAGGGTTGCACTACGACAGCATATGATACTAGGAACAATGCTAACCCTAACACATCTATGATAACTACGTTGCTCGCCATCAAAAAGGCTTCAGCACGAGCAACGCATGAACAACTAGGCAGGCTCGTGCTGCCTAGATCGCAAGATGCGATCTAGGCAGCATGGTGCTTACCGGAGGAACCCTCGAGACGAAGGAGTTGGCGATGCGCCGAGATTGGTTTGTGTTGAACGTTGGTTGTTGTTTATTCCATAAACCCTAGATACATATTTATAGTCCAGGGGACTTTCTAATGTGGGCGTGCACCAAACCGTGCACGGGTAAAACTCTAACTTCTAAACTAAGATGCGATCTAATATGTTACAGATACATGGGCAATTAAGCCCGAACTCTCAGCGCAAGGCCGCTTCGAAGATGCTCCACGTGTACGTCCTTTACGACGCCGTATCCATTTCCTAGAAAACCCAGTAAGTTACTCACATTGCAATCCCCAAATTAAGGTTATATCGAACACAATGACCGATGAACCTCTGTACTCGCCGGAGGTTGGAGATGTACATACCTGCGAAGATCGGTCCGGTGGTGCTTGACGGTGGTGCGTCGGGGACGGGGGAGAACTCGGCGGGGAGAATGGTGGCGCGGCCCAAGACGGCGGCGCGGAGAGGGGCGACGGTGCGGTCATCGAACCTCGGCAGACAGTATTTTGTATATATATATGAGAAGAAGAATAAAGTCTGGTCGAATGAGGCAGCGCGACCGGCAGAGTACAACCGAAGGCTACTAGTGCTACCTTGGAGTATTGTAGTAATATAACATAATAAAAATAATGGCCTTGTTTAAACCACTCTTGTCAGTGTGGCATCGCGTCCAAATTTAATGCATTCTGTGGAAATCGGAATAATGCTGTAAAAACTCTCATACTAGTGTGGTATATATAGCATGCACCGACACTTTTCAACAAAATGTCGTCTCCATTTCATAGGAGACTGCTTGCACACTGGGATACGATGCTGACATGACGAAGGGCGCAGAAGTATTTTGGAGTATTTCATTCGAGCAGATCGGGGCGACGGTGCGTCTTTGGAGGGAATACCGTGTGGTGTGTCTTTGGAGGGAATACCGTACGTACTTAGGAGTATTTCATTCGAGCAGACTGCTTGCACACTGGGATACGATGCTGACATGACGAAGGGCGCAGAAGTTTGCGAAAATGGTTGTACTACCATCCGACCATTAGTATAATCGAGCAGCCTAGTATAATCATTGCGCGATAGCTTACACGAGAAGGAAAAGAGCCGAACAGCTGTGGATAATAAAAGCATTTGGCTCTTCGAGGATCCTTCTTCTACTGCCTTCTCAAAGGAGTACTACTATTGTAATCTTTTTTTTGTTTTTCTGGGACCTTCGGGTCCCTTCCCCGTTGAAAAGTGAAGTGTTTCGAATACATTCATATGCCTATGTTTCTATTTTTACAAGCAAATAAATAACAAAGGATGACTCAATGCACAAGTTGATCTCATTTTGAATTTTTTTAAAACTTCTTCTATTGTATTCAAATTTGATTAGAAGGAGTCGATCGATTGTACATGCCAATCGTATAGCTTGGTGGGTGGATTGGCATTTGAAGTTTGGTCATTGTGTTCTTGTTTGTTACCACCCTCGCAAGGCACGTCCAAGTATTTCCTGTCAGAATTTATGGCATGTATGTAGTTAAATAACCTACATTATTTCAATTATGAGTTTAATTACTAGGCAAAAGCTTAAAAATCCATATATAGTTCCAGATTAAGATGAACAAATCCTTGAACCTATATCTACAAAATTGATGGCACTAACACATCCTACCAAGCGGAAAGCATGTCTACCCTACTGCTTCCAAAAGGTGGAATTATGACAATAATGTGCAACTGTTAAAATTTGGTAGCCCTCCTTCACAATTAACACACATCTAGCCATTTTTGTACAGTAATAAAAAAGGGAAATCATTCTTTCATGCATGCATATAATTGTTAGAATCTCTTGTTTGTGAAGTTGCTTAAAATACGATCTCTTCCAAACTTGAGGTCATATGATAACTAAAAAGTTTTGTATGGCGGGATTTTGCATCAAAGTACATGCGCACAATACTCACTTGTGGGCAGAAAGCCAAACAAACTCATATTACTAGGTTTGTATTAATTTGTTCAAGAAATTTCACCATCACACATGATTTTGTGCTTGCGTTAATTTTACTTTAAAAACTTCTTCCAAATTCAAATTTTCTTCAAACATGCCAACGGTACATGTCTACCAATTAATAATTAAGGGTACACCACACGTACTGCCTCGTAGGGTACATAAAAAATTATACTATATTTTATGGCATGTACTAATTTCACATAATCTACAACTCAACGTTGAGTTTAATGATCAGCCCAGAACTAGAAAACAAATATACATATAGTTGCAAATTAACCTAGAAAAGCTCTAGTATCCTTTAAAACCCTAGAAAATGGCCATGCATGCATGCATCCTACTCATAATAATTAATTAAGGTCTCGATCTCTATACTGCTCACGAAGTTTGGAATTCTGGCAAATATGCAACTTGTTTCATTAATTTACCATGGCGAGATAGATGCATGCACATCGATCACTTAAAAAATATAAAGTTTGTAAAGGATTTGGCATCCATATATGCTCACCGGATATATAGATAAGTGAAGGAGATATGCCCTAGAGGCAATAATAAAGTGATTATTATTTATATCTTTATGTTTATGATAAATGTTTATATATCATGCTATAATTGTATTAACCGAAACATTAGTACATGTGTGATATGTAGACAAACAAGAAGTCCCTAGTATGCCTCTTAAACTAGCTTGTTGATTAATGGATGATTAGTTTCATAATCATGAACATTGGATGTTATTAATAACAAGGTTATGTCATTGTATGAATGATGTAATGGACACACCCAATTAAGCGTAGCATAAGATCTCGTCATTAAGTTATTTGCTATAAGCTTTCGATACATAGTTACCTAGTCCTTATGACCATGAGATCATGTAAATCACTTATACCGGAAAGGTACTTTGATTACACCAAACACCACTGCGTAAATGGGTGGCTATAAAGGTGGGATTAAGTATCCGGAAAGTATGAGTTGAGGCATATGGATCAACAGTGGGATTTGTCCATCCCGATGACGGATAGATATACTCTGGGCCCTCTCGGTGGAATGTCGTCTAATGTCTTGCAAGCATATGAATAAGTTCATAAGAGACCACATACCACGGTACGAGTAAAGAGTACTTGTCAGGAGACGAGGTTGAACAAGGTATAGAGTGATACCGAAGATCAAACCTCGGACAAGTAAAATATCGCGAGACAAAGGGAATTGGTATTGTATGTGAATGGTTCTTTCGATCACTAAAGTCATCGTTGAATATGTGGGAGCCATTATGGATCTCCAGATCCCGCTATTGGTTATTGGTCGGAGTGAGTACTCAACCATGTCCGCATAGTTCACGAACCGTAGGGTGACACACTTAAAGTTGGATGTTGAAATGGTAGTACTTGAATATGGAATGGAGTTCGAATATTTGTTCGGAGTCCCGGATGAGATCCCGGACATCACGAGGAGTTCCGGAATGGTCCGGAGAATAAGATTCATATATAGGAAGTCATATTCCAAGTTTGGAAATGATCCGGTGCATTTATGGCAGGTTCTAGAAGGTTCTAGAAAAGTCCGGAAGAATGGCACTTTGGAAAGTGGAGTCCCGAAGAGACTCCACTTGCATGACCAGCCAACCCTAAAGGGGAGGAGTCCAAGGTGGACTCCCCTAGGGTGGCCGGCCAACCCACCTCAAGGAAAGGTGGGAGTCCCACCTTGAGTGGGACTCCCTCCTTGAGTAGGTTTCCCACATATGGGAGGTTTTAGTGTTGGGGTCTTATTCGAAGACTTGGACTAGAACTCTTGGGGCTTCCACCTATATAATGAGGGGCATAGAGAGGGGGCTGGCCACTTCAAGCCTCAGCCTTGGCCGCACCCCTTAGAGGGCCGGCGCCCAACCCCCCTCTCTCCCCAAACCCTAGCGGTCTCTCTCCTCCACCACATCCCGCACGCTTTAGCGAAGCTCCGCCGGATTTCTCCACCACCACCGACACCACGCCGTCGTGCTGTCGGATTCAAGAGGAGCTACTACTTCCGCTGCCCGCTGGAACGGGGAGGTGGACGTCGTCTTCATCAACAACCGAACGTGTGACCGAGTACGGAGGTGCTGCCCGTTCGTGGCGCCGGAACCGATCGTGATCAAGATCTTCTACGCGCTTTTGCAAGCGGCAAGTGATCGTCTACCGCAGCAATAAGAGCCTACTCTTATAGGCTTTGGAATCTCTTCAAGGGTTAGTCTTGATCATCCCCTCGTTGCTACCGTCTTCTAGATTGCATCTTGGCTTGGATTGCGTGTTCGCGATAGGAAATTTTTTGTTTTCTATGCTACGTTCTCCTACAGTGGTATCAGAGCCGTGTCTATGCATAGATGGTTGCACGAGTAGAACACAATGTTTTTGTGGGCGTTGATGCTTATGTTATCTTTAGCTTGAGTACTTTGCATCTTTGTGGCATAGTGGGATGAAGCGGCTCGGGCTAACTTTACATGACCGCGTTCATGAGACTTGCTCCTCGTTCGACATGCAACTTGTATTGCATAAGAGGCTTTGCGGGTGTCTGTCTCTCCTACTATAGTGAAGATTCAATTTACTCTTCTATTGACAACACTAGTATCACCGTTGTGGTTCATGTTCGTAGGTAGATTAGATCTCACTCGAAAACCCTAAACCACGTAAAATATGCAAACCAAATTAGAGACGTCTAACTTGTTTTTGCAGGGTTTGGTGATGTGATATGGCCATGATGTGATGATGAATATGTATGAGATGATCATTATTGTATTGTGGCAACCGGCAGGAGCCTTATGGTTGTCTTTAATTTTCATGTTGAGTAGTATTTCAAAATAGTTGTAATAGTTGCTACATGAGGTGAACAACCATGAAGCCGGCGCCATGAACCTTGACGCTACGCCGACGATGATGGAGATCATGCCCGAAGATGATGGAGATCATGTCCGTGCTTTGGAGATGAAGATCGAAGGCGCAAAGACTAAAGGGCCATATCATATCACATATGAATTGCATGTGATGTTAATCCTTTATGCATCTTATTTTGCTTAGATCGCGACGGTAGCATTATAAGATGATCCCTCACATTAATATCAAGATAATAAAGTGTTCTTCCCTCGTATGCACCGTTGCATTGTTCGACGTTTTGAAGCATCTCGTGATGATCGGGTGTGATAAACTCGACATACAACGGGTGTAAGCCATGTTGCACACGCGGAATACTTGGGTTTGCTTGACGAGCCTAGCATGTACAGACATGGCCTCGGGACAACGGAAACCGAAAGGTTGAACACGAGTCATATGGATGATATGATCAACATGTTGATGTTCACCATTGAAGCTACATCATCTCACGTGATGATCGGTTTTGGTGTAGTGGATTTGGATCGTGTACCACTTAACAACTATGAGGGATGTTGTATTAAGTGGGAGTTCATTAGTAATTAGATTAAAACATGAACTAATTATCATAAACATAGTCTGAGTAGTATTTTGAATTAATTTTGTAGTATTGGCATCCGTTTACTACTATGCGCTAGTCTTGTTATTGAGATAGAAATACTGTTAAAATCTGATAAGAAACTTTACGGATTAGTACCGTATTGTTAAAGAATCAAGAATTGATTAAGTCCTATTGCAAACTTTTAGTGAAACTCACTTTGTTGATTCAGAGAGCTATGGTTTCAATTAGTACCTAAAGTTATCTTGTCTCCGTGAAACTTGAAGTTCAAATCTGTTTGAAAAGTAAGGAGCTGAAAATTTAGTTTTCAGAAATAATCAAGGTATGAGATATATGTGATATCTAAGACCTTATTGCAAGATGATAGAATATAATTTGGTGAGACTACATAAACTCATAAGTTTTATGGGAATGTATGAAGGTTGAAGACGCCAGGCGTCACAATCCTCCAACTATTGGAGCACTAACGATATTCGCATATCCATGAAGTTATCATCCTTAGTATGCACCGTTGCTAAGACTCGTCGTATCGAAGCATCACGTGATGATCGGGTGTTATAGATTCTACGTGTGCTTACAATGGGTGCAAGCCAGATTTGCACATGCGAATACTAAGGTTAAACTTTATGAGCCTAGCATGTACAGACATGGTCTCAAAAAGTCGTCATGATATGATGGATAAAATTATGAGTGAAATTGTTCATCATATTAAAAGGTTACTAATAGTGAAATCTGGAACACTTGTCATATGATGATCAACTTCAAAGTAAGAACCTCAAGGTTATTGGTATTTGACCAACAAACCTAGAAGTCAATGATGTTGAAGTGTTTTTCTGAATAATGAGGAAAGCTAAAAGAGAAACTGCAAAAGATATTTTGGCAAAAAGAAAAGAAAAGACTAGAAAGTCTAGCTCAGGTGTATATAAATGATATACATGTTATGGTTGTATTCCTAGTTAAGTCACATAATGAAATTCTTGGGTATTAGTACCATATTGGTTGGTATGAAGTGTCATACAAAACAACGCAATACAAGAATACAATGGCCTAAGTGACTGACAAGGAATATGATAGGAATGCACGTCTGGAACAAAAATAAAGAGTTATTATGTTCATCGTTGGCATTCTATCTAGCCCTTAGAATTTATAATAAAGAACTTAATAATTGTTATTTTGCTCTGGTCAAATGAAAACAATGAGTTGTTCAAATTATGACATTACTCCATGTACGATGGATAAGTTATTATAAATCTTAATGGTGAAACACACATACATAAAACTGACGCTAAAATGCCATAAGGCAAATGATTTGAATTCCACTCATTTGTGGAACCGCCATTTAGGTCATGTTAGAAAGGAACGCATGAAGGAACTCCATGCAAATGGATTTTTGGAGTCACTTGATTTTTGAATCATTTGACGCTTGCAAATCTTTTCTAAAGAGAATGATTAAAATACCGTTCATAGGCCAAAAGTTGAACGGGCAACTAACTTAGTGGAAAAATACATGATGATGTATGTGGTTCACTGGGCATAGTTGTGTGCGGGAGATTCTTCTACTTCATGAAAACTTTCAACAATGAATTGAGTATATATATGTGGATATATTCAATAAGGAAGAAGTTTGAAACATTTGAATGGATTCAAATAAATTTCAGCATGAAGTGGAAATCATCGTAATAGAAAAGTCAAATATCTATGATTGGATCATGGTAGAAATATTTGAATTACGAGTTTTAGCGAACATCTAAGAGAGTTATGAAATTGTTCTACAACTCACATTTCTTGGAGTATCATAATGATGATATAGTATCCGAGATATGTATCCAAACCTTGTTGGATTAATGATGAGATAAAATATTATGACGCCATTATATTTTTGTGGATTATGCTTTAGTGACTACCGCTTTTACACTGAATAGAGCATCATCATGATCCGTTGAAATGACACCATACGAGTTATGGTATGGGTATAAACCCTAATAGTCTTTCTTTAAATTTTGGTCTAAGAGTTTACAACCAAAATCGGATGAATGTCTTTGTTGGTTATCCCAGAGATTTAATTGGGAATTCTTCCCACGAGACAAAGACAAAAGTGTTTGTCAATGTTTCTTATTTCCGAGAAATTGTTTCTAGTGAAGTTTTTGAGTGGGAGGACAATATAATTTGATAAGGTTTATGAACCTGAGCATAATGATCAGAGTAGCGCAGCATCGGAATTTGTTTCGGAAGCGGCCACGACGATCATGGCTCCCATGACTACAAAGTGTTTTAGCCATGGAGATCGAAATACATATTGAATCTTGTAGGTATGGTTTACTTTGTGATCAAATAAATGATTTGTGAACAAAGGATTGATTTTGAACAATGATAAACCAACTACAAACAAAGAAGTTATGATGGGCCCTGACTCCGTTAAAATGGCTATATGCCATGAAATCCAAGATAGATAAATACTTTTTGAAAGTAAATGGATCTATAAAATTGATGGACTTGGATGGAATATCCTTAAAGAAGCTCGACTTGTCGAAAAATTGTTTACGACAAAGTTCAAAGAGTTGACTACGATAAGATTAGATCTTCCGTAGCAATGCTTATAGTCTATGTGGATTATTCTAGTAATCACTACATATTTCTTTTATGAGATATGCTAGTAGGATGGCAAAATACACTACTTAACAGAAGTGTGTATTAAAGGTGTATACAAGATACAACCAAGAGTTTTGCTGGTCCGTGGAATACTAGATAGGTATACGAACTTCAATTGGATGAAGTAAGTATCACGGAGTTAGAATCTTCACCAGATGAAATAGTCAAAGAGTTTTTGATTTCATCAGAGACGATGAAGAGGCTTGCATTTGCAAGAAATTAAGTGGGAGCGCTAAGACACATTTATAATACTTTATGTAGGTGACATATAGTTGGTTATAAATGATGTAATTATATACTTGATTAAAAGGTTTCATTGAGAATTAACTTCAATGAAAGGATATGGACTAAAACAAATTTAGTGTCAAGATCTATGAAGATAGATTGAAACACATAAATAAGTTTAAGTCAAAGTACATATGATGGATATTGAAGTAGTTCAATATAGAAATATTAAGAAAATGTTCTTGTCATGTGAAGGTTTAACAAGACTTGAGTGTATCTGACACTCAATGAGTAAAAACACATGAGTGATTATAGATCACGAATAACATGTACACAATCAGATATCATGTGCTATAAAGTGTTATGAGCATATACCAGAATGATTCATATGATGATCATTGAACGACAGTAAGAATATCCTTGAGTACTTTAGAAGAACTAAGGATATATATATATATTTTTGTATGAAGAAATGACAAACAAATCGCTGTAAGGTGTTACACCGATATTGGTTTTGTCACATATAAAATATAATTTCAAATCTCAAATTAGACTAAGTGTTGTTTAAAAGGTAGCACAATGAGCTAGAAGTTGTCTATGCTAGATTTAGAAGAGTTCTAAATATTGTGATGGATTCTACAAAAGAAGGCAGAATATGTCATTGTTTTGACAATGACAAAGGATGTTAAGTCAGGAGGTTCTTTGAGAACTTGGTGTAGTTCCGACAAAGTCAGAACTTTGAAGCTATATTGTGTGTGACAATATTAGTGACATATTTCAGACCGCGGAATTAAGGTTCCACCAGAGGACTAAGCATATATGCCGACTCATTTGGAAAATGAGTGATGCGTTGAGACGCAAATGAATTACAAAATACATACGTTTCTGAGCATGTCAGATCCGTTGACTAAAACCTCTCCCGTGAGCAAAACATGATAAAGCACCAGAAGGCCAAGGTGTTATATCTTTACATATGTAAACTAGATTATTGACTCTAGTGCAAGTGGGAGACTGAAGGAGATATGCCCTAGAGGCAATAATAAAGTGATTATTATTTATATCTTTATGTTTATGATAAATGTTTATATATCATGCTATAATTGTATTAACCGAAACATTAGTACATGTGTGATATGTAGACAAACAAGAAGTCCCTAGTATGCCTCTTAAACTAGCTTGTTGATTAATGGATGATTAGTTTCATAATCATGAACATTGGATGTTATTAATAACAAGGTTATGTCATTGTATGAATGATGTAATGGACACACCCAATTAAGCGTAGCATAAGATCTCGTCATTAAGTTATTTGCTATAAGCTTTCGATACATAGTTACCTAGTCCTTATGACCATGAGATCATGTAAATCACTTATACCGGAAAGGTACTTTGATTACACCAAACACCACTGCGTAAATGGGTGGCTATAAAGGTGGGATTAAGTATCCGGAAAGTATGAGTTGAGGCATATGGATCAACAGTGGGATTTGTCCATCCCGATGACGGATAGATATACTCTGGGCCCTCTCGGTGGAATGTCGTCTAATGTCTTGCAAGCATATGAATAAGTTCATAAGAGACCACATACCACGGTACGAGTAAAGAGTACTTGTCAGGAGACGAGGTTGAACAAGGTATAGAGTGATACCGAAGATCAAACCTCGGACAAGTAAAATATCGCGAGACAAAGGGAATTGGTATTGTATGTGAATGGTTCTTTCGATCACTAAAGTCATCGTTGAATATGTGGGAGCCATTATGGATCTCCAGATCCCGCTATTGGTTATTGGTCGGAGTGAGTACTCAACCATGTCCGCATAGTTCACGAACCGTAGGGTGACACACTTAAAGTTGGATGTTGAAATGGTAGTACTTGAATATGGAATGGAGTTCGAATATTTGTTCGGAGTCCCGGATGAGATCCCGGACATCACGAGGAGTTCCGGAATGGTCCGGAGAATAAGATTCATATATAGGAAGTCATATTCCAAGTTTGGAAATGATCCGGTGCATTTATGGCAGGTTCTAGAAGGTTCTAGAAAAGTCCGGAAGAATGGCACTTTGGAAAGTGGAGTCCCGAAGAGACTCCACTTGCATGACCAGCCAACCCTAAAGGGGAGGAGTCCAAGGTGGACTCCCCTAGGGTGGCCGGCCAACCCACCTCAAGGAAAGGTGGGAGTCCCACCTTGAGTGGGACTCCCTCCTTGAGTAGGTTTCCCACATATGGGAGGTTTTAGTGTTGGGGTCTTATTCGAAGACTTGGACTAGAACTCTTGGGGCTTCCACCTATATAATGAGGGGCATAGAGAGGGGGCTGGCCACTTCAAGCCTCAGCCTTGGCCGCACCCCTTAGAGGGCCGGCGCCCAACCCCCCTCTCTCCCCAAACCCTAGCGGTCTCTCTCCTCCACCACATCCCGCACGCTTTAGCGAAGCTCCGCCGGATTTCTCCACCACCACCGACACCACGCCGTCGTGCTGTCGGATTCAAGAGGAGCTACTACTTCCGCTGCCCGCTGGAACGGGGAGGTGGACGTCGTCTTCATCAACAACCGAACGTGTGACCGAGTACGGAGGTGCTGCCCGTTCGTGGCGCCGGAACCGATCGTGATCAAGATCTTCTACGCGCTTTTGCAAGCGGCAAGTGATCGTCTACCGCAGCAATAAGAGCCTACTCTTATAGGCTTTGGAATCTCTTCAAGGGTTAGTCTTGATCATCCCCTCGTTGCTACCGTCTTCTAGATTGCATCTTGGCTTGGATTGCGTGTTCGCGATAGGAAATTTTTTGTTTTCTATGCACCGGATATATAGATAAGGCCAAGCAAACACATCGAATATTTCTGAAGAAATGTTTTTGCTAGAACCTTCAAATTTTTAGATTTACATCACACACAAAGAACACACCTTTAATTTCGCCAGGTTTGTGCACTAATAAAGTACTCCTACAGTACTAGAAATTGGATTGTTCTACTCCGGAGTGATATGCTCACCGGAGTATTTTTGGATCTTAGCTGGAGCGGCGTTTGGCGGTTGCACGAAGCCGTGCTGGATGTTAAGCCTGTCGAGGCACGCCTGGTGGAAAGCGTGCGCCACCTTAGCCTCATCGGCGCGCCGCTGCAATGCTGCGTCCCTGGGATTTGCAGCCGCCGCATTCTTAGCCTGCACGAAAGCTTGCAGAGCATCCCGGCATCTATAGAGTGCCGGGAACATCACGTTATATACGAGCTCCTTGGCGGTGTTGCTCCTGCAAAGGGCGTCGCCGTGATGCGCTTCGAAAGAACGGCCTGGCTCCACGGCCGGCACCGCCTGAAGTGCGGTCGGATTAGGCGGCTGGCCACGGGAGCTCCCTGCCTCCGCATCGTTCGCGCCGGCCGGGAAGGGGATCTCACCTGCTGGCAAAGAAAACCATGCGGCATGCGCGGGCGGAAAAGCCGGCCAGGGCCGAGCGGGCGTCGCATGCGGGGTTGCGTGGGAGATCCCTGCCTCTGCATCCATCGGCCCGCACGGGAAGCGGCTGGCGAGGGGCTCCACGGCCAGCGCCGCCGCCGCGGGCTGAACAACCGGCCAGTGCAGAGCGGGCGGGTTATGCCTTGGTGCGCGATGGACGAAGCGAAGGCGGCGCTGATGCTCCGCTTCCTCGTCGGTGGTAGGACTACGCGCGCGGCGACCAGAGCCAAGTCGGAAGGCCATAGATATGTCGATTGGTCACTTAAGCTGGAGAGGTTCTCTTACCATTTCGGAGAAGCGGAGTAAGAGGAAGTTGTTGCTTATACGGGTTCACTGCCACGTTGGGTTAAGAGGGGCAAAGTTGGTCAATGCCTAGGAAGTTGGAATCGTTTTGGCCCCAATTTTTTAATTACCTTGCGGTTCATCTCTCGGTCTCTCCCACCTCTTCACTATCCCTCCCCTTGCCTCCTTTCATGCTTCATCGTAGTGCATCTTGTTTTTCTAGCACCTTCACAAAAATCATACACATTTGGCCGATTCTGTCATTGTGTGCACTAATAAAGTAAAAAATCCATTATATGTGAATAAACGTTTAATACACTAGCTCGCAAAGATGTTTCTCAAGGCGATATGCACAATGCCTGCCAAAAATGGGTCATGATAACTAAATTTCGTGTTAATTTTTGCATGACATGTACTCACTTGTGTATGAAGCCAAGCAAACTCATAATCTATACCAAAAAAATGTGAAAGAGTTCTTTTTAGTATCCTTCATACATGGGGTTCCTATTTTTACTTTCTATTTTTACTAGTTACAAGTACTCATGCATGAAAACTTTTGAAAATATGTGCATTTTGGGCTGTGTGGAGACATGGTACAATAATATATTCAAGTTGATATACAAAGTCTAGACATATTCAAACTAGACAAATAATGTATCTAACCCCCTAACCCTAAACTCTGTCTTATGAAGTCAAGCATGCATGAAGAGAATTGGTTTTGGGTTTCAAACATGGAAATTTCAAAATCATCCCAAAAGCTTCATTTTAGAGCGACTAAGAAGGATCCAGGCTTACCTTTCCATTTTCATGTTTTAAACTTGTTTAAATCTTGGTCAAATCCTAGATTTGACCAAGATTCAAATGGGCATAAAATAAAAAATGAAAAAATGAAAAACCAAAGCGCACATAGTCTTCTTATATGTCATATAGTAAGCATTAAAGTTGGTAAACAAGGTCTAGACATATTCAAACTAGACAAATCATGTATCTACCCCCTAACCCCTAAACTCTATCTTATGACGAAGTCAAGCATGAAGATTAAGTGGTTTTGGGTTTCAAACATGGAAATTTTGAAAACCTCCCAAAAACTTCATTTTAGGGTGACTAAGAAGGATACAGGCTTCCCTTTTCATTTTCATGTTCTATACTTGTTTAAATCTTGGTCAAACCTAGGATTTGACCAAGATTCAAATGTGCATCAAAATTCCAAAAAAATCAGAAAAATGAAAAACCAAAGCACATAGTTTTCTTATGTCATATAGTAAGCATTAAAGTTGATAAACAAGGGTCTAGACATATTCAAACAAGAAAAATCATGTATCTACCCCCTAACCCTAAACTTTGTCTTATGTAGTCAAGCATGAAGAGAAGTGGTTTTGGGTTTCAAATATGGAAATTTCAAAAACCTATCAAAAGCTTCATTTTAGAGTGACTAAGAAGGATCCATGCTTGCCTTTTCATTTTCATATTTGAAACTTGTTTAAATCATTGTCAAACCTAGGATTTGACCAAGATTTAAATGGGCATAAAATTAAAAAATCGGAAAAATGAAAAACAAAAGCACATAGTCTTCTTATGTCACATATATATAGTAAGCATTCAAAAGTTGATAAACAAGGTCTAGCTAGACATATTCAAATAAGACAAATCATGTATCTACCCCTCTAACCCTAAACTCTGTCTTATGAAGTCAAGCATGAAGAGAAGTGGTTTTAGGTTTCAAACATGGAAATTTCAAAAACCTCCCAAAAACTTCATTTTAGAGTGACTAAGAAGGATACATGTTTCCCTTTTCATTTTCATGTTTTAAACTTGTTTAAATCTTGGTCAAACCTAGGATTTGACCAAGATACAAATGTGCATCAAAATTCCAAAAAAATCAGAAAAATGAAAAACCAAAGCACATAGTTTTCTTATGTCACATACATATATATAGTAAGCATTCAAAAGTTGATAAACAAGGTCTAGCTAGACATATTCAAATAAGACAAATCATGTATCTACCCCTCTAAAACCATAAATAACTCTGTCTTATGAAGTCAAGCATGAAGAGAAGTGGTTTTTGGTTTCAAACATGGAAATTTCAAAAACCTCCCAAAATTAAAGCTTCGTTTTAGAGTGACTAGTTAAGAAGGATCCAGGCTTACCTTTTCATTTTCATGTTTTAAACTTGTTTAAATCTTGGTCAAACCTAGGATTTGACCAATATTCAAATGGGCATAAAATAAAAAAAAGATAAAATAAAAAACCAAAGCACATATTCTTCTTATGTCATATAGTAAGCATTCAAAAGTTCATAAACAAGGTCTAGACATATTCAAACCAGACAAATCATGTACCCCTAACCCTAAACTTTGTCTTAATTATATATGAAGTCAAGCATGAAGCAGAGAAGTGTGGTTTTGGGTTTCAAACATGGAAATTTCAAAAACCTCCCAAAAAGCTTCATTTTAATTAGACTGGCTGGTTAATTAAGAAGGATCCATGATTAATTACCTTTTCATTGTCATGTTTTAAACTTGTTTAAATCTTGGTCGAACCTAGGATTTGACCAAGATTCAAATGGGCATAACAATTCAGAAAAAAATCGAAAGAATGAAAAACAAAAGCACATAGCCTTCTTATGTCATATAGTAAGCATTCAAATTGATAAACATGGTCTAGACATATTCAAACCAGAAAAATCATGTATCTACCCCTAACCCTAAACTCTGTCTTATGAAGTCAAGCATGAACAGAAGTATGGTGGTTTTGGGTTTCAAACATGGTAAATTCAAGAACCTCCCAAAAGCTTCATTTTAGAGTTACTAAGAGAAAGATCCGGACTTAATTACCTTATCATTTTCACATGTTAAACTTGTTTAAATCTTGCTCAACAAACCTAGGATTTTACCAAGATTCTCAAATGGGCATAAAAATCAAAAAATGAAATACCAATGCACATAGTCCTCTTAAGTCATAAAGTAAGCATTCAAGTTGATAAACAAGGTCTAGACATATTCAAACAAGACAAATCATGTATCTACCCCCTATCGACCCTAAACTTCGTCTTATGAAGTCAAGCATGAAGAGAAGTGGTTTTGGGTTTCAAACATGGAAATTTCAAAAACCTCCCAAAATTCAGCTTCATTTTAGAGCGACTAAGAAGGATCGATGCTTACCTTTTCATTTCCATGTTTTAAACTTATTTAAATCTTGGTCAAACCTAGCTAGGATTTGACCAAGATTCAAATGGGCATAAAAATTCAGACAAAAAATCTAAAGAATGAAAAACCAAAGCACATAGCCTTCTTAATTATGTCATATAGTAAACACTCAAGTTGATAAACAAGGTCTAGACATATTCAAACCAGAAAAATCATGTGTATATCTACCCCTAACCCTAAACTCTGTCTTGTGAAGTCAATCTCTAGGATTTGACCAAGATTCAAATGGGCATAAAATAAAAAAACAGAAAAATGAAAAACCAAAGCGCACATAGTCTTCTTATATGTCATATAGTAAGCATTAAAGTTGATAAACAAGGTCTGGACATATTCAAACTAGCTAGACAAATCATGTATCTACCCCCTAACCCCTAAACTCTGTCTTATGACGAAGTCAAGCATGAAGATAAGTGGTTTTGGGTTTCAAACATGGAAATTTCAAAAACCTCCCAAAAACTTCATTTTAGGGTGACTAAGAAGGATACAGGCTTCCATTTTCATTTTCATGATCTATACTTGTTTAAATCTTGGTCAAACCTAGGATTTGACCAAGATTCAAATGTGCATCAAAATTCCAAAAAAAATCAGAAAAATGAAAAACCAAAGCACATAGTTTTCTTATGTCACATACATATATATAGTAAGCATTCAAAAGTTGATAAACAAGGTCTAGCTAGACATATTCAAATAAGACAAATCATGTATCTACCCCTCTAAAACCATAAATAACTCTGTCTTATGAAGTCAAGCATGAAGAGAAGTGGTTTTTGGTTTCAAACATGGAAATTTCAAAAACCTCCCAAAATTAAAGCTTCGTTTTAGAGTGACTAGTTAAGAAGGATCCAGGCTTACCTTTTCATTTTCATGTTTTAAACTTGTTTAAATCTTTGTCAAACCTAGGATTTGACCAATATTCAAATGGGCATAAAATAAAAAAATAGATAAAATAAAAAACCAAAGCACATATTCTTCTTATGTCATATAGTGACAAAGGATTAACTTGTCAATGCCTACAGATTGTAGACTAGGGTTTTGCTAGAAGTAGAGGGCAAGTAGATCTCGAAGGTTCAGGCGAAAAGTACTCGACGATTATGAAAACTAGGGTTATGTTGACAGTAGATTCGATCCTTTCTTTGTCCCTCGACTCCCCCTTATATAGGAGGTGGAGCCGAGGGTTTCGTATTGTACAAGTTACAGAGTTCGGGACGGTTTCTAACTCGTCCCGCCAGATTACAAATAATACTTCCTATTACAACTCTAGCTTTCCTTAATACATCTTGGGCTCCCGAATCTTCTTATTCTTCGGATAGTGGGCCTTCAGTAAATCCCGGGTACTATCTATGGCAGGCCCATTTGGGGTGCCTATGTCAGTAGCCCCCGAGATTTTGCTTGAATCGTAGAGTCAGGGAAAATCTCTCCCGTTTATTTTTGTTCGAGAGCTTTTATTCATACTCCTTCACATAAAATTCTATATTGTACAGGGATAATGGTAGTTGGGGCTAGTTCATCTGACGGATCAGGTACTAGTTAACTGCTCTAGTGGCAATCCGCAAAAACCTACTTCAAGATCACGTCCCTGGACATGATCTCGGGATACTGGTGTAAACTTCGACAGGTGCCGCTTAAGGTCTTACCATTCTGTCGAGTCCCAGTCAAATTTATCGGGTACCTAACGCGTCCGTTAGGATTTTTCTTCGTATCTGTTGATACGGATAAAAGTAGCAGAGCGCAGTCTTTGGCGATGCCACGCCCAGCAGAACGGATCTGGGGTCTTACCTTCGCAAATTTGCGGCATTCAGAAATTGATCGCAACTTTGGCGTTCTGAGAATATATTGTCGAGTGCTTTTCGCCTTTGGAATAGCACATTTTATTGAGTCATATTTGATGACTTTATTTTGTCTTCCCGATGGGAGTATATGTAGAGTTATTTGTGTAACTCGAAATATACTCACTTCTTTTTCTCTATTTCTGATCAAATTCATCGGGCACGCGAACAGCGTTCCCGATGGGAGTAGCCCCCGAGGCTACAGCCAAGAACTTGTGCTTGGGTGTAGGCTCCACAGATTAGCATCCTTTGCCGCTATATTTATGATCCTTCTCGATATTTTTATATTTATCGGGTGCGCGACCAGCGCTCCCGATGGGAGTAGCCCCCGAGGCTATGAACAAATTCTTGGATTTGGTCATAGGCTCTCGCCATTTCTATATTGTCATACTCGAAATTTTCTATTTTTCCAAAGTAGCCCCCGAGCATTTGGGCAAAAACTTGTATTTGATCAAAGGCTCCAAGAGTATTCGAATATTTAACCCTGTCGCCATTCTCTTTTTATTTTTCTTGTCGACATATTTTCCCTTGTCAAATTCTCTTCATCTCTGTCAATAATTGGGATTTTGTTTCTGCCTTGTGGGTCCACTTGTTGACACGTCGTGCAAGTGGGGGACACACGTCCTCCGCTTTTCCTGGCGCACGTACGGTAACGCCTGTTCCATTCCTTCCCAGTAAAAATACCTTTTTACCCTTGTATCTACGAGATCCTTTTTCACCACACGATTTCTTCATCCAACGGTGCACTGCTTCGCCCGAACCCTATATAAACCTTTCTTCAACCTCGGTCCAGTCCTTCGCTTGCGCCGCACATCTGTTCCCCTCTGCAAAAACTTCCCTTGCGCCCAATTCTGTTTGGTCTTCCGCACGCTCAAGCATTGCCTTGTCCATTGCTGTTGATGCCACCACGCACGCGACTTACGCGCCACAGCACTCCAGAATCCGCAATGGCCGCCGAAGATCTTGACTGGGAGAGATCTAAAATCTCCAACCAAGACCTCAACCTGATGAAGAAGCTTGGCCTGATGAAGAAAGATGACGCCATCCGCTTTCCCAGCGAAGAAAGCTACCCCAACCCTCCAATGGAGTATCGGGTTAGTTTCGTTGATCACCTCATCCGCGGCCTTTCTGCCCCTATTCACGATTTCCTCCGCGGCCTTCTCTTTGTTTATGGGATTCAACTACACCAGTTGACCCCCAATTCCATCCTCCATATTTCCATTTTCATCACGCTGTGCGAATGTTTCCTTGGAGTCCCTCCCAATTGGGCTCTTTGGAAACGCATTTTCCTTCTTCGTCGCAATGCCTCTCGCAACGCCACTTATAACATAGGCGGCGTTGTTATTTGTGTCCGAACTGATGTTGAATATTTCGACGTCAAATTTCCTGATTCTCCCGAAGTTTTTCCTTCGTCCCTTTCGAAGAAGTCTTCTGTCCCTGTTAACTTTGATGATTCTTCGAGTATGGATCTGATAGAAGAATTGAAAGAACTTCGAGTACAACTTCAGTCTGTGAAGAAGCAGTCGCTTATACTTATGGAGCAGTCTCGAGAATCTTCTGAAAAGGAGAAAATTGCACTTCAACGAGCTCAGGATGCCATATCTGAGAGGGATACTGCTGTTGCTGAAGCTGACGCAGCTGCATCTCGAGAGAATTCTATGCTCCAGCTGCTAACAGATGCTAGCTTGGATATGGCGGGTAAGTTTCATTATCTATCTTGCTTCTTCTTTTCCTTTGCTGCTTGCCTCCTCATTGCCCACTGAATTGTTTTATGAAACAATAGGTGCTTTTTTGGATCCTATAACTGAAGATGAACGTGTCGAGGCTCGTTCCAATGTTCTCCTTCGGCTTGCACATGAACACGGATCGACTTTTTGGGGTACACCTGAGCGGACCCGCCAAATCGTGAGATTTCAAGATCGTGCACTTCAGGTTCGCGAATATCTTGACTTCTGTACAAGGACTTTGTCTCTGGTGTATGGTACCATGTTTCCTCGCAATAAGATGCCAGAGACCCTTCCTGCGTTGATGGACAAATTTCGAGATGCTCCTCGCATCCACGGCTTTGTACGAGCCCAACTAGCTGCTGGCGCAAGGTTTGCGATGATCATGATAAAAATTTGCTACCCGAAGTTAGACGTGGGGCAAGTTGTCCCGAAGTGCCTGGAGAAGATGTCGAAGAGGAAAAGAAACTTCGGCAAATATGATGACATTGTTACTCCTGTTGCCGAAGATATGATGGATGAACTTCTCCGGATGGATTCCGAATTCTTCGTGAAGGGCAGCTATGCTGAGCATAGTACTCGTGCTGTAAATAACGAGCACTTAACCATAGATAATATATTGGGAAATTCTTGAAGACGAAACTTTTCCGAAATTTATATCCTGTATAGACCAGCTATATTGTAAAGTCATTGTATTTTATTTTTATCGCCAAGCCCCCGGGCGTTTTGATTGCAATATCTTGTATATTATAATGCGAGGTTGTCCCAAGGCAAGATAATATACATTGTGTACTATTTTGTACGGGTGTAAGCCCCCGAGCTTTTTGTTGATCACTATTTTGTCGATATCTCTTTTTATTTTGGCGAGGTATTTTTACCAAGGCCGGATGCTTCTTTTGCATTTGTCGATACTGTGTTTATATATATATTGTATCATGTAGGGGAAAACCCCTGATCTTGTCGAGAAGAAGATATATAATTCCACTATCTTTATTATATTGCAGCACCACGAGCCCGCCTCATTAAAAACCTTTCCCGGCCCCACTCGGTGCCCCGAAAAAGGAAAAGAGTGCGTCTGAAAACTCGTGGGCGTTTCAGTACATTGAAGCTTTACAAAGGAGGACTATATTTTCGACACCTAGGCGTAGAAACGCCTGAGCTGTGCCACGTTCCAGGGATTTGGCTCGTCAATCCCTGTCTTCTTGTCTTTGATTCTGTATGCTCCTCCTTCTATTACTTCTGTGACGATGTATGGTCCTAGCCACGGTGACTCGAGTTTTTCATGGCTTTTTTGATTTAGTCGTAAAACCAGGTCACCAACTTGGAAAGATCTTGGCCGCAATCGTCGACTGTGATAGTTTTTCAGGTCCTGCTGATATTTGGCGACTCGTGACAGGACTTCGTCTCGAGCTTCATCGAGTGCGTCGACATCATCTTCCAAAGCTTTTCTCGAAGTTTCCTCGTCATATTCTGCGACTCGTGGAGAATCATGCTCGATTTCTATCGGCAGGACTGCTTCAGCTCCATGGACCAGGAAAAACGGCGTTTCCTGTGTCGCTGTATTTGGTGTTGTTCGAATACTCCACAATACACTTGGCAGCTCCTCCGGCCAAGTATGCCGAGCTTTTTCCAGTGGGCCTAGCAGGCGTTTCTTGATGCCGTTGCAGATGATGCCATTGGCCTTCTCGACTTGTCCATTGGTCTGAGGATGCGCAACAGACGCAAAACTCAATTTAATGCCCACTTCTGCGCAGTATGCTTTGAACTCCTTGGACGTGAAATTGCTGCCGTTGTCTGTCACAATACTGTGAGGAACTCCAAATCTGAAGACGATGCTTTTCACGAACTTAATCGCTGACGCGCCGTCCGGTGAATTTATCGGCTTTGCTTCGATCCATTTTGTAAACTTGTCGACAGCAACAAGCATATACTCATAACCTCCTGGCGAAGCTTTGTGTAGTTTTCCCACCATGTCGAGACCCCATTGAGCAAAGGGCCAAGATAGTGGGATTGGCATAAGTTCTGCGGCAGGAGAGTGAGGTCTTGCCGCAAATCTTTGACACGCGTCGCAAGTGCGCACTATTTCCTTTGCGTCTTCGATTGCTGTGAGCCAATAGAATCCTGCTCTGAAAACCTTTGCCGCGATGGCTCTGCTGCTCGCATGGTGTCCGCATATCCCTTCATGCACGTCCTTTAGGATGATCCTTCCTTCTTCGGGTGTAACACACCGTTGTAGCACACCCGAAATACTGCGTTTGTACAGTTCCCCTTTTACCACAGTGAAAGCTTTTGATCGCCTAATTATTCGCCTTGCTTCGACTGGATCGTCGGGTATGACTTTCCTTAGGATGTATGATATGTAGGCCTGCATCCATGGAACTTGTACCATCATGACTAGTTCTTGCTCTTCTTCTTCTTCTTCTGCTGTGTCCTTGGTGACAGTCGAGGTTTTCTCTTTCTTCTCCTTTTTTGTTTTTGCTGGCTTTGTTGATCTTTCGCTTATCTCTTCCCAAAACACACCTGGAGGGATTGCGAGGCATTGTGACCCGATGTTTGCGAGAACGTCGGCTTCATCGTTGCTCATCCTGCTGATGTGGTTTACCTCACAACCATCGAATAGCTTCTCCAGCTCATTGTACACCTCCTTGTATGCTATCATACTCTCGTTGACTGCGTCGCATTGGTTCATTACTTGCTGTGCTACCAACTGTGAGTCGCCGAAAATTTTCAATCGGGTTGCACCGCAAGCTTTCGCCATCTTCATCCCGTGTATGAGAGCTTCATATTCTGCTTCATTGTTAGATGCGTTTGGGAACGTCATCCGCAGAACATACTTCAACTTGTCGCCTTCAGGTGAAACTAATATCACGCCTGCTCCGGCACCTTCCAATCTCTTGGACCCGTCGAAGTTCATGGTCCAAGTCCTCGATAAATCTGGGGGTCCCGTGTTTTGTAGCTCCATCCACTCTGCAATGAAATCTGGTAAGACCTGCGACTTTATTGCTTTTCTTTTTTCATACGTGATGTCCCGAGGGGAAAGTTCTATTCCCCAAAGGGAGACACGACCCGTAGCTTCTGGGTTGTTCAGTATATTTGATAAGGGAGCCTCATTGACCACTATTATCGGGTGCGCCGAAAAGTAGTGTCGCAATTTTCTTGCTGTCGTGAATACTCCATATGCTAGCTTTTGATATTGCGGGTACCGCTGTTTTGACGGCGACAGTACTTCGCTGATGAAATATACTGGCCTTTGAACTCCATGAAGCTTGCCTTCTTCTTCCCTTTCGACCACTAAGGCCGTGCTGACCACCTGAGGTGTAGCTGCAATGTACAAGAGGAGAGGTTCTTTCTCTTTTGGCGCCACCAATATCGGCGGTGTCGAAATTGCTCGCTTGAGATTCTCGAAAGCTCTGTCTGCTTCCTCGTTCCATTGAAATTTTTCCCCTTGCTTGATCAACGCATAAAACGGCAGCGCCTTTTCTCCTAGCCTGGCGACGAATCTGCTTAAAGCTGCGACTCGCCCCGTTAGCTGTTGTATTTCTTTCAACTTTGTTGGCTTTCTCATAGTAACGATGGCCTGTATTTTTTCGGGATTAGCTTCAATCCCCCTTGCTGATACTAAAAACCCGAGAAGTTCTCCTGCGGGAACTCCAAAAGAGCACTTTGTCGGGTTCAGCTTGAGGCAGAACTTGTCGAGGTTGTCGAAGGTTTCCTTCAAATCTTCAATCAACGTTGACCCTTTCTTTGATGTTATTACGACATCGTCGATGTAGACTTGTACATTTTTCCCGATCTGTGTTGCTAGGCACTTCTGCATCATCCGCTGATATGTTGCTCCCGCGTTTTTCAGACCAAAGGGCATTGTTTTGTAGCAAAACACGCCATAAGGTGTGATGAACGCTGTTTTGGCTTCATCTTCTTCTTTTAATCTGATCTGGTTATAACCAGAGTATGCGTCCAGGAAGGAAAGACGTTCGCATCCTGCCGTGGAGTCGATGATTTGATCGATCCTTGGGAGGGGAAAGTGATCCTTGGGACAATGTTTATTGAGACACGTGAAGTCGACGCACATGCGAAGGACTATTGTGTGTTTCTTCGGCACCATCACTGGGTTAGCTACCCATGTGGCTTCTGTAGATATTTCTCTGATGAACCCGGCATCTTTGAGTCGATCTATTTCTGATAACATGGCTTTGCGGCTAGGTTCCGAAAAACGCCGCAAAGGTTGCTTTACTGGTCGTGCGAGAGGATCCAAATTGAGGTGGTGCTCGGCAAGTTCCCTGGGTACTCCTGGCATGTCAGCTGGACACCATGCGAAGATTCTCCAGTGCTCACGGAGGAACTCGACGAGCGCGCTTTCCTATGCGACATCCATGTTTGCGGCAATGGACGTCGTTTTCTTTGGATCTGTCGGGTGGATCTGTACCTCTTTTGAATCCTTAGTTATATTGAAAGTTGGCTCCTTGGATCTTCCTACCTCTGGTAACACGTCATAATCAGTGAACCGTGGCGCCGCATATTCTGCTTGCATCCCGAAAGTTTCTGACAGTCGATGAAAATCCTTGTCGCATTTATCAGATAACGCGAAACTTCCTTTGATTGTGATAGGTCCCTTGGGCCCAGGCAACCTCCACAACAGATATGTATAATGCGGCACTGCCATGAACCTAGCATACGCTGGTCGTCCCAACAAAGCATGATATTGCGACGGGAAATCCACAACTTCGAACTCCAGGTTCTCTATTCTGTAGTTTTCTCGGGTTCCAAACTGAACGTCGAGGTTGATCTTGCCCAATGGGTAACTTGGCTTCTCTGGTGTGATCCCGTGAAAGCGTGTGTCAGTTGGTTTCAAGTTTGCCAGGGATATGTTCATCTTCCTCAATGTGTCTGCATACATGAGGTTTAGACTGCTGCCGCCATCTATGAAAACTCGCGACACGTCGAACCCAGCAATTACTGCGGGTAGAATAAGTGCTGATTGTCCTGGTCGAGGAACTTGCTGCGGATGATCCGCGATTGTGAAGCCTATGTCTTGCCCTGACCAATTTAGATACTCGACTGTTGGTGGAGGCATCTTCTCTGCCATAAACACTTGTCGAGATATGACCTTCTGCGCCCTGTTGGACGGCCTAGCTTTCTGAATCATCAAAACTGCGCCATTGGAATTGGGATCGACATATGGGGGTGGTTGTGGTGCTGCCGCTATTCTGAGCTGGTGTCGATTTTCTTCGGTAATTGCGGGAGGAGGTGGGAGGTGAATCTCGCTCCTTGGCTCCCGAGGATTTCTGTTATTTGCTTGAGCGTTTGCGATTCCTGCGGCTCGCAGCATTGCCTGAAAATTGCGGCAGTCTTTCTGGAGATGTCCTGACTGCCTCTTTCCATTGTTGTCGAGGTAAAAGTGCATTTGACACGGACCGTTCATCATCTCCTCGGGAGACACATAAGGTCTTTGAATCCTTGGTCCACTATTTTGTCTGTTGCCGCGAAAATCACCTCTATTGTCGCCTTGTTGCTCGTTGCTCCTTTGATAATCATCTCGACTATTTCCTCCAGGGTTTCCCCGAAAACCAGCCGATATGTGGCCGGGAGCATCGTTGTTGTAGAACTGGCGAGAAAATCGCCTTCTATTTTGATAGTTTCGACTACGATCCTCTTCTGGCGACCTGTGTCGTTTGTTGTATATTGCGTCTTCTCCATCTGCCCACTTGTTAGCGATTTCCATCAACGCTGAGATTGTCTTGGGATTAGTTCTCCCCAAGTCCTCGACGAAGTCTGCTCGTCGGATTCCTGCCACGAACGCATCTATTGCCCTCTCGTCAGATATGTCTTCTGCCGAGTTCTTGATAATGTTCCACCGCTGTATATATTTTCTCATCGACTCGTCATGTTTTTGTCGACACGCCCGTAATTCTTCCAACGACGCAGGTTTCTTGCAGGTGGATCGGAAGTTTTTCACGAAGATGTCCTCAAAGGTTTCCCAGCTGTCGATGGAGTTCAAGGGGAGTTTCTTTATCCAAGATCTTGCGGCACCACTCAGGTGAACTTGGATACTTTGCATAGCTGTTGCTCTGGTTCCTCCTACCAGTTTCACCATCTCGAGATAATCCACGAGCCAATCCTCGGGATCTTGCAGGCCGTCGAACTTCTTGAAATTCTCGGGTAACTTGAACCCTTTCGGTACTCGAGTTTTTCGAACTCTTCTCGTAAAGCATGGGAGCCCACACATATCTTCGTCGGCAAGCTCTGGCGAGTGCTGACGCTCCCTTCTTTCTTGTCGCGCTCTGTCCACCCTTACTTGGACTGCTGTGTCTCTTGCTCCACTTGTTCTTGGTGGGTCTTGAACTGCTGCGGTGGGTCGTGGACTATTTTGTCTGGGATTTTCTTCGGGAGGCGTTGTTGCAAACGCTGTTCCCATAACCCCTACTCCAGCCATTGCCATATTGAACAATGGTTCTCTCGGGTCCCCAGGAGGTGGTCTGGACGCGAAGATGTAAGCTTGTGTTGCCATGTAACCTGCCTCTGGCGTTTTTGGGATGATATTTCCCCTTTCATCGATCGACATAAAGGACATGTCGAGATTTTGGATTATGTTTCCTCTTTCTGCTTCAGGTATGTTTTGCAGCCGAGACATTGCTCTCCTCCGAGCTTCTCTGTGACTATCTCCCGAAGTTCCTGATTGTCGACTTAGATCTGCTCGGCGTCTGCTTGATGCGGAAGCTGCCTCTTTTCTTCTATTTAGTGATGCTGTCTGTTTTTCCAACTCTCTGCTTACTCGAGCAAGTCTATATTGATATGCTTGAAGTTCTTGTACAGTAGCAGTGGTGGTCATAGGTTCTGAACCATCCATGGCTTTCGCAGCCCTATCCCACGCTTCTTGCGGGAGCTGTACTCTTGCGCGAGTTGTGGATCCAGGATATTTGGTGCCTAGACCATGTCTGAGATCAGCGGGATCGACGTATGGATTTCCCAATTCGTCGAAAGCCTCTGACGTTTGCGGTTCTGATGTGCCTGCCCCTTCTACCACATAGATCTGATGATATTTTGGGCATTGATTTTTGTCGGGACTGGTGACACCATCATATAGAGTGGTGAAGACCTTTCCGATGGCAGCAGATTTGTCGATGAAGTTGAAGCTGTCGACGCTGTCGGAGTCGCTGCTTATAAAGGAGTCCGCAGACGACTCGAAGGATGTGTTGCTGAAGATCTTGGCGAGCTTTCCGCTTGCCTTGCTGTCGACGAAGCGTGGCGACGAAAACTCCTCGTCACTCGACGAAAAGTTAGAATCGACCGCTGAAAATTCCGACGAGATCGGAACTTCGAGACGGTAGGATCCTTCCTTGTTGACGCCAAATCGGAATTTTCCGAACGTCATGATGATGGGCTCCTCCAGATAGGCACATGCATCCATACGGGAGGGCGGGTGAGGAATAAAATTGAATAGATCAGTTTTTTCCTTGTTACCTCGATCCATCGCGTTGCTTGCTGTCGACGAAGTCGAAGATCTTGAACGTGCCATCGAGATCAGCTCCTTGCAACCTCTAATTCCCACAGACGGCGCCAATTGACAAAGGATTAACTTGTCAATGCCTACAGATTGTAGACTAGGGTTTTGCTAGAAGTAGAGGGCAAGTAGATCTCGAAGGTTTAGGCGAAAAGTACTCGGCGATTATGAAAACTAGGGTTATGTTGACAGTAAATTCGATCCTTTCTTTGTCCCTCGACTCCCCCTTATATAGGAGGTGGAGCCGAGGGTTTCGTATTGTACAAGTTACAGAGTTCGGGACGGTTTCTAACTCGTCCCGCCAGATTACAAATAATACTTCCTATTACAACTCTAGCTTTCCTTAATACATCTTGGGCTCCCGAATCTTCTTATTCTTCGGATAGTGGGCCTTCAGTAAATCCCGGGTACTATCTATGGCAGGCCCATTTGGGGTGCCTATGTCAGTAGCCCCCGAGATTTTGCTTGAATCGTAGAGTCAGGGAAATTCAAACCGTATCATGTATTCCTAACCCTAAACTCTGTCTTATGAAGTCAAGCATGAACAGAAGTACGGTGGTTTTGGGTTTCAAACATGGTAAATTCAAGAACCTCCCAAAAGCTTCATTTTAGAGTTACTAAGAGAAAGATCCAGACTTAATTACCTTATCATTTTCACATGTTAAACTTGTTTAAATCTTGCTCAACAAACCTAGGATTTTACCAAGATTCTCAAATGGGCATAAAAATCAAAAAATGAAATACCAATGCACATAGTCCTCTTAAGTCATAAAGTAAGCATTCAAGTTGATAAACAAGGTCTAGACATATTCAAACAAGACAAATCATGTATCTACCCCCTATCGACCCTAAACTTCGTCTTATGAAGTCAAGCATGAAGAGAAGTGGTTTTGGGTTTCAAACATGGAAATTTCAAAAACCTCCCAAAATTCAGCTTCATTTTAGAGCGACTAAGAAGGATCGATGCTTACCTTTTCATTTCCATGTTTTAAACTTATTTAAATCTTGGTCAAACCTAGCTAGGATTTGACCAAGATTCAAATGGGCATAAAAATTCAGACAAAAAATCTAAAGAATGAAAAACCAAAGCACATATATAGCCTTCTTAATTATGTCATATAGTAAACACTCAAGTTGATAAACAAGCTAGGTCTAGACATATTCAAACCAGAAAAATCATGTGTATATCTACCCCTAACCCTAAACTCTGTCTTATGAAGTCAATCATGAAGAGAATTGGTTTTGGGTTTCAAACATGGAAATTTCAAGTACGTCCCAAAAGCTTCATATATTTTAGAGTGACTAATTAAGAAGGATCTTGGCTTACGTTTTCATTTTCATGCTTGAAACTTGTTTAAATCTTGGTTGAACCTAGGATTTGACCAGAATCAAATGTGCATAAAATTCTTTAAAAAAATAGAAAAATGAAAAACAAAAGCACATGGTCTTCTTATGTCATATAGTAAGCATTCAAGTTGATAAACAAGGTTTAGACATATTCAAACCAGACAAATCATGTATCTACCCCCTAACCCTAAACTCGGTCTTATGAAGTCTAGCATGAGGAGAAGTCGTTTTGGGTTTCAAACGTTTAAGCCAAAAGCCCCATTTCAAATATTTCAAACTTATTCAAATTTGGTTCAAATTTGAAAGACACACAAGTTATAGCACACATAGTGCATACATTCTCACACATACTGCACTAGATGCTAACCCGGCCTATAGTTTGAGGTTTTTGAAATTTCCATGTTTGAAACCCAAAACCACTTCTCTTCATGCTTGACTTCTAAGACATAGTTTAGGGGTTAGGGGTAGATACATGATTTGTATGGTTTGAATATGTCTAGACCTTGTTTATCAACTTTAATGCTTACTACATGACATATGAAGACGAATAAGTAAGCCTGGATCCTTCTTAGTCACTCCAAAATGTACCAATTGATAGGTGCGTTAACTTTGCTTCATGGAAAAAATAATGTCATGTAAATGAGTTAACTTGGATTTCCTACCCTTGAATCCATAGGAAACTTTGTTCTAATGCACTATAATAATCAACCGAGTTTTTACACCAACAGGTCTGTCACTTACGTGTGGTGCCCATGCGTGAGGTCCCACACTTCAGTGAGCACAAGTCACGTGCAATAGGTACGCAAACTCCCAGACATTTTCTTTGTCAAGAGAAGACGCATCAGGATGCGTATTGGAAGTCTGTGGGTCCTTCTGGATCCTTCGGTCGTCCCTCTCAAAAAAAAACAAATCTCTCTCATTCTCGGCCTCGCTCGACTCGCTCGCTCGCTCGCACCTCCTGCACACTGACAAACCCTGCACAAAAGTCAACATCATCACCCGAAAAAGGGGAGACACCATAATTCTCTCCCTTCTTCTCTCCTTCCGAGTGATCCCTCTTCCTCCGAGTTTCACTCGACGGGCAAACACACATGTGCTGCATAGTAATAATAAAAAAGTAGAAAAATCGACCTACGAATCTATGATTAAATAGGTTAAACTAGGGTTTTGCCCACTACTACAGATCAAGTTCAAAAATATCCAACTACTAGTTCGATTTTGGGCTACTAATATAAAATTAAAATAAGTTGAACTAGTATTCCTCTAAAAAATCATTTTGGTATGCATTGTTTGATACTTTTCATAGCTATAGTGCATCACAAATTTATGATTTCATGCTTTGCTTTGCCAATTTCGATTTTTTCTAACCACCTTCTCTTTGATTTCAAATTTAGGTCAAACTATCGATGCCTACTATGTGTTCTACTTGAATTGGATGCAGCGTGCGCACATGTTTTGCCATTGTTCTGGGCTTCCACACATCTTTGGGGCATCCAAGTATTTAAGTTACCTTGTTTTTTTGAATTGTAATTCATACCCTTCCTCCCAATTTTTATGCCCATTTGAATCTTGGTCAAATCCTAAGTTTGACCAAGATTTGAACAAGTTTAAAACATGAAAATGAAAAGGTAAGCCTGAATCCTTCTTAGTCACTCAAAAATGAGAAGCTTTTGGGAGTTTTTTGAAATTTCCATGTTTCAAACCCAAAACCACTTCTCTTCATGCTTGACTTCATAAGACAGAGTTTAGGGTTAGGGGGTAGATACATGATTTGTCTAGTTTGTTGTTTAGACCTTGTTTATCAACTTGAATATAATGCTTACTATATGACATAATAATACTATGTGCTTTGGTTTTCATTTTTTTGATTTTTTCTGAATTTTTATGCCCATTTGATCTTGGTCAAATCCTAGGCTTAACCAATATTTAAACAAGTTTAAAACATGAAAATGAAAAGGTAAGCCTGTATCCTTCTTAGTCACTCCAAAATGAAGCTTTTGGGAAGGTTTTTGAAATTTCCATGTTTGAAATCCAAAACGACTTCTCTTCGTGCTTGACTTCATAAGACAAAGTTTAGGGCTAGGGGTAGAAACATGATTTTTCTGGTTTGAATATGTCTAGACCTTGTTTACCAACTTGAGTGCTTACTATATGACATAAGAAGGCTATATGCTTTGGTTTTTCATTTTTTTTGAAATTTTATGCCCATTTGAATCTTGATCAAATCCTAGGTACGGTTTGACCAAGATTTGAACAATTTTAAAACATGAAAATAAAAGGTAAGCCCAACCTGGATCCTTTAGTCACTCTAAAATGAAGCTTTTGGGGGGTTCTTGAAATTTCCAAGTTTGAAACCCAAAACCACTTTTCTTCATGCTTGACTACATAAGACAGAGTTTAGGGTTAGGGGTAGATACATGATTTTTCTTGTTTGAATATATCTAGACCTTGTTTATATCAACTTTAATGCTAACTATATGACATAAGAAAACTATGTGCTTTGGTTTTTAATTTTTCTGATTTTTTATTTTGATGCACATTTGAATCTTTGTCAAATCCTAGGTTTGACCAAGATTTAAACAAGTATAAAACATGAAAATGAAAAGGGAAGCCTGTATCCTTTCTTAGTCACTCTAAAATGAAGTTTTTGGGATGTTCTTGAAATTTTCATGTTTGAAACCCAAAACCACTTCTCTTCATGCTTGACTTCATAAGATAGAGTTTAGGGGCTAGGGGATAGATACATGATTTGCCTAGGTTTGAATATGCATGTCCAAACCTTGTTTATCAACTTGAATGCTTACTATATGACATAAGAAGACTATATGCTTTTGTTTTTCATTTTTCTGATTTTTTTAAAATTTTATGCCCATTTGAATCTTTTGGTCAAATCCTTGGTTTAATTTGACACGGATTTAAACAAGTTTAAAATATGAAAATGAAAAGGTGGTAAGCAGGCATGGATCCTTCTTATATATATTAGTCACTCTAAAATGAAGCTTTTGGGAGGTTTGTAATTTCCATGTTTGAAACCCACTTCTCTTCATGTTGTTGACTTCATAAGATAGAGTTTAGGGGTTAGGGGTATAGATACATGATTTGTCTTGTTTGAATATGTGTCTAGACCTTGTTTATCAACTTTAATGCTTACTATATGACATAAGAACACTATGTGCTTTAATTTGGTTTTTAATTTTTTTAAATTTTGATGCACATTTTGAATCTTGGTCAAAGTCAAGCATGAAGATAAGTGGTTTTGGGTTTCAAACATGGAAATTTCAAAAACCTCCCAAAAACTTCATTTTAGGGTGACTAAGAAGGATACAGGCTTCCATTTTCATTTTCATGATCTATACTTGTTTAAATCTTGGTCAAACCTAGGATTTGACCAAGATTCAAATGTGCATCAAAATTCCAAAAAAATCAGAAAAATGAAAAACCAAAGCACATAGTTTTCTTATGTCACATACATATATATAGTAAGCATTCAAAAGTTGATAAACAAGGTCTAGCTAGACATATTCAAATAAGACAAATCATGTATCTACCCCTCTAAAACCATAAATAACTCTGTCTTATGAAGTCAAGCATGAAGAGAAGTGGTTTTTGGTTTCAAACATGGAAATTTCAAAAACCTCCCAAAATTAAAGCTTCGTTTTAGAGTGACTAGTTAAGAAGGATCCAGGCTTACCTTTTCATTTTCATGTTTTAAACTTGTTTAAATCTTGGTCAAACCTAGGATTTGACCAATATTCAAATGGGCATAAAATAAAAAAATAGATAAAATAAAAAACCAAAGCACATATTCTTCTTATGTCATATAGTAAGCATTCAAAAGTTCATAAACAAGGTCTAGACATATTCAAACCAGACAAATCATGTACCCCTAACCCTAAACTTTGTCTTAATTATATATGAAGTCAAGCATGAAGCAGAGAAGTGTGGTTTTGGGTTTCAAACATGGAAATTTCAAAAACCTCCCAAAAAGCTTCATTTTAATTAGACCGGCTGGTTAATTAAGAAGGATCCATGATTAATTACCTTTTCATTGTCATGTTTTAAACTTGTTTAAATCTTGGTCGAACCTAGGATTTGACCAAGATTCAAATGGGCATAACAATTCAGAAAAAAATCGAAAGAATGAAAAACAAAAGCACATAGCCTTCTTATGTCATATAGTAAGCATTCAAATTGATAAACATGGTCTAGACATATTCAAACCAGAAAAATCATGTATCTACCCCTAACCCTAAACTCTGTCTTATGAAGTCAAGCATGAACAGAAGTACGGTGGTTTTGGGTTTCAAACATGGTAAATTCAAGAACCTCCCAAAAGCTTCATTTTAGAGTTACTAAGAGAAAGATCCAGACTTAATTACCTTATCATTTTCACATGTTAAACTTGTTTAAATCTTGCTCAACAAACCTAGGATTTTACCAAGATTCTCAAATGGGCATAAAAATCAAAAAATGAAATACCAATGCACATAGTCCTCTTAAGTCATAAAGTAAGCATTCAAGTTGATAAACAAGGTCTAGACATATTCAAACAAGACAAATCATGTATCTACCCCCTATCGACCCTAAACTTCGTCTTATGAAGTCAAGCATGAAGAGAAGTGGTTTTGGGTTTCAAACATGGAAATTTCAAAAACCTCCCAAAATTCAGCTTCATTTTAGAGCGACTAAGAAGGATCGATGCTTACCTTTTCATTTCCATGTTTTAAACTTATTTAAATCTTGGTCAAACCTAGCTAGGATTTGACCAAGATTCAAATGGGCATAAAAATTCAGACAAAAAATCTAAAGAATGAAAAACCAAAGCACATATATAGCCTTCTTAATTATGTCATATAGTAAACACTCAAGTTGATAAACAAGCTAGGTCTAGACATATTCAAACCAGAAAAATCATGTGTATATCTACCCCTAACCCTAAACTCTGTCTTATGAAGTCAATCATGAAGAGAATTGGTTTTGGGTTTCAAACATGGAAATTTCAAGTACGTCCCAAAAGCTTCATATATTTTAGAGTGACTAATTAAGAAGGATCTTGGCTTACGTTTTCATTTTCATGCTTGAAACTTGTTTAAATCTTGGTTGAACCTAGGATTTGACCAGAATCAAATGTGCATAAAATTCTTTAAAAAAATAGAAAAATGAAAAACAAAAGCACATGGTCTTCTTATGTCATATAGTAAGCATTCAAGTTGATAAACAAGGTTTAGACATATTCAAACCAGACAAATCATGTATCTACCCCTAACCCTAAACTCGGTCTTATGAAGTCTAGCATGAGGAGAAGTCGTTTTGGGTTTCAAACGTTTAAGCCAAAAGCCCCATTTCAAATATTTCAAACTTATTCAAATTTGGTTCAAATTTGAAAGACACACAAGTTATAGCACACATAGTGCATACATTCTCACACATACTGCACTAGATGCTAACCCGGCCTATAGTTTGAGGCCATTGGATGAGGTCGAAAAAAATCTTGGATTAGAAATGGGGTTGTTCGAACCCCGTAGTTGGATTTTTTGAACCTTGATCTGTAGTACTGGGCAAAGCCCTAGTTTAACCTATTTAATTATAGATTCGTAGGTCGATTTTTCTACCTTTTTATTATTACTATGCAGCACATGTGTGTTTGCCCGTCGAGTGAAACTCGGAGGAAGAGGGATCACTCGGAAGGAGAGAAGAAGGGAGAGAATTATGGTGTCTCCCCTTTTTCGGGTGATGATGTTGAATTTTGTGCAGGGTTTGTCAGTGAGCAGGAGGTGCGAGCGAGCGAGCGAGCGAGCGAGCAAGCGAGTCGAGCGAGGCCGAGAATGAGAGAGATTTGTTTTTTTGAGAGGGACGACCGAAGGATCCAGAAGGACCCACAGACTTCCAATACGCATCCTGATGCGTCTTCTCTTGACAAAGAAAATGTCTGGGAGTTTGCGTACCTATTGCACGTGACTTGTGCTCACTGAAGTGTGGGACCTCACGCATGGGCACCACACGTAAGTGACAGACCTGTTGGTGTAAAAACTCGGTTGATTATTATAGTGCATTAGAACAAAGTTTCCTATGGATTCAAGGGTAGGAAATCCAAGTTAACTCATTTACATGACATTATTTTTTCCATGAAGCAAAGTTAACGCACCTATCAATTGGTACATTTTGGAGTGACTAAGAAGGATCCAGGCTTACTTATTCGTTTTCACGTGTAAAACTTGTCTAAATCTTGGTCAAACAAAATTGGCAGAAAATTCAAAAAAAAACAGAAAAATGAAAAACCAAAGCACATAGTCTTCTTATGTCATGTAGTAAGCATTAAAGTTGATAAACAAGGTCTAGACATATTCAAACCATACAAATCATGTATCTACCCGCTAACCCCTAAACTATGTCTTAAGAAGTCAAGAATGAAGAGAAGTGGTTTTGGGTTTCAAACATGGAAATTTCAAAAACCTCCCAAAACTTCATTTTAGGGTGACTAAGAAGGATACAGGCTTCCCTTTTCATTTTCATGTTCTATACTTGTTTAAATCTTGGTCAAACCTATGATTTGACCAAGATTCAAATGGGCACAAAAAAATAAAAAAAGCACATAGTGTTCTTATGTCATATCGTAAGCATTCAAGTTGATAAACAAGGTCTAGATATATCTACCCCCTATCGACCCTAAACTTCGTCTTATGAAGTCAAGCATGAAGAGAAGTGGTTTTGGGTTTCAAACATGGAAATTTCAAAAACCTCCCAAAATTCAGCTTCATTTTAGAGCGACTAAGAAGGATCGATGCTTACCTTTTCATTTCCATGTTTTAAACTTATTTAAATCTTGGTCAAACCTAGCTAGGATTTGACCAAGATTCAAATGGGCATAAAAATTCAGACAAAAAATCTAAAGAATGAAAAACCAAAGCACATAGCCTTCTTAATTATGTCATATAGTAAACACTCAAGTTGATAAACAAGGTCTAGACATATTCAAACCAGAAAAATCATGTGTATATCTACCCCTAACCCTAAACTCTGTCTTGTGAAGTCAATCTCTAGGATTTGACAAAGATTCAAATGGGCATAAAATAAAAAAACAGAAAAATGAAAAACCAAAGCGCACATAGTCTTCTTATATGTCATATAGTAAGCATTAAAGTTGATAAACAAGGTCTGGACATATTCAAACTAGCTAGACAAATCATGTATCTACCCCCTAACCCCTAAACTCTGTCTTATGACGAAGTCAAGCATGAAGATAAGTGGTTTTGGGTTTCAAACATGGAAATTTCAAAAACCTCCCAAAAACTTCATTTTAGGGTGACTAAGAAGGATACAGGCTTCCATTTTCATTTTCATGATCTATACTTGTTTAAATCTTGGTCAAACCTAGGATTTGACCAAGATTCAAATGTGCATCAAAATTCCAAAAAAATCAGAAAAATGAAAAACCAAAGCACATAGTTTTCTTATGTCACATACATATATATAGTAAGCATTCAAAAGTTGATAAACAAGGTCTAGCTAGACATATTCAAATAAGACAAATCATGTATCTACCCCTCTAAAACCATAAATAACTCTGTCTTATGAAGTCAAGCATGAAGAGAAGTGGTTTTTGGTTTCAAACATGGAAATTTCAAAAACCTCCCAAAATTAAAGCTTCGTTTTAGAGTGACTAGTTAAGAAGGATCCAGGCTTACCTTTTCATTTTCATGTTTTAAACTTGTTTAAATCTTGGTCAAACCTAGGATTTGACCAATATTCAAATGGGCATAAAATAAAAAAATAGATAAAATAAAAAACCAAAGCACATATTCTTCTTATGTCATATAGTAAGCATTCAAAAGTTCATAAACAAGGTCTAGACATATTCAAACCAGACAAATCATGTACCCCCTAACCCTAAACTTTGTCTTAATTATATATGAAGTCAAGCATGAAGCAGAGAAGTGTGGTTTTGGGTTTCAAACATGGAAATTTCAAAAACCTCCCAAAAAGCTTCATTTTAATTAGACCGGCTGGTTAATTAAGAAGGATCCATGATTAATTACCTTTTCATTGTCATGTTTTAAACTTGTTTAAATCTTGGTCGAACCTAGGATTTGACCAAGATTCAAATGGGCATAACAATTCAGAAAAAAATCGAAAGAATGAAAAACAAAAGCACATAGCCTTCTTATGTCATATAGTAAGCATTCAAATTGATAAACATGGTCTAGACATATTCAAACCAGAAAAATCATGTATCTACCCCTAACCCTAAACTCTGTCTTATGAAGTCAAGCATGAACAGAAGTACGGTGGTTTTGGGTTTCAAACATGGTAAATTCAAGAACCTCCCAAAAGCTTCATTTTAGAGTTACTAAGAGAAAGATCCAGACTTAATTACCTTATCATTTTCACATGTTAAACTTGTTTAAATCTTGCTCAACAAACCTAGGATTTTACCAAGATTCTCAAATGGGCATAAAAATCAAAAAATGAAATACCAATGCACATAGTCCTCTTAAGTCATAAAGTAAGCATTCAAGTTGATAAACAAGGTCTAGACATATTCAAACAAGACAAATCATGTATCTACCCCCTATCGACCCTAAACTTCGTCTTATGAAGTCAAGCATGAAGAGAAGTGGTTTTGGGTTTCAAACATGGAAATTTCAAAAACCTCCCAAAATTCAGCTTCATTTTAGAGCGACTAAGAAGGATCGATGCTTACCTTTTCATTTCCATGTTTTAAACTTATTTAAATCTTGGTCAAACCTAGCTAGGATTTGACCAAGATTCAAATGGGCATAAAAATTCAGACAAAAAATCTAAAGAATGAAAAACCAAAGCACATATATAGCCTTCTTAATTATGTCATATAGTAAACACTCAAGTTGATAAACAAGCTAGGTCTAGACATATTCAAACCAGAAAAATCATGTGTATATCTACCCCTAACCCTAAACTCTGTCTTATGAAGTCAATCATGAAGAGAATTGGTTTTGGGTTTCAAACATGGAAATTTCAAGTACGTCCCAAAAGCTTCATATATTTTAGAGTGACTAATTAAGAAGGATCTTGGCTTACGTTTTCATTTTCATGCTTGAAACTTGTTTAAATCTTGGTTGAACCTAGGATTTGACCAGAATCAAATGTGCATAAAATTCTTAAAAAAATAGAAAAATGAAAAACAAAAGCACATGGTCTTCTTATGTCATATAGTAAGCATTCAAGTTGATAAACAAGGTTTAGACATATTCAAACCAGACAAATCATGTATCTACCCCCTAACCCTAAACTCGGTCTTATGAAGTCTAGCATGAGGAGAAGTCGTTTTGGGTTTCAAACGTTTAAGCCAAAAGCCCCATTTCAAATATTTCAAACTTATTCAAATTTGGTTCAAATTTGAAAGACACACAAGTTATAGCACACATAGTGCATACATTCTCACACATACTGCACTAGATGCTAACCCGGCCTATAGTTTGAGGCCATTGGATGAGGTCGAAAAAAATCTTGGATTAGAAATGGGGTTGTTCGAACCCCGTAGTTGGATTTTTTGAACCTTGATCTGTAGTACTGGGCAAAGCCCTAGTTTAACCTATTTAATTATAGATTCGTAGGTCGATTTTTCTACCTTTTTATTATTACTATGCAGCACATGTGTGTTTGCCCGTCGAGTGAAACTCGGAGGAAGAGGGATCACTCGGAAGGAGAGAAGAAGGGAGAGAATTATGGTGTCTCCCCTTTTTCGGGTGATGATGTTGACTTTTGTGCAGGGTTTGTCAGTGAGCAGGAGGTGCGAGCGAGCGAGCGAGCGAGCGAGTCGAGCGAGGCCGAGAATGAGAGAGATTTGTTTTTTTTTGAGAGGGACGACCGAAGGATCCAGAAGGACCCACAGACTTCCAATACGCATCCTGATGCGTCTTCTCTTGACAAAGAAAATGTCTGGGAGTTTGCGTACCTATTGCACGTGACTTGTGCTCACTGAAGTGTGGGACCTCACGCATGGGCACCACACGTAAGTGACAGACCTGTTGGTGTAAAAACTCGGTTGATTATTATAGTGCATTAGAACAAAGTTTCCTATGGATTCAAGGGTAGGAAATCCAAGTTAACTCATTTACATGACATTATTTTTTCCATGAAGCAAAGTTAACGCACCTATCAATTGGTACATTTTGGAGTGACTAAGAAGGATCCAGGCTTACTTATTCGTTTTCACGTGTAAAACTTGTCTAAATCTTGGTCAAACAAAATTGGCAGAAAATTCAAAAAAAAACAGAAAAATGAAAAACCAAAGCACATAGTCTTCTTATGTCATGTAGTAAGCATTAAAGTTGATAAACAAGGTCTAGACATATTCAAACCATACAAATCATGTATCTACCCGCTAACCCCTAAACTATGTCTTAAGAAGTCAAGAATGAAGAGAAGTGGTTTTGGGTTTCAAACATGGAAATTTCAAAAACCTCCCAAAACTTCATTTTAGGGTGACTAAGAAGGATACAGGCTTCCCTTTTCATTTTCATGTTCTATACTTGTTTAAATCTTGGTCAAACCTATGATTTGACCAAGATTCAAATGGGCACAAAAAAATAAAAAAAAGCACATAGTGTTCTTATGTCATATCGTAAGCATTCAAGTTGATAAACAAGGTCTAGATATATCCAAATTAACCAGACAAATCATGTATCTACCCCCTATCGACCCTAAACTTCGTCTTATGAAGTCAAGCATGAAGAGAAGTGGTTTTGGGTTTCAAACATGGAAATTTCAAAAACCTCCCAAAATTCAGCTTCATTTTAGAGCGACTAAGAAGGATCGATGCTTACCTTTTCATTTCCATGTTTTAAACTTATTTAAATCTTGGTCAAACCTAGCTAGGATTTGACCAAGATTCAAATGGGCATAAAAATTCAGACAAAAAATCTAAAGAATGAAAAACCAAAGCACATAGCCTTCTTAATTATGTCATATAGTAAACACTCAAGTTGATAAACAAGGTCTAGACATATTCAAACCAGAAAAATCATGTGTATATCTACCCCTAACCCTAAACTCTGTCTTGTGAAGTCAATCTCTAGGATTTGACCAAGATTCAAATGGGCATAAAATAAAAAAACAGAAAAATGAAAAACCAAAGCGCACATAGTCTTCTTATATGTCATATAGTAAGCATTAAAGTTGATAAACAAGGTCTGGACATATTCAAACTAGCTAGACAAATCATGTATCTACCCCCTAACCCCTAAACTCTGTCTTATGACGAAGTCAAGCATGAAGATAAGTGGTTTTGGGTTTCAAACATGGAAATTTCAAAAACCTCCCAAAAACTTCATTTTAGGGTGACTAAGAAGGATACAGGCTTCCATTTTCATTTTCATGATCTATACTTGTTTAAATCTTGGTCAAACCTAGGATTTGACCAAGATTCAAATGTGCATCAAAATTCCAAAAAAATCAGAAAAATGAAAAACCAAAGCACATAGTTTTCTTATGTCACATACATATATATAGTAAGCATTCAAAAGTTGATAAACAAGGTCTAGCTAGACATATTCAAATAAGACAAATCATGTATCTACCCCTCTAAAACCATAAATAACTCTGTCTTATGAAGTCAAGCATGAAGAGAAGTGGTTTTTGGTTTCAAACATGGAAATTTCAAAAACCTCCCAAAATTAAAGCTTCGTTTTAGAGTGACTAGTTAAGAAGGATCCAGGCTTACCTTTTCATTTTCATGTTTTAAACTTGTTTAAATCTTGGTCAAACCTAGGATTTGACCAATATTCAAATGGGCATAAAATAAAAAAATAGATAAAATAAAAAACCAAAGCACATATTCTTCTTATGTCATATAGTAAGCATTCAAAAGTTCATAAACAAGGTCTAGACATATTCAAACCAGACAAATCATGTACCCCTAACCCTAAACTTTGTCTTAATTATATATGAAGTCAAGCATGAAGCAGAGAAGTGTGGTTTTGGGTTTCAAACATGGAAATTTCAAAAACCTCCCAAAAAGCTTCATTTTAATTAGACCGGCTGGTTAATTAAGAAGGATCCATGATTAATTACCTTTTCATTGTCATGTTTTAAACTTGTTTAAATCTTGGTCGAACCTAGGATTTGACCAAGATTCAAATGGGCATAACAATTCAGAAAAAAATCGAAAGAATGAAAAACAAAAGCACATAGCCTTCTTATGTCATATAGTAAGCATTCAAATTGATAAACATGGTCTAGACATATTCAAACCAGAAAAATCATGTATCTACCCCTAACCCTAAACTCTGTCTTATGAAGTCAAGCATGAACAGAAGTACGGTGGTTTTGGGTTTCAAACATGGTAAATTCAAGAACCTCCCAAAAGCTTCATTTTAGAGTTACTAAGAGAAAGATCCAGACTTAATTACCTTATCATTTTCACATGTTAAACTTGTTTAAATCTTGCTCAACAAACCTAGGATTTTACCAAGATTCTCAAATGGGCATAAAAATCAAAAAATGAAATACCAATGCACATAGTCCTCTTAAGTCATAAAGTAAGCATTCAAGTTGATAAACAAGGTCTAGACATATTCAAACAAGACAAATCATGTATCTACCCCCTATCGACCCTAAACTTCGTCTTATGAAGTCAAGCATGAAGAGAAGTGGTTTTGGGTTTCAAACATGGAAATTTCAAAAACCTCCCAAAATTCAGCTTCATTTTAGAGCGACTAAGAAGGATCGATGCTTACCTTTTCATTTCCATGTTTTAAACTTATTTAAATCTTGGTCAAACCTAGCTAGGATTTGACCAAGATTCAAATGGGCATAAAAATTCAGACAAAAAATCTAAAGAATGAAAAACCAAAGCACATATATAGCCTTCTTAATTATGTCATATAGTAAACACTCAAGTTGATAAACAAGCTAGGTCTAGACATATTCAAACCAGAAAAATCATGTGTATATCTACCCCTAACCCTAAACTCTGTCTTATGAAGTCAATCATGAAGAGAATTGGTTTTGGGTTTCAAACATGGAAATTTCAAGTACGTCCCAAAAGCTTCATATATTTTAGAGTGACTAATTAAGAAGGATCTTGGCTTACGTTTTCATTTTCATGCTTGAAACTTGTTTAAATCTTGGTTGAACCTAGGATTTGACCAGAATCAAATGTGCATAAAATTCTTAAAAAAATAGAAAAATGAAAAACAAAAGCACATGGTCTTCTTATGTCATATAGTAAGCATTCAAGTTGATAAACAAGGTTTAGACATATTCAAACCAGACAAATCATGTATCTACCCCCTAACCCTAAACTCGGTCTTATGAAGTCTAGCATGAGGAGAAGTCGTTTTGGGTTTCAAACGTTTAAGCCAAAAGCCCCATTTCAAATATTTCAAACTTATTCAAATTTGGTTCAAATTTGAAAGACACACAAGTTATAGCACACATAGTGCATACATTCTCACACATACTGCACTAGATGCTAACCCGGCCTATAGTTTGAGGTTTTTGAAATTTCCATGTTTGAAACCCAAAACCACTTCTCTTCATGCTTGGCTTCGTAAGACATAGTTTAGGGTTTAGGGGTAGATACATGATTTGTATGGTTTGAAATGTCTAGACCTTGTTTATCAACTTTAATGCTTACTACATGACATAAGAAGACTATGTGCTTTGGTTTTTCATTTTTCTGTTTTTTTTTGAATTTTCTGCCAATTTTGTTTGACCAAGATTTAGACAAGTTTTACACGTGAAAACGAATAAGTAAGCCTGGATCCTTCTTAGTCACTCCAAAATGTACCAATTGATAGGTGCGTTAACTTTGCTTCATGGAAAAAATAATGTCATGTAAATGAGTTAACTTGGATTTCCTACCCTTGAATCCATAGGAAACTTTGTTCTAATGCACTATAATAATCAACCGAGTTTTTACACCAACAGGTCTGTCACTTACGTGTGGTGCCCATGCGTGAGGTCCCACACTTCAGTGAGCACAAGTCACGTGCAATAGGTACGCAAACTCCCAGACATTTTCTTTGTCAAGAGAAGACGCATCAGGATGCGTATTGGAAGTCTGTGGGTCCTTCTGGATCCTTCGGTCGTCCCTCTCACAAAAAAAACAAATCTCTCTCATTCTCGGCCTCGCTCGACTCGCTCGCTCGCACCTCCTGCTCACTGACAAACCCTGCACAAAAGTCAACATCATCACCCGAAAAAGGGGAGACACCATAATTCTCTCCCTTCTTCTCTCCTTCCGAGTGATCCCTCTTCCTCCGAGTTTCACTCGACGGGCAAACACACATGTGCTGCATAGTAATAATAAAAAAGTAGAAAAATCGACCTACGAATCTATGATTAAATAGGTTAAACTAGGGTTTTGCCCACTACTACAGATCAAGTTCAAAAATATCCAACTACTAGTTCGATTTTGGGCTACTAATATAAAATTAAAATAAGTTGAACTAGTATTCCTCTAAAAAATCATTTTGGTATGCATTGTTTGATACTTTTCATAGCTATAGTGCATCACAAATTTATGATTTCATGCTTTGCTTTGCCAATTTCGATTTTTTCTAACCACCTTCTCTTTGATTTCAAATTTAGGTCAAACTATCGATGCCTACTATGTGTTCTACTTGAATTGGATGCAGCGTGCGCACATGTTTTGCCATTGTTCTGGGCTTCCACACATCTTTGGGGCATCCAAGTATTTAAGTTACCTTGTTTTTTTGAATTGTAATTCATACCCTTCCTCCCAATTTTTATGCCCATTTGAATCTTGGTCAAATCCTAAGTTTGACCAAGATTTGAACAAGTTTAAAACATGAAAATGAAAAGGTAAGCCTGAATCCTTCTTAGTCACTCAAAAATGAGAAGCTTTTGGGAGTTTTTTGAAATTTCCATGTTTCAAACCCAAAACCACTTCTCTTCATGCTTGACTTCATAAGACAGAGTTTAGGGTTAGGGGTAGATACATGATTTGTCTAGTTTGTTGTTTAGACCTTGTTTATCAACTTGAATATAATGCTTACTATATGACATAATAATACTATGTGCTTTGGTTTTCATTTTTTTTTGATTTTTTCTGAATTTTTATGCCCATTTGATCTTGGTCAAATCCTAGGCTTAACCAATATTTAAACAAGTTTAAAACATGAAAATGAAAAGGTAAGCCTGTATCCTTCTTAGTCACTCCAAAATGAAGCTTTTGGGAAGGTTTTTGAAATTTCCATGTTTGAAATCCAAAACGACTTCTCTTCGTGCTTGACTTCATAAGACAAAGTTTAGGGCTAGGGGTAGAAACATGATTTTTCTGGTTTGAATATGTCTAGACCTTGTTTACCAACTTGAGTGCTTACTATATGACATAAGAAGGCTATATGCTTTGGTTTTTCATTTTTTTGAAATTTTATGCCCATTTGAATCTTGATCAAATCCTAGGTACGGTTTGACCAAGATTTGAACAATTTTAAAACATGAAAATAAAAGGTAAGCCCAACCTGGATCCTTTAGTCACTCTAAAATGAAGCTTTTGGGGGGTTCTTGAAATTTCCAAGTTTGAAACCCAAAACCACTTTTCTTCATGCTTGACTACATAAGACAGAGTTTAGGGTTAGGGGTAGATACATGATTTTTCTTGTTTGAATATATCTAGACCTTGTTTATATCAACTTTAATGCTAACTATATGACATAAGAAAACTATGTGCTTTGGTTTTTAATTTTTCTGATTTTTTTATTTTGATGCACATTTGAATCTTTGTCAAATCCTAGGTTTGACCAAGATTTAAACAAGTATAAAACATGAAAATGAAAAGGGGAAGCCTGTATCCTTTCTTAGTCACTCTAAAATGAAGTTTTTGGGATGTTCTTGAAATTTTCATGTTTGAAACCCAAAACCACTTCTCTTCATGCTTGACTTCATAAGATAGAGTTTAGGGGCTAGGGGATAGATACATGATTTGCCTAGGTTTGAATATGCATGTCCAAACCTTGTTTATCAACTTGAATGCTTACTATATGACATAAGAAGACTATATGCTTTTGTTTTTCATTTTTCTGATTTTTTTAAAATTTTATGCCCATTTGAATCTTTTGGTCAAATCCTTGGTTTAATTTGACACGGATTTAAACAAGTTTAAAATATGAAAATGAAAAGGTGGTAAGCAGGCATGGATCCTTCTTATATATATTAGTCACTCTAAAATGAAGCTTTTGGGAGGTTTTTGAAATTTCCATGTTTGAAACCCAAAACCACTTCTCTTCATGTTGTTGACTTCATAAGATAGAGTTTAGGGGTTAGGGGTATAGATACATGATTTGTCTTGTTTGAATATGTGTCTAGACCTTGTTTATCAACTTTAATGCTTACTATATGACATAAGAACACTATGTGCTTTAATTTGGTTTTTATTTTTTTAAATTTTGATGCACATTTTGAATCTTGGTCAAATCCTAGGTTTGACCGAGATTTGAACAAGTTTAAAACAAGAAAATAAAAGGTAAGCCCGCCAGACTGGATCCTTCTTAGTCACTCTATAATGAAGCTTTTAGGGGGGTTGTTGAAAATGTAAGCATGTATCCTTCTTAGTACGTCACACCACAATGCTTTTGGGAGGGTTTTTGAAATGTCCATGTTTGAAACCCAAAACGACTTCTCTTCGTGCTTGACTTCATAATTAAGACAAAGTTTAGGGTTAGGGGTAGATACATGATTTTTCTGGTTTGAATATGTCTAGACTTTGTTTATCAACTAGCTTGAGTTTTGGGTTTCAAACATGGAAATTTCAAGAACCTCCCAAAAGCTTCATTTTAGAGTGACTAAGAAGGATCCAGGCTTACCTTTTCATTTTCATGTTTTAAACTTGTTTAAATCCTGGTCAAACCTAGGATTTGACAAAGATTCAAATATATGGGCATAAAATTCAAAAAAAATAGAAAAATGAAAAACCAAAGCACATAGTCTTCTTATGTCATATAGTAAGCATTAAAGTTGATAAACAAGGTCTAGACATACAAACTAGACAAATCATGTATCTACCCCTAACCCCTAAACTCTCTTATGAAGTCAAGCATGAAGAGAAGTCGTTTTGGGTTTCAAACATGGAAATTTCAAGAACATCCCAAAAGCTTCATTTTAGAGTGACTAAGAAGGATCCATGATTACCTTTTCATTTTCATGTTTTAAACTTGTTTAATCTTGGTCAAACCTAGGATTTGACCAAGATTCAAATGGGCACAAAATTTAAAAAATCAGAAAAATGAAAAACCAAAGTACATAGTCTTCTTATGTCATGTAGTAAGCATTCAAGTTGATAAAATGGTTCATGCAGGCGTCTTAGCTCCTAAAAAAAATTATACACCAATTGATTTGACGAATTGATGATTTACTCTAGTCTGCTTCTAGACCATGCAGCTAGCGAGTATTCATATGTACTGCATGGAGCCCCCAACTTTTGACTTCCCGTGTCGGAAAAGGCCTGTCTAATAATGTGGGGCAGTGAGGTATCCCGAAGTATCTAGAGGGTTCCAGTGTTTCAGGCTTTCAGCATCGCCAGTCCAAGGGAAGGATGGGTGACGAATCCGTGCATTCACAGCCGTTTAGATCTGAAGAGTCCTTGTATGATGAGCGGTAGATAGCACCTCTAAGCTGCAAATCAACAGCTTCAATTACTTCAAATGAGCATTGGCCGGAAGGCTGACAGAGTGAAAAAATTCAATTTCAAAAACTCATGTATAGAATAGAAAAAAATAAAAAACATGTAGATAGAATAGAGGTATAGATAGATTAGCCCAAAAAAGAAGAGGACGGGGAAATTTCGAACGCTCGCCTTTAACTCAGCACAGCAGACACCTCCCTCGCGCACCTAAACTTTCGAACGCGCGCCCAATATTTCGAACGCTCGCCTTTAACTCAGCACCCAGCCCACCTTGTTCTTCTCTAGACACCTCCTTCGGCGCCCTGTTCTTCTCTAGACACACCCTCGGTGAACCAGGCCGCGCACCAAAACTTCCCCACGCTGTCTATCAGCCGCGTCAGCCGGCGACTGCTGGTGGCGCCGTTCTTCTCCAGCCGCACCGGCAGGCGCGGTCAGCTGGTAGATCCTCACGGTATGCATGCTATCTTCAGGCCTGGGCAAGTACGATTCATTATAGCTCAATCGAAGTCAGTCGCCGTCGCCCAGCCCTTATAAGTTCGTTAGTTCGTTCGAATCGATCGGTTGATATTGTTTTCCTCTCGATGTGTTTGTTTGACATTGTTTTCCGCTTTACCTATTTGCTCGAATTCGTTCGTACTGTACACTGTACTGCTCACCATTGCCCAATGTCTGTAGTCGTCGCTTGGTGCCAGTCCTCTATGGACCTGTTTGTAATCTTATTACTTCTGGGTTCTTTGCACTGCTAATACATCGGTGGATTTACGGCCAAAAAGAAGAAAGAATTTGTTGGTATTATATTGCTTTCGATTGATCTGTTCGCCCCCAAGCTTTTACAGAAGCCGCAAGAGATTCAAGGATGAAATGGCTCTCCTTGTTTGCGGTGGCGGATCTACAGGGTATGCCGTATATGCCACGGCATACCCTGCGTCCAAGCCGTGCAAGATCTTTGATAGTTTAATGAGCTGAGCAATTAATCAAGATGAGTGATGTATATGTATACATGCGGTGCTAATACATGTGGCGTGCAGCCATGCGAACACTGAGCTAGTGCATGTAACCGATTGATTAGACATCCGATTGATTTGGCCAAAATCCGGTGATAACACATGCCCCCCTGGTTTTGGTAATGATAATATCAAAACCATCTGTTTTTCCTTCGAGGGGTCATGTCGTGGCAGAGCAGAACCGTCGCAGTATTCTTCATCATGACGCCTTGCCTTCTCAACTTCTCTGCACGATTTGACAGTTTTGAATATTTTATGATTTGCCACACTTTTCTTAAAAGTGTCTATTATTTGCCACATGACCACCACATGTCTCTTTTTATTTAACCGCATCGAACAGTTCACTTCTTCATCCTCCTGCTTCAAACCAGCCATCGGCCCAAAAACCCTCCTCCTCTGTAACCATGTCTTCCTCTTCCTCCTCCCAATCCTTTTCCTCGAGTGAGCTGGAGCCAGAGGTCAGCCAGATGGAAGCGTACAATAGGCGCGCTCCCAAGCATTGGGACGAGCAAGAGTTCGACTTCGACTTCGTACCAGAGGGTCGACCCGAGGACCTCGTCTGGTCGGATGGCGACATGCCCCTGACTGACGGGGAAGATGACCTCCGATTCCTGATTGACGGAGAACTGGAGGCGGAGAGCGACGACGACGACCCTCTCTTCCGGGGTAAATTCACTTCCTCCACCAAAGAAGAAGAAGAAGAAGAAGAGGACGACGAAGACGAAGACATCTCCTCCGACACGAAGAAGGAACCAGAGGACGACACCTCCTCCGATGAACCGCCACCAAAGCGCATCCGTGGCTGGGCCTGGTCCGATGAGGAGGATGATGATGAAGAGGAAGAGGCCTCCGCTGAAGGTCACAGTAGCAGCGACGAGGAATTCGTCGACAGTAGCAATGACGGCAGCTACCCCAGCGACGACGAAGACGGCAACAGCCCTTAGAGTAGGGATTTACTAGCATAAGACTAGCCGTAGCAATCTGTTCCCCTTTTGTTGAGCAATCAGCTTCTCCTTGTAAGAAATCCCCTTTTAAATCAATGAAGATGGATAGATTCTTCCTTTTGAGGGCAATCAGCTCTTCTATGTAAGAAATCTGATCATCGATGAAGAATTTCCTCTAATTTGACTTTGTCGATTTTCTTCAAATTGATTTAGCCGATTTTCCCTCAATACTCCACTATAATAAATATAGCATATCTATGATAGTACTCTATGATACCACCCACTATGCACCCATGTTCCAAACACCACTCCCGCTGACTGTACCTTATTGTATCGAGCGATAAGCTTGATGAGCAACCCAAACAAACAAACAAAAAGACTGTACCTTATTGTACTTGCTCTTACCCGTATCTTCTCTTTCTCTTTCATCGCGAGTGCAGCTAATTCAGTTAGTCTTCCAATGAATATTAATATTTTGTCTCAATGATGTCATGTTTCGACTAACAATTAGCACTTTTGAATTCTTAGATTGCCTTTTCACACGATGCACTTCTTTTAATTTATTTTACCACATTTCAATGTGAACCTTGACCAAATAAATAGGACAACAATATCACGATCATATAATACATAAGCAGCATTGTTAGAATCGTGTTGGAAAATACTTTCTAATGATACCAGTTTTATATCAATTTTTTTATATACTTCATCCTGAAAAATATGTTTCAACTTCATCAAAACTTGCATGTATCTGCAAACTAAACTCATCTAAATACATGTATATCTACATAAAATTGAAACATCATTTTTAAATAGAGAGATATAGATTAATATTTTTTCGAAGATAAAATACGAAAAACAAGGGTGCATTGTTTATTGAAATGGAGTGAGTAGTATATATAAAATCATTTTAGTTGCCAATGATCATGTTGAGGGCCTCTATTTCTTGTTTTGCTCAGGCCCTCCGTATTCTCAGGTACGGCCCTGGTGGTCTATGAACCTGTATGTAATCTTATTACTTTTGGCTTCTTTGCACTGCTAATAGATCGGCGGAATTACGGCAAAAAAGAAGAAAGAATGTGTTGGTATTGTATTGCTTTCGATAGATCTGTTCGCCCCTCCCCCCCAAGCATTTATAGATGGCACAAGAGATTCAAGGATGAAATTGCTCTCCTTGTTCATAAGGCAAAGAGGAAATCATATCATGGGTAGAACATTATATATATATTTTGCTGCTTGGGATCTATGATCCTTTTAGTTGCTGCTCTCCAGCAACTTTTGTACATATTTCCCTCTTTTTATTAATAAAAAAATAATAAGTGGGGAAACCCAGTGGTCAGCCTAAAAAAATCTGTTCGCTAGGTAGCCGTAGTTTTGCACTCAGTTTGTTTGCTGAAATCGGCTCAAATAATGTAGCATTTATAGTTTTATATTCGACCTGTTTGCTCAGGTATGCTTGCTTACATTCGTAGGTGACCTGTTTGTTGAAATAGCTTATCGCTTCTCTGACCATCTATCTCCTCAACAGATGGACAGAACTTGGATATTATTTGACTCATTAACCACACCAACATATTTGAGTGGTATTGAAGACTTCATGAAGCACGTTAGTGATTTTACTGACGGCGACAAGACAAAGGAAGTGATTTGTCCATGCCGCGTATGTTTGAATATTGGGTCCAAGCCTCAACATGTAGTCTCAGATCATTTATTCGTTTATGGGATGGACCAGACATATATCAGGTGGATTAACCATGGTGAACACTATGATCAGCCTGACATTATTGATCCTCTTTATTCTGATGGTTATCAGCCTGAAGATCTCGTCCAGGATGAGGCTACTGCTAATTTGTTACGGGATCTGTATCCATATGCAAGCCAACAGCCCCATGGTTATCACAAAAAGCCTCTTTTCCATGACCTGATAGAAGATGCTAAGCGCTTAGTGGCCCCTGGTTCTGTTGTGTCAAGATTCGAATTAATTGTGAAATTACTTCATGACAAGTCATACCAGGGGATTACCAATAAAGCGTTCAATGCAGTTGCGAAGACATACAGCGATGCACTCCCTGGGGCTGGACTGCCAAAATCCTTTTATGAGGTGAAGCAGTACATCAAGGTACTGGGACTTGGATATGAGAAGATTGATTTTTGCAAAAATAACTGTGCACTGTTTTGGATGGAGTATAATGACCTCGATGAATGTCCAGTATGTAAGGAATCAAGATGGAAACATGATGGAGCTGGTGGTAAGAAAAAGATTCCTTGGAAGGTTCTGAGATACTTTCCACTTGTACAAAGATTGCAGAGGTTGTTTGCTTCAGAACAAACATCTCGGGAAACAAGATGGCACAAAGAGATTCTCACGCCCGACCCTGATTTACTGAGGCATCCTGCTGATGGCGATGAATGGAAGCAATTCGACCTGGATCATCCAGATTTTGCTGCAGATCCAAGGAACCTGAGACTTGGCCTTGCTACAGATGGATTCAACCCATTTGGCAACATGAGCAACTCGTATAGCATGTGGCCAGTACTAGTTACACCTTACAACCAGGCTCCCTGGACATGCACCGATCAGTCGAACTGTATGATGGCCTTACTCATCCCAGGTCCCAAATCTCCTGGGAAGGATTTTGATGTGTTCATGCAGCCTCTTATTAGAGACTTGCAAACATTATGGGAGGGTGTCCCTACACGGGATGTGTGTCAACCTAAAGAACAAAATTTTCTATTACGTGCTGCTGTACTGTATTGCACCCATGATTATCCAGCTTTGGGCACTATGTCAGGCAGAGTAACATCAGGTTATAATGCATGTGTTCACTGTGATACTGATCAGCTGGCAGTGAGGATAATAAACAAGATATGCTATATGGGCCATCGCCGTTTCCTTCCATTAGATCACAGTTTCCGAAAAAATAGAAAAAAATTGCAATTTATTGGTGATCAGGCCTGTAAAAAGACTAAACCGCAGCACTTTAAGAGTCACGAGTTGGAGGCGCACCTAGAAGCGGTCAGAAATGTTAAACCAGGAAAACCACCAGCCGCCACAGCAGGTACAGCAGAGAAGAATACAGAAGATGCAGCAGCAGTAGTAGCAGATAGAAAAAGGAAGAAGAGACGAGATGAACTGAGTCTAGCAGCTACCAAAAGGAAGATGGGAGGTGAAATAGCAGCACGTACCAAGAGGAAGGAAATGGAAAATGATAGACCGAGAATATTTTATAAGCGCAGGACCACTCTTTGGGACTTGCCGTATTGGGCTGGTAAGAAGCTTCGGCATAATATTGATATCATGCACATGGAGAAGAATATATGTGACAGCATTGTCGGCACATTACTCAACATTCCATCCAAGACAAAAGATAGCTCAAATGCTAGGATTGATTGTGCAACATTGAATGTTAACAGGCACTTGCAACTGGATCGTAATGACAAAGTGAACAAAGGCAAGGAAAAACATTATAAATTTCGAGGCGCGGAATTCACATTGCCGATGCCTAAAAGGAGATTATTTTGTGAGTACCTCCGAGGTGTGATGTTCCCGTTCGGATTTGCTTCCAACATTGCAAATTGTCTCAATGCTGAAGGAAACAAGCTCCAAGGGTTGAAAACTCACGATTGTCACATCCTGCTGCAAAGGCTTTTAGCTATTGGCATTAAAGATTTAGTGAAGCCAAATATGTACAACGTGATTGCAGAGTTGGGAAGGTTCTTTAGGGAAATATGTAGTAAAACTCTAAGCAGAGCTGTTGTAGAACGTCTTAAGGTGGACATAGCAGTAATCCTGTGCAAGCTGGAGCTGATATATCCTCCAGCCTTCTTTGATGTGATGGTGCATTTGGCTGTTCATCTACCTGATGAGGCACTTTTAAGAGGTCCGGTACAGTATGGATGGATGTACCCTATAGAACGTCGACTGTGCACTTTCAAGAATACAGTTAGGAACAAAGCTAGACCGGAGGCTTGCATTGCAGTGGCGTATATTGCTGCTGAAGCATATACATTTGCCTCAAGATATATTCCTGATATTGAGACCAGATTCAATCGGGGTCGCAGAATTTTGGAAGTTGGAGGATCTGTTTTTAAACATGGTGTTGAGCTAATAGGAAAGAGGACCGAAAAAACATTAGAGCAGTCTGAATTTGAACAGCTGTCTTGGTATGTGCTGAATAATGCTACAGAGGCTGATGAATATGTTAAGTGAGTACTATGCACACGAACTACTCAGTTCCTCGCATATACTATGAACTTGTATCAAAATGAAATATATTCAGCTGACTTGGCTATGTTTTGCAGGTTGTACATGGAAACGAATGGAAAGCTATCGGCACGTGGGAGTGGGTTTCAGGACTGGTTTGAGAAATATGTAAGATGTTCAATTGCACTCTGACTTGTCTATGTGTTTTCACATGAGATGACCTCTTGTCTATTTTGTAATCGTAGATCTCGAAACTCCATGCGGAGAATCCAGGCGCTGTTAGTGCTGATCTCCTTGTCCTATCACGTGGTCCAGATAAGAGGGTGTTGGTAGCTGCAGCTTGCAATGCCAATGGTGTCCATTACAGCTCCTATGAGCGTGAACAACATTTGAAGACACGAAATAGTGGCATCACAACCAGTGGAGATCACTTGACAACCAGAAAAAAGAGATCAGAGTCATTTGACCATTATGGTCACATAGAAGAGGTTATTCAGTTGTTCTATAGTGATAAGGTTACTGTCCGATCTGTGGTTCTATTTAAGTGTTATTGGTACAACCAAGATCCAAACAAGGGCAAAGGTGCCAGAAATGATGGGTATTTCATATCAGTCGATACTACTGCTCAGTGGTACAAGGATGATCCTTATATTTTGGTACCTCAAGCGGCCAAGGTACTTTTCTTGGAAGACAGATCTAGAAAAGGATGGCAGTATGTGCAAAAGTTTGTGGCAAGGAACATATATGATTTGGATGAGAATGCGGATCCAATAATTGGTGCCCAGCAAGATGATTTCGCTGGTTGTATGCAAACTAAAGTTGCTGACATTGATGAAACCTCGTTGGATACAGGTATCCCTGCACATGATGGAGAAGTAGATTTCACTGTTGAGGTTAGCATAGTCGACAAAGAGATGGATAAACTGAAGCTACCTGGTGAATCTCAGGAGGAGAATGGACAGGACGAGCAGGATGAGACCATGCACGAATATCAGAATGAAGACGGAGGTGATGATGATGATGATGATGATGATGATGATGATGATGATTAGACTCTTGTCTCTGTATCATGCTGTGAGATGAAGAACCATGATTTGTTTTGATTTTTCTATTTGGAAAATGTATGAGTCCTGAAGACAATTATCTGTTGGATTGTAATCCCATGATGACTAATTATTTATGTTTGTTGTCCTACTAAAAGTTGGTCAAACTTAATTGTGTGGAAGTAATCACATGCTGTTTGATTCATAGGGTCATATCCCATAGGAAAATAGAATGATAATAGATCAAACTAATGCAGAATATCTTATAACCACAATCAAATAGAATTTCTCTTGACATAGGATTCAAGTTGGCATGGCATCCCTATCATACAGGGTTTTTATTCATACTATGCTACAAATCGAAAATAAGATGGGTCAGCACTTTATCGCGGCAGATAGGGCAGCTGGCGTTCGTTACAAACCAGGAGAAGATGCACTTCCTATGGAACGGGTGTTTGCATCCCCGGAGACGCACCGTTGTGCGCTGCGACAGCCCCAGCATGCATATGCTGCAGTGGCCGTCCTCCGGCGCAACTAGGACCCAACTGTCCTGCAGCGCCGGCAAGTTGACGATGAGCCGGTGGTCCACCCTAAGGGTGAGGTCGAAGTGGAGGCCACCGAGCCGACGACACGCCTGCTGCCACATCAGGTGCATAACATCGTAAGGCATGATGATGTCCCACTCCTCCTCCGTGAGGTTCAGGTTCTTGAGCAGCCATACACGGGCAAGAATCTCGCGCATAGTTCGCACGACATTGCCCCCACTACGCAGCTTCCTCGGAGGCAAGCCAAGATCCAGCACCACCTCTTCGCAGGGTGTAGTGGTGATATCGTCCTCATCCAGTGGGGCAGGGAGGGGGCCGGCCATCCTCCTGAGCTCGTACGTCCTCGAGAAGAAGATGTGCACTGTCATAGTGTACGGGGACGCCTCGCCCTCGCCCACGGCCGGCGGCTCGCCGACGGAGAAGTCGGTCGTGCTTGCCGACACACGGCAGGCACGGAAGACATGTGGGCCAGACTCGATGATGCGCTCGCGTGAGGAGCGCTCTAGTAGGGGCGTCGCCGCCATTGGGGATTCTTCGGAGGGCTGTAGACTGGCGGCTAGTCGACGGTGAGGTGGTTGGTGTGAGATCTCTGGGATGAGGCCAGGGGAAGTGGGCGAAGTGCTCGGGACTAGGGACTGCCCTCAACTTTCCGCAGTAGTTTATGATAATAATTGGTGGACGAGGGAGACTAGTCCAGAGACTACCCAAAGTTGATAAATCATGTTCGAGGGAAAATGCCCAAGATTTATTATCAAAATTCAAGCTAATTTCGCCGATTTTGTTCTGCCGTTCATTAGACATCATCCAACGGCCTTTGGTCTCTGGGATTCGCTGCTACAGTGTCATCGAGTACTATTTTCTACCCAATTCCAGAAACATCCATAAAGCTAGTAGATAGCTTTCCTGCTTGTTGGCCCCACCCCATTTTTTTAATCTTTTCTTCCTTATCCCCTTCGCTCATGCTAGCAGCTACTTGCAGCCATTGCTACACCAGCGAGGTGATCTCTATATGATAGGCACGGTTTTAGTAAGACAGCAAGTTGTAGATAGCTAACCATGAGACACATGCCTCTCTGGTTGAGACTGAGCTCGCTCTTGTGATTGGGCTCCAATGGTCGAGGTGAGTCACAGCTGCAATGACAGAGGTTTGTGCTGAATTAATTAGCACAGAGGCGTAACTAGCACTAGATGGAGAAGGCATAGTACACATATCGGACACGAAGTCGCGTCTGGCGAGCAGCTCGCATTCACTTGCATCAGTGCGGTACAACAAAGATGATGAAGAAGGATTGGAGCTTTGAAGGTAGTCAGAAAAGTTACAAAAAATAATACGTGCAAAACTTAACCTGTATAAACGCACATGCATGGATAATTTTACATTTCTGCATGAGAAAGACATGTCAATTTTCAGTACGACATGGTTTGATTTGTCAAATTTGATGCTCCTTAATGCATTTTAAGTGAAAATTACAGGTTTATTCATTATAATTGCCGATTTTTAACGTTACGTGCAGCTGACTAGCAAACTATAAGTGTGTGATTGCTTGCTTCCAAAATAAGGATATGTAATCATTTTGTATAAGGTAGTACCAATTAGTCGTTATATTGCAGAACTTAAAGAGTTTTGAGAGATTCAACTCGTTGCTACTCCATAAGAATGGTCATGTTGACAAATTTGATCCAGTGTTGAACAGAGCCAGAAACATTTCAAAAACTTGAGCATGGAAGAGGCTAGGGGTAAATGCCCCAAGGCCAGCCGAGCCTATCGTAGGTGCCGTCCCGAGGAGGAAGTACCTTAATTTGGGGCGCGCGCGGACGCTGCGGTACCCCGAGCTCGAGACGCCGCCGTACCGGTAGCTCGACCCGCGACGAGGCATGGCGGCGGCGGCGGAAGCGGAGCGGCGGCGGCGGAAGGTAAAGCTCCTGCTGACAAACATATTAGGCACAAATGGGCAACCTTCAGTAACCCATGTTCCATTTTTTTTGTCAGGATAACCCCATGTACCACCTTCCCAATAGAAAAAGTACTGTTCAACCTTCCCCTGTTGGGCCCAATATTTCACTTTTGGGTTGCCAAGGAACATCTACATGGTAATTGTTATCGGTCTACTTGCTCCGGCCGTCGAAGCCCAATAACTTCAAATGGGCCTTTCTGCTCATGCAATTTCGGCCCTTTTCTAATGAAACACAGATCCTATGATTGGCAAAAAAAAATACACGGAGATTCTACATAAAAGTTGTTTTTATTTATTTTGAATTATAGGGTTCCAATTTTTGAAACTGCTCATGCCCAATATGAAAATCCTTGATCGCTCCATACCCACATGGATAACGGTATTTTTAAAAATTCATAAAGTGGATTTGAAATTTAAAACATATCCTAATAATTCCTTGATTTAATCTATCAACTTGCAAGATCTTGGAGCCAAAGAGCTTGTATTAGTCTGCGAAAATAATACTGATAAACCTGTCGTTAACAAGAAATGAAGGTTTATCGTTCAGAGAGGATGCCATGTGGGACCCATGAGACAGTACCGTCCTCAACGTTTCAAAGAAAAAGGCAAGTAGCCCGAAAATAGGGGTAAAAAATAAATCCTACAAAGGAAACATTTATAGTTCATAGAGGCTGACATGTGGGACCGATCTGTGAAGGAGATATGCCCTAGAGGCAATAATAAAGTGATTATTATTTATATCTTTATGTTTATGATAAATGTTTATATATCATGCTATAATTGTATTAACCGAAACATTAGTACATGTGTGATATGTAGACAAACAAGAAGTCCCTAGTATGCCTCTTAAACTAGCTTGTTGATTAATGGATGATTAGTTTCATAATCATGAACATTGGATGTTATTAATAACAAGGTTATGTCATTGTATGAATGATGTAATGGACACACCCAATTAAGCGTAGCATAAGATCTCGTCATTAAGTTATTTGCTATAAGCTTTCGATACATAGTTACCTAGTCCTTATGACCATGAGATCATGTAAATCACTTATACCGGAAAGGTACTTTGATTACACCAAACACCACTGCGTAAATGGGTGGCTATAAAGGTGGGATTAAGTATCCGGAAAGTATGAGTTGAGGCATATGGATCAACAGTGGGATTTGTCCATCCCGATGACGGATAGATATACTCTGGGCCCTCTCGGTGGAATGTCGTCTAATGTCTTGCAAGCATATGAATAAGTTCATAAGAGACCACATACCACGGTACGAGTAAAGAGTACTTGTCAGGAGACGAGGTTGAACAAGGTATAGAGTGATACCGAAGATCAAACCTCGGACAAGTAAAATATCGCGAGACAAAGGGAATTGGTATTGTATGTGAATGGTTCATTCGATCACTAAAGTCATCGTTGAATATGTGGGAGCCATTATGGATCTCCAGATCCCGCTATTGGTTATTGGTCGGAGTGAGTACTCAACCATGTCCGCATAGTTCACGAACCGTAGGGTGACACACTTAAAGTTGGATGTTGAAATGGTAGTACTTGAATATGGAATGGAGTTCGAATATTTGTTCGGAGTCCCGGATGAGATCCCGGACATCACGAGGAGTTCCGGAATGGTCCGGAGAATAAGATTCATATATAGGAAGTCATATTCCAAGTTTGGAAATGATCCGGTGCATTTATGGCAGGTTCTAGAAGGTTCTAGAAAAGTCCGGAAGAATGGCACTTTGGAAAGTGGAGTCCCGAAGAGACTCCACTTGCATGACCAGCCAACCCTAAAGGGGAGGAGTCCAAGGTGGACTCCCCTAGGGTGGCCGGCCAACCCACCTCAAGGAAAGGTGGGAGTCCCACCTTGAGTGGGACTCCCTCCTTGAGTAGGTTTCCCACATATGGGAGGTTTTAGTGTTGGGGTCTTATTCGAAGACTTGGACTAGAACTCTTGGGGCTTCCACCTATATAATGAGGGGCATAGAGAGGGGGCTGGCCACTTCAAGCCTCAGCCTTGGCCGCACCCCTTAGAGGGCCGGCGCCCAACCCCCCTCTCTCCCCAAACCCTAGCGGTCTCTCTCCTCCACCACATCCCGCACGCTTTAGCGAAGCTCCGCCGGATTTCTCCACCACCACCGACACCACGCCGTCGTGCTGTCGGATTCAAGAGGAGCTACTACTTCCGCTGCCCGCTGGAACGGGGAGGTGGACGTCGTCTTCATCAACAACCGAACGTGTGACCGAGTACGGAGGTGCTGCCCGTTCGTGGCGCCGGAACCGATCGTGATCAAGATCTTCTACGCGCTTTTGCAAGCGGCAAGTGATCGTCTACCGCAGCAATAAGAGCCTACTCTTATAGGCTTTGGAATCTCTTCAAGGGTTAGTCTTGATCATCCCCTCGTTGCTACCGTCTTCTAGATTGCATCTTGGCTTGGATTGCGTGTTCGCGATAGGAAATTTTTTGTTTTCTATGCTACGTTCTCCTACAGTGGTATCAGAGCCGTGTCTATGCATAGATGGTTGCACGAGTAGAACACAATGTTTTTGTGGGCGTTGATGCTTATGTTATCTTTAGCTTGAGTACTTTGCATCTTTGTGGCATAGTGGGATGAAGCGGCTCGGGCTAACTTTACATGACCGCGTTCATGAGACTTGCTCCTCGTTCGACATGCAACTTGTATTGCATAAGAGGCTTTGCGGGTGTCTGTCTCTCCTACTATAGTGAAGATTCAATTTACTCTTCTATTGACAACACTAGTATCACCGTTGTGGTTCATGTTCGTAGGTAGATTAGATCTCACTCGAAAACCCTAAACCACGTAAAATATGCAAACCAAATTAGAGACGTCTAACTTGTTTTTGCAGGGTTTGGTGATGTGATATGGCCATGATGTGATGATGAATATGTATGAGATGATCATTATTGTATTGTGGCAACCGGCAGGAGCCTTATGGTTGTCTTTAATTTTCATGTTGAGTAGTATTTCAAAATAGTTGTAATAGTTGCTACATGAGGTGAACAACCATGAAGCCGGCGCCATGAACCTTGACGCTACGCCGACGATGATGGAGATCATGCCCGAAGATGATGGAGATCATGTCCGTGCTTTGGAGATGAAGATCAAAGGCGCAAAGACTAAAGGGCCATATCATATCACATATGAATTGCATGTGATGTTAATCCTTTATGCATCTTATTTTGCTTAGATCGCGACGGTAGCATTATAAGATGATCCCTCACATTAATATCAAGATAATAAAGTGTTCTTCCCTCGTATGCACCGTTGCATTGTTCGACGTTTTGAAGCATCTCGTGATGATCGGGTGTGATAAACTCGACATACAACGGGTGTAAGCCATGTTGCACACGCGGAATACTTGGGTTTGCTTGACGAGCCTAGCATGTACAGACATGGCCTCGGGACAACGGAAACCGAAAGGTTGAACACGAGTCATATGGATGATATGATCAACATGTTGATGTTCACCATTGAAGCTACATCATCTCACGTGATGATCGGTTTTGGTGTAGTGGATTTGGATCGTGTACCACTTAACAACTATGAGGGATGTTGTATTAAGTGGGAGTTCATTAGTAATTAGATTAAAACATGAACTAATTATCATAAACATAGTCTGAGTAGTATTTTGAATTAATTTTGTAGTATTGGCATCCGTTTACTACTATGCGCTAGTCTTGTTATTGAGATAGAAATACTGTTAAAATCTGATAAGAAACTTTACGGATTAGTACCGTATTGTTAAAGAATCAAGAATTGATTAAGTCCTATTGCAAACTTTTAGTGAAACTCACTTTGTTGATTCAGAGAGCTATGGTTTCAATTAGTACCTAAAGTTATCTTGTCTCCGTGAAACTTGAAGTTCAAATCTGTTTGAAAAGTAAGGAGCTGAAAATTTAGTTTTCAGAAATAATCAAGGTATGAGATATATGTGATATCTAAGACCTTATTGCAAGATGATAGAATATAATTTGGTGAGACTACATAAACTCATAAGTTTTATGGGAATGTATGAAGGTTGAAGACGCCAGGCGTCACAATCCTCCAACTATTGGAGCACTAACGATATTCGCATATCCATGAAGTTATCATCCTTAGTATGCACCGTTGCTAAGACTCGTCGTATCGAAGCATCACGTGATGATCGGGTGTTATAGATTCTACGTGTGCTTACAATGGGTGCAAGCCAGATTTGCACATGCGAATACTAAGGTTAAACTTTATGAGCCTAGCATGTACAGACATGGTCTCAAAAAGTCGTCATGATATGATGGATAAAATTATGAGTGAAATTGTTCATCATATTAAAAGGTTACTAATAGTGAAATCTGGAACACTTGTCATATGATGATCAACTTCAAAGTAAGAACCTCAAGGTTATTGGTATTTGACCAACAAACCTAGAAGTCAATGATGTTGAAGTGTTTTTCTGAATAATGAGGAAAGCTAAAAGAGAAACTGCAAAAGATATTTTGGCAAAAGAAAAGAAAAGACTAGAAAGTCTAGCTCAGGTGTATATAAATGATATACATGTTATGGTTGTATTCCTAGTTAAGTCACATAATGAAATTCTTGGGTATTAGTACCATATTGGTTGGTATGAAGTGTCATACAAAACAACGCAATACAAGAATACAATGGCCTAAGTGACTGACAAGGAATATGATAGGAATGCACGTCTGGAACAAAAATAAAGAGTTATTATGTTCATCGTTGGCATTCTATCTAGCCCTTAGAATTTATAATAAAGAACTTAATAATTGTTATTTTGCTCTGGTCAAATGAAAACAATGAGTTGTTCAAATTATGACATTACTCCATGTATGATGGATAAGTTATTATAAATCTTAATGGTGAAACACACATACATAACACTGACGCTAAAATGCCATAAGGCAAATGATTTGAATTCCACTCATTTGTGGAACCGCCATTTAGGTCATGTTAGAAAGGAACGCATGAAGGAACTCCATGCAAATGGATTTTTGGAGTCACTTGATTTTTGAATCATTTGACGCTTGCAAATCTTTTCTAAAGAGAATGATTAAAATACCGTTCATAGGCCAAAAGTTGAACGGGCAACTAACTTAGTGGAAAAATACATGATGATGTATGTGGTTCACTGGGCATAGTTGTGTGCGGGAGATTCTTCTACTTCATGAAAACTTTCAACAATGAATTGAGTATATATATGTGGATATATTCAATAAGGAAGAAGTTTGAAACATTTGAATGGATTCAAATAAATTTCAGCATGAAGTGGAAATCATCGTAATAGAAAAGTCAAATATCTATGATTGGATCATGGTAGAAATATTTGAATTACGAGTTTTAGCGAACATCTAAGAGAGTTATGAAATTGTTCTACAACTCACATTTCTTGGAGTATCATAATGATGATATAGTATCCGAGATATGTATCCAAACCTTGTTGGATTAATGATGAGATAAAATATTATGACGCCATTATATTTTTTGTGGATTATGCTTTAGTGACTACCGCTTTTACACTGAATAGAGCATCATCATGATCCGTTGAAATGACACCATACGAGTTATGGTATGGGTATAAACCCTAATAGTCTTTCTTTAAATTTTGGTCTAAGAGTTTACAACCAAAATCGGATGAATGTCTTTGTTGGTTATCCCAGAGATTTAATTGGGAATTCTTCCCACGAGACAAAGACAAAAGTGTTTGTCAATGTTTCTTATTTCCGAGAAATTGTTTCTAGTGAAGTTTTTGAGTGGGAGGACAATATAATTTGATAAGGTTTATGAACCTGAGCATAATGATCAGAGTAGCGCAGCATCGGAATTTGTTTCGGAAGCGGCCACGACGATCATGGCTCCCATGACTACAAAGTGTTTTAGCCATGGAGATCGAAATACATATTGAATCTTGTAGGTATGGTTTACTTTGTGATCAAATAAATGATTTGTGAACAAAGGATTGATTTTGAACAATGATAAACCAACTACAAACAAAGAAGTTATGATGGGCCCTGACTCCGTTAAAATGGCTATATGCCATGAAATCCAAGATAGATAAATACTTTTTGAAAGTAAATGGATCTATAAAATTGATGGACTTGGATGGAATATCCTTAAAGAAGCTCGACTTGTCGAAAAATTGTTTACGACAAAGTTCAAAGAGTTGACTACGATAAGATTAGATCTTCCGTAGCAATGCTTATAGTCTATGTGGATTATTCTAGTAATCACTACATATTTCTTTTATGAGATATGCTAGTAGGATGGCAAAATACACTACTTAACAGAAGTGTGTATTAAAGGTGTATACAAGATACAACCAAGAGTTTTGCTGGTCCGTGGAATACTAGATAGGTATACGAACTTCAATTGGATGAAGTAAGTATCACGGAGTTAGAATCTTCACCAGATGAAATAGTCAAAGAGTTTTTGATTTCATCAGAGACGATGAAGAGGCTTGCATTTGCAAGAAATTAAGTGGGAGCGCTAAGACACATTTATAATACTTTATGTAGGTGACATATAGTTGGTTATAAATGATGTAATTATATACTTGATTAAAAGGTTTCATTGAGAATTAACTTCAATGAAAGGATATGGACTAAAACAAATTTAGTGTCAAGATCTATGAAGATAGATTGAAACACATAAATAAGTTTAAGTCAAAGTACATATGATGGATATTGAAGTAGTTCAATATAGAAATATTAAGAAAATGTTCTTGTCATGTGAAGGTTTAACAAGACTTGAGTGTATCTGACACTCAATGAGTAAAAACACATGAGTGATTATAGATCACGAATAACATGTACACAATCAGATATCATGTGCTATAAAGTGTTATGAGCATATACCAGAATGATTCATATGATGATCATTGAACGACAGTAAGAATATCCTTGAGTACTTTAGAAGAACTAAGGATATATATATATATTTTTGTATGAAGAAATGACAAACAAATCGCTGTAAGGTGTTACACCGATATTGGTTTTGTCACATATAAAATATAATTTCAAATCTCAAATTAGACTAAGTGTTGTTTAAAAGGTAGCACAATGAGCTAGAAGTTGTCTATGCTAGATTTAGAAGAGTTCTAAATATTGTGATGGATTCTACAAAAGAAGGCAGAATATGTCATTGTTTTGACAATGACAAAGGATGTTAAGTCAGGAGGTTCTTTGAGAACTTGGTGTAGTTCCGACAAAGTCAGAACTTTGAAGCTATATTGTGTGTGACAATATTAGTGACATATTTCAGACCGCGGAATTAAGGTTCCACCAGAGGACTAAGCATATATGCCGACTCATTTGGAAATGAGTGATGCGTTGAGACGCAAATGAATTACAAAATACATACGTTTCTGAGCATGTCAGATCCGTTGACTAAAACCTCTCCCGTGAGCAAAACATGATAAAGCACCAGAAGGCCAAGGTGTTATATCTTTACATATGTAAACTAGATTATTGACTCTAGTGCAAGTGGGAGACTGAAGGAGATATGCCCTAGAGGCAATAATAAAGTGATTATTATTTATATCTTTATGTTTATGATAAATGTTTATATATCATGCTATAATTGTATTAACCGAAACATTAGTACATGTGTGATATGTAGACAAACAAGAAGTCCCTAGTATGCCTCTTAAACTAGCTTGTTGATTAATGGATGATTAGTTTCATAATCATGAACATTGGATGTTATTAATAACAAGGTTATGTCATTGTATGAATGATGTAATGGACACACCCAATTAAGCGTAGCATAAGATCTCGTCATTAAGTTATTTGCTATAAGCTTTCGATACATAGTTACCTAGTCCTTATGACCATGAGATCATGTAAATCACTTATACCGGAAAGGTACTTTGATTACACCAAACACCACTGCGTAAATGGGTGGCTATAAAGGTGGGATTAAGTATCCGGAAAGTATGAGTTGAGGCATATGGATCAACAGTGGGATTTGTCCATCCCGATGACGGATAGATATACTCTGGGCCCTCTCGGTGGAATGTCGTCTAATGTCTTGCAAGCATATGAATAAGTTCATAAGAGACCACATACCACGGTACGAGTAAAGAGTACTTGTCAGGAGACGAGGTTGAACAAGGTATAGAGTGATACCGAAGATCAAACCTCGGACAAGTAAAATATCGCGAGACAAAGGGAATTGGTATTGTATGTGAATGGTTCTTTCGATCACTAAAGTCATCGTTGAATATGTGGGAGCCATTATGGATCTCCAGATCCCGCTATTGGTTATTGGTCGGAGTGAGTACTCAACCATGTCCGCATAGTTCACGAACCGTAGGGTGACACACTTAAAGTTGGATGTTGAAATGGTAGTACTTGAATATGGAATGGAGTTCGAATATTTGTTCGGAGTCCCGGATGAGATCCCGGACATCACGAGGAGTTCCGGAATGGTCCGGAGAATAAGATTCATATATAGGAAGTCATATTCCAAGTTTGGAAATGATCCGGTGCATTTATGGCAGGTTCTAGAAGGTTCTAGAAAAGTCCGGAAGAATGGCACTTTGGAAAGTGGAGTCCCGAAGAGACTCCACTTGCATGACCAGCCAACCCTAAAGGGGAGGAGTCCAAGGTGGACTCCCCTAGGGTGGCCGGCCAACCCACCTCAAGGAAAGGTGGGAGTCCCACCTTGAGTGGGACTCCCTCCTTGAGTAGGTTTCCCACATATGGGAGGTTTTAGTGTTGGGGTCTTATTCGAAGACTTGGACTAGAACTCTTGGGGCTTCCACCTATATAATGAGGGGCATAGAGAGGGGGCTGGCCACTTCAAGCCTCAGCCTTGGCCGCACCCCTTAGAGGGCCGGCGCCCAACCCCCCTCTCTCCCCAAACCCTAGCGGTCTCTCTCCTCCACCACATCCCGCACGCTTTAGCGAAGCTCCGCCGGATTTCTCCACCACCACCGACACCACGCCGTCGTGCTGTCGGATTCAAGAGGAGCTACTACTTCCGCTGCCCGCTGGAACGGGGAGGTGGACGTCGTCTTCATCAACAACCGAACGTGTGACCGAGTACGGAGGTGCTGCCCGTTCGTGGCGCCGGAACCGATCGTGATCAAGATCTTCTACGCGCTTTTGCAAGCGGCAAGTGATCGTCTACCGCAGCAATAAGAGCCTACTCTTATAGGCTTTGGAATCTCTTCAAGGGTTAGTCTTGATCATCCCCTCGTTGCTACCGTCTTCTAGATTGCATCTTGGCTTGGATTGCGTGTTCGCGATAGGAAATTTTTTGTTTTCTATGCTTCGTTCTCCTACAATCTGCCAGCTGCATCCTCATCATTTCGAAGTCGGCAGGGATCAGAAGAAAAAGGCAAATAGCCAGAAATTAGGGGTCAAAAATAAATCCAAAAAGGAAACTTATATTCTTCATAGAGGATGACATGTGGGACCGACCTGCCAGCAGCGTCCTCATCGTTTCAAAGGCCGCAGGGGATCAAAAGAAAAAGGCAAATAGCCAGAAATTAGGGGTAAAAAAAATACAACAAAGGAAAGGTTTATTGTTCATAGAGGCTGACTTGTGGGACCCATGAGCCAGCGGCGACCTCAATTTCAAAGGCGGCATATGATCGAAAAGAAAAAGGCAAGTTAGCAAAAATCAGTGGGTAAAAAAAATCTAAGAAATGAAACTTTATTGTACAGTCCCATGAGCCAGCACCTTACTCAACGTTTCAGTGGCGGCATGAGATAGAAAGAAAAAGGAAAGTGACCAAATATCAGGAGCAAAAAATAATCCAAGAAAAGAAACTTTTATTGTACATAGATGATGACATATGGGTCCCACTTATACAAGCTCTTTCGCTCGAAGATCTTGCAAGTTGATTGTACATAGAGGATGACATGCGGGCCCCTTGTGTCAGCAGCTTACTCAACGTTTCCAAGGCGGCAGGGGATCAAAAGAAAAAAGGAAGTAGCCAGAAATTAGCGGTAAACAATAACTCCAAGGAAGGAAACTTTTATTGTTCATAGAGTATGACATGCGGGACCCATGCGCTAGCAGCTTCCTCAACGTTTCAAAGGGGGCATGAGATCGAAAGAAAAAGACAAGTGACCAAATATCAGGAGCCAAAAATAATCCAAGAAAAGAAACTTTATTGTACATAAAAGATGACATGCGGGTCCCATTTTGCAGCAGCGGTGTCAACGTTTCAAATGCGGCTTGAGATCAAAAGAAAAAGAGTAGCCAGAAATTAGGGGTAAAAAAACTCCCAGAAAAGAAAGTTGATTGTACATAGAGGATGGCATGCGGGTCCCATGACCCAGCACCTTACTCAACGTTTCAGAGGCGGCATGAGATCGAAAGAAAAAGGAAAGAGACCAAATACCAGGAGCAAAAAATAATCCAAGAAAAAGAAACTTTTATTGTACATAGAGGATGACATATGGGTCCCACTTATACAAGCTCTTCCGCCCCAAGATCTTGCAAGTTGATTGTACATAGAGGATGACATGCGGGCCCCTTGTGTCAGCAGCTTAATCAATGTTTCCAAGGCGGCAGGGGATCAAAAGAAAAAGGAAACAGCCAAAAATAAGAGGGTGAAAAAATCCAAGAAAAGAAACTTTTATAGTATCGAGGATGACATGTGGGTCCCATGAGCCAGCAGCTTCTCAACGTTTCAGAGGCTGCATGAGATCGAAAGAAAAAGGCAAGTGACCAAAAATAAGGGGGTAAAAAAATCCAAGAAAAGAGACTTGATTGTACATAGAGGATGACATGCGGGTCCCACCAGTCAGCAGCTTACTAACGTTTCCAAGGCGGCAGGGGATGAAAAGAAAAAGGAAATAGCCAAAGATCAGAGGGTGAAAAAAATCAAAGAAAAGAAACTTTTATAGTACATAGAGGATGACATGTGGGTCCCATGGGCCAGCAGGTTCCTCAACGTTTTCAAGGGCGGCATGAGATCGAAAGAAAAAGGCAAGTGACCAAAAATCAGAGGGTGAAAAATAATCCAAAAAAAGAAACTTTTATTGTACATAGAGGATGACATGCTGTCCCAACGTTTCAAATGCGGTTTGAGATCAAAAGAAAAAGAAAGTAGCCAGAAATTAGGGGGTAAAAAAACTCCAAGAAAAGAAAATTGATTGTACATAGAGGATGACATGCGGGTCCCACGAGTTTGCAGCTTACTCAACGTTTCCAAGGCGGCAGGGGATCAAAAGAAAAAGGAAATAGCCAAAAATCAGAGAGTGAAAAAAACCCAAGAAAATAAACTTTTGTAGTACATAGAGGATGACATGCGGGTCCCATGAGCCAGCAGGTTCCTCAACGTTTCAAACGTGGCATGGGATCGAAGGAAAAAGGCAAGTGACCAAATATCAGGAGCCAAAAATAATCCAAGAAAAGAAACTTTATTGTACATGAGGATGACATGCGGGTCCCATTTTGCAGCAGCGGTCCCAACGTTTCAAATGCGGCTTGAGATCAAAAGAAAAAGAAAGTAGCCAGAAATTAGGGGGTCAAAAAAAAAGAAAGGAAAGCTTTATCGTTCATACAGGCTGACATGTGGGACCTATGAGCCAGCAGCTTACAACGTTTCAAAGGCGGCAGGGGATCAAAAGAAAAAGGAAATAGCCAAAAATCAGAGGGTGAAAAAAATCCAAGAAATCAAACTTTTATTGTACATAGAGGATGACATGCGGGTCCCATGAGCCAGCAGATTCCTCAACGTTTCAAACGTGGCATGAGATCGAAAGAAAAAGGCAAGTGACCAAATATCAGGAGCCAAAAATAATCCAAGAAAAGAAACTTTATTGTACATAGAGGATGACATGCGGGTCCCATTTTGCAGCAGCGGTCAACCCAAGGCGGCACAGGACCAAAAGAAAAATGAAGTAGCCAGAAATCAGGGGGTGAAAAAATCCAAGAAAAGAAAGATTTCAATTGGGCTGCATCTGGACATCTGGGCCTTCGAACTATCCTTCTGGGCCTTTTGACACGTACAATTTCAGCCCACTCCAGAACATGATAGTTCGGATTTTTCTCAAAAAAAAAACAGGAAAGTCCTATGCTTCGCCAAAACAAAAAACAAGGAGATTCAAGATATATGTTGTAAAAATAAAGATTTAATTTATCCGTTTGCAATAGCTCAGAGCGAAATACACTGTTTATTGTCTGCAAAATAATCAAGATATCACATGTTTCTTGTACGGGGAGGCTGACATCGGGGACCCATGAGCCAGCAGCGTCGTCAACGTTTCAAAGGCGGCAGGGGATCGAAAATAAAAAAAACCAAAAATCAGTTGGTAAAAAAATCCAAGAAAAGAAAACATTTATCGTTCTGAGAGGATGACACGCGGGACCGATGAGGCAGCAGCATCCTCAACGTTTCCAAGGCGGCAGGGGATCAAAGAAAAAAAGGAAATAGCCAGAAATTAATTAGGGGTAAAAAATAAATCCACCAAAGGAAACTTGTATTGTTCATAGAGGATGACATATGGGACCGACCTGCCAACAGCGTCCTCATCGTTTCAAAGGGGCAGGGGATCAAAAGAAAAAGGCAAATAGCCAGAAATTAGGGGTCAAAAATAACTCCAATAAAGGAAACTTTTATTGTTCGTAGAGGATGACATGCGGGTCCCATGAGCCAGCAGGTTCCTCAACGTTTCAAACGTGGCATGAGATCGAAAGAAAAAGGCAAGTGACGAAATATCAGGAGCCAAAAATAATTCAAGGAAACTTGATTGTACATAGAGGATGACATGCGGGTCCCATGAGTAAGCAGCTTACTCAACGTTTCCAAGGCGGCAGGGCATCAAAAGAAAAAGGAAATAGACAAAAATCAGAGAGTGAAAAAAACCATAGAAAATAAACTTTTATAGCACATAGAGGATGACATGCGGGTCCCATGAGCCAGCAGGTTCCTCAAAGTTTCAAACGTGGCATGAGATCGAAAGAAAAAAACGCAAGTGACCAAATATCATGAGCCAAAAATAATCCAAGAAAAGAAAGTTTTATAGTACATAGAGGATGACATGCGGGACCCATTTAGCAGCAGCGGTATCACCGTTTGAGGCAGCAGGGGATCGAAAGAAAAAGTCAAGTGACTAAATATGAGGTGCCAAAAATAATCCAAAAAAAGAAAGTTTTATAGTACATAGAGGATGACATGCGGGTCCCATTTAGCAGCAGCGGTATCACCGTTTGAGGCAGCAGGTGATCGAAAGAAAAAGTCAAGTGACCAAATATGAGGTGCCAAAAATAATCCAAAAAAAGAAAGTTTTATAGTACATAGAGGATGACATGCGGGTCCCATTTAGCAGCAGCGGTATCACCGTTTGAGAGGCGGCAGGGGATCGAAAGAAAAAGTCAAGTGACCAAATATGAGGTGCCAAAAATAATCCAAGAAAAGAAAGTTTTATAGTACATAGAGGATGACATGCGGGTCCCATTTAGCAGCAGCGGTATCACCGTTTGAGAGGCAGCAGGGGATCGAAAGAAAAAGTCAAGTGACCAAATATGAGGTGCCAAAAAAAAAGAAAAGAAAGTTTTATAGTACATAGAGGATGACATGCGGGTCCCATTTAGCAGCAGCGGTATCAACGTTTGAGAGGGGATCAAAAGAAAAAGTCAAGTGACCAAATATGAGGTGCCAAAAAATCCAAGAAAAGAGAGTTTTATAGTACATAGAGGATGACATGCGGGTCCCATTTAGCAGCAGGGTATCACTTTGAGAGGCAGCAGGTGATCGAAAGAAAAAGTCAAGTGACCAAATATGAGGTGCCAAAAAAATCCAAGAAAAGAAAGTTTTATAGTACATAGAGGATGACATGCGGGTCCCATTTAGCAGCAGCGGTATCACCGTTTGAGAGGCACAGGTGATCGAAAGAAAAAGTCAAGTGACCAAATATGAGGTGCCAAAAAAATCCAAGAAAAGAAAGTTTTATAGTACATAGAGGATGACATGCGGGTCCCATTTAGCAGCAGCGGTACCGTTTGAGAGGCAGATCGAAAGAAAAAGGTAAGTGACCAAATATGAGGTGCCAAAAATAATCCAGAAAAGAAAGTTTTATAGTACATAGAGGATGACATGCGGGTCCCGTTAGCAGCAGCGGTATCACCGTTTGAGAGGCGGCAGATCGAAAGAAAAAGGCAAGTGACCAAATTTGAGGTGCCAAAAATAATCCAGGAAAAGAAAGTTTTATAGTACATAGAGGATGACATGCGGGTCCCATTTAGCAGCAGCGGTATCACCGTTTGAGAGGCGGCAGGGATCGAAAGAAAAAGGCAAGTGACCAAATTTGAGGTGCCAAAAAAACTCCAAGAAAAGAAAGTTGATTGCACATAGAGGATGACATGCGGGTCCCATTTAGCAGCAGCGGTCTCAACGTTTCCAAGGCGGCAAGGGATCAAAAGAAAAAGGAAGTAGCCAGAAATCAGGGGGTCAAAAAATCCAAGAATAGAAAGAATTTTGGTTCATAGAGGATGACATGCGGGACCCATGATCCTGCATCGTAAACGGCTCGATCGGAGAACGTTGAACGAGATGGCGCGATCTAGAAAAAAACAATGCCAGAGAGGCTGCCATCTGGGCCCTACATCCCTCGGCGGTGCGGATTTGCGTTGACTCGGCCGGCGAACCCGAGATTTCGAGATGCACCACGTCCCGGGCCACCATACGCCACGTTTTGGCCGCTTTCGTCGGGCTAGGTGGCCTCAAAAACGAGAAAAAAAAGTTTTGACATGCACCACGGAGGGACCAAAATCGTCGGCCATGGTACACCAGCAACCACGGCTTCGACTTCTCGGCGATCGAATGAAAACGCAGCTTGATATGCTTTAGCTTCTTGTGTGACCTTGGTTCTTGTGCATTGGCGATGGCACCCATGTTGTCACAATAAATGACTAGTGGGTCCAATGCACTAGGAACCACACCGAGCTCAACAATGAACCTCTTCATCCATACCGCTTCCGATGAAGCCTCCGAAGCCGCTATGTATTCCGATTCTGTTGAAGACTTCGCCACCGTGCACTGCTTGGAGCTGCACCAGCTTACTGCAGCACCATTCAATATAAACACGTACCCAGACTGAGACTTAGAGTCATCAGGATCAGTGTTCCAACTTGCATCGGTGTAACTTGTTACAACGAGCTCTTGGTCACCGCCATAACAAAGAAACATATCCTTAGTTCTTTTCAAGTACTTCAGGATATTCTTGACCGCTGTCCAGTGTTCCATTCCTGGATCACTTTGATATCTGCTAGTCAAACTAACAGCATGTGCTATATCCGGTCTAGTACACAGCATGGCATACATGATAGAGCCTACTGCCGAGGCATAGGGGATCTGATTCATCCTCTCTCTTTCTTCTGCCGTAGCTGGACCTTGAGTCTTGCTCAAGACCTTACCTGGCAACATCGGTAAGAATCCTTTCTTACTTTCATCCATTCTAAACTTCTTTAGAATCTTGTCCAGGTATGTACTCTGTGAAAGCCCTATTAGGCGTCTTGATCTATCTCGATAAATCTTGATGCCTAAAATGTACGCTGCTTCACCAAGGTCCTTCATTGAAAAACACTTATTCAAATAACCTTTTACACTGCTTAATAGTTCTATATCATTCCCAATCAACAATATGTCATCTACATATAATATCAGGAATGCTACAGAGCTCCCACTCACTTTCTTGTAAATACAGGCCTCTCCATGGCACTGTATAAACCCGAAGTCTTTGATCACCTTATCAAAGCGTCGGTTCCAACTCCTGGATGCTTGCTTCAGTCCATAAATGGAACGCTGAAGTTTGCATACCATGTTAGCATTTTTAGGATCGACAAAACCTTTGGGTTGTACCATATACAACTCTTCCTCAATGTCACCATTAAGGAACGCCGTTTTGACATCCATCTGCCAAATCTCATAATCGAAAAATGCAGCTATTGCTAACAAAATCCTCACAGACTTTAGCTTCGCTACAGGTGAGAAAGTCTCATCGTAGTCAACACCTTGAATTTGTCGGAAACCCTTTGCGACAAGTCGAGCTTTATAGACAGTAACATTACCATCAGCATCTGTTTTTCTCTTGAAGATCCATTTATTCTCAACAGCCTTGCGGCTATCAGGTAGATCTACCAAAGTCCATACTTTGTTATCATACATGGATCCCATTTCGGATTTCATGGCTTCTTGCCATTTGTTGGAATCTGGGCTCATCATCGCTTCTTCATACGTCGCAGGGTCCTCATCATTGTTGTCCACAATCATGAGATTTAGACAAGGATCATACCAATCAGGAGTGGTACGTTCTCTTGTCGACCTGCGAGGTTCAGTAGCTACCTCGCTCGAAGTTTCATGATCATTATCATTAGCTTCCTCTGTTACCGGTGCGGGCGGCACAGGAACATCTTCCGGTACTGCGCTACTCTGATCAACGAGAGAAGGTTCAGTAACCTCGTCGAGTTCTACTTTTCTTCCAGTCACTTCTTTAGTGAGAAATTCTTTCTCAAGAAAGGTTCCGTTCTTAGCAACAAAGATTTTGCCTTCGGATCTGTGATAGAAAGTATACCCTATAGTTTCCTTAGGGTATCCTATGAAGACGCATTTCTCCGCTTTGGGTTCTAGCTTGTCCGGTTGTAACTTTTTTACATAGGCTTCGCAACCCCAAACTTTTAGGAACGACAGCTTAGGTTTCTTATTAAACCATAATTCATACGGTGTCGTTGCAACGGATTTCGATGGTGCCCTATTTAAAGTGAATGCAGCTGTCTCTAACGCATAACCCCAAAATGATAACGGCAAATCAGTAAGAGACATCATAGAACGAACCATATCTAAGAGAGTTCGATTACGACGTTCGGACACACCATTGCGCTGTGGTGTTCCCGGCGGTGTCAACTGTGAAAGTATTCCGCATTTCTTTAAATGCATGCCAAACTCATAACTCAGATATTCGCCTCCGCGATCAGAACGCAGAAACTTGATCTTCTTGTTACGTTGATTTTCTACTTCACTTTGGAATTCCTTGAACTTCTGGAAAGTCTCGGATTTATGTTTCATGAAATAGATATACCCATATCTACTCAGATCATCTGTGAAGGTTAGAACATAACGATAACCACCGCGCGAGGCTACACTCATTGGTCCGCACACATCGGTATGTATGATTTCCAATAAGTCTGTAGCTCGCTCCATAATACCAGAAAATGGAGTCTTAGTCATTTTTCCCATTAGACATGCTTCACATCTGTCAAGTGACTGAAAGTCAAGTGACTCAAGTAGTCCATCTGCATGGAGTTTCTTCATGCGTTTCACTCCAATATGACCAAGACGACAGTGCCACATATAAGTAGAATTATCATTCAATTTAATTCGCTTAGCATCAATGTTATGAACATGTGTATCACTACTATCGAGATTTAATAAACCATTCTTCTCAGGCGCATGACCATAAAAGATATTATTCATAAAAATAGAACAACCATTATTCTCAGACTTGAATGAATAACCGTCTTGCATTAAACACGATCCAGATATAATGTTCATGCTCAACGCAGGCACCAAATAACAATTATTAAGGTCTAAAACTAATCCCGATGGTAGATGTAGAGGGAGCGTGCCGACAGCGATCACATCGACCTTGGATCCATTTCCAACGCGCATCGTCACTTCATCCCTCGCTAGGCTTCGTTTATTCCGTAGTTCCTGTTTCGAGTTACAAATGTGAGCAACCGAACCAGTATCAAATACCCAGGCACTAGTACGAGAACCAGTGAGATAAACATCTATAACATGTATATCAGATATACCTTTCTTCTTCTTGACAAGGCCGCTCTTCAGATCAGCCAGATACTTGGAGCAATTCCGCTTCCAGTGCCCCTTCCCATTGCAGTAATAGCAGTCAGTATCAGGTTTAGGGCCACCCTTAGGCTTCTCAGGATGAGCGGCAGCTTTCTTGCCACCCTTCTTGAGGTCCTTCTTAGGTTTGCCCTGCTTCTTGAACTTGGTGGTCTTATTGACCATCAACACTTGGTGCTCTTTCTGTATCTCAACCTCAGCAGATTTTAGCATGGAGAAGAGTTCAGGTAACTCCTTGTTCATGTTCTGCATATTGTAGTTCATCACGAAGTTCTTGTAACTTGGTGGCAGTGATTGGAGAACACGATGAATACCCAGCTGGTTAGGGATCACAATCCCCAAGTCACTGAGCTTCTTCGCGTGTCCGGACATAGCGAACACGTGCTCACTAACGGAGCTGCCCTCTTCCATCATGCAGCCAAAGAACTGCTTCGAGGCTTCATAGCTTTCCACGGCCGCATGAGTTTCAAAGATAACTTTGAGCTCACGGATCATCTCACAAGGGTCGTGGTGCTCAAAACGCTTTTGAAGCTCTGCCTCTAGGCTGCACAGGATGGCACACTGAACTTGAGAGTACACTTTGGTACGAGTCTCGAAAACATTCTTTTCTTCCTCGCATACTGCAGGGGGTGGTGGGGAACCTAGCGGTGCTTCGAGCACATATTGCAGATTTCCGCCATTGAGGAAGATCCTCACATGACGGAACCAGTCGGTGAAGTTGCTACCATTGCTTTTAAGCTTTTCTTTCTCTAGGAACTGGTTAAAATTGATTGATGGGGACGCCATGATCTACAACAATTATTTGCAATAGTTTAGACTAGGTTTATGATAAATTGAGTTCAAATTTTAATTTAACAAAATTAAAAACTAGGTGAACTCCCACTCAAAACAATATCCCTCGCATTGTCTTAGTGATCACACGAACCAAATCCACCACACCAAGCCCGATCATCACGAACAAGATGTAATTTCAATGGCGAACACTCAAAGTGTTCATCATATCAATCATATGATTCATGCTCTACCTTTCGGTATCCCGTGTTCCGAGACCATGTCTGTACATGCTAGGCTCGTCAAGGCAACCTTAGTACCCGCGTGTACAAAACTGGCTTGTACCCGTTGTATGCACATGTAGAATCTATCACACCCGATCATCACGAGATGCTTCGAAACGACAAGTCTTAGCAACGGTGCATACTAAGGATGAACACTTTATTATCTTGATATTTAGTGAGAGGGATCATCTTATAATGCTACCGTCGCGATCTAAGCAATATAAGATGCATAAAAGGATTAACATCACATGCAATTCATATGTGATATGATATGGCCCTTTTGTCTTTGCGCCTTTGATCTTCATCTCCAAAGCACGGACATGATCCTCCATCATCAACGGGCATGATCTCCATCATCGTCGGCGTAGCACCAAGGTCAATGGCGCCGTCTTCATGATTGTCCTCCATGTAGCAACTATTACAACTACTTTGAAATACTACTCAACATGAAATTTAAAGACAACCATAAGGCTCCTGCCGGTTGCCACAATACAATAATGATCATCTCATACATATTCATCATCACATTATGGCCATATCACATCACCAAACCCTGCAAAAACAAGTTAGACGTCTCTAATTTGGTTTGCATATTTTACGTGGTTTAGGGTTTTCGAGTAAGATCCAATCTACCTACGAACATGAACCACAACGGTGATACTAGTGTTGTCAATAGAAAGAGTAAATTGGATCTTCACTATAGTGGGAGAGACAGACACCCGCAAAGCCACTTATGCAATACAAGTTGCATGTCGAACGTGGGGCAAGTCTCATGAACGCGGTCATGTAAAGTTAGCCCGAGCCGCTTCATCCCACTATGCCGCAAGATGCAAAGTACACGAACTAAAGACAACAAAAGCATCAACGCCCACAAAACAATTGTGTTCTACTCGTGCAACCAATCTATGCATAGACACGGCTCTGATACCACTGATGGGATTCGTAGCATAGAAAACAAAAAATTCCTACCGCAAGAACGAAAACCAAGCCAAGATCTAATCTAGTAGACGGTAGCAACGAGGAGATGATGAGACTAACCCTCGAAGATTCGCAAAGCTTAACGAGATTAGATCTCGGGGTGGATGTAGACGATCACTTGCCGCTTGCAAAAGCGCGTAGAAGATCTTGATCTCGACGGTGCCACAATCGGGCAGCACCTCCGTACTCGGTCACACGTTCGGTGTTGATGAAGACGACGTCCTTCTCCCCGTTCCAGCGGGCAGCGGAAGTAGTAGATCCTCCTCGGAATCCCGGCAGCACGACGGCGTGGTGGCGGTGGTGGTGGAGAACTCCGGCAGGGCTTCGCCTAAGCGTATGCGGGAGTTGGGTGGAGGAGGAGGCGGCTAGGGTTTGGGGAGAGGCTAGGGTTTGGGCGCCCTAGGGTGCGGCCAACTGGGTCTTGGGTGGCCGGCCCCCCCTTGCCCCTCCTTATATAGGTGGAAGCCCCAAGGCTTGTCTCCCAAGTCTTCGAATAAGACCCCAACACCAAACCTACCTTTGTGGGAAACCTACGGGGGAGTCCTACTCAAGGTGACTCCCACCTATCCTTGAGGTGGGGTGGCCGGCCACCTTAGGTGGAGCCCACCTGGGACTCCTCCCTTAGGGTTTGGCCGGCCAAGCTTGTGGAGTCCCTCCGGGACTCCACCTTCCATAGTGCGTTTCTTCCGGACTTTTCTAGAACCTTCTAGAACCTTCCATAAATGCACCGGATCATTTCCAAACTTGGAATATGACTTCCTATATATGAATCTTATTCTCCGGACCATTCCGGAACTCCTCGTGATGTCCTGGATCCCATCCGAGACTCCGAACAAAACTTCGAACTCCATTTCCAAATTCCATATCTACTCAAACGACATCAAACCTTAAGTGTGTCACCCTACGGTTCGCGAACTATGCAGACATGGTTGAGACTTCTCTCCGACCAATAACCAATAGCGGGATCTGGAGATCCATAATGGCTCCCACATATTCAACGATGACTTAGTGATCGAATGAACCATTTACATACGATACCGATTCCCTTTGTCTCGCGATATATTACTTGTCCGAGGTTTGATCATCGGTATCACGATACCTTGTTCAACCTCGTCTCCTGACAAGTACTCTTTACTCGTACCGTGGTATGTGGTCTCTTATGAACCATTCATATGCTTGCAAGCCATTTAGACGACATTCCACCGAGAGGGCCCAGAGTATATCTATCCGTCATCGGGATGGACAAATCCCACTGTTGATCCATATGCCTCAAGCTCATACTTTCCGGATACCTAATCCCACCTTTATAACCACCCATTTACGCAGTGGCGTTTGATGTAATCAAAGTACCCTTCCGGCATAACTGATTTATATGATCTCATGGTCGAAAGGACTTGGTAACTATGTATCGAAAGCTTATAGCAAATGAACTTAATGACGTGATCTTATGCTACGCTTAATTGGGTGTGTCCATTACATCATTCACATAATGATATAACCTTGTTATTAATAACATCCAATGTTCATGATCACGAAACGATGATCATCTATTAATCAACAAGCTAGTTATACAAGAGGCTTTACTAGGGACTTCTTGTTGTTTACATAACACACATGTATCAATGTTTCGGTCAATACAATTATAGCATGGTATATAAACATTTATCATAAACACAAAGATATATAATAACCAATTTATTATTGCCTCTTGGGCATATCTCCAACATAATGCTGTAAAGTATGTATAAAACATTCAAGTATTGTAATAAAAGTAGCATGGAACATAAGAAATTATAGATACGTTTGAGACGTATCAAGCATCCCCAAGCTTAGTTCCTACTCGTCCTCGAGTAGGTAAACGATAACACAAATAATTTCTGAAGTGACATGCTACCAACATAATCTTGATCAACATTATTGTAAAGCATATGAGATGAATGGAGTGATCTGAACAAAAGATTGCTAACAAAGATAATGACTAAACAAATGAATCATATAGCAAAACTTTTCATGAATAGTACTTTCAAACAAGTATCAATAAGACTTGCATAAGAGCTAACTCATAAGCAATAAATTCTAAGTAGAATGCATTGAAGCAACACAAAGGATGATTAAGTTTCAGCAATTGCTTTCAACTTGTAACATGTATATCTCATGGATATTTGTCAACATAGAGTAATATAATAGGTGCAATAAGTAAACATGTAAGAATCAATGCACACAGTTAACACAAGTGTTTGCTTCTAAGATAGAAAGAAGTGGGTAAACTGACTCAACAATAAAGTAAAAGAATGGCCCTTCGCAGAGGGAAGCATTGATTACTATTTTTGTGCTAGAGCTTTTGTTTTGAAAACATAGAAACAATTTTGTCAACGGTAGTAATAATTCATATGTGCTATGCATAATACTTCCTACAAGTTGCATGTCTCATGCATAGAGTACTAATAGTGCTTGCACCTTGTCCTACTTAGCTCGGAAGACACGGATTATCATCGCATAACATATGTTTCAACCAAGTGTCACAAAGGGGTACCTCTATGCCGCCTGTACAAGTGTCTAAGGAGAAAGCACGCATTGGATTTCTCGCTTTTGATTATTCTCAACTTAGACATCCATACCGGGACAACATAGACAACAGATAATGGACTCCTCTTTTAATGCTTAAGCATTCAACAACAGTTAATACTCTCATAAGAGATTGAGGTTGTATGTCCAAACTGAAACTTCCACCATGATACATGGCTTTAGTTAGCGGCCCAATGTTCTTCTCTAACATATGCATACTCAAACCATTTGATCATGAAATCGCACTTACTTCAGACAAGACGAACATGCATAGCATCTCACATGATATCCAACAAAGGTAAAAGTTGATGGCGTCCCCAGAAACATGGTTACCGCTCAACAAGTGTCGTGGTATCGTCATGACATATGCCATAGGATGGCTAATCGAGGTGGTTCCTAGTGGTCTCACGGCGGTATCCGGATGCGGGTATGGGCACGAGCGACACGGCGACGTACCCAGGTTCGAGGCCCTCCGATGGAGGTAACACCTCTACTCCTGCTATGAGTGTATAAGATGATCACACAGTACAATGGTGCTCCTTGAGCTGTATATCCGGCTGCTCCTGGGAGGCTAAGGTAGACGAAGGTCTCTCTCACAGGGCAGCTCTAAGACTAGTGAATGAGAACTGATCGATCGTCCCCCGCACGAGGGGGTAGCCCGGCTTATATAGGCACCGGTACTTTACATATAAGTCCCTAAGGTCTAGTGGCCAGCATGGCCGGCTTCGGCTCCCGTCCCTTCCCGAGGCGCTGACGCCAGGGAGCCGTTGAGCGTAGTGGCACGTCCCATCCGCCTGCTCAGGTCAGCGGCGTGGGAGGTGCTGTCGTTGTCGTCATCATGCTCTGTAGCGCGTACGGCTCGACGTACGCCATGATGGCCTGTCCGGCGCGTGGCACTGCTGCTCTACAGTGCCCCGTACTTTACGGGAGATGAGGTCAGCGTGGACCTTTGAACCCGGCTCACCTACCCAGTTCCTTCCTGTGCAAGGCTCGCCAGCCTCGAGTCGGTCTGAGGTACAAACCCCAGTCGGATATGGCTTGTAGAAGCCGGCCCAGCTACAGCGTCGAAGGCCGCAGCCAGGCCGACTAGGACTTAGAGCCAGCCGGCTCCCGAGGCAGCCGGCCACGGCTCCAGCCGGCTGCTCCTCAGCCGGCCTTTGCCGCGAGCCGGCCGTCCTCAAGCCGGCCGCTCCGCGTCCATTGCCCTACCCGGGGTCTTCCCCCCGACATTAGCCCCCGAAGCTGGCAAGGTCCTGCGTTAAGAAGGACCTAGGCAGGTTTCCCTGGCTTCTATATATCTCTCGCTTGTTTCCGGCGGCTCCCGGAGGGGCCAGCTGAGAATTTTCATTCAGCCGGCTGCGCCCTCGTCCGGCTCGCCCCGTCCGGCTTCCTCCAGCCGGACGCCCTTTTTTGCTCCTGTTGTTTTCACTTTTCTTAAGTGTTGAAGACGTTTCCGGCTTGTTGCCAGAATTTGGGGCCGGGTCGATTTTATCGTCCGGCTCCGGCTCGGGTACATCGGCAACTCCGCCGCCTCGAGTCCCGCGCCCGACTTGACCGTTCGACGGCTTCGTCAGCGTGGCCGTTTCGTCTGGTCACATCGCTGTCTCCTCCGGATCCGGTGCGGTCGTGGGGTAGTGGCCCGACGGTTTCTGGTAACCGCAGCGGTCGTGGGGACAGTTATAGCCGCAGTTAATCCTTACGTGGCCCACGATCGCCACGTGGCCACGCAACCGGCGCGCCGGGCGGCTATAAATGCCCCCGGCGCGGTACCGAGGCGTCCTTCTTCTTCCTCGCGTCCTCACTTTCACTTTCTCGCCGTTCAAGCGCTCTTCACACGCCGCCACTTATTCTCCGGTGACCTCTGGCGAACCCCGGCGACCGCGGCCGGAGCTCTCCGCTTCGGCAGCCGCCCGCACGCCAAGCCGGCGCCACGGGGCCCCGCGGCTCGACGCTGCGCTCATCGCCGCCGCGCTCTCCTCCGGTGAGGAGCGGTTCCTCTTCTCCCTTTGATCTTTCCTGGTCTTCCTCCACCTCTTCTTCGACGATGGCCTCCGCCAGCGGGTCCTGGAGGGGCTCGTACATGCACGACGACGACATCGAGCGCCTGGTGCGCCTCCGCCGGATTCCTCGGGAGGTGATCACGCGAGCCCGGAGGAGGTGGAGCCCAAGCCGGAGCCTGGCGAGCGCGTCGTCTTCGGCGCGCATCTCGACCGCGGGCTGGGTCTGCCGGCTTCGGCCTTCTTCCGCCGGTTCTTGGACTTCTTCGGCCTGCAGCCTCACCACTTGCTGGCCAACGCGTGCGTCCTCCTTAGCTGCTATGTGGCTTTTATGGAGGGCTACGCCGGCTTGTGGCCGGACGTCGACTTCTGGAGCCGGCTCTTCTACCTCAAGTCGCAAATGACTGAGGGCCGCCTGAGGACCTGCGGCTGCGCCTCCATCTATCCCCGCGCCGGCTCGCTCTTCCCGAAGATACCGACTGTCGACTCGGTGAAGAACTGGCAGATGTCGTTCTTCTACGTGAAGAACGCCAACCCAGCCTTCGACCGGATCAACCTGCCGGAGTATAATCCGGCTCCTCCGACCACCCGGCTCAACTGGGGTCACAACGCCAAGTCGGCGGATCCGGACGCGGAGGTCAACCTCCTCTGGGACTTCTTGGGGGAGTGCGTCCAGGGGGCCGGCTGAGCGCCGAGGACCTCCTCTGCACCTACATGGAGCGCCGGGTGATACCACTCCAGGGCCGCGTCCACAAGATCGGGCTTATGTCCGGCCGGCTGGATCCGACCCGGACGTCGAGGGTGGCGCTCACCAAGGCCCAAGTCGCTCACCGGGTGAACAACATCACCAAGGCCAACCTACCGGAAGACTGGGCGTGGGGGCTGCCGCCTTACGACCGGGCCGCGCCGCCTGAGCGGGTAAGTTGTGCTTCGGCTTGCGCCTTTTGACTTGCGGCTGCGTGGCCCACTTGTTATTCATCTGTTCTTGTTTTCTAGATCTTCCCCCGCCAAGAGATCGAGGACGGCGACTTGGCGCACAAGATCTGGACGGCGGATCTCGTGGATCCGGCTGACCAAGCCGGCGACCAAGCCGGCGATGACGACCTGCCGGCGGTGCCCGACCAGGGCGGCCAAGGGGAGCACAACCCGCCGCCTTCGCCGGAGCAGCGGGAGGAGGAGGAGGCGGAGCCGGCCACGTCCACCACGGGGCCGGGACCGATCCGGGCGGTGCCTCTGCGCACGAGGCCGCCTGCCGCCTCGGCGACTTCCGCGCCGAAGAAGAAGAAGCGGGCCGCCGGCGGGAGCACGGCCAGGCTGGAGGGCCAGGCCAAGAGACAGCGCCAGCAAGGGCCCAAGAAGGTCCCTGAGATGGCCGGGTAAGTCCTTTTTGTTTTCTTTGTTGTTTGATTCCTTTTCTTTCCTTGCTTTGCACTTATCTTCCTTTGTTTGTTTGACTAGGGCCGCCATAAAGTTTACTCAGGGCGGAAGCTCTGGGCCGGCTGCGCGTGTTGCGCCGCCGTTCCGCCGGCAGAGGAGCCGACGCCGCCGCCTTCGACACGTGCGCGCACGCCGCCCGTTGTCGTTGCCGCCCGGTTACGCCGCCTCCCGCGGGGGCGTCTTCGGCTGCGCCTCCTTCAGCGCCACGGCGGGCGCCGGGCGAGTCGGTCCAAGGGCCTACCCTAGGTGACCTGTTTCCGCACCGCGCGCCGCTGCTGGGGCCGGCTGCTGGAGCCGGCCGCGGTGCCACCGGCGGCAGGAGCTGGAGCCGGCGGAGCTGCGCCGCCTGAAGAGCCGGAGGTGGTTCCCACCGGGCCAGCCGCGCCGCCTCCGGCTTCGGAGCCGCCGAGGGCGGAGCCGCAAGCAGCGAGGAGCCGGCGCGCGCCAGGGACGCCGACTCCCGGGCGTTGGTGAGGTCGAAGGGCCCGGCGGTGTCGCCCACTCTTCACGTGGCCAAGGGTGCCCGGTTGGTGAGCGTGCCGTCCGCCTCGGACTCCAGCTTCGGCTCGGCTGGCACCATGGAGAAGGCCTGGAACCAGGCGGACTCCTGCGAGATAATCAGCCGGGAGGGGCAGCCTGCACGGCGCCCGAAGATGCTTTACTCCGGCTACCGCGCCAGCCTCAAGAACAAAGCCGCCGAGGCCATGGCCCAGCTGGCGACGCTGGAGGAAGCTGACAAGGTAGGTGGCGTCTCATCTTGTTTTCTGCGATTTTATTGTTATCTTGGTAGCCCTCCGAGGCATGGGCCGGCTGCTTGGAGCCGGCCCAGGTTTCGCCTAAACGATTGACTCTTTTTTCAGATGGTCGACGAGCGGCGCACCGTCTTGTACAACAAGGTGGTGACCAGCTACCACAAGGCCAAGATTGAGCGGGGCACCTTGGCTCGTGAGCTGGAAGCCGTCAAGGGTAAGCTCTTGTTTCTTTTGGCTCAATGTCTTCTTTCTTTTGTCTTTGTTGGCTGACATTTCTTTCCGGCTGCCTCGCAGTTGAAGCCGCCAAGGTCCCGCAGCTGGAGAGGGATCCTCGGGTTGCTCGCGCTCAGTGCGCCGAGAGCGAGGAGGCGGGCCGCGCTGCAGCCGCCAAGCTCAAGGTGGCCGATGGGGAGTTGACGCGGCTGCGCCAGCTGGAGAAGAACCATCTCGCCGAGCTCGCCTCCCTTAGGACGGCAGAGAAGGAGAAGGTGGATGATCTGAGCCGGCGGCTGGACGAGGTGGAGAGGCAGCGGCTTGCGCTTCAGAAGGAGGTCACCGCCAAGTCCACGGAGCTGACGGCTACTGCCAAGCACTGGACGGACCTGATTGGCGCGATCGATCGCGGTTTTTCGGGTGAGTGTCTATGTTTCCTTCCCCTTTGCCGGCTTTCGGCTGTCGGCTGCCAGCCTCCGTTGGTAGCCGGCTGCAGAAACTTATCTTTTTCGCTATCTCCATCTTCGGGCTGGGGGCAGTCGGCTCGTGCCGGCTGCCGCCAGTCTTTTTCTTTTGTCCTTCGAAATCTCCATCTTCGGGCTGGGGGCAGTCGGCTCGTGCCGGCTGCCGCCAGTCTTTTTCTTTTGTCCTTCGAAATCTCCATCTTCGGGCTGGGGGCAGTCGGCTCGTGCCGGCTGCCGCCAGTCCTACTTTAGAGCTTCGGAATCTCCATCTTCGGGCTGGGGGCAGTCGGCTCGTGCCGGCTGCCGCCAGTCTTACTTTAGGACTTCGAAAATTTGCATTTTTCAGCTTATTTCGGCTTTTATGACTTCTGACATGCTTCCTTCTTGCAGCGGCCTTCCCGGAAACGCAGGACGTGGCCTTGGGCCGTTGGCGTGCGCGCGAGTCCAGGGGGCGGGCGACTGGCGAGGGCAGCTCGGAGAGCTTCACCATGGAGGACCACATGTCGTCCCTGGCTGCCCGCGTCGAGCCCATCACCAAGTTTGGCTGGGAGCTCCGGAAGGCGGCTGAGGAGCTGGTCCCGATGCTGTGGCCCGGCAAGGAGGCGCCGCAAGACATCTCCAGCCTCACCTCTTTGATCGAGCAGGCGCCGGATCGCTTCATCGACTGGAAGGGGTCTGCCACGCGCGCTGGCGCCGACATGGCGCTGTCTTTTGTCCTCTCCTGGTACAACGAGGTGGACCTGGGGCAGCTCGAGTATCGGCGAGCCGGCGTGGAAGAGGAGGCTCTCAGCCGATCAGAAGGCCGCCCGTCTTGCCCGAGCCAGCGCCATCGCCGACTTCGTCGACAAGCGCGTCATCGCATCCGAACCCTCACTCTGATGAGGAGGAGGAGCTTGAAGACGAAGGGGTCGAGATGGATTCTCCGCCGCCTGCTGTTGATCCGGCTGTTCCTCCTCCAGCCGGTGCCTAGGCTTTCCTGTTCATGTAGCTTTGCTTTTGCCAAAACAGATTATTAAATCCCCGGAATGCCGGGTGCTTATGTAAAGACAATATTATCGCCTTTTTTATTATGATGCACTTTAATGTGTTTGTTAATCATTTGTGTGCCGGCTTGCTTTCTTCCGACTTGTTCGCTTTTTCCCATCCGCCCCACTCTTTGGCTGTGCCCTTGCCGGTCGTACGTCCGACTTGCGGTCCGTCGCCGGATCAAGAGCGTGCCGCTGGGTGAGGCCGATAGTATTTCAGTCGAACGAGTCGATTTCGGCAGTCCGACACTTTTATGAAAGGTTGCAAGTCAACTCGCTTTTACTCTTTCCTTAGTCGTTTTTCGCGTGCCAGTTCCCTAGGCCTTACTCCCGCCAGCCGGACAGCCGGGTTGCGGTCTGTAGCTGGTCGGAAGCCGGCTGTCGGAAATCAGATCACGTTACTAAGCCGTCGCGTGAAAGGGTTCAAGCCAATTGGCGAAACGAAGTAGAGTGCGCGAAAAACTTGTCGGAAACGGCGCTCTTGGCGCATGCTTTTTCATAGCTTACAAAAGGGATACAAGGGATACATACATTCCTGCTCTCAAGTGTAAAATGGTCGAAGCAACCTGACATTCCAGGGACGTTTTGTCTCCTCGTCAGTTTTGCTCGCCTTGTTCTTTTTGGCCTCTTGGGCATCTATGAGATAGTAGGAATCATTGCCTACTGCCTTGCTCACGATGAAGGGACCCTCCCATGGGGATGCTAGTTTATGCTGTCCGGCTGTCCGTTGGATCAGCCGGAGCACTAGGTCTCCTTCTCGGAATGCTAAGGACTTGACCTTCCGGCTGTGATAGCGACGGAGGCTTTGCTGGTATACGGTGGACCTGGATTCGGCCATCAGCCGGACCTCTTCAACCAGGTCGACTCCATCTTCGCGAGCTTCTTTGGCTTCAGCTTCTGTGTATAGCTTGATCCTTGGCGCGTCGTGCTCGATGTCAGTCGGCAGGACGGCTTCGGCCCCGTATACGAGGAAGAAGGGCGTGAAGCCGACTGAGCGGTTGGGTGTTGTGCGCAGGCTCCACAGCACGCTGGGCAGCTCTTCAATCCAGCAGCCGGCTGAGCGCTCAAGCGGCTCCACCAGCCGAGGCCGGATGCCGGCTAGGATCAAGCCGTTTGCCTTCTCCACTTGGCCGTTGGTCTCCGGGTGTGCTACGGATGATAGGTCCATTCGGATCCCCATCTCCCCGCAGTAGCGCTTGAAAATGCCTTCGGCGAAGTTGCTGCCGTTGTCGGTGATGATGCTATGCGGGTAGCCGTATCTCGCGATTATCTCCTTGAGGAATGTGACGGCTGTGGAGCCATCCAGCTTCTTGATCGGCTTGGCCTCGATCCACTTAGTGAATTTATCAATCATCACCAAGAGATGTGTCATGCCGCCTCGGGCTGTCTTGAATGGGCCCACCATATCCAAGCCCCATACGGCAAACGGCCAGGTAATGGGGATGGTTTTTAGGGCGGAAGCCGGCGTTTGCCTTTGCTTTGCGAAGCGCTGGCAGCCGTTGCACTTCTTCACCAAGTCTTCTGCGTCTCTGAGCGCAGCCGGCCAGTAAAAACCGTGCCGGAAAGCTTTGGCCACTATGGCTCTGGAGGAGTGATACGTCTCCAACGTATCGATAATTTCTTATGTTCCATGCTACTTTATTGATGATACCTACATGTTTTATGCACATTATATGTCATATTTATGCATTTTCTGGAACTAACCTATTAACAAGATGCCGAAGAGCCAGTTGCTGTTTTCTGCTGTTTTTGGTTTCAGAAATCCTAGTAAAGAAATATTCTCGGAATTGGACGAAACTTTCAAGGTCCTATTTTTGCACGAAGCTTCCGAAGACCGAAGACCTAACGAAGTGGGGCCACGAGGCGGCCAGAGGGAGGCCGGCGCGGCCCAAGCCCTGGCCGCGCCGACCTGCCCCCTGGGCCCCTCGTGTGGCCCCTCGCGTTGACCTTCCGCCTACTTAAAGCTCCCGTCGCGAAACCCCCGACCGAGAGCCACGATACGGAAAACCACAGACGCCGCCGCCGCGAATCCCATCTCGGGGGATTCGGAGATCGCCTCCGGCACCCTGCCGGGAGAGGGATTCATCTCCCGGAGGACTCTTCATCGCCATGATCGCCTCCGGAGTGATGAGTGAGTAGTTCACCCCTGGACCATGGGTCCATAGCAGTAGCTAGATGGTCGTCTTCTCCTTGTTGTGCTTCATTGTTAGATCTTGTGAGCTGCCTAACATGATCAAGATCATCTATATGTAATTCTATATGTTGTGTTTGTCGGGATCCGATGGATAGAGAGTACTATGATTATGGTGATTATCAATCTATTGTTCATGTGTTGTTTATGATCTTGCATGCTCTCCGTTATTAGTAGAGGCTCTGGCCAAGTTTTTACTCTTAACTCCAAGAGGGAGTAATTATGCTCGATAGTGGGTTCATGCCTTCATTGATACCTGGGACAGTGACAGAAAGTTCTAAGGTTGTGATGTGCTGTTGCCACTAGGGATAAAACATTGATGCTATGTCTAAGGATGTAGTTATTGATTACATTACGCACAATACTTAATGCAATTGTCTGTTGCTTTGCAACTTAATACTGGAGGGGGTTCGGACGATAACCTGAAGGTGGACTTTTTAGGCATAGATGCAGTTGGATGGCGGTCTATGTTCTTTGTCGTAATGCCCAATTAAATCTCACTATATTTACCATGTCATGTATATGCATTGTTATGCCTTTCTCTATTTGTCAATTGCCCGACTGTAATTTGTTCACCCAACATGCTTTTATCTTATGGGAGAGACACCTCTAGTGAACTGTGGACCCCGGTCCTATTCTTTACATAGCATACAATCTACTTGTTTTACTGTTTTCTTTGCAAACATCTTCCACTCGATACGTTTAATCCTTTGTTACAGCAAGCCGGTGAGATTGACAACCTCACTGTTTCGTTGGGGCAAAGTACTTTGGTTGTGTTGTGCAGGTTCCTAGTTGGCGCCGGAATCCCTGGTGTTGCGCCGCATCACATTTCGCGACCATCAACCTTCAACGTGCTTCTTGGCTCCTCCTGGTTCGATTAAACCTTGGTTTCTTTCTGAGGGAAAACTTGCTACTGTGCGCATCATACCTTCCTCTTGGGGTTCCCAACGAACGTGTGAGTTACACGCCATCAAGCTCTTTTTCGCGCCGTTGCCGGGGAGATCAAGACACGCTGCAAGGGGAGTCTCCACTTCTCAATCTCTTTACTTTGTTTTTGTCTTGCTTTATTTTATTTACTACTTTGTTTGCTGCACTAAATCAAAATACAAAAAAATTAGTTGTTAGTTTTACTTTATTTGCTATCTTGTTTGCTATATCAAAAACACAAAAAAATTAGTTACTCGCATTTACTTTATCTAGTTTGCTTTATTTACTGTTGCTAAAATGGCCAACCCTGAAAATACTAAGTTGTGTGACTTCACAAATGCAAATAATAATGATTTCCTATGCACACCTATTGCTCCACCTGCTACTACAGCAGAATTCTTTGAAATTAAACCTGCTTTACTAAATCTAGTCATGAGAGAACAATTTTCTGGTGCTAGTTCTGATGATGCTGCTGCCCATCTCAATAATTTTGTTGAACTTTGTGAAATGCAAAAGTATAAAGATGTAGATGGTGATATTATTAAATTGAAAGTGTTTCCTTTCTCATTAAGAGGAAGAGCTAAAGATTGGTTGCTATCTTTGCCTAAGAATAGTATTGATTCATGGACTAAATGCAAGGATGCTTTTATTAGTAGATATTATCCTCCCGCTAAAATTATTTCTTTGAGAAGTAGCATAATGAATTTTAAACAATTAGATACTGAACATGTTGCTCAAGCATGGGAGAGAATGAAAACTTTGGTAAAGAATTGCCCAACCCATGGACTGACTACTTGGATGATCATCCAAACCTTCTATGCAGGACTAAATTTTTCTTCGCGGAATTTATTGGATTCAGCTGCTGGAGGTACCTTTATGTCCATCACATTGGGGGCGGCTACAAAACTTCTTGATGATATGATGATAAATTACTCTGAATGGCACACGGAAAGAGCTCCACAAGGTAAGAAGGTAAATTCTGTTGAGGAAACCTCTTCCTTGAGTGATAAGATTGATGTGATTATGTCTATGCTTGTGAATGGTAGATCTAATGTTGATCCAAATAATGTTCCTTTAGCTTCATTGGTTGCTCAAGAAGAAAATGTTGATGTGAATTTCATTAAAAATAATAATTTCAACAACAATGCTTATAGGAACAACTCTGGTAATAACTATAGGCCATATCCTTCTACTAATGGTAATGGTTATGGTAATTCTTATGGGAATTCTTACAACAATAATAGAAGTGTACCCTCTGGTCTTGAAGCCATGCTTAAAGAATTTATTAGTACACAAACTGCTTTTAACAAATCTGTTGAGGAAAAGCTTGATAAAATTGATACTATCGCTTCTAGAGTTGATAGGCTTGCCTCTGATGTTAATCTTTTAAAGTTGAAAGTTATGCCTAATAATGATCTTGATAATAAGATTACTACTACAGCAAATGCCATCCAAGTTAGAATTAATGAGAATATAAGATTAATGGCTGAGCTGCGTGCTAGGTGGGATAGAGAAGAAAATGAAAAACTAGCTAAAGAGAATAATGTAGCTAAAGTTTGGACTATTACCACCACTAGTAATGCTAATTCTTCACATGTTGCTGCACCTCCTACTATCAATGGTAATATAATTGGTGTTGGCAATGTTTCTACTCCTAGTGCAAAGCGTACAAAACTGCCTGAAATTGCTAAAACTGCTGAAACTGCTTGTGATAAAACTGCTGAAATTTTTTCCAACCTTGGGAACAATGATCCCATTGCTGTAGCTCATAATGATTTAGATTTTGATGATTGTCACATCTCTGAAGTTATAAAGTTCTTACAAAAACTTGCTAAAAGTCCTAATGCTAGTGCTATAAATTTAGCCTTTACAAAACATATTACAAATGCTCTCATAAAAGCTAGAGAAGAGAAACTAAAACTTGAAACTTCTATTCCTAGAAAGTTAGAGGATGGTTGGGAGCCCATCATTAAAATGAAATTCAATGACTTTGAATGTAATGCTTTATGTGATCTTGGTGCAAGTATTTCTGTTATGCCTAAAAAGATTTATGATATGCTTGACTTGCCACCATTGAAGAATTGTTATTTGGATGTTAATCTTGCCGATAATGTTAAAAAGAAACCTTTGGGGAGGATTGATAATGTGCATATTACGGTTAACAATAACCTTGTCCCCGTTGATTTTGTTGTCTTGGATATCGAATGCAATGCATCTTGTCCTATTGTGTTGGGAAGACCTTTTCTTCGAACTGTTGGTGTTATTGATATGAGGGAAGGTAATATTAAATATCAATTTCCTCTCAAGAAAGGTATGGAACACTTCCCTAGAAAGAGAATGAAGTTGCCTTTTGATTCTATTATTAGAACAAGCTATGATGTTGATGCTTCTACTCTCGATGTTACTTGATTTGTACTTTCTGCGCCTAGCTGAAAGGCGTTAAAGAAAAGCGCTTATGGGAGACAACCCATGTTTTTACCTACAGCAATTTTTTGTTTTATTGAGTCTTGGAAGTTGTTTACTACTGTAGCAACCTCTCCTTATCATGTTTTTGTGCCAAGTAAAGTTTCTATGTCAAAGTTGATGTTATATTTGGGATCGCTGCACAGAAACAGCATTGCTGTCTGTCACGAATCTGGGCATAATTCCCTGTAGAAAATTCGAAAAAATCTGCCAATTTACGAGCGTGATCCTCAGATATATACGCAACTTTCATTAGTTTTGAGTTTTTCCATTTGAGCAAGTCTGGTGCCATTTATAAATTCGTCTTTACGGACTGTTCTGTTTTTGACAGATTCTGCCTTTTATTTCGCATTGCCTCTTTTGCTATGTTGGATTTATTTCTTTGATCCATTAATGTCCAGTAGCATTATGCAATGTCCAGAAGTGAAAATAATGATTGTGTCACCTCTGAATGTGTGAATTATTAATGATGCACTAACCCTCTAATGAGTTTGCTTGAAGTTTGGTGTGAAGGAAGTTTTCAAGGGTCAAGAGAGGAGAATGATATACTAAGATCAAGAGGAGTGAAAGCTCTAAGCTTGGGGATGCCCCCGTGGTTCATCCCTGCATATTTTAAGAAGACTCAAGCGTCTAAGCTTGGGGATGCCCAAGGCATCCCCTTCTTCATCGACAACATCATCAGGTTCCTCCCCTGAAACTATATTTTTATTCAGTCACATCTGTGTTCTTTACTTGGAGCGTCGGTTTGTTTTCGTTTTTGTTTTTGTTTGAATAAGATGGATCCTAGCATTCACTTTGTGGGAGAGAGACACGCTCCGCTGTTGCATATGGACACATGTGTCCTTAGGCTTTACTCATAATGTTCAAGGCGAAGTTTCTTCTTCGTTAATTTGTTATATGGTTGGAATTGGAAAATGCTACATGTAGTAATTCTAAAAATGTCTTGGATAATGTGATACTTGGCAATTGTTGTGCTCATGTTTAAGCTCTTGCATCATATGCTTTGCACCCATTAATGAAGAAATACATAGAGCTTGCTAAAATTTGATTTGCATATTTGGTTTCTCTAAGGTCTAGATAATATCTAGTATTGAGTTTTGAACAACAAGGAAGACAGTGTAGAGTCTTATAATGTTTACAATATGTCTTTTATGTGAGTCTTGCTGCACTTGTTCATCCTTGAGTTTGCTTCAAATAACCTTGCTAGCCTAAACCTTGTATCGAGAGGGAATACTTCTCATGCATCCAAAATCCTTGAGCCAACCACTATGCCATTTGTGTCCACCATACCTACCTACTACATGGTATTTACCCGCCATTCCAAAGTAAATTGCTTGAGTGCTACCTTTAAAATTCCATCATTCACCTTTGCAATATATAGCTCATGGGACAAAATAGCCTTAAAAACTATCGTAGTATTGAATATGTACTTATGCACTTTATATTTTATTAAGTTGCTTGTTGTGCGATAACCATGTTTCTGGGGAACGCCATCAACTATTGTTGAATATCATGTGAGTTGCTATGCATGTCCGTCTTGTCTGAAGGTCTATCATTTTAGTGGTTGGAGCATGCAAAATTGTTAGAGAAGAACATTGGGCCGCTAACTAAAGCCATGAATCATGGTGGAAGTTTCAGTTTTGGACATACATCCTCAATCTCATATGAGAATAATAACTTTGCTACATGCTTATGCATTAAAGAGGAGTCCATTATCTGTTGTCCATGTTGTCCCGGTATGGATGTCTAAGTTGAGAATAATCAAAAGCGAGAAATCCGAAATGCGAGCATTCTCCTTGGACCTTTGTACAGGCGGCATGGAGGTACCCCTTTGTGACACTTGGTTGAAACATGGCATGCGAAGACCCGGTAGTCCAAGTTAAGTAGGACGAGGTGCGGGCACTATTAGTACACTATGCGTGAGGCTTGCAACTTGTAAGATATAATTTACATAACTCATATGCTTTATTACTACCGTTGACAAAATTGTTTCATGTTTTCAAAATAAAAGCTCTAGCACAAATACAGCAATCGATGCTTTCCTCTGAAGGACCATTCTTTTACTTTTATTGTTGAGTCAGTTTACCTATCTCCTTCCACCTTAAGAAGCAAACACTTGTGTGAACTGTGCATTGATTCCTACATACTTGCATATTGCACTTGTTATATTACTTTATGTTGACAATATCCATGAGATATACATGTTACAAGTTGAAAGCAACCGCTGAAACTTAATCTTCTTATGTGTTGCTTCAACACCTTTACTTTGATTTATTGCTTTATGAGTTAACTCTTATGCAAGACTTATTGATGCTTGTCTTGAAGTACTATTCATGAAAAGTCTTTGCTATATGATTCAGTTGTTTACTCATGTCATTACTTTTGTTTTGATCGCTGCATTCATTACATATGTTTACAAATAGTATGATCAAGATTATGATGGCATGTCACTTCAGAAATTATCTTTGTTATCGTTTTACCTGCTCGGGACGAGCAGAACTAAGCTTGGGGATGCTGATACGTCTCAACGTATCGATAATTTCTTATGTTCCATGCTACTTTATTGATGATACCTACATGTTTTATGCACATTATATGTCATATTTATGCATTTTCGGAACTAACCTATTAACAAGATGCCGAGCCAGTTGGTTGCTGTTTTTGGTTTCAGAAATCCTAGTAAAGAAATATTCTCGGAATTGGACGAAACTTTCGCCCAGGGTCCTATTTTTGCACGAAGCTTCCAGAAGACCGAAGACCTAACGAAGTGGGGCCACGAGGCGGCCAGGAGGGAGGCCGGCGCGGCCCAAGCCCTGGCCGCGCCGACCTGCCCCCTGGGCCCCTCGTGTGGCCCTCGCGTTGACCTTCCGCCTACTTAAAGCTCCCGTCGCGAAACCCCCAGTACCGAGAGCCACGATACGGAAAACCTTACAGAGACGCCGCCGCCGCGAATCCCATCTCGGGGATTCGGAGATCGCCTCCGGCACCCTGCCGAGAGGGGATTCATCTCCCGGAGGACTCTTCATCGCCATGATCGCCTCCGGAGTGATGAGTGAGTAGTTCACCCCTGGACCATGGGTCCATAGCAGTAGCTAGATGGTCGTCTTCTCCTTGTTGTGCTTCATTGTTAGATCTTGTGAGCTGCCTAACATGATCAAGATCATCTATATGTAATTCTATATGTTGTGTTTGTCGGGATCCGATGGATAGAGAGTACTATGATTATGGTGATTATCAATCTATTGTTCATGTGTTGTTTATGATCTTGCATGCTCTCCGTTATTAGTAGAGGCTCTGGCCAAGTTTTTACTCTTAACTCCAAGAGGGAGTAATTATGCTCGATAGTGGGTTCATGCCTTCATTGATACCTGGGACAGTGACAGAAAGTTCTAAGGTTGTGATGTGCTGTTGCCACTAGGGATAAAACATTGATGCTATGTCTAAGGATGTAGTTATTGATTACATTACGCACAATACTTAATGCAATTGTCTGTTGCTTTGCAACTTAATACTGGAGGGGGTTCGGACGATAACCTGAAGGTGGACTTTTTAGGCATAGATGCAGTTGGATGGCGGTCTATGTTCTTTGTCGTAATGCCCAATTAAATCTCACTATATTTACCATGTCATGTATATGCATTGTTATGCCTTTCTCTATTTGTCAATTGCCCGACTGTAATTTGTTCACCCAACATGCTTTTATCTTATGGGAGAGACACCTCTAGTGAACTGTGGACCCCGGTCCTATTCTTTACATAGCATACAATCTACTTGTTTTACTGTTTTCTTTGCAAACATCTTCCACTCGATACGTTTAATCCTTTGTTACAGCAAGCCGGTGAGATTGACAACCTCACTGTTTCGTTGGGGCAAAGTACTTTGGTTGTGTTGTGCAGGTTCCTAGTTGGCGCCGGAATCCCTGGTGTTGCGCCGCATCACATTTCGCGACCATCAACCTTCAACGTGCTTCTTGGCTCCTCTTTCGATTAAACCTTGGTTTCTCTGAGCGCAGTCGGCCAGTAAAAACCGTGCCGGAAGGCTTTGGCCACTATGGCTCTGGAGGAGGCGTGATGGCCGCACTCTCCCTGGTGGATTTCCCGTAGGAGCTCAATCCCTTCAGCCGGCTCGACGCACCGCTGGAACACCCCACTTACGCTGCGTTTGTACAGCTCGTGGTTGATGATTGTATAGGCCTTGGCCCTTCTCTCAATCTGCCTGGCTTGAACCCTGTCATTGGGCAGCACACCATCGGTGAGGTAGGAGAGGAATTCTTGTGCCCATGATGGTACGCATTTTATTTCAAACACGCTAACCACCAAGGCCTCCATCTTCGGAGCTTCCGGTTTCGACTGCGTGGTCGCCGGGTTCGGCTGTGAAGCCGGCGGGTTTGGCTGATAAGCCCCCGAGTTTGGCTGAGAAGCCCCCGCGTTGGACCGATAAGCCCCCGGGTTCGGCTGAGAAGCCGGCGGGTTTGGCTGATGAGCCCCCGACTTGGGCAATGAAGCCCCCGGGTTCGGCTGAGAAGCCCCCGGGTCAGCCGGCACGAATATGGAATCCGAGTCCGGTGACGGTATGATGGACGGTTTCTTGAGAATCGCCAGGGCAACGCCCGGCGGAATGGCTTGCCGGGTCGAGCCAATCTTGGATAGGGCATCTGCCGCCTCATTGTTTGCTCGTGGCACATGGTGGAATTCACAGCCATCGAAGAAGCCGGATAGCTGCTGGACGTGGAAGCGGTATGAGGCCATGTTGGCGTCCTTCGCGTCCCAGTCGCCCGATGCTTGCTGTATAACCAAGTCGGAGTCGCCGAAGCAGAGGATGCGACGCACGCCAATCTCCTTGGCCAGCTTCAGCCCATGGATGAGCGCTTCATACTCCGCCACATTGTTGGATGCGGCGAAGTGGATCTGCAGGACGTAGTCCAGCCGATCTCCCTTGGGGGAAGTGACGACGATGCCGGCTCCCAAGCCGTTTCGCATCTTCGAGCCGTCGAAGTGCAGCTTCCAGTGCGTGGAGTCAGGCACAGGCGGCAGGTACTGCATCTCGGCCCAGTCGACGAAGAAGTCCGCGAGGATCTGCGACTTGATGGCTGTGCGTGGCTCGTAGAGGATGGTGTGGGCGGCTAGCTCCAGGGCCCACTTGGCAACCCGGCCGTTGGCATCCTTGCTGCCGATGATTTCCGCCAAGGGCGCTGTGGCCACCACCTTGATGGGGTGCTCTTGGAAGTAGTGCTTGAGCTTCTTGGCCGCCATGTACACGCCGTAGGTGACCTTCTGGTAGTGGGGGTAGTTCTGCTTCGACTGGGACAGCACCTCGCTGAGATAGTAGACTGGGCGCTGAACCAGCTGCTCCCTGTTGGCTGCTTCTTTGCGCTCCACCACCAGGACAACGCTAACCACTCGGTTGGTGGCTGCGATGTACAACAGCATTGGCTCCATTGAACCTGGCGTTGCAAGGATTGGCGCGGTTGAGAGCACGCGCTTTAAGTCACGAAAGGCTTCATCCGCCTGCGGTGACCAGACGAACTTGTCCGCCTTCCTCATCAATTGATACAGGGGCAGTGCCTTCTCCCCCAGCCGGCTGACGAAGCGGCTCAAGGAGGCCAGGCATCCGGTGAACTTCTGGACGTCCTTGAGGCACTGCGGCAGCTCCATCTTCTCAATGGCACTGATCTTCTCCGGGTTGGCTTCGATTCCTCGCTGAGAGACGAGGTAGCCCAGGAGTTGGCCGGCTGGCACGCCGAACGTGCACTTGGCCGGGTTGAGCTTCATCCGGAATCTTCGCAGATTGGTGAAGGTTTCTCTCAAGTCATCAAGGAGGGTAGGCATCTCCTTGGTTTTTACAACGACATCATCCACGTATGCGTGAACATTTCTGCCGATTTGATCCTGCAAACACTTTTGCATGCACCTTTGGTAGGTGGCGCCTGCATTTTTCAAGCCGAATGGCATAGTCGTGTAGCAGTAAGCCCCATACGGGGTAATGAACGAAGTCTTTATTTGATCAGCCGGATTCAAAGGAATCTGGTGGTAGCCTGAGTAGGCATCTAGGAAAGACAACAGTTCACAGCCGGCAGTCGAGTCTATAACTTGATCTATGCGCGGCAGGGGGAAGGGGTCCTTCGGGCACGCCTTGTTGAGGCTGGTGTAGTCGATACACATGCGCCAGGAGCCGTTCTTCTTCAAAACCAGGACCGGGTTCGCCAACCAGTCCGGGTGCAGTACTTCCATGATGAAGCCGGCAGCTAGGAGCCGGGCGATTTCTTCACCGATGGCCTTCCTTCGTTCTTCGGCGAAGCGCCTGAGAGGCTGCTTCACCGGCTTGGCTTCAGGCCTGACGTGGAGGTGGTGCTCAGCCAACTCCCTCGGTACACCCGGCATGTCCCTTGGAGACCATGCGAAGATGTCCCGATTCTCACGGAGGAAGCTGGTGAGCTCGCTTTCCTATTTGCTGCTCAAGCCGGCACCGATGGTGACGTACTTGTCCGGCTGGGCCGGGTCGAGCAGGATCTTCTTGGTGTTGTCGGCCGGCTGGAAGTGAGTCGTCCCAGCCGGGTTGCCCACAGCCGGCATGTCCGCCTGCGCGGCCTTAGCCAAGGCAACGGCGTCGTGGATGAGCTGCTTCTCGGTGGCGATGACCAGCGTCTGGGCCATCTTGGAGCTCTGCGTGGCGCAGTCCATGGAGCGGCGGTAGTCGCCGGCTACGGTGATGACCCCTTTAGGGCCAGGTAGCTTCATCTTCAGGTACCCATAGTGGGGCACCGCCATGAACTTGGTCAGGGCCGGCCTGCCCAGGAGCGCGTGGTAGGGACTCACGAGGTCCACCACCTCGAACTCGATGTTCTCCGTGCGGAAGTTGTCCGGCTTGCCGAACATGACCTCCAGGGTGATCCGGCCGATCGGCTGGCAGCAGTGGCCTGGCACGATGCCATGGAAGACGGTGGGGGTGGGGCGCAACTCGGCCTCCTGGATGCCCAGCTTGCGGGCGGTGTCGCGGTAGAGGATGTTGATGCTGCTGCCCCCGTCGATGAGGACACGCGAGAAGCGCACGCTGCGCCGGGTTGTGCCGAGGGTGGGGTCGAGGACCATGGCGTAGCTGCCCGGCTTTGGCAGGACAGCCGGTGTGTCGCGGCGATCAAAAGTGATGGCCTGCTCTGACCAGTTTAGGTACTGGGGGACCGGCGGCATGACCGCGTTGACTTCGAGGGAACGGCGCTGCTGGCTCGTTTTGTCCTCGGGCTCGGAGGTGAAGATGATGTAGGTGGCATCCTCAGCCAGGTACCGGCCGCCATGGTGCACTTGGTTAGCCTCGTGGTGCTCGAGGTTGTTGGCTTCTGCGCCGGCTTGGCCACCCGGCCCGCCGGCTGGTGGAGGTGGGGGTGGAGGCGGAAGGGGCTCGCCGCTCGTCAGCCGCTTCATGAAGTGGCAGTCGCGGGTGGAGTGGTTGGAGGGGTTCTTGCCGCTGTGGTACTTGCACGGCGAGTCGAGCATCTGCTCGAAGGTGTACTTCGGCTTCCAGGGCCGGTCCGTCTGCTTCTGGCGCCGGCTTCCGCCAGCCGCCGCGTGGTCTGACACGGCTGCCACGTGGGCCGAGCCGTACCGGCGGTCCGGCTGGTCGCTGTGCCTCTTGCCGCGGTAGTTGTCCCGCCGGCTGCCGTGGTGGCCGCCCTCGGCCGGCTTGTTGTTGTCCCTCCTGGATGGAGCCGGCGAAATCTCAGCCGGCGTGCTGCTGGTTCCTTCAGCCAGCGCGTACTTGTCTGCGATGGCCATCAAGGCAGCCATCGTCTTGGGTTCACTGCGGCGCAGCTTGTGCCACAGCATGGTGTTTTGCCGGCAGCCGGCCATGAAGAAGCCGACTGCCTGGATCTCGTGCACTCCCTCGCAGGAGTTGCGCATCTCGCACCAGCGCGTCAGGTATGCACGGTCCGTCTCGTCTGCGCCCTGCTTGCACATCTCAAGCTGTTGGGGGCGACCCGGCCGGCGGTAGGTGCCGGTGAAGTTGCTGATGAAAGCCGCCTCGAAGTCGAGCCAGCCGTTGATGCTGCCGGCTGGCAGGTTGTTGAGCCAGGTGCGGGCGGAGCCGAGCAGCATGAGGGGGGAGTAGCGCACGGCCCAGCGCTTGTTGCCCTTGGCGATGCCGACTGCGGTGGAGTAGTCCTGCAGCCAGTCCTCCGGCTTGGCCGTGCCGTCGTACTTGGGCGTGTCGCGGGGGAGCTGGAAGCCGTCGATCATGGGCTCGTTGATGATCCGCGGCCCGAAGCACTTGGGGCCGGCTGGCCCTTCTTCCTCCGCGATGCGGGATTCGACCAGCCGGTCGAGGCGATCTCTGGCGTCTGCCGGCTCGACGCGCGGGCCCAGCCGGGAGCGGGCCGGCTGGCGCTGGCCGCTGGCCTCTGGAGCCGCGCGATGCTTGATGGTGGATGGCCTCTCGTACTCGTACTCTTCGTCGTCGTGCCGGCTTGATGGTGGCCGGCTGCGGCCGCTGTTGCCACTGGGCGGCCGGCTTGTGCGGCTGGAACTTGCGTGGGTGTTCCGGCTGTCGGCTCGCCGGCTTGGTGCGGGGGAGGTGGACTCGGCCGTGTCCCTCGGACCGTCTCGGTCGTTGCCTGCAGCGCCACGAGCGTGAGAAGCTCTGGGGGCATGGGCGTACCTGGGGTCCTTGGTCAGCCGGTTGGCCGCCTTCAGCAGCTCAGTCACCCGCTCAGTTTGGCGGCGTAACTCTGCGCCTTCGAGGCGGTGCAGCTCTTCCGCGGCAGCTTCAGCCGCGAGCATGTTCTTGTCGGGGGTGTTGTAGATGGGCAGCTCCGTAGACGGAGCCGGCGATGCTGCGCCGTCCCGGGCGATCTCTGCGCCCAGGCCGCCTCCTCTGCGGCGGATCTGGCCGGCTCGGCTTGGGTTGTCGCCGGCGGGCGTGAGGCCGTGGGCGCGGTTGAACTCGCGCTGGGAGATCTCCCACTGGCGCTTTGCAGCAGCCAGCTCTTCTGTTTGCTTGAGGAGGAGCTGGCGGTGCTCCTCCAGGTCCTTCTCGATGGTGGTGGGGTCGGCGCCAGGCGTGAGCGGAGTGCTCAGCTTTGCCCGGACTTCCTCCAGCCGGGACGGTGGTGGCGGCGCCTTTGCGCCCGAGGCGGATGCGCCGGTCTCCTTGTTGCGCTCCAACTCAGGACCGCGGACGCGCGTGGACTTGCCTCCGGCGTCGTCGCCGGTGGCCATGACCTCCTGCATGATGCAAGGGCCGGTGGTGGTGAGGCTGGCGCCGGCTCCAGGGGGAGGGCTTGCGCAGCGCACGATCTCGCGCGGGTAGCGCGGTGGTGCGACGGTGGCGACGTAGACGTCGAAGCCGCCGAAGCTGATGATGTTGCCGCCGGCAGGGAATGGCCGGTCGGCGAAGCAGCCAGCGTTGTCGCTGACGCAGTCGAGGGAGCCGAATCTCCAGACCAAGCCTGAAGCGACCCTCTCGCCGGTGGTGGTGGTGAGGCCCGTCCGGATGGAGACACCGGCCGCGGACGCTGAAGGCCCCACGGTGGGCGCCAAATGTCGTGGTATCGTCATGACATATGCCATAGGGTGGCTAATCGAGGTGGTTCCTAGTGGTCTCACGGCGGTATCCGGATGCGGGTATGGGCACGAGCGACACGGCGACGTACCCAGGTTCGAGGCCCTCCGATGGAGGTAACACCTCTACTCCTGCTATGAGTGTATAAGATGATCACACAGTACAATGGTGCTCCTTGAGCTGTATATCCGGCTGCTCCTGGGAGGCTAAGGTAGACGAAGGTCTCTCTCACAGGGCAGCTCTAAGACTAGTGAATGGCAACTGATCGATCGTCCCCCGCACGAGGGGGGTAGCCCGGCTTATATAGGCACCGGTACTTTACATATAAGTCCCTAAGGTCTAGTGGCCAGCATGGCCGGCTTCGGCTCCCGTCCCTTCCCGAGGCGCTGACGCCAGGGAGCCGTTGAGCGTAGTGGCACGTCCCATCCGCCTGCTCAGGTCAGCGGCGTGGGAGGTGCTGTCGTTGTCGTCATCATGCTCTGTAGCGCGTACGGCTCGACGTACGCCATGATGGCCTGTCTGGCGCGTGGCACTGCTGCTCTACAGTGCCCCGTACTTTACGGGAGATGAGGTCAGCGTGGACCTTTGAACCCGGCTCACCTACCCAGTTCCTTCCAGTGCAAGGCTCGCCAGCCTCGAGTCGGTCTGAGGTACAAACCCCAGTCGGATATGGCTTGTAGAAGCCGGCCCAGCTACAGCGTCGAAGGCCGCAGCCAGGCCGACTAGGACTTAGAGCCAGCCGGCTCCCGAGGCAGCCGGCCACGGCTCCAGCCGGCTGCTCCTCAGCCGGCCTTTGCCGCGAGCCGGCCGTCCTCAAGCCGGCCGCTCCGCGTCCATTGCCCTACCCGGGTCTTCCCCACACAAGCAACTTATAAGAATTAAGACACATAACTACATATTCATCACCACAATAGTTTTTAAGCTATTTGTCCCATGAGCTATATATTGTAAAGGTAAAGGAATGAAATTTTAAAGGTAGCACTCAAGTAATTTACTTTGGAATGGCAGAAAAATACCACATAGTAGGTAGATATGGTGGACACAAATGGCATGGGTTTTGGCTCAAGGTGTTTGGATGCACGAGAAGCATTTCCTCTCAGTACAAGGTTTGGGCTAGCAAGGTTGTTTGAAGCAAACACAAGTATGAACAGGTACAGCAAAACTCACACAAGAACATATTGCAAGCATTATAAGGCTCTACACTGTCTTCCTTGTTGTTCAAACACTTTACCCGAAAATATCTAGACTTAGAGAGACCAATCATGCAAACCAAATTAAACAAGCTCTACGGTAGTTCTTCATTAATAGATTAAACTACATGATGCAAGAGCTTAAACATGATCTATGAGAGCTCAAACAATTGCCAAATTTACCAAACCATATGCAGCATTTTCCGATTCCAACCAAATAGCAATTTAACGAAGCAATTTCAGCCTTCGCCATGAACATTAAAGCACAATTAAGAACACAAGTGTTTGATATGAACACATCCGTTGGGAACCCCAAGAGGAAGGTATGATGCGCACAGCAGCAAGTTTCCTCATGAAACCAAGGTTATCGAACCAGTAGGAGCCAAGAAGCACGAAGGGTGTTGGTGGAGGAATGTAGTGCGGCGCAACACCAGTGAAACCGGCGCCAACGTGGAACCTGCACAACACAATCAAAGTACTTTGCCCCAACGTAACAGTGAGGTTGTCAATCTCACCGGCTTGCTGAAAACAAAGGATTAAGCGTATCGAGTGGAAGATGGTGTTTGTTTGCAAAGAACAGTAGAAGCAGTAGAATGTATTCAGATGTAAAAGAATGGACCGGGGTCCACAGTTCACTAGTGGTGTCTCTCCAATAAGATAACTAACATGCTGGGTGAACAAATTACAGGTGAGCAATTGACAAATAAAGATTCAATACATATCAACGATGATTACTATGTGATTTAATCAGGGCATTACGACAAAGTACATAGACCGCTATCCAGCATGCATCTATGCCTAAATAATCCACCTTCAGGTTATCATCCGAACCCCTTCCAAAGTTGTAAACAACAGATAATTGCATTAAGTATGGTGCTTAATGTAATCAATACAAATATCCTTAGACAAAGCATCAATGTTTTATCCCTAGTAGCAACAACACATCCACAACCTTAGAACCTACTGTCACGATCCCAGATTCAATGGAGGCATGAACCCACTATCGAGCATAATTACCCCCTCTTGGAGTTACAAGTATCAACTTGGCCAGAGCCTCTACTAGCAACGGAGAGCATGCAAGAACATAAACAACACATATATGATAGATTGATAATCAACTTAACATAGTATTCTATATTCATCGGATCTCGCCAAACACAACATGTAGCATTACAAATAGATGATCTTGATCATGTTAGGCAGCTCACAAGATCTAATACAATGAAAGCACAAGCGGAGAAGACAACCATCTAGCTACTGCTATGGACCCATAGTCCAAGGATGAACTACTCACGCATCAATCCGGAGGCGGGCATGATGATGTAGAGCCCCTCCGGTGATGATTCCCCTCTCCGGCAGGGTGCCGGAGGCGATCTCCTGAATCCCGAGATGGGATTGGCGGCGGCCTCTCAGAATGTTTTCCGTATCGTGGCTCTCGGTACAGGGGTTTCGCGACAAAGGCTATTTGTAGTAGGGAAGGGTCAAGTGGCGGCACGAGGGCCCCACACACCAGGGCGCGCGGCCAGGCTGGGGCGCGCACTGTTGTGTCGGGCCTCGTGGCCCCACTTCGCACTCTCTCGTCTTCTGGAAGCTTCGTAAAAATAGTCCCGGGGCGTTGATTTCTTCCAATTCCGAGAATATTTCCTTACTAGGATTTCTGAAACCAAAAACAGCAGAAAACAGCAACTGGCACTTCGGCATCTTGTTAATAGGTTAGTGCCGGAAAATGTAAAATAACGCTGTAAAGTATGTGTAAAACACTCAAGTATTGTAATAAAAGTAGCATGGAATATAAGAAATTATAGATACGTTTGAGACGTATCAAGCATCCCCAAGCTTAGTTCCTACTCGTCCTCGAGTAGGTAAACGATAACACAAATAATTTCTGAAGTGACATGCTACCAACATAATCTTGATCAACATTATTGTAAAGCATATGAGATGAATGGAGTGATCTGAACAAAAGATTGCTAACAAAGATAATGACTAAACAAATGAATCATATAGAAAAACTTTTCATGAATAGTACTTTCAAGACAAGTATCAATAAGACTTGCATAAGAGCTAACTCATAAGCAATAAATTCAAAGTAGAATGCATTGAAGCAACACAAAGGATGATTAAGTTTCAGCAATTGCTTTCAACTTGTAACATGTATATCTCATGGATATTTGTCAACATAGAGTAATATAACAGGTGCAATAAGTAAACATGTAAGAATCAATGCACACAGTTAACACAAGTGTTTGCTTCTAAGATAGAAGGGAATGGGTAAACTGACTCAACATAAAGTAAAAGATTGGCCCTTCGCAGAGGGAAGCATTGATTACTATTTTTGTGCTAGAGCTTTTGTTTTGAAAACATAGAAACAATTTTGTCAACGGTAGTAATAATTCATATGTGCTATGCATAATACTTCCTACAAGTTGCATGTCTCATGCATAGAGTACTAATAGTGCTCGCACCTTGTCCTACTATCTCGGAAACACGGATTCTCATCGCATAACATATGCTTCAACCAAGTGTCACAAAGGGGTACCTCTATGCCGCCTGTACAAAGGTCTAAGGAGAAAGCACACATTGGATTTCTCGCTTTTGATTATTCTCAACTTAGACATCCATACCGGGACAACATAGACAACAGATAATGGACTCCTCTTTTTAATGCTTAAGCATTCAACAACAGTTAATATTCTCATAAGAGATTGAGGTTGTATGTCCAAACTGAAACTTCCACCATGATACATGGCTTTAGTTAGCGGCCCAATGTTCTTCTCTAACATATGCATACTCAAACCATTTGATCGTGAAGTCCACTTACTTCAGACAAGACGAACATGCATAGCATCTCACATGATATCCAACAAAGATAAAGTTGATGGCGTCCCCAGAAACATGGTTACCGCTCAACAAGCAACTTATAAGAATTAAGACACATAACTACATATTCATCACCACAATAGTTTTTAAGCTATTTGTCCCATGAGCTATATATTGTAAAGGTAGAGGAATGAAATTTAAAGGTAGCACTCAAGTAATTTACTTTGGAATGGCAGAAAATACCACATAGTAGGTAGATATGGTGGACACAAATGGCATGGTTTTTGGCTCAAGGTGTTTGGATGCACGAGAAGCATTTCCTCTCAGTACAAGGTTTGGGCTAGCAAGGTTGTTTGAAGCAAACACAAGTATGAACAGGTACAGCAAAACTCACACAAGAACATATTGCAAGCATTATAAGGCTCTACACTGTCTTCCTTGTTGTTCAAACACTTTACCCGAAAATATCTAGACTTAGAGAGAACAATCATGCAAACCAAATTAAACAAGCTCTACAGTAGTTCTTCATTAATAGATTAAACTACATGATGCAAGATCTTAAACATGATCTATGAGAGCTCAAACAATTGCCAAGTTGCCAAACCATATGCAGCATTTTCCAATTCCAACCAAATAGCAATTTAACGAAGCAATTAGCTTTCGCCATGAACATTAAAGCACAATTAAGAACACAAGTGTTCCATAAGAAAAAGCGGAGCGTAATATCTCCAATATAAGAATGGCGGGATCCAACTTTATTCAAACAAAACAAAAATAAAAACAAACCAACGCTCCAAGTAAAGAACATAAGAATGTGACGGAATAAAAATATAGTTTCACTAGAAGTGACCTGATAATGTTGTCGATGAAGAAGGTGATGCCTTGGGCATCCCCAAGCTTAGATGCTTGAGTCTTCTTAAAATATGCAGGGATGAACCACCGGGGCATCCCCAAGCTTAGACCTTTCACTCTTCTTGATCATAGTATATCATCCTCTTCTCTTGACCCTTGAAAACTTCCTTCACACAAACTTCAAGCAAACTCATGAGAGGGTTAGTGCATAACCACAAATTCACATATTCAGAGGTGACACAATCATTCTTAACACTTCTGGACATTGCACATAGCTTCTGAAAGTTAATGGAACAAAGAAACTCATTCAACATAGCAAAAGCGGCAATGCGAAATAAAAGACAGAATCTGTCAAAAACAGAACAGTCCGTAAAGATGCATCTGGACTGGGCACTTAACTTGCTCAAATGGAAAAACTCAAAACTAATGAAAGTTGCGTACATATCTGAGGATCACGCTCGTAAATTTGCAGATTTTTTCGAATTTTTTACAGAGACTTATGCCAGAATTCGTGACAGACAGCAATGCTGTTTCTGTGCAGCGATCCCAAATATAACATCAACTTTAGCATAGAAACTTTACTTGGAACAAAAACATGATAAGGAGAGGTTGCTACAGTAGTAAACAACTTCCAAGACTCAACAATACAGTAAATAAAATGAAACATGGGTTATCTCCCAAGAAGTGTTTTTCTTTAACGCCTTTCAGCTAGGCGCAGAAAGTGCAAATCAAGTAACATCAAGAGAAGAAGCATCAACATTATTATTTTTCTTACAAACACAACTTGTTGCAGAGGGTACCTTAGATGCTCCATTATCTAAATTTCCTATGGTGGTGCTAGGGGTTTTAGCAATTTTAGGCCTATAATAATTCTTTTGTTTAGGCACCTTAGAGGCATACATGAATTTTTGCTCTTTACCCACATAAGCTTTCTCCTTATACTTGAGAGAAGAAAAAGTTGAACCCAAGGTTCCCATAGCTTTTTCAAGTTCATCAATCCTATTGGTTTGATTATCATGGACAACACAAGTTCCTAGGACACCAATTCTTTCATCAATTCCTCCTAGGGATTTATCAAGTTTATCAGTTTTATCAAATAACATTTCCAATTTAGTTTCAATACTTGGAAATTTTTTCTCTATGGTTTCCAATTTTTTCATAACATCCTCAAGAGAGATTTCAATTTTAACTTCATTAACAGGTGGTATTCCAACTAGACTCTCAATGATGCAACTAGCTTCTAAAGCGGGAGTACCTAGGAAATTACCTCCCGAAAGAGTATCAAGAACATACCTATTCCAACTAGATAAGCCAACATAAAAGTTCCTAAGAAGGATAGTAGTGGAGTGTTTCTTAATGCACCTATGATGAGCATTACTAATTCTGTACCAAGCATCTTTAAAACTTTCTCCACCTTGTTGCTTAAAAGAACGAACTTCAACTTCAGGATTACTCATTTTAGTAGTAAAGTAAACTAGGCAAATAAAGTAAAGACAAGTAACTAATTTTTTGTGTTTTGATATAGAACAAGTAAACAAGACAATAAGTAAAGTAACTAATTTTTTTGTGTGTTTTTAATATGAAGCAAACAAGACAATAAATAAAATAAAGTAAAGCAAAACAAAAACAAAGTAAAGAGATTGGAAGTGGAGACTCCCCTTGCAGCGTGTCTTGATCTCCCCGGCAACGGCGCCAGAAATTATGCTTGATGCGCGTAGATGTACACGTCCGTTGGGAACCCCAAGAGGAAGGTATGATGCGCACAGCAGCAAGTTTCCCTCAGTATGAAACCAAGGTTATCGAACCAGTAGGAGCCAAGAAGCACGTGAAGGTTGTTGGTGGAGGAATGTAGTGCGGCGCAACACCAGTGAAACCGGCGCCAACGTGGAACCTGCACAACACAATCAAAATACTTTGCCCCAACGTAACAGTGAGGTTGTCAATCTCACCGGCTTGCTGAAAACAAAGGATTAAGCGTATCGAGTGGAAGATGGTGTTTGTTTGCAAAGAACAGTAAAAGCAGTAGAATGTATTCAGATGTAAAAGAATGGACCGGGGTCCACAGTTCACTAGTGGTGTCTCTCCAATAAGATAACTAACATGCTGGGTGAACAAATTACAGGCGAGCAATTGACAAATAAAGATTCAATACATATCAACGATGATTACTATGTGATTTAATCAGGGCATTACGACAAAGTACATAGACCGCTATCCAGCATGCATCTATGCCTAAATAATCCACCTTCAGTTATCAACAGATAATTGCATTAAGTATGGTGCGTAATGTAATCAACACAAATATCCTTAGACAAAGCATCAATGTTTTATCCCTAGTAGCAACAGCACATCCACAACCTTAGAACCTACTGTCACGATCCCAGATTCAATGGAGGCATGAACCCACTATCGAGCATAATTACTCCCTCTTGGAGTTACAAGTATCAACTTGGCCAGAGCCTCTACTAGCAACGGAGAGCATGCAAGAACATAAACAACACATATATGATAGATTGATAATCAACTTAACATAGTATTCTATATTCATCGGATCTCGCCAAACACAACATGTAGCATTACAAATAGATGATCTTGATCATGTTAGGCAGCTCACAAGATCTAATACAATGAAAGCACAAGCGGAGAAGACAACCATCTAGCTACTGCTATGGACCCATAGTCCAAGGATGAACTACTCACGCATCAATCCGGAGGCGGGCATGATGATGTAGAGCCCTCCGGTGATGATTCCCCTCTCCGGCAGGGTGCCGGAGGCAATCTCCTGAATCCCCCGAGATGGGATTGGCGGCGGCGGCCTCTCAGTAATGTTTTCCGTATCGTGGCTCTCGGTACAGGGGGTTTCGCGACGAAGGCTATTTGTAGGCGGAAGGGTAGGTCGAGTGGCGGCACGAGGGCCCCACACACCAGGCCGCGCGGCCAGGGGCCAGGCCGCGCCGCCCTGTTGTGTCGGCGCCTCGTGGCCCCACTTCGTACCTCCCTCGGTCTTCTGGAAGCTTCGTGTAAAAGTAGGCCCCTGGGCGTTGATTTCGTCCAATTCCGAGAATATTTCCTTACTAGGATTTCTGAAACCAAAAACAGCAGAAAACAGCAACTGGCACTACGGCATCTTGTTAATAGGTTAGTGCCGGAAAATGTAAAATAACGCTGTAAAGTATGTGTAAAACACTCAAGTATTGTAATAAAAGTAGCATGTAACATAAGAAATTATAGATACGTTTGAGACGTATCAGTGTTCCATATGAAAAAGCGGAGCGTAATATCTCCAATATAAGAATGGTGGGATCCAACTTTATTCAAACAAAAACAAAAATAAAAGCAAACCGACGCTCCAAGTAAAGAACATAGGATGTGATGGAATAAAAATATAGTTTCACTAGAAGTGACCTGATAATGTTGTCGATGAAGAAGGGGATGCCTTGGGCATCCCCAAGCTTAGATGCTTGAGTCTTCTTAAAATATGTAGGGATGAACCACCGGGGCATCCCCAAGCTTAGACCTTTCACTCTTCTTGATCATAGTATATCATCCTCTTCTCTTGACCCTTGAAAACTTCCTTCACACAAACTTCAAGCAAACTCATTAGAGGGTTAGTGTATAACCAAAATTCACACATTCAGAGGTGACACAATCATTCTTAACACTTCTGGACATTGCACAAAGCTTCTGAAAGTTAATGGAACAAAGAAACTCATTCAACATAGCAAAAGCGGCAATGCGAAATAAAAAACAGAATCTGTCAAAAACAGAACAGTCCGTAAAGATGAATCTGGCAGGGGCACTTAACTTGCTCAAATGGAAAAACTCAAAACTAATGAAAGTTGCGTACATATATGAGGATCACGCTCGTAAATTTTCAGATTTTTTCGATTTTTTTACAGAGACTTCTGCGAGAATTCGTGACAGACAGCAATGCTGTTTCTGCGCAGCGATCCAAATCTATCATCAACTTTAACATAGAAACTTTACTTGGCACAAAAACATGATAAGGAGAGGTTGATACAGTAGTAAACAACTTCCAAGACTCAACAATACAGTAAATAAAATGAAACATGGGTTATCTCCCAAGAAGTGCTTTTCTTTAACGCCTTTCAGCTAGGCGCAGAAAGTGCAAATCAAGTAACATCAAGAGATGAAGCATCAACATCATTATTTTTCTTACAAACACAACTTGTTGCAGAGGGTACCTTAGATGCTCCATTATCTAAATTTCCTATGGTGGTGCTAGGGGTTTTATCAATTTTAGGCCTATAATAATTCTTTTGTTTAGGCACCTTAGAGGCATACATGAATTTTTGCTCTTTACCCACATAAGCTTTCTCCTTATACTTGAGAGAAGAAAAAGTTGAACCCAAGGTTCCCATAGCTTTTTCAAGTTCATCAATCCTATTGGTTTGATTATCATGGACAACACAAGTTCCTAGGACACTAATTCTTTCATCAATTCCTCCTAAGGATTTATCAAGTTCATAAGTTTTATCAAATAACATTTCCAATTTAGTTTCAATACTTGGAAATTTTTTCTCTATGGTTTCCAATTTTTTCATAACATCCTCAAGAGAGATTTCAATTTTAACTTCATTAACAGGTGGTATTCCAACTAGACTCTCAATGATGCAACTAGCTTCTAAAGCGGGAGTACCTAGGAAATTACCTCCCGAAAGAGTATCAAGAACATACCTATTCCAACTAGATAAGCCAACATAAAAGTTCCTAAGAAGGATAATAGTGGAGTGTTTCTTAATGCACCTATGATGAGCATTACTAATTCTGTACCAAGCATCTTTAAAACTTTCTCCACCTTGTTGCTTAAAAGAACGAACTTCAACTTCAGGATTACTCATTTTAATAGTAATAAGGTAAACTAGGCAAATAAAGTAAAGACAAGTAACTAATTTTTTTGTGTTTTTATATAGAGCTAGTAAATAATACAATAAGTAAAGTAAAGTAAATCAAGACAAAAACAAAGTAAAGAGATTGGAAGTGGAGACTCCCCTTGCAGCGTGTCTTGATCTCCCCGGCAACGGCGCCAGAAAAAGTCTTGCTGGCGTGTAGTCGACACGTCCGTTGGGAACCCCAAGAGGAAGGTGTGATGCGCACAGCAGTAAGTTTTCCCTCAGTAAGAAACCAAGGTTATCGAACCAGTAGGAGCCAAGAAGCACGTGAAGGTTGTTGGTGGAGGAGTGTAGTGCGGCGCAACACCAGTGAAATCGGCGCCAACGTGGAACCTGCACAACACAATCAAAGTACTTTGCCCCAACGTAACAATGAGGTTGTCAATCTCACCGGCTTGCTGAAAACAAAGGATTAAGCGTATCGAGTGGAAGATGGTGTTTGTTTGCAAAGAACAATAAAAATAGTAGAATGTATTCAGATGTAAAAGAATGGACCGGGGTCCACAGTTCACTAGAGGTGTCTCTCCAATAAGATAACTAACATGCTGGGTGAACAAATTACAGGCGGGCAATTGACAAATAAAGATTCAATACATATCAACGATGATTACTATGTGATTTAATCAGGGCATTACGACAAAGTACATAGACCGCTATCCAGCATGCATCTATGCCTAAATAATCCACCTTCAGGTTATCATCCGAACCCCTTCCAGTATTAAGTTGTAAACAACAGATAATTGCATTAAGTATGGTGCGTAATGTAATCAACACAAATATCCTTAGACAAAGCATCGATGTTTTATCCCTAGTAGCAACAGCACATCCACAACCTTAGAACTTTCTGTCACTGTCCCAGATTCAATGGAGGCATGAACCCACTATCGAGCATAAATACTCCCTCTTGGAGTTACAAGTATCAACTTGGCCAGAGCCTCTACTAGCAACGGAGAGCATGCAATAACATAAACAACACATATATGATAGATTGATAATCAACTTAACATAATATTCTATATTCATCGGATCCCGCCAAACACAACATGTAGCATTACAAATAGATGATCTTGATCATGTTAGGCAGCTCACAAGATCTAAACAATGATAGCACAAGCGGAGAAGACAACCATCTAGCTACTGCTATGGACCCATAGTCCAAGGATGAACTACTCACGCATCAATCCGGAGGCGGGCATGATGATGTAGAGCCCCTCCGGTGATGATTCCCCTCTCCGGCAGGGTGCCGGAGGCGATCTCCTGAATCCCCGAGATGGGATTCGCGACGGCGTCTCTGGAAGGTTTTCCGTATCGTGGCTCTCGGTGTGGGGTTTCGACGAAGGCTATTTGTAGGCGGAAGGGTAAGTCTTGATGACCCACAAGTATAGGGGATCACAACAGTCTTCGAGGGAAGTATTACCCAATTTATTGATTCGACACAAGGGGAGACAAAGAATACTTGTAAGCCTTAACAACGGAGTTGTCAATTCAGCTGCACCTGGAAACATACTTGCTCGCAAGAGTTTATCAGTAGCAACAGTTTTATGGCAGTAGGAATAGTGAAATAACAGCAGCGGTGAAATAAAGACAGCAGTAGTGATTATAGTAAACAACAGGATTAAAATACTGTAGGCACAGGGACGGATGAACGGGCGTTGCATGGATGAGAGAATTCATATAACAATCATGGTAGGGCATTTGCAGGTAATAATAAAGCGGTATCCAAGTACTAATCAATCAATAGGCATGTGTTCCATATATAGTCGTACGTGCTCGCAATGAGAAACTTGCACAACATCTTTTGTCCTACCAGCCGGTGGCAGCCGGGCCTCTAGGGAAACTACTGGAAATTAAGGTACTCCTTTTAATAGAGTACCGGAGCAAAGCATTAACACTCCGTGAACACATGTGATCCTCACATCACCGCCTTCCCCTCCGGTTGTCCCAATTTCTGTCACTTTGGGGCCTCGGGTTCCGGACAGCAACGTGTGTATACAACTTGCAGGTAAGATCAATAAACAATGCATATCATGATGAAACAATAACATGTTCAGATCTGAGATCATGGCACTCGGGCCCTAGTGACAAGCATTAAGCATAACAAGTTGCAACAATATCATAAAAGTAACATCTACGGATACTAGGCACCATGCCCTAACAATCTTGTGACTATTACATGATCAATCTCATCCAATCCCTACCATCCCCTTCAGCCTACAGCGGGGGAATTACTCACACATGGATGGGGGAAACATGGCTGGTCGATGGAGAGGCGTCGGTGGTGATGGCGGTGAAGATCCCCTCCAATTCCCCGTCCCGGCGGAGTGCCAGAACGGAGTTTCTGGTCCCGAGGCGGAGTTTCGCGATGGCGGCGGCGTACTGGATGGTCTTGGAAATATGGTCGAACCCCCTGGCGTTTTTAGGTCGAAAGTATATAGTCCGAGGAGAGCGTCGGGGCCGAGGCGCCCACACAACAAGGCGGCGCGCCCCCGGGCCGCGCCGGCCTAGTGTGTGGGGGCCTCGCCCCCACCTGGCTTGCCCTTCTGGCTCCGTCAGTATTCTGGGAAAATAGGGCCTTTCGCATAAATTCCGAGGATTTTCCTGAAAGTTGGATTTCTGCATAAAAACGAGACACCAGAGCAATTCTGCTGAAAACAGCGTTAGTCCGTGTTAGTTGTATCCAAAATACACAAATTAGAGGCAAAACAATAGCAAAAGTGTTCGGGAAAGTAGATACGTTTTGGACGTATCAACTCCCCCAAGCTTAGCTTATTGCTTGTCCTCAAGCAATTCAGTTAACAACTGAGTGCGATAAAAGAACTTTCACGAACACATTTGTTCATATGATGTAAATATTCTCATGATATGGCAAGTGCTTAAGCAATTCATAATAAGGTACATGCAAATAAAGTCATCTAGTAACTGTGTCAATCATAAAAGAGATACCAACAAACTAATAACAAGCATCATGAAGCACTTCAATAAGCAGGATTGCAATGTTCATAAAAGGATATGATAAAGTGGTATCTCGCTTGCCTGTATTTGTAGCAAAACATAAATGCCCAGGCACCTCTGAAGTTCATAGAAAGACTAGAAGTAAATTTGTCAAAGATAAAAGCATCAAAGTTATACCACAGCTGATCATATTTTGGGACAAGCATATTATACTAAGAATGACAGTCATGCTCTCAAGAAGGTGCTCAAAGAAAGGATGGTGACTCAACATAAAAGTAAAAGATTGACCCTTCGCAGAGGGAAGCAGGGATTAACATGTGCTAGAGCTTTTCATTTTTCAAAGACAGAAGTAAAATTATTTTTAGAGGTGTTTGTTGTTGTCAACGAATGATAGTGGGTACTCTAACCACCTTGATGGCGTGTAACTCACACGTTCGTTGGGAACCCCAAGAGGAAGGTATGATGCGCACAGTAGCAAGTTTTCCCTCAGAAAGAAACCAAGGTTTAATCGAACCAGGAGGAGCCAAGAAGCACGTTGAAGGTTGATGGTCGCGAAATGTGATGCGGCGCAACACCAGGGATTCCGGCGCCAACTAGGAACCTGCACAACACAACCAAAGTACTTTGCCCCAACGAAACAGTGAGGTTGTCAATCTCACCGGCTTGCTGTAACAAAGGATTAAACGTATCGAGTGGAAGATGTTTGCAAAGAAAACAGTAAAACAAGTAGATTGTATGCTATGTAAAGAATAGGACCGGGGTCCACAGTTCACTAGAGGTGTCTCTCCCATAAGATAAAAGCATGTTGAGTGAACAAATTACAGTCGGGCAATTGACAAATAGAGAAAGGCATAACAATGCATATACATGACATGGTAAATATAGTGAGATTTAATTGGGCATTACGACAAAGAACATAGACCGCCATCCAACTGCATCTATGCCTAAAAAGTCCACCTTCAGGTTATCGTCCGAACCCCCTCCAGTATTAAGTTGCAAAGCAACAGACAATTGCATTAAGTATTGTGCGTAATGTAATCAATAACTACATCCTTAGACATAGCATCAATGTTTTATCCCTAGTGGCAACAGCACATCACAACCTTAGAACTTTCTGTCACTGTCCCAGGTATCAATGAAGGCATGAACCCACTATCGAGCATAATTACTCCCTCTTGGAGTTAAGAGTAAAAACTTGGCCAGAGCCTCTACTAATAACGGAGAGCATGCAAGATCATAAACAACACATGAACAATAGATTGATAATCACCATAATCATAGTACTCTCTATCCATCGGATCCCGACAAACACAACATATAGAATTACATATAGATGATCTTGATCATGTTAGGCAGCTCACAAGATCTAACAATGAAGCACAACAAGGAGAAGACGACCATCTAGCTACTGCTATGGACCCATGGTCCAGGGGTGAACTACTCACTCATCACTCCGGAGGCGATCATGGCGATGAAGAGTCCTCCGGGAGATGAATCCCCTCTCGGCAGGTGCCGGAGGCGATCTCCAGAATGCCCCGAGATGGGATTCGCGGCGGCGGCGTCTCTGTAAGGTTTTCCGTATCGTGGCTCTCGGCTGGGGTTTCGCGACGGAGCTTTAAGTAGGCGGAAGGTCAACGCGAGGGGCCACACGAGGGCCCAGGGGCAGGTCGGCGCGGCCAGGGCTTGGGCCGCGCCGGCCTAGCCTCCGGCACCTCGTGGCCCCACTTCGTTAGGTCTTCGGTCTTCTGGAAGCTTCGTGCAAAAATAGGACCCTGGGCGAAAGTTTCGTCCAATTCCGAGAATATTTCTTTACTAGGATTTCTGAAACCAAAAACAGCAGAAAACAGCAACTGGCTCTTCGGCATCTTGTTAATAGGTTAGTTCCAGAAAATGCATAAATATGACATATAATGTGCATAAAACATGTAGGTATCATCAATAAAGTAGCATGGAACATAAGAAATTATCGATACGTTGGAGACGTATCAGCATCCCCAAGCTTAGTTCTGCTCGTCCCGAGCAGGTAAAACGATAACAAAGATAATTTCTGAAGTGACATGCCATCATAATCTTGATCATACTATTTGTAAACATATGTAATGAATGCAGCGATCAAAGCAAAGGTAATGACATGAGTAAACAACTGAATCATATGGCAAAGACTTTTCATGAATAGTACTTCAAGACAAGCATCAATAAGTCTTGCATAAGAGTTAACTCATAAAGCAATAAATCAAAGTAAAGGTGTTGAAGCAACACATAAGAAGATTAAGTTTCAGCGGTTGCTTTCAACTTATAACATGTATATCTCATGGATATTGTCAACATAAAGTAATATAACAAGTGCAATATGCAAGTATGTAGGAATCAATGCACAGTTCACACAAGTGTTTGCTTCTTAAGGTGGAAGGAGATAGGTAAACTGACTCAACAATAAAAGTAAAAGAATGGTCCTTCGCAGAGGAAAGCATCGATTGCTGTATTTGTGCTAGAGCTTTTATTTTGAAAACATGAAACAATTTTGTCAACGGTAGTAATAAAGCATATGAGTTATGTAAATTATATCTTACAAGTTGCAAGCCTCACGCATAGTATACTAATAGTGCCCGCACCTTGTCCTACTTAACTTGGACTACCGGATCTTTGCATGCCATGTTTCAACCAAGTGTCACAAAGGGGTACCTCCATGCCGCCTGTACAAAGGTCCAAGGAGAATGCTCGCATTTCGGATTTCTCGCTTTTGATTATTCTCAACTTAGACATCCATACCGGGACAACATGGACAACAGATAATGGACTCCTCTTTAATGCATAAGCATGTAGCAAAGTTATTATTCTCATATGAGATTGAGGATATATGTCCAAAACTGAAACTTCCACCATGATTCATGGCTTTAGTTAGCGGCCCAATGTTCTTCTCTAACAATTTTGCATGCTCCAACCACTAAAATGATAGACCTTCAGACAAGACGGACATGCATAGCAACTCACATGATATTCAACAATAGTTGATGGCGTTCCCCAGAAACATGGTTATCGCACAACAAGCAACTTAATAAAATATAAAGTGCATAAGTACATATTCAATACTACGATAGTTTTTAAGGCTATTTTGTCCCATGAGCTATATATTGCAAAGGTGAATGATGGAATTTTAAAGGTAGCACTCAAGCAATTTACTTTGGAATGGCGGGTAAATACCATGTAGTAGGTAGGTATGGTGGACACAAATGGCATAGTGGTTGGCTCAAGGATTTTGGATGCATGAGAAGTATTCCCTCTCGATACAAGGTTTAGGCTAGCAAGGTTATTTGAAGCAAACTCAAGGATGAACAAGTGCAGCAAGACTCACATAAAAGACATATTGTAAACATTATAAGACTCTACACCGTCTTCCTTGTTGTTCAAAACTCAATACTAGATATTATCTAGACCTTAGAGAAACCAAATATGCAAATCAAATTTTAGCAAGCTCTATGTATTTCTTCATTAATGGGTGCAAAGCATATGATGCAAGAGCTTAAACATGAGCACAACAATTGCCAAGTATCACATTATCCAAGACATTTTTAGAATTACTACATGTAGCATTTTCCAATTCCAACCATATAACAAATTAACGAAGAAGAAACTTCGCCTTGAACATTATGAGTAAAGCCTAAGGACACATGTGTCCATATGCAACAGCGGAGCGTGTCTCTCTCCCACAAAGTGAATGCTAGGATCCATCTTATTCAAACAAAAACAAAAACGAAAACAAACCGACGCTCCAAGTAAAGAACACCAGATGTGACTGAATAAAAATATAGTTTCAGGGGAGGAACCTGATGATGTTGTCGATGAAGAAGGGGATGCCTTGGGCATCCCCAAGCTTAGATGCTTGAGTCTTCTTAAAATATGCAGGGATGAACCACGGGGGCATCCCCAAGCTTAGAGCTTTCACTCCTCTTGATCTTAGTATATCATTCTCCTCTCTTGACCCTTGAAAACTTCCTTCACACCAAACTTCAAGCAAACTCATTAGAGGGTTAGTGCATCATTAATAATTCACACATTCAGAGGTGACACAATCATTCTTTTCACTTCTGGACATTGCATAATGCTACTGGACATTAATGGATCAAAGAAATAAATCCAACATAGCAAAAGAGGCAATGCGAAATAAAAGGCAGAATCTGTCAAAAACAGAACAGTCCGTAAAGACGAATTTATAAATGGCACCAGACTTGCTCAAATGGAAAAACTCAAAACTAATGAAAGTTGCGTATATATCTGAGGATCACGCTCGTAAATTGGCAGATTTTTTCGAATTTTCTACAGAGAATTATGCCCAGATTCGTGACAGACAGCAATGCTGTTTCTGTGCAGCGATCCCAAATATAACATCAACTTTGACATAGAAACTTTACTTGGCACAAAAACATGATAAGGAGAGGTTGCTACAGTAGTAAACAACTTCCAAGACTCAATAAAACAAAAAATTGCTGTAGGTAAAAACATGGGTTGTCTCCCATAAGCGCTTTTCTTTAACGCCTTTCAGCTAGGCGCAGAAAGTGCAAATCAAGTAACATCGAGAGTAGAAGCATCAACATCATAGCTTGTTCTAATAATAGAATCAAAAGGCAACTTCATTCTCTTTCTAGGGAAGTGTTCCATACCTTTCTTGAGAGGAAATTGATATTTAATATTACCTTCCCTCATATCAATAACAGCACCAACAGTTCGAAGAAAAGGTCTTCCCAACACAATAGGACAAGATGCATTGCATTCAATATCCAAGACAACAAAATCAACGGGGACAAGGTTATTGTTAACCGTAATATGCACATTATCAATCCTCCCCAAAGGTTTCTTTTTAACATTATCGGCGAGATTAACATCCAAATAACAATTCTTCAATGGTGGCAAGTCAAGCATATCATAAATCTTTTTAGGCATAACAGAAATACTTGCACCAAGATCACATAAAGCATTACATTCAAAGTCATTGAATTTCATTTTAATGATGGGCTCCCAACCATCTTCTAACTTTCTAGGAATAGAAGTTTCAAGTTTTAGTTTCTCTTCTCTAGCTTTTATGAGAGCATTTGTAATATGTTTTGTAAAGGCTAAATTTATAGCACTAGCATTAGGACTTTTAGCAAGTTTTTGTAAGAACTTTATAACTTCAGAGATGTGACAATCATCAAAATCTAAATCATTATGAGCTACAGCAATGGGATCATTGTTCCCAAGGTTGGAAAAAATTTCAGCAGTTTTATCACAAGCAGTTTCAGCAGTTTTAGCAATTTCAGGCAGTTTTGTACGCTTTGCACTAGGAGTAGAAACATTGCCAACACCAATTATATTACCATTGATAGTAGGAGGTGCAGCAACATGTGAAGAATTAGCATTACTAGTGGTGGTAATAGTCCAAACTTTAGCTACATTATTCTCTTTAGCTAGTTTTTCATTTTCTTCTCTATCCCACCTAGCACGCAATTCAGCCATTAATCTTATATTCTCATTAATTCTAACTTGGATGGCATTTGCTGTAGTAGTAATCTTATTATCAATATCATCAGGTTTAGCAGCCATTTTATTAATTAAAGAGGATTGTGATGCGGACATGTATGAGATTCGGGTTTCAGCATTTGAAATTTTAGTTTGCAGACCAGAAATCTCCCTATTCAAATTTTCAAGTTGATTTCCTATATTTTTCAACAAGGTAGATTGTTCATTCATAGTTTTAGTAAACAATTGATTTTGCTCATATTGCGATTGCATAAAGTTTTTAGTGGATCTTTCAATATCTAGCATCCTTCCCTCATATCTACCATAAGTATTACCATTAGCAGGATATGGCCTAGAATTTTGAGCAACCAATGAAGCTAAAGGAACATTATTTGGATCAACATTAGATCTACCATTCACAAGCATAGACATAATCACATCAATCTTATCACTCAAGGAAGAGGTTTCCTCAACAGAATTTACCTTCTTACCTTGTGGAGCTCTTTCCGTGTGCCATTCAGAGTAATTTATCATCATATCATCAAGAAGTTTTGTAGCCGCCCCCAATGTGATGGACATAAAGGTACCTCCAGCAGCTGAATCCAATAAATTCCGCGAAGAAAAATTTAGTCCTGCATAGAAGGTTTGGATGATCATCCAAGTAGTCAGTCCATGGGTTGGGCAATTCTTTACCAAAGTTTTCATTCTCTCCCAAGCTTGAGCAACATGTTCAGTATCTAATTGTTTAAAATTCATTATGCTACTTCTCAAAGAAATAATTTTAGCGGGAGGATAATATCTACCAATAAAAGCATCCTTGCATTTAGTCCATGAATCAATACTATTCTTAGGCAAAGATAGCAACCAATCTTTAGCTCTTCCTCTTAATGAGAAAGGAAACACTTTCAGTTTAATAATATCACCATCTACATCTTTATACTTTTGCATTTCACAAAGTTCAACAAAATTATTGAGATGGGCAGCAGCATCATCAGAACTAGCACCAGAAAATTGTTCTCTCATGACTAGATTTAGTAAAGCAGGTTTAATTTCAAAGAATTCTGCTGTAGTAGCAGGTGGAGCAATAGGTGTGCATAGGAAATCATTATTATTTGCATTTGTGAAGTCACACAACTTAGTATTTTCAGGGTTGGCCATTTTAGCAACAGTAAATAAAGCAAACTAGATAAAGTAAATGCAAGTAACTAATTTTTTTGTGTTTTTGATATAGCAAACAAGATAGCAAATAAAGTAAAACTAGCAACTAATTTTTTGTATTTTGATTTAGTGCAGCAAACAAAGTAGTAAATAAAATAAAGCAAGACAAAAACAAAGTAAAGAGATTGAGAAGTGGAGACTCCCCTTGCAGCGTGTCTTGATCTCCCGGCAACGGCGCCAGAAAAAGAGCTTGATGGCGTGTAACTCACACGTTCGTTGGGAACCCCAAGAGGAAGGTATGATGCGCACAGTAGCAAGTTTTCCCTCAGAAAGAAACCAAGGTTTAATCGAACCAGGAGGAGCCAAGAAGCACGTTGAAGGTTGATGGTCGCGAAATGTGATGCGGCGCAACACCAGGGATTCCGGCGCCAACTAGGAACCTGCACACAACCAAAGTACTTTGCCCCAACGAAACAGTGAGGTTGTCAATCTCACCGGCTTGCTGTAACAAAGGATTAAACGTATCGAGTGGAAGATGTTTGCAAAGAAAACAGTAAAACAAGTAGATTGTATGCTATGTAAAGAATAGGACCGGGGTCCACAGTTCACTAGAGGTGTCTCTCCCATAAGATAAAAGCATGTTGAGTGAACAAATTACAGTCGGGCAATTGACAAATAGAGAAAGGCATAACAATGCATATACATGACATGGTAAATATAGTGAGATTTAATTGGGCATTACGACAAAGAACATAGACCGCCATCCAACCGCATCTATGCCTAAAAAGTCCACCTTCAGGTTATCGTCCGAACCCCCTCCAGTATTAAGTTGCAAAGCAACAGACAATTGCATTAAGTATTGTGCGTAATGTAATCAATAACTACATCCTTAGACATAGCATCAATGTTTTATCCCTAGTGGCAACAGCACATCACAACCTTAGAACTTTCTGTCACTGTCCCAGGTATCAATGAAGGCATGAACCCACTATCGAGCATAATTACTCCCTCTTGGAGTTAAGAGTAAAAACTTGGCCAGAGCCTCTACTAATAACGGAGAGCATGCAAGATCATAAACAACACATGAACAATAGATTGATAATCACCATAATCATAGTACTCTCTATCCATCGGATCCCGACAAACACAACATATAGAATTACATATAGATGATCTTGATCATGTTAGGCAGCTCACAAGATCTAACAATGAAGCACAACAAGGAGAAGACGACCATCTAGCTACTGCTATGGACCCATGGTCCAGGGGTGAACTACTCACTCATCACTCCGGAGGCGATCATGGCGATGAAGAGTCCTCCGGGAGATGAATCCCCTCTCCGGCAGGGTGCCGGAGGCGATCTCCTGAATCCCCCGAGATGGGATTCGCGGCGGCGCGTCTCTGGAAGGTTTTCCGTATCGTGGCTCTCGGTACTGGGGGTTTCGCGACGGGAGCTTTAAGTAGGCGGAAGGTCAACGCGAGGGGCCACACGAGGGGCCCAGGGGGCAGGTCGGCGCGGCCAGGGCTTGGGCCGCGCCGGCCTAGCCTCTGGCCACCTCGTGGCCCCACTTCGTTAGGTCTTCGGTCTTCTGGAAGCTTCGTGCAAAAATAGGACCCTGGGCGAAAGTTTCGTCCAATTCCGAGAATATTTCTTTACTAGGATTTCTGAAACCAAAAACAGCAGAAAACAAAACGGCTCTTCGGCATCTTGTTAATAGGTTAGTTCCAGAAAATGCATAAATATGACATATAATGTGCATAAAACATGTAGGTATCATCAATAAAGTAGCATGGAACATAAGAAATTATCGATACGTTGGAGACGTATCACACCTCGCCAACCAAACTCTCAAGAGCGGCTCCCATGAAGGACGTTATCTCTACCAGCAAGGTAGATCATCCCTCTTCTCTTTTGTTTACACATGTATTTTAGTTTCATTATGGATGACACTCCCCCAACCTTTGCTTACACAAGCCATGGCTAACCGAATCCTCGGGTGCCTTCCAACATTCACATACCATGGGGAAGTGTCTATTTGCAGGTTAAGTTGCTTACTGATGAATCAGAGCAAAACACGTGAAGAGAATTATTAATGAAGGTTGATTAATTGGGGCTGGGAACCCCGTTGCCAGCTCTTTTTGCAAAATTATTGGATAAGCGGATGTGCCACTAGTCCATTGGTGAAAGTCTGTCCGGAGTAAATGACAAGGTTGAAAGATAAAACACCACATATTTCCTCATGAGCTATAAAACATTAACACAAATTGAGAAGTAGTTTGAAGGTTTAAAGGTAGCACATGAGAATTTACTTGGAATGGTTTGAAATGCCATGCATAGGTATTTATGGTGGACACTTTGGAATAACTTGGTTTTCAGGTGTTTGGAAGCACGAGCAGCGTTCCCGCTCAGTACAAGTGGAGGCTAGCAATAGACTGGGAAGCGACAATCAAGAGAGCAATAACTGTCATAATCATGCTTGCGACAAAATAAAATTAACGGAGGCATAAAAGTGATACAAGAACTCTGAAGCAAAGTAAATCATCGAGGCTTAATTGACTTTTGTTTAGTCATATGCATGCGTGAGCATGTGCCAAGTCGATTCAAGTGAATTATTCAGAGGAGGATACCACAATGTCATACCTATCTATGAATAAAACAATGCAAGCAAATATCCATGACATGCTACTCATTATTAATAGATTGGAACTAATCATGAGAGATCATAAACTACTAGACTTTCATTAAATGACATATACCTCACATGAACCAACTAAGCATGCTCACATGGATGAGTATATGTACAAAAATGAAAACAAATAGAGTTCATACCAGCCTCTCACCACAGTCAAATTTGCCGTAGATCGTCATTATTGCCTTTCACTTGTGCAGCTTGAATAATAATATGAAATGAAACCAAGCTCCAACCACCGGAGACCTCTGAACTCCCTAATGAACTTTACAAAACCAAAGAAGAACAACAAATATTTTTGGTGTTTTCGGGTTAGAAACAAGAAAACAAAGCAAAATCTTTTTGGGTTTTCTCATAGCAAACCAACGATAGCAAATAAAGTAAAATAAGAGCAAAGAACCAAATAAATAAATGATGAAGAGAAACAACAGAAATATTTTTGGTCTTTTTGTGTTTTAGGAAAGAAACAAAGCGAAAACAAAAGAATGCAAACTAACAGAAACACAGAAAAGCAGGATGACAGAAATCTGCCAAAACCTGACAGCAGTACAGAAATCGAATTTAACAAAAATCTTCCGTTGCTCAGCTCAAAAAGTGTTCAACTAATGAAAGTTAGATAACAACCTGGGGCACATGCTCAAAAATTTTCAACTCAAAATAACGTTCTGGCTGTGCGTACGAATTTTTTTGGTAACAGCACAGAATCTGTTTTTGGACAGCACTTCCCCAAATATCATCTCCCTCTCATTAGAAAACCACTCTAAGAACTAAACAAGTATGTACAAGTATCCAGCAACCATAATATGCAAAGAATGAGTGATGCCGGTATACCTCCCCCAAGCTTAGGCTTTTGGCCTAAGTGGAGTTCATTCCCAACGAGGGTCGGGGTTCCACGCCGGTGGATCGTACATGGAGTGATAATAAGGCCCCTGCGCAGAAGAATGTCGTGGAGGCTCCACATGACCATAATGTTGATATGAGGAGCTCGCTGCATCGGATGAAGAGTCGAGGTGCTCCTCGGCCTCCTCCGTGCCGTCCCTTGCATGATGGCCTTCCCTTTCTATGTATGCATTTAGCTCATTTTCTGTGACCGACCACCCTTTCCTGGAATCAAGGTTAAGCAGAGCAGGTGCAGGCAATCGTACTAGTTTTTCAATTTTCTTAGTTATTCTCCAATTTTTCTTATAAAATGTTATCCTATAATACAGGTTGTTCAAGTTAGACGCATCTGAAATAAACTCATGTTTAATCATGGAAACAACATCAAGTTTCTCCATGGAGAGCGGAATATCTAGGTGGTGAGGTTCTACACCATGCATAGCTAATAAGCGAGAGGCGATAAGACCTCCACAAATTCCTCCCTTCTCACGGTTAGTAGCAAGTCTACAAGCTATTAAAGCACCCAAATTATAAGTCCTATCCTGTTGCAAAGCGGCAGCTAAGAAAGCCATATCTTGGACAGACAACTTACTTGCATTCTTTCTAGCAAGAACGCACTTTGTAACGAAATAAGCAAAGTAGCGGATAGCTGGGAGTTGAATGCTACTGATCTTACCACCATCATCGGAGAAGCTTCTCCCATGACAAATCATTGTATAAAGATTCGAGAGCTCCCGCGGCGTTCCCCTGACCTTCTCACAGGATCCCCACTGCGGCACTCTAATTGCTGCACAAAAATCACTAAAGGGCAAGTTGATAGTTTTGTTATAAATCTTGTATCGGACCATGGGGTTAGTTTGAGACCGATGAAATTCGAAATCCTGCACAACCGACACCGTTAGTTTAGCATATTGGTAAGGTTCACCAACAGTAAAACCTTCCAACCCTGCATTGGAAATCAGTGTTTGAACATCTTGCAGGATTCCTGCATTCCGCATAAAATCAGTGCATGGGTAATAAGAGGGGTATACTCTTTCATGTACTTTGAATAAGGAGGCAATTTAATAGCATCAGTCAAAGGGATTTGCAAAAATAAAGGTTTCATCCAATCACAAAATTTATTATAATGTTCCTCCTCCTTTGATTTTAGTTTCTTAGCAGGAAAAGGCATTTGCTTTTGAACCCAAGGTTCTCTTTCATTACCATGTTTCTTTGTAATAAAATCTTCTTTAGTGTACTTCTTATTTTTATCATGCTTTTCAGGTTCTTTTTCAATTTCTTCTTTATCAGGAGCATCATTCTTATCATTATCTTCATCATGTTCATTACCACTTTCAGTTTCAGCATCAGAAATAGAAATACTATTAGGATCATTAACAGGTTCAGAGGATTCTACAACAGTTTTATGTTTCTTCTTCTTTTTCTTAGAAGGACTACTAATTTCTTTAGTTCGTTGAGAATCTTGTTCAATTCTTTTGGGGTGCCCTTCAGGATATAGAGGATCCTGGGTAGAAACACCGCCTCTAGTTGTTACTTCATAAACATGTTTCTCTTCATGATTATTTTTTAACAAGTCATTTTGCACTTTAGTAAGTTGATCAATTTGAGTTTGAATCATATTAAAATGTTTAACAAGCATCTTAACATCATTGGAGGTTCTCTCCACAATATCATGCAATTTACTAATAGCTTGAGAATTTTCCATTAGATGATTCTCTACTCTCATATTAAAATTATTTTGCTTAACAATATAATTATCAAATTCATCTAAACATTGATCAGGAGGTTTTGAATATGGAATATCTCCTCTATCAAAGCGTTGAAGAGAATGTACCTCAATTGTGGATGAAGGGGGAATTATCTTACATAGGTCTTCTATTGGAGGCAAATTCTTCACATCTTCAGATTTAATACCTTTCTCCATAAGAGATTTCTTGGCTTCCCTCATATCTTCATCATTTAATTCAATCATACCCCTCTTCTTCAATATAGGTGTCGGAGTTGGTTCAGGTGTAGACCAATCATCATGATTTTTGCTTATCTTTGCCAATAATTCTTCAGCTTCGTCCGGAGTTCTCTTCCTGAAAACACAATCAGCACAACTATCCAGGTATGCCCTAGACTCAATGGTTAGTCCACTATAAAATATATCAAGTAAATCATGTTTTTCCAAATCATGTCCAGGCCGAGCTCTAATAAGAGAGCAAAATCTTGCCCAAGCCTCAGGCAATTTCTCTCCATCTTCTTGATCAAAACTATAAATTCTCTGCAGAGCCATATGTTGAGCACTAGCGGGAAAGTATTTCCGAAAGAAAACATCAAGCAAACAACTTGGACTATCAATAGAATCAGGAGGCAAATTATTATACCAAATCTTAGCATCATCCTTTAATGAGAATGGGAAAATCTTAGCAACAAAATAAGTACGCATCTTAACATCATCAGAAAACAAGCTACTTAAAGTAGAAAGCTCATTCATGTGCTCTACAGCACTCTCTTTTTCAGTACCACAAAAAGGTGTTTTCTCAACAATAGATATATGAGATAAATCAAGAGAAAAGTCATAATCTTTATCCTTAATGTTTATAGGAGATGTGGCAAATTTAGGATCAGGAGACAGTTTATATCTAACAACATGTTGTGCAATAAGCTTTTTAAGGTTACTTGTACTAGTAGTAGCATTGCATTTATCAATAAAATCATCATCAAGTTCCACATAATCTTCATCAAGATCATCAATCTCAGGTGAATTAACAGGTGTAACAGTATTTTCATTAGGAGTTTCAGTAATTTCAATTTGTCTAGACCTAGCAATTGTAGCATCTAGAAAAGGACCTAATGAACCAGTATTATCAAGCACAGTAGAAGCATCATCAAAATTATCAGAGGAATTTTCAGATTCAGCAGAAGTACCAACACGTGAAGTTTGTGGTGGTGAAACAAGTTGACTTATCACAGATGGTGAATCAAGAGCAGAGGTACTCAGAGTTGTACCTTTTCTTGTAGTGGATGGTAATATGGCGACTTTAGTATCGCGAGGTTTACCCATGATGGAGAATTTGCAGCGAACAATATCAATCCAAGTGAACTTGCAAATAAAGCTATGCTCCCCGGCAACGGCGCCAGAAAATAGTCTTGATGACCCACAAGTATAGGGGATCGCAACAGTCTTCGAGGGAAGTATTACCCAATTTATTGATTCGACACAAGGGGAGACAAAGAATACTTGTAAGCCTTAACAGCGGAGTTGTCAATTCAGCTGCACCTGGAAACAGACTTGCTCGCAAGAGTTTATCAGTAGTAACAGTTTTATGGCAGTAGGAATAGTGAAATAACAGCAGCGGTGAAATAAAGACAGCAGTAGTGATTATAGTAAACAGCAGGATTAAAATACTGTAGGCATAGGGACGGATGAACGGGCGTTGCATGGATGAGAGAATTCATATAACAATCATGGTAGGGCATTTGCAGGTAATAATAAAGCGGTATCCAAGTACTAATCAATCAATAGGCATGTGTTCCATATATAGTCGTACGTGCTCGCAATGAGAAACTTGCACAACATCTTTTGTCCTACCAGCCGGTGGCAGCCGATACGTCCAAAACGTATCTACTTTCCCGAACACTTTTGCTATTGTTTTGCCTCTAATTTGTGTATTTTGGATACAACTAACACGGACTAACGCTGTTTTCAGCAGAACTGCTCTGGTGTCTCGTTTTTGTGCAGAAATCCAACTTTCGGGAAAATCCTCGGAATTTATGCAGAAGGCCCTATTTTACCAAAATATTGACGGAGCCAGAAGGGCAAGGGAGGTGGAGGCCCGAGGGCCCCACACCACATGGCGGCGCGGCCCAGGGGGGGCCCGCGCGGCCATGTGGTGTGGCCCCCTCGGCCGGCCTCCGACGCCCCCCTTCGGACTACTTATTGGTTTCGACCTGAAAACGCACGGGGAGAAGTCGAAGTCGCCAGAAACCCTCCAGAGAGCCGCCACATCGCGAAACTCCGTCGCGGGAGCCAGAAGTCTCCGTTCTGGCACTCCGCCGGGACGGGGAATTGGAGGAGATCTTCACCGCCATCACCGCCAACGCCTCTCCATCGACCAGCCATGTTTCCCCCATCCATGTGTGAGTAATTCCCCCGCTGTAGGCTGAAGGGGATGGTAGGGATTGGATGAGATTGGTCATGTAATAGTCATAAGATTGTTAGGGCATAGTGCCTAGTATCCGTAGATGTCACTTTTATGATATTGTTGCAACTTGTTATGCTTAATGCTTGTCACTAGGGCCCGAGTGCCATGATCTCAGATCTGAACATGTTATTGATTCATGAAGATATTCGTTGTTTATGATCTTACCTGCAAGTTGTATACACATGTCGCTGTCCGGAACCAATGGCCCCGAAGTGACAGAAATCGGGACAACCGGAGGGGATGGTAGTGATGTGAGGATCACATGTGTTCACGGAGTGTTAATGCTTTGCTCCGGTACTCTATTAAAAGGAGTACCTTAATATCCAGTAGTTTCCCTAGAGGCCCGGCTGCCACCGGCTGGTAGGACAGAAGATGTTGTGCAAGTTTCTCATTGCGAGCACGTACGACTAAATATGGAACACATGCCTATTGATTGATTAGTACTTGGATACCGTTTTATTATTATCTGCAAATGCCCGCTTTGATTGTTACATGAGTTTCTCTCATCCATGCAACGCCCGTTAATCCGTCCCTGTGCCTACAGTATTTTAATCCTGTTTACTATAATCACTGCTGTCTTTATTTCACTTGCTGTTATTTCACTATTTCCACTGCTATCAAACTGTTACTACTGATAAACTCTTGCGAGCAAGTCTGTTTCCAGGTGCAGCTGAATTGACAACTCCGCTGTTAAGGCTTACAAGTATTATTTGTCTCCCCTTGTGTCAAATCAATAAATTGGGTAATACTTCCCTCGAAGACTGTTGCGATCCCCTATACTTGTGGGTCATCAAGACTATTTTCTGGCGCCGTTGCCGGGGAGCATAGCTTTATTTGGAAGTTCACTTGGATTGATATTGTTCGCTGCAAATTCTCCATCATGGGTAAACCTCGCGATACTAAGATCGCCATATTACCATCCACTACAAGAAAAGGTACAACTCTTAGTACCTCTGCTGCTCTTGATTCACCATCTGTGATAAGTAAACTTGTTTCACCACCACAAACTTCAAATGCTGGTACTTCTGCTGAATCTGAAAATTCCTCTCATAATTGTGATGATGCTTCTGTTGTGCTTGATAATGATGGTTCGTTAGGATCTTTTCTAGATGCTACAATTGCTAAGTCTAGACAAATTGAAAATACTGAAACTCCTAATGAAAATGCTGCTACACCTGTTAATTCACCTGAGTCTGTTGAATATTCTAGTGATGATCTTGATGAAGATTATGTAGAGCTTGATGATGATTTTATTGAAAAATGCAATGCTACTACTGATGCAAGAAAAATTAAAAAGTTGCTTGCAGAACATGCTGTTAGATATAAACTGTCTCCTGATCCTAAATTTGCCACATCTCCTATAAACATTAGGGATAAAGATTATGATTTTTCTCTTGATCTATCTCATATAGCTATTGTTGAGAAAACACCCTTTTGTGGTACTGAAAAAGAAAGTGTTGTTGAACACTTGACTGAGTTATCTACTCTTAGTGGCGTGTTTTCTGATGATGTCAAGATGCGTACTTATTTTGTCGCTAAAATTTTTCCTTTCTCATTAAAGGATGATGCTAAAACTTGGTATAATAATTTGCCTCCTGGTTCTATTAAAAGTCCAATTGACTTGCGTGATGTTTTCTTTCGAAAATACTTTCCTGCTAGTGCTCAACATGCTGCTTTGCAGAGAATTTATAATTTTGACCAGGAAGATGGAGAGAAATTGCCTGAGGCTTGGGCGAGATTTTGCTCTCTTATTAGAGCTCAGCCTGACCATGATTTAGAAAAGCATGATTTACTTGATATATTTTATAGTGGACTAACTATTGAGTCTAGGGCATACCTGGATAGTTGTGCTGGTTGTGTTTTCAGGAAAAGAACTCCAGAAGACGCTGAAGAATTATTGGCTAAAATAGGCCGGAATCATGATGATTGGTCTACACCTGAACCAACCCCGACACCGATAGTGAAGAAGAGGGGTATGATTAAATTGAATGATGAAGATATGAGGGAAGCCAAGAAGTCTCTTAAAGAGAAGGGTATTAAACCTGAAGATGTGAAGAATCTACCTCCTATAGAAGATATATGTGAGATAACTCCCCCTTCATCCATGATTGAGGTACACTCTCTTCAACACTTTACTAGGGAAGATATTCCGTATTCAAAATCTCCTGCTCAATGCTTAGATGAATTTGATAATTATATTGTTAAGCAAGAAAACTTTAATATGAGAGTAGAGAATCATTTAATGGAAAATTCCGAGCTATTAGTGAATTGCATGATATTGTGGAGAGAACCTCCAATGATGTTAAGATACTTGTTAAACATTTTCAAATGGTTCAAACTCAAATTGATCAACTTACTAAAGTGCAAAATGACTTGTTGGGAAATAATTCTAAAGAAAAACATGCTTGTGAAGTAACAACTAGAGGTGGTGCTTCTACCCAGGATCCTCTATATCCTGAAGGGCATCCCAAAAGAGTTGAACAAGATTCTCAACTAATTAAAACTAGTGCTCCATCTAAGAAAAAGAAAAAGAAACATAAGAATGTTGTAGAATCCTCTGAACCTGTTAATGATCCTAATAGTATTTCTATTTCTGATGCTGAAACTGAAAGTGGTAATGAACATGAGGAAGATAACGATAAGAATGATACTCCTGATAAAGAAGAAATTGAAAAAGAACCTGAAAAGCATGCTAAAAATAAAAAGTACACTAAAGAAGATTTTATTACTGAGAAACATGGTAATGAAAGAGAACCTTGGGTTCAAAAGCAAATGCCTTTTCCTGCTAAGAAACTAAAATCAAAGGAGGAGGAACATTATAATAAATTTTGTGATTGGATGAAACCTTTATTTTTGCAAATCCCTTTGACTGATGCTATTAAATTGCCTCCTTATTCAAAGTATATGAAAGATATTGTTACTAACAAAAGGAAAATCCCCAATGAGGAAATTTCCACTATGCTCGCTAATTACTCCTTCAATGGTAAGATTCCAAAGAAGCTTGGAGACCCAGGTATACCGACTATTCCTTGTTCCATCAAGAATAATTATGTTAGAACTGCTCTATGTGATTTGGGAGCAGGTGTTAGTGTAATGCCTTTTTCTCTTTATAAGAGACTTGATTTAGATAAATTGATACCAACTGATATATCTTTGCAAATGGCTGATAAATCTACTGCTATTCCTGTTGGTTTATGTGAAAATGTTCCTGTTCAAGTTACTCAACATTGCTTGATATTAACTGATTTTGTTGTGTTGGAAATGCCTGAAGATGATAATATGTCCATTATTCTTGGAAGACCCTTTCTTAATACTGCAGGGGCTGTTATTGATTGCAATAAAGGCATGGTTACTTTCAATGTTGATGATAAGGAACACACTGTCTATTTTCCCAAGAGGATTGATAAAGTATGTGGAGTCAATACAATTTTTAATGTGAAAACTATCAAAGTGGGATCCATTGATTGTCCTATATATGAGCCTAAAGAAGAATATCAAACTCTTGTGATTGGATCCATATCAATTCAATATAAGGTAACATGATTGATTTGAGGTTTATTTCTTCTTATGTCATATAAAATTTATTTGGTAGCAAGACTTGATCAACCTTGTTAACAAGTATATTTTATTGCATAAAAGAGCTAAACAACACTTCTTTCTTTCTTTCTCCCTCCACCTATTTTACTTGCTGTAGCACTTTTGTTTTGCAATATGCTTTAGTCATTTAAGATTTTAGAAATCATTTTCCTGCGCAGTAATCATTAATTTAATACCCAGAAATGTGCATTTTTCGAAGTTCTCTAAAAATTACAAAAATTACACCGTTGGTCCTATTTTTCGACGAGGCACCTGGGAGCACCAGAGGATGACCTGTGGGGCACCAGGAGGTGCCACACCATAGGCCGGCGCGGCCAGCAAGGGGGCCGCGCCACCTTGTGGTGTGGGCCACCCCTTGCCCCACTTCATCATCTCTTCCTCCCAGCATCTTCTCTCTCCCGAAAAAACTCGTACCAAGTTCCTCTCACTCGTGTTTCTGCTCAAGAACTCGCGATTTTTCGATCTCCTTGCTCAGCCCAGATTTCTGTTTGAAATTTGGCACATTTACTCCTTGGTATGTGACTCCTTTGATTGTCCAATTAGAATTTCATTTGGTTGAGTATATCTTGAATATTTTGCTGCTGTAGATAACATGTTTAGTGAGCTTGCATGCTTGTTCTAAGTGGAAGAAATTAGTTTTGATGCATGTTTAGTACTCTAGCAAGTTCCTATAGTAGTTCCCTTCAATTACATACCTTGAAATCAAATTTTATAATGATTGTTGAAAATTTCAGAAGGGGAAGATGAAGAAATTCAAATTTGGAGAGTTGTTCAAGAAAGCAACAACCAGCACCGGTAGGCCCTCAAGGGCGTCTACTCAAATTAGGCGATCCTACAATGAGGATGTCATCGCGCCTAGCTTCGCGCCCGAGGAGGACCATGGGGCTCCTAATGCTTCATCCTTCCCATGTTATGAGTTTCTGACAAATGCAGGGATATTGGATGATTTCTTCACCCTTGTCAACAGGGCGGGCTTAGCCACCTACGTGGGAGATGAAAGGGGACAATACTACAGGCTCACCAAAGTTTTCGTTGAGAGCTTCAAGTTCCACAACACGGAATATGAGCCGACAGTTGCATTCAAGATCTATGATATTCCTGTTACTATGAAATTGGAAGAATTTTGTCGTGCATTGGGTATTGCCCCTGTAGGTACAGCAAGGAGGATTGATGACAACCCCCGGGACTTGTTGGAGCTCTACCGAGGGATCACCGGGGATGATTGCCGCACCATCCAGCGAGGGAAGATAAGAAACATTCAACTCCCCGCTATTAAATATTTCGCATATTACATTGGTACTAGCATTTTGGGTAGAGAAAATACTAGCAACATCTCTAGCTACCATCTTGCTTTCTTGAATGTTGCACTTACTGGAGAGACACCTTATCATCTTGGTTCTCTTATTGCTCGCCGCCTGTCTAGCAGGGGGCCTATTTTTGGAGGAACTATTGCACTGCGCATTTTAACACATCTAGATATTCCTCTTGATTCTAATGATGTACCATTAACCCCTAGGAAACTAGATATTGCTGCTATGAAGAGCCATCGTTTTGTTACTACTGACTCCACTATAGATAATATGGTCTATAGAATGTTGTTTGCTGATGGGAATGAGAAGGAAATCCCTCTTCCCCAGCCAGGTTTGTTCAATATTGACAGGCAATCATGGTCGCTCACTAAGGAGGCGGTGGAGGAACATATGAAGATACAAGAATTCCACCAGCAACATGACTCCGAGAACGCCGAGCCCTCCTACGACTACACCGTCACGTACCCCGACGTTTCCTCCAGCACATACATGGAACCGGGTCGTTCTTCGTCATATTACGAAGACACCACTTCATGGGGACCGTGGGAATGAACTCCACTTAGGCCAAAAGCCTAAGCTTGGGGGAGGTATACCGGCATCACTCATTCTTTGCATATTATGGTTGCTGGATACTTGTACATACTTGTTTAGTCTCTTAGAGTGGTTTTCTAATGAGAGGGAGATGATATTTGGGGAAGTGCTGTCCAAAAACAGATTCTGTGCTGTTACCAAAAAAATTCGTACGCACAGCCAGAACGTTATTTTGAGTTGCCAATTTTTGAGCATGTGCCCCAGGTTGTTATCTAACTTTCATTAGTTGAACACTTTTTGGTCTGAGCAATGGAAGATTTTTGTTAATTTCGATTTCTGTACTGCTGTCAGGATTTGGCAGATTTCTGTCATCCTGCTTTTCTGTGTTTCTGTTAGTTTGCATTCTTTTGTTTTCGCTTTGTTTCTCTCCTAAAACACAAAAAGACCAAAAATATTTCTGTTGTTTCTCTTCACCATTTGTTTATTTGGTTCCTTGCTCTTAGTTTGCTTTATTTGCTATCGTTAGTTTGCTATAAGAAAACCCAAAAAGATTTTGCTTTGTTTGCTTGTTTTCTTTCGTTCTTGTTTCTAATTCGAAAACACCAAAAATATTTGCTGTTCTTCTTTGGTTTGTAAAGTTCATCATGAGTTCAATGGTCTTCGGTGGCTGGAGCGTGGTTTTCATTTCATATTATCCAAGCTACACAAGTGAAAAGGCAATAATGACGATCTACGACAATCTGATTGTGGTGAGAGGCTGGTATGAACTCTATTTGTTTTCATTTTTGTACATATACTCATCCATATGAGCATGCTTAGTTGGTTCATGTGAGGTATATGTTATTTGAGAAAGTCTAGTAGTTCATGATCTCTCATGTTTAGTTCCAATTTATTAATATGAGTAGCATGTCATGGATGTTTGCTTGCATTGTTTTATTCATAACTAAGTATGGCATTGTGGTATCCTCCTCTGAATAATTCATTTATATCGACTTGGCACATGCTCACGCATGCATATGACTGAACAAAAAGTCAATTAAGCCTCGATGATTTATATTGCTTCAGAGTTCTTGTATCACTTTTATGCCTCCGTTAATTTATTTTGCCGCAAGCATGATTATGACAGTTATTGCTCTCTTGATTTGTCGCTCCCTAGTCTTTTGCTAGCCTTCACTTGTACTGAGCGGGAACGCCGCTCGTGCTTCCAAACACCTGAAAACCAAGTTGTTCCAAAAGTGTCCACCATAAATACCTATGCATGGCATTTCAAACCATTCCAAGTAAATTCTCATGCGCTACCTTTAAAACCTTCAAAATGCTTCTCAATTTGTGTTAATGTTTCATAGCTCATGAGGAAGTATGTGGTGTTTAACTTTCAACCTTGTCATTTACTTTTGACGGACTCTCATATGGACTAGTGGCATATCCGCTTATCCAATAATTTTGCAAAAAGAGCTGGCAATGGGATTCCCAGTCCCAAATTAATTAATTCAAATAGACACTCCTCCATGGTTTGTGATTGTTGGACGGCACCCGAAGGATTCGGTTAGCCATGGCTTGTGTAAGCAAAGGTTGGGGGGAGTGTCATCATCATAATAAAACTTAAATAAAAAGGCACTCCTTCATGGTATGTGATTGTTGGCAGGCACCCGAGGATTCGGTTAGCCATGGTTTGTGAAAGAAAGGTTGGAAGGAGTGCCAACCAAAAATAAATAAAATGGGAGCCGCTCTTGTAAGTCCGGTTGATGAGGTAGTTAGTGTACCCATTACCATTCGTTGACAACAACAAACACCTCTCAAAATAATTTTACTCCTGCTTTACAAATGAAAAGCTCTAGCGCATGTTAATCCCTGCTTCCCTCTGCGAAGGGTCAATCTTTTACTTTTTATGTTGTGTCTCCATTCTTTCTTTGAGCACTATCTTGAGAGCACAACTGTCATTCTTAGTATAATATGCTTGTCTCAAAATATGATTGATTGTGGTATAACTTTGATGCTTTTATCTTTGACAATCACTACTTCTAGTCTTTCTATGAACTCAAGAGGTGCCTCGGCATTTATGTTTTGCCGATCAAATACGGGCAAGCGAGATACCACTTTATCATATTCTCTTATGAACATTGCAATCTTGCTTACATACATGATTCATGATGCTTATTATTAATTGTTGGTACCTCTCCATGATTGACATAGCTGTTGGATGATCTTATTTGCATATGTCTCATTATGAACTGCTTAAGTATTAGCCATAGCATGAGAATATATACATCATATGAGCAAATGTGTTCGTGAAAGTTCTTTTATCGCTCAGTTGTTAACTGAATTGCTTGAGGACAAGCAATAAGCTAAGCTTGGGGGAGTTGATACGTCCAAAACGTATCTACTTTCCCGAACACTTTTGCTATTGTTTTGCCTCTAATTTGTGTATTTTGGATACAACTAACACGGACTAACGCTGTTTTCAGCAGAACTGCTCTGGTGTCTCGTTTTTGTGCAGAAATCCAACTTTCGGGAAAATCCTCGGAATTTATGCAGAAGGCCCTATTTTACCAAAATATTGACGGAGCCAGAAGGGCAAGGGAGGTGGAGGCCCGAGGGCCCCACACCACATGGCGGCGCGGCCCAGGGGGGGCCGCGCGGCCATGTGGTGTGGCCCCCTCGGCCGGCCTCCGACGCCCCCCTTCGGACTACTTATTGGTTTCGACCTGAAAACGCACGGGGAGAAGTCGAAGTCGCCAGAAACCCTCCAGAGAGCCGCCACATCGCGAAACTCCGTCGCGGGAGCCAGAAGTCTCCGTTCTGGCACTCCGCCGGGACGGGGAATTGGAGGAGATCGTCACCGCCATCACCGCCAACGCCTCTCCATCGACCAGCCATGTTTCCCCCATCCATGTGTGAGTAATTCCCCCGCTGTAGGCTGAAGGGGATGGTAGGGATTGGATGAGATTGGTCATGTAATAGTCATAAGATTGTTAGGGCATAGTGCCTAGTATCCGTAGATGTCACTTTTATGATATTGTTGCAACTTGTTATGCTTAATGCTTGTCACTAGGGCCCGAGTGCCATGATCTCAGATCTGAACATGTTATTGATTCATGAAGATATTCGTTGTTTATGATCTTACCTGCAAGTTGTATACACATGTCGCTGTCCGGAACCAATGGCCCCGAAGTGACAGAAATCGGGACAACCGGAGGGGATGGTAGTGATGTGAGGATCACATGTGTTCACGGAGTGTTAATGCTTTGCTCCGGTACTCTATTAAAAGGAGTACCTTAATATCCAGTAGTTTCCCTAGAGGCCCGGCTGCCACCGGCTGGTAGGACAGAAGATGTTGTGCAAGTTTCTCATTGCGAGCACGTACAACTAAATATGGAACACATGCCTATTGATTGATTAGTACTTGGATACCGTTTTATTATTATCTGCAAATGCCCTGCTTTGATTGTTACATGAGTTTCTCTCATCCATGCAACGCCCGTTAATCCGTCCCTGTGCCTACAGTATTTTAATCCTGCTGTTTACTATAATCACTACTGCTGTCTTTATTTCACCGCTGTTATTTCACTATTTCCACTGCTATCAAACTGTTACTACTGATAAACTCTTGCGAGCAAGTCTGTTTCCAGGGGCAGCTGAATTGACAACTCCGCTGTTAAGGCTTTCAAGTATTCTTTGTCTCCCCTTGTGTCGAATCAATAAATTGGGTAATACTTCCCTCGAAGACTGTTGCGATCCCCTATACTTGTGGGTCATCACCGGGCCTCTAGGGAAACTACTGGAAATTAAGGTACTCCTTTTAATAGAGTACCGGAGCAAAGCATTAACACTCCGTGAACACATGTGATCCTCACATCACCGCCTTCCCCTCCGGTTGTCCCAATTTCTGTCACTTTGGGGCCTCGGGTTCCGGACAGCAACGTGTGTATACAACTTGCAGGTAAGATCAATAAACAATGCATATCATGATGAAACAATAACATGTTCAGATCTGAGATCATGGCACTCGGGCCCTAGTGACAAGCATTAAGCATAACAAGTTGCAACAATATCATAAAAGTAACATCTACGGATACTAGGCACCATGCCCTAACAATCTTGTGACTATTACATGATCAATCTCATCCAATCCCTACCATCCCCTTCAGCCTACAGCGGGGGAATTACTCACACATGGATGGGGGAAACATGGTTGGTCGATGGAGAGGCGTCGGTGGTGATGGCGGTGAAGATCCCTCCAATTCCCCGTCCCGGCGGAGTGCCAGAACGGAGTTTCTGGTCCCGAGGCGGAGTTTCGCGATGGCGGCGATGGTCTCTGGAAATATGGTCGAACCCCCTGGCGTTTTTAGGTCGAAAGGGGTATATAGTCGAGAGGAGGCGTCGGGGGCCGCCGAGGCGCCCACACAACAAGGCGGCGCGCCCCGGGCCGCGCCGGCCTGTGTGTGGGGGCCTCGGGCCCCCACCTGGCTTGCCCTTCTGGCTCCGTATTCTGGGAAAATAGGGCCTTTCGCATAAATTCCGAGGATTTTCCTGAAAGTTGGATTTCTGCACAAAAACGAGACACCAGAGCAATTCTGCTGAAAACAGCGTTAGTCCGTGTTAGTTGTATCTAAAATACACAAATTAGAGGCAAAACAATAGCAAAAGTGTTCGGGAAAGTAGATACGTTTGGACGTATCGGGGGCGTCACGAGGGGCCCACACAACGGGGCGCGGCCGGGGGCCGGCCGCGCCGGTGTCGCCACCTCGTGGCCCCACTTTCTTCCCTCTTCGGAAGCTTCGTGTAAAAATAGGCCCTGGGCGTTGATTTCGTCCAATTCCGAGAATATTTCCTTACTAGGATTTCTGAAACCAAAAACAAACAGGCACTTCGGCATCTTGTTAATAGGTTAGTGCCGGAAAATGTATAATAATGATGTAAAGTATGTATAAAACATTTAAGTATTGTAATAAAAGTAGCATGGAACATAAGAAATTATAGATACGTTTGAGACGTATCAGTAACCTACAAGTTAATTTATTCTATCCACACAACAAATATATTGTGTTTGTCCTTGAGATTATGTTACATATAGCAGTGGCATAGATCTGTCAAAGTCTATGTGGTAAAGAGCAACTTAATTGTAGTCTTGTCTTGCTTTGTTGGTGAATGCAATGTTTCTATATATATATGCAAAACATTTGCAATGTTACTAGCATAGGTCTACAGAACATTCCATTGTTTCTATATACGATGTAATATATCTACAGCTAAAGTTCCTTATCCACTTTGTTACAGCACTGGGTAGTATGCATGTATGGGAATATTACAGGCCATTATCTGGTATCTGGGGAAGCTATTTCCTTTAGTGGCTGTGATGATGATCAGATATATCATCAGTAAGTTCTAATCTTATTTATTTTCTTGTAATAATAGTTGGTATTATAATCAATATTTGATATTCTTCTGCAACTATCTCTTTTTCTACAGTACCCTCTCCCAAGTTTTATTTGGCTCAAGTCTCATGTGTGTACATATTATACATCATGCTGTAATTATTTCATGCTAATATTTAATTGGTCCTTACTCTACTTGGTTTTACCTGCAGCAGCATCCTTGAAGCTTGGTAACACCTACCTCGCTTGGTTGTTCTTGCATACCTGGTGGAGTGTGTGCTGCAACTGAAGCCATGGCACAAGATTCTCAGTGTTAAGCTCACCGTGTTGTAACTAAAGCAGCGCTGTCTTTACCGGATTAGGTAAGTCTTCTGTCTATACCATTCTCCTCTTTGTTTCTTGGTTGATGGGTCATGATTCCATGCATTATTTTTGAGTCAAATCCCTATGTGATATGGAAGCTAATATCTGAATAGCTTTGTATTGGGATCTGGTCGATCTTATATGATATTAATTCATGATGTAAGTGCTAAGTCATACTGATATGTGTAGAAAGGAAACTATTGTACCTTAGTTCTCTTTTTGAGAGGTATCAGCCTTAATTCTAAAATTAAATGTTAAATTATGGATGTTTCCTGATGCTACTGTATGTTTTGTTTGAACAAGGATAGAGAATAACTTAAAAGTTTCATGCTGCACTACTGTGTGTACTTCATGATCTATGCAAATGATGTTTTCATTGATTATTCTAAGATAAAATGTTAAGTTATAGCTGTTCCCGAATGCTACTGTATGATTTGTTTGACCAAGGACAGAGAATAACTTGAAAGTTTCCTGCTGCACTACCGTGTGTTCTTCATGATCTATGCAAACTATGTTTTCATTGATTATTGAGCACCCATGGTTCATCTTCGAGCTCCCCCTATATTTTCTCTTGTAGTCTTGTCTGTAATTAATGACATACTTTTTAGTTTCTCACTTCTTTATTGTACCAGCATTTGCATTTTATGAGTTACCCCTTTGCTTCAGTTACGTGGAGTCTCTATGATTCAAGTGTTAATGATATCTGTGTAAAGTTCTTGTTATCGGACAATGTACCATGGGTAATATGCTCATTTGTGCTCAGATGCTAAAAATATTCATTGGTTGCATGATATTTTACTTTGGATGTTTGTTTTTGTGCAGGATGGATGGATGGGCCTACGAGAGATTCTTGTTCTTGGACCGGTCGTGATAGCCAACTGCTGGGATGCAATGCTAGACGGTGTTGTGCTCACAGGGAGAACAGGTTGCTCTGTCGTTGGTAGAGCGGAGAGATCCTGATGATGCAGCATTAAGAAGGCGACCTGGAGATTGGGTTAGTTATGACAGCCGAATCAGGCTGTCTGGAATGGCATGCTTTGGTTCTTATGATTTGACTCAATAGATGTTGCGTGCTGTAATAGTCTTGCCGGTTTGTTTTCATTATCCTTTGGATTCAGCTGCAGCCTTGTCATTCATGTATGTGTTTTTTGGAAAAATACTGGAATAGACTTCATGTATTCATCTTTTGGCGTCTAAATATTATCAGATCATGTGAAATAAATGCTGACAAGTGGGACCAATGGGAAAATGGAACCTGACACGTGGGGTCTCTATATGTAATTGGCCAAAAAAATAAGCTAAAAAGGCTGAGGTAATTGGGCCAGTTACGGGCCAAGGCCCAACAAAGCCGAAAAAAATAATCAGAACTAATGGGCTCAGCCCACATAAGGAGCTGAATGGACCGGGCTGAATTCAGATAACGACGTTTCTAATTCGTCACAATTTTGCCACGTCGGATTGCCACGCTGGACTCGGGGGCAGGTGCCCATGACGTTTTGGGAACGTCATGCCGTCAGTGACATTTTAAAACGTCACAAAGCTCTACGACGTTTTCAAGTGGAACGTCTTAAGCAGTCACTGCTGACTCCCAGCTTTCGACGTTTTGAAAAGCGTCACCGTAACGTCACAAGTAGCCATTAGTGACGTTTCAGTGACACCTTTATTTTTTCAACTTATGGCAGATTTCTTGTAGTGAGATGATGAGGACATCCCTACTACACTACTACATCCGTCATTGCAAGATGAAGACGATGTTGTTGTGAAGCTCAAGTCCAATGAAGTCAGGAGTAGACCCATTACAAGGGCTCGTGCGAAGCTACTCAAACAACAGGTGAACTTGTTCCTAAATGATACTTTGATCAATGAGAACTTTATACTGCCTAAGTCTTTTTACTTATGCATGGTCAGGTACGAAGAGGGAGCAAGCATCACACGAGGAGGAGAGGAGCAGCTGGACGTGAAGCTGGACATGGAGCTGGACATGAAGCTGGACATGAAGACATCCCATGGACGCGTGATACGTCTCCAACGTATCGATAATTTCTTATGTTCCATGCTACTTTATTGATGATACCTACATGTTTTATGCACATTATATGTCGTATTTACGCATTTTCTGGAACTAACCTATTAACAAGATGCCGAAGAGCCAGTTGCTGTTTTCTGCTGTTTTTGGTTTCAGAAATCCTAGTAAGGAAATATTCTCGGAATTGGACGAAATCACCGCCCAGGGTCCTATTTTTGCACGAAGCTTCCGAAGACCGAAGAGGAGTCGAAGTGGGGCCACGAGGGGCCGCCACCATAGGGCGGCGCGGCCCAGGCCTTGGCCGCGCCGACCTGTGGTGTGGGGCCCTCGTGGCCCCCCACGTTGCCCTTCGCCTACTTAAAGCCTCCGTCGCGAAACCCCAGTACCGAGAGCCACGATACGGAAAAACTTCCAGAGACGCCGCCGCCAATCCCATCTCGGGGGATTCAGGAGATCGCCTCCGGCACCCTGCCGGAGAGGGGATTCATCTCCCGGAGGACTCTACACCGTCATGGTCGCCTCCGGAGTGATGAGTGAGTAGTTCACCCCTGGACTATGGGTCCATAGCAGTAGCTAGATGGTCGTCTTCTCCTAATTGTGCTTCATTGTTGGATCTTGTGAGCTGCCTAACATGATCAAGATCATCTATCTGTAATACTATATGTTGTGTTTGTCGGGATCCGATGGATAGAGAATACTATGTTATGGTGATTATCAATCTATTTTTTATGTGTTGTTTATGATCTTGCATGCTCTCCGTTATTAGTAGAGGCTCTGGCCAAGTTTTGCTCTTAACTCCAAGAGGGAGTATTTATGCTCGATAGTGGGTTCATGCCTTCATTGACACTGGGACAGTGACAGAAAGTTCTAAGGTTGTGATGTGCTGTTGCCACTAGGGATAAAACATTGATTCTATGTCTAAGGATGTAGTTCTCGATTAATTACGCACCATACTTAATGCAATTGTCTGTTGCTTAGCAACTTAATACTGAATGGGGTTCGGATGATAACCTGAAGGTGGACTTTTTAGGCATAGATGCAGTTGGATGGCGGTCTATGTACTTTGTCGTAATGCCCGGATTAAATCTCACTATATTTATCATATCATGTATATGCATTGTTATGCCCTTTTCTATTTGTCAATTGCCCGACTGTAATTTGTTCACCCAACATGCTTTTATCTTATGGGAGAGACACCTCTAGTGAACTGTGGACCCCGATCCTATTCTTTACATCGCATACAATCTACAATTGTTCTTTACTGTTTTCTTGCAAACAATCATCTTCCACACAATACGGTTAATCCTTTGTTACAGCAAGCCGGTGAGATTGACAACCTCACTGTTTCGTTGGGGCAAAGTACTTTGGTTGTGTTGTGCAGGTTCCACGTTGGCGCCGGAATCCCTGGTGTTGCGCCGCACTACATTCGCCATCAACCTTCAACGTGCTTCTTGGCTCCTCCTGGTTCGATAAACCTTGGTTTCTTTCTGAGGGAAAACTTGCCACTGTGCGCATCATACCTTCCTCTTGGGGTTCCCAACGGACGTGTACATCTACGCGCATCAGCACTTTTTCTGGCGCCGTTGCCGGGGAGATCAAGACACGCTGCAAGGGGAGTCTCCACTTCTCAATCTCTTTACTTTGTTTTTGTCTTGCTTTATTTTATTTACTACTTTGTTTGCTGCACCTAAACAAAACACACAAAAAATTAGTTGCTAGTTTTACTTTATTTACTGTCTTGCTCTCTATAAAAACACAAAAAAATTAGTTACTTGCATTTACTTTACTTAATTCATCATGTTTCCTTTTAATTTTACCACAAAAGACATACCGGTAGGACGTGGGTCTATAGTTGGGAGAAATAATATAGAAGAATTTTTCAATCATGTTAGTATTACTGAAGATTTTGAAGATAGACACTTGGTAGAACTTGCACCTACCTATGAAATTGCTGCTGCTGCTTTAGTTCGTATGTTGGAAACTAAATTTGTTAATCTCAATCCTATAATCCAACACATGTTTCTTACACTTGGTGATATGGAAGAAGGGGAAAAGAAAGATTTTGTTTTAGAAACTCTTCTTAGAGAATTTGGTGGTCTAGCAAGAGAGGCTAGAAAGGTCTTTGCTAAATTTAATATGCTAGGTTCTCATACTAATTTTGTTGGTCTCCTTGAAAAAATGGACATGGATAGAATAAGGTACACTAATAATATTAATGATGGTGGGGAGATCAAAGCACCAATACCATGTAAACTCCTAGCTATGAATGATGCACTAGAAAATAACTATGCTTGGCTTGTTCCTGAAAATTTGTTCGATGAGAATAGCAAGCCCAAGACTAATGAAAAGGGAGACGCTAAAACTTATGTATCCAATATACTATGCTTGGTTGAGAAAACTCCCAACACCCCTGGTTATGATGTTGATGCTTCTACTCTTGATGTTACTTGATTTGCACTTTCTGCGCCTAGCTGAAAGGCGCGCTTATGGGAGACAACCCATGTTTTTACTACAGCAATTTTTTGTTTTGTTGAGTCTTGGAAGTTGTTTACTACTGTAGAAACCTCTCCTTATCATGTTTTTGTGCCAAGTAAAGTTTCTATGTTAAAGTTGATGTTATATTTGGGATCGCTGCGCAGAAACAGCATTGCTGTCTGTCACGAATCTGGGCCTAAGTCTCTGTAGAAAATTCGAAAAAATCTGCCAATTTACGAGCGTGATCCACAGATATGTACGCAACTTTCATTAGTTTTGAGTTTTTCCATTTGAGCAAGTCTGGTGTCATTTTAAAATTCGTCTTTACGAACTGTTCTGTTTTGACAGATTCTGCCTTTTATTTCGCATTGCCTCTTTTGCTATGTTGGATGAATTTCTTTGATCCATTAATGTCCAGTAGCTTTATGCAATGTTCAGAAGTGTAAAGAATGATTGTGCCACCTCTGAACATGTAAATTTTATTGTGCACTAACCCTCTAATGAGTTTGCTTGAAGTTTGGTGTGAAGAAAGTTTTCAAGGGTCAAGAGAGGAGTATGATATACTATGATCAAGAGGAGTGAAAGCTCTAAGCTTGGGGATGCCCCCATGGTTCATCCCTGCATATTTTAAGAAGACTCAAGTGTCTAAGCTTGGGGATGGCCAAGGCATCCCCTTCTTCATCGACAACATCATCAGGTTCCTCCCTGAAACTATATTTTATTCAGTCACATCTTGTGTTCTTTACTTGGAGCGTCGGTTTGTTTTTGTTTGAATAAAATGGATCCTAGCATTCACTTTGTGGGAGAGAGACACGCTCCGCTGTTGCATATGGACAAATATGTCCTTAGGCTTTACTCATAATGTTCATGGCGAAGTTTCTTCTTCGTTAAATTGTTATATGGTTGGAATTGGAAAATGCTACATGTAGTAATTATAAAATGTCTTGGATAATGTGATGCTTGGCAATTGTTGTGCTCATGTTTAAGCTCTTGCATCATATGCTTTGCACCCATTAATGAAGAAATACATAGAGCTTGCTAAAATTTGATTTGCATATTTGGTCTCTCTAAGGTCTAGATAATATCTAGTATTGAGTTTTGAACAACAAGGAAGACGGTGTAGAGTCTTATAATGTTTACAATATGTCTTTTATGTGAGTTTTGCTGCACGGTTCATCCTTGAGTTTGCTTCAAATAACCTTGCTAGCCTAAACCTTGTATCGAGAGGGAATACTTCTCATGCATCCAAAATCCTTGAGCCAACTACTATGCCATTTGTGTCCACCATACCTACCTACTACATGGTATTTCTCCGCCATTCCAAAGTAAATTGCTTGAGTGCTACCTTTAAAATTCCATCATTCACCTTTGCAATATATAGCTCATGGGATAAAATAGCCTTAAAAACTATCGTAGTATTGAATATGTACTTATGCACTTTATCTTTTATTAAGTTGCTTGTTGTGCGATAACCATGCTTCTGGGGAACGCCATCAACTATTGTTGAATATCATGTGAGTTGCTATGCATGTCCGTCTTGTCTGAAGGATCTATCACCTTAATGATTGGAGCATGCAATTTGTTAGAGAAGAACATTGGGCCGCTAACTAAAGCCATGAATCATGGTTGAAGTTTCAGTTTTGGACATATATCCTCAATCTCATATGAGAATAATAATTGTTGCTACATGCTTATGCATTTAAGAGGAGTCCATTATCTGTTGTCCATGTTGTCCCGGTATGGATGTCTAAGTTGAGAATAATAAAAAGCGAGAAATCCAAAATGCGAGCTTTCTCCTTAGACCTTTGTACAGGCGGCATGGAGGTACCCCTTTGTGACACTTGGTTGAAACATGGCATGCAAAGATCCGGTAGTCCAAGCTAAGTAGGACGAGGTGCGGGCACTATTAGTATACTATGCATGAGGCTTGCAACTTGTAAGATATAATTTACATAACTCATATGCTTTATTACTACCGTTGACAAAATTGTTTCATGTTTTCAAAATAAAAGCTCTAGCACAAATACAGCAATCGATGCTTTCCTCTTTGAAGGACCATTCTTTTACTTTTATTGTTGAGTCGGTTTACCTATCTCCCTCCACCTTAAGAAGCAAACACTTGTGTGAACTGTGCATTGATTCCTACATACTTGCATAATGCACTTGTTATATTACTTTATGTTGACAATATCCATGAGATATACATGTTATAAGTTGAAAGCAACCGCTGAAACTTAATCTTCCTTTGTGTTGCTTCAACACCTTTACTTTGATTTATTGCTTTATGAGTTAACTCTTATGCAAGACTTATTGATGCTTGTCTTGAAGTACTATTCATGAAAAGTCTTTGCTTTATGATTCAGTTGTTTACTCATGCCATTACCATTGTTTTGATCGCTGCATTCATTACATATGTTTACAAATAGTATGATCAAGATTATGATGGCATGTCACTTCAGAAATTATCTTTGTTATCGTTTTACCTGCTCGGGACGAGCAGAACTAAGCTTGGGGATGCTGATATGTCTCCAACGTATCGATAATTTCTTATGTTCCATGCTACTTTATTGATGATACCTACATGTTTTATGCACATTATATGTCGTATTTACGCATTTTTGGAACTAACCTATTAACAAGATGCCGAAGAGCCAGCTGTTTTCTGCTGTTTTTGGTTTCAGAAATCCTAGTAAGGAAATATTCTCGGAATTGGACGAAATCACCGCCCGGGTCCTATTTTGCACGAAGCTTCCAGAAGACCGAAGAGGAGTCGAAGTGGGGCCACGAGGGCCGCCACCATAGGGCGGCGCGGCCCAGGCGGCCGCGCCGACCTGTGGTGTGGGGCCCTCGTGTGGCCCCCATGTTGCCCTTTCGCCTACTTAAAGCCTCGGTCGCGAAACCCCAGTACCGAGAGCCACGATACGGAAAACCTTCCGGAGACGCCGCCGCCGCGAATCCCATCTCGGGGATTCAGAGATCGCCTCCGGCACCCTGCCGGAGAGGGGATCATCTCCCGGAGGACTCTACACCGCCATGGTCGCCTCCGGAGTGATGAGTGAGTAGTTCACCCTGGACTATGGGTCCATAGCAGTAGCTAGATGGTCGTCTTCTCCTAATTGTGCTTCATTGTTGGATCTTGTGAGCTGCCTAACATGATCAAGATCATCTATCTGTAATACTATATGTTGTGTTTGTCGGGATCCGATGGATAGAGAATACTATGTTATGGTGATTATCAATCTATTGTTTATGTGTTGTTTATGATCTTGCATGCTCTCCGTTATTAGTAGAGGCTCTGGCCAAGTTTTTGCTCTTAACTTCAAGAGGGAGTATTTATGCTCGATAGTGGGTTAATGCCTTCATTGATACCTGGGACAGTGACAGAAAGTTCTAAGGTTGTGATGTGCTGTTGCCACTAGGGATAAAACATTGATTCTATGTCTAAGGATGTAGTTGTTGATTACATTACGCACCATACTTAATGCAATTGTCTGTTTGCTTAGCAACTTAATACTGAATGAGGTTCGGATGATAACCTGAAGGTGGACTTTTTAGGCATAGATGCAGTTGGATGGCGGTCTATGTACTTTGTCGTAATGCCGGATTAAATCTCACTATATTTATCATATCATGTATATGCATTGTTATGCCCTTTTCTATTTGTCAATTGCCCGACTGTAATTTGTTCACCCAACATGCTTTTATCTTATGGGAGAGACACCTCTAGTGAACTGTGGACCCCGGTCCTATTCTTTACATCGCATACAATCTACTGCAATTGTTCTTTACTGTTTTCTTGCAAACAATCATCTTCCACACAATACGGTTAATCCTTTGTTACAACAAGCCGGTGAGATTGACAACCTCACTGTTTCGTTGGGGCAAAGTACTTTGGTTGTGTTGTGCAGGTTCCACGTTGGCGCCGGAATCCCTGGTGTTGCGCCGCACTACATTCCGCCGCCATCAACCTTCAACGTGCTTCTTGGCTCCTCCTGGTTCGATAAACCTTGGTTTCTTTCTGAGGGAAAACTTGCCACTGTGCGCATCATACCTTCCTCTTGGGGTTCCCAACGGACGTGTACATCTACGCGCATCAACGCGCGTGGGAGGAGAGGGAGGCATGCACGAAGAAAGAACAGTCCAGGCCGGTCTCACGCCCGGCGCGACCGGCCGCCACGCCGGCCAGCCCGGCCTCACGCCCGGTCCGACCGGACGCCCCGCCGGACGAGCCCGGTTTCAACCGGCTCCCACGCTTATGCCAACCGGGCACAATCCAGTAATCCTAGACCCTCTGCCCGGTCATCACCCAGTCCCAGGTCCGGTCCCGGACCGTCCGGTCCCAGGCCCGGTCGACCGGCCCCCACGGCGTCCGTGTCTCGACCAGATCCAATCTGGGTCGGTCTTTAATGTATCTTTTCGACCCCTGGTCGTCCTGAACCCATATATAAGGTCCCAGGACGCCCCCAAATTAGGTTTAGACAACATTTAAGATAAACCCTAGTTCATAGTTGATTGCTTTGCAACTCTATCGAATTTATACACCATATTGCATTGATTTGGTGTTTACCCCTGAAAGTCTTGTGTGATCTGCTGTTCCACTGGGAATTAGACGTTTGCAACTTACCGCTTTGTGGTCGACGGCTACGTGCGCAAGTGTGTGGAGTTGCGAATATCTTGCAGGGTTGAGAGCTGTTGCATTGGCGACAGGGACCAATCGAGAGACTTCGTTGTGTCATACAAGTTATCATCCACTTCATCATCATGTTATCTCTACCGAGTCCATCGCGTGATTATCATCACCACCGTCCTTACTGAGAAGATCGGGCCACCCCTTATCAGTCCACACCCAAGTAATCAAGAGCAAGGCCTTGGCGGATTTCATCACCGAGTGGACCCCCACTTCGAGGGACGACGAAGAAGCGCGTCTTCCCTTCCCAAGGAAGCTGACCCATGCAACTGGATGTGTACTTCGACCACTACTTCATCAATGGCTCGGGGCATGCGTGCTCCTTGTGTCATCTACTCGAGAGCAAATAAAGTATGTGGTCCAGATGCTCTACCACAGAGACTACTCTACCAACAACACCACCGAGTACGAGGGTCTACTTGCCAGTCTCAGGATCGCGAAAGATCTGGGTATCAAACGCTGCGTCGTGCACAGGGATTCCTAATTGGTGATCAACCAAATCAACAAGGATTACGATTCTCCACAGATGGCCCGATATGTTCAGATAGAACATGTTCCAAGTGGATGCAACATCGTGGATGATGATCTATCCAAGTTTGCATCATCCAAAGGACGTCAGGAATTGCTGATAGAGCAGCTAGTTCGGCCCTCTGTCCGGGTGCCCCGAGCACCCATCCTGACAAGTTATGACTTTCGGGGTGAGCCCATGGAACCGACCATCGTGTGCAAAGTGATGGCTGTGGAACTGTGTGTCCCCAGAGAGGAAGACATCGCAAGTTGCATTGTCCCTCGTACGTGGCTTCGGGATGGAAACTCCGCGCGGCCATCCTCCTCCGTGGCTCCCAATACCAAGTACCATGCAAAGTGATTTTTATAGAGTGACTATTATTGCGCTACTTTTTCCACATTGGTTGGTATGTTCATTATCACACCAATATAGTGGTACACCTGTAGTAGGTACCTCCCTAGACCGCCTTTTGAGTTTTGAAAGAAAAAAATAAATGATAGAAACATCAAAATTTAAATTCCTTTGACATGTCTGATACGTCTCAAACGTATCTATAACTTCTTATGTTCCATGCTACTTTTATGACAATACTTGAATGTTTTATACATACTTTACAGCATTATTATACATTTTCCGGCACTAACCTATTAACAAGATGCCGAAGTGCCAGTTGCTGTTTTCTGCTATTTTTGGTTTCAGAAATCCTAGTAAGGAAATATTCTCGAATTGGACGAAATCAACGCCCGGGGTCCTATTTTTCCACGAAGCTTCCAGGCGGAGGGATAACGGTGGGGCCACAAGGTGGCCAGACCATAGGCGGCGCGGCCCAGGCCCTAGCCGCGCCGGCCCGTGCGGCCCTCGCGTCGCCCCGACCTACCCTTCCGCCTACAAATAGCCTTCGTCGCGAAACCCCTGTACCGAGAGCCACGATATGGAAAACCTTCCAGAGGCCGCCGCCGCCAATCCCATCTCGGGGATTCAGGAGATCGCCTCCGGCACCCTGCCGGAGAGGGAATCATCACCGGAGGGGCTCTACATCATCATGCCCGCCTCCGGATTGATGCGTTAGTAGTTCATCCTTGGACTATGGGTCCATAGCGGTAGCTAGATGGTTGTCTTCTCCGCTTGTGCTATCATTGTTATAGATCTTGTGAGCTGCCTAACATGATCAAGATCATCTATTTGTAATGCTACATGTTGTGTTTGGCGGGATCTGATGAATATAGAATATTATGTCAAGTTGATTATCAATCTATCATATATGTGTTATTTATGTTCTTGCATGCTCTCCGTTGCTAGTAGAGGCTCTGGCCAAGTTGATACTTGTAACTCCAAGAGGGAGTAATTATGCTCGATAGTGGGTTCATGCCTCCATTGAATCTGGGATCATGACAGTAGGTTCTAAGGTTGTAGATGTGCTGTTGCTACTAGGGATAAAACATTGATGCTTTGTCTAAGGATATTTGTGTTGATTACATTACGCACCATACTTAATGCAATTATCTGTTGTTTACAACTTAATACCGGAAGGGGTTCGGATGATAACCTGAAGGTGGATTATTTAGGCATAGATGCATGCTGGATAGCAGTCTATGTACTTTGTCGTAATGCCCTGATTAAATCACATAGTAATCATCATTGGTATGTATTGAATCTTTATTTGTCAATTGCCCACTGTAATTTGTTCACCCAGCATGTTAGTTATCTTATTGGAGAGACACCACTAGTGAACTGTGGACCCCGGTCCATTCTTTTACATCTGAATACATTCTACTGTTCTTACTGTTCTTTGCAAACAGACACCATCTTCCACTCGATACGTTTAATCCTTTGTTTTCACCAAGCCGGTGAGATTGACAACGTCACTGTTACGTTGGGGCAAAGTACTTTGATTGTGTTGTGCATGTTCCACGTTGGCGCCGGTTTCACTGGTGTTGCGCCGCACTACACTCCTCCACCAACAACCTTCACGTGCTTCTTGGCTCCTACTGGTTCGATAACCTTGGTTTCTTTCTGAGGGAAAACTTGCATGTGCGCATCATACCTTCCTCTTGGGGTTCCCAACGGACGTGTACATCTACGCGCATCAAGCACTTTTTCTGGCGCCGTTGCCGGGGAGATCAAGACACACTGCAAGGGGACTCTCCACTTCCAATCTCTTTACTTTGTTTTTGTCTTGTTTTACTTTATTTTATTTACTGTCTTGTTTGCTACATATTAAAAAAATACAAAAAAATTAGTTACTTTACTTTCTGTCTTGTTTACTAGCTCTATATCAAAAACACAAAAAAATTAGTTACTTTACTTACTGTCTTGTTTACTAGCTCTATATCAAAAGACAAAAAAATTAGTTACTCGTCTTTACTTTACTTGTTTAGTTTACTTTTTTGCTTATTTCATCATGCTCCATCCTAAGTACACTCTGGAAAAAATACCGGTAGGACGAGGATCTATCATTGGAGGAGATAATATAGAAGAATTTTTCAGTCATGTTAGTATGGATGAAGATTTTGAAGATATACCATTATTAAAAACTGCTCCTACTTATGAAAGTGCTTCTGCCTGTTTAGTACACATGTTGGAAACTAGATTTGTTAATCTCAATCCCATAATACAACATATGTTTCTTACACTTTCGGATATGGAGATGGGAGAAAAGAGAAATTTTGTTTTAAAAGTCCTTGTTAGAGAATTTGAGGATATAGCTAAAGAAGCTAGAAAAGTTTTTATTAAGCATAAGAGGCTTGGTTTCTTTCCTGATTTTAAACAAATACTTGAAAAGATGGATATGGATAGAATTAAGTACACTAATAATGTTAATTATGGAAGGGAAATTAAAGCACCGATACCTAGTAAGCTCCTAGGGATGCATGAAGCTTTAGAGAATAACTATGCTTGGCTTGTTCCTGAAATTTGTTTGATGAGAATAGTAAGCCTAGGAGCAATAAAAGAGGAGTTACTTATATACACCAAATACAATGCATTGTTGAGAAAACTCCCAACTCCCGAGGTAATGTTGAAGCTCCATCTCTTGAAAATACTTGATTTGCACTTTCTGCGCCTAGCTGAAAGGCGTTAAAGAAAAACACTTCTTGGGAGATAACCCATGTTTCATTTTATTTACTGTATTGTTGAGTCTTGGAAGTTGTTTACTACTGTAGCAACCTCTCCTTATCATGTTTTTGTGCCAAGTAAAGTTTCTATGCTAAAGTTGATGCTAGACTTGGATTGCTGCGCAGAAACAACATTGCTGTCTGTCACGAATTCTCGCAGAGCTCTCTGTAAACAAATCGAAAAAATCTAAAAATTTACGAGCGTAATCCACAGATATGTACGCAACTTTCATTAGTTTTGAGTTTTTCCATTTGAGCAAGTTAAGTGCCCCTTCCAGATTCATCTTTACGGACTGTTCTGTTTTTGACAGATTCTGCCTTTTATTTCGCATTGCCGCTTTTGCTATGTTGAATGAGTTTCTTTGTTCCATTAACTTTCAGAAGCTTTGTGCAATGTACAGAAGTGTTAAGAATGATTGTGTCATCTCTGAATGTGTGAATTTTTGATTATGCACTAACCCTCTAAAGAGTTTGCTTGAAGTTTGGTGTGGAGGAAGTTTTCAAGGGTCAAGAGAAGAGGATGATATACTATGATCAAGAAGAGTGAAAGGTCTAAGCTTGGGGATGCCCCGGTGGTTCATCCCTGCATATTTTAAGAAGACTCAAGCATCTAAGCTTGGGGATGCCCAAGGCACCCCTTCTTCATCGACAACATTATCAGGTCACTTCTAGTGAAACTATATTTTTATTCCATCACATCTTATGTTCTTTACATGGAGCGTCGGTTTGCTTTTATTTTTGTTTGAATAAATTTGGATCCCGCCATTCTTATATTGGAGATATTACGCTCCGCTTTTTCATATGGAACACTTGTGTTCTTAGTTATGCTTTAATGTTCATGGCGAAGGCTAAAATTGCTTCGTTAAATTGCTATTTGGTTGGAATCAGAAAATGCTGCATATGGTTTGGAATAACTTGGCAATTGTTTGAGCTCTCATAGATCATGTTCAAGCTCTTGCATCATGTAGTTTGATCTATTAATGAATAACTACCGTAGATCTTGTTTAATTTGGTTTGCATGATTGGTCTCTCTAAGTCTAGATATTTTCGGGTAAAATGTTTGAACAACAAGGAAGACAGTGTAGAGCCTTATAATCCTTGCAATATGTTCTTGTAAGAGTTTTGCTGTACCTGTTCATACTTGTGTTTGCTTCAAACAACCTTGCTAGCCCAAACCTTGTACTGAGAGGAAATGCTTCTCGTGCATCCAAACATCTTGAGCCAAAACCCATGCCATTTGTGTCCACCATATCTACCTACTATGTGGTATTTTTCTGCCATTCCAAAGTAAATTACTTGAGTGCTATCTTTAAAATTTCATTCCTTTACCTTTACAATATATAGCTCATGGGACAAATAGCTTAAAAACTATTGTGGTGATGAATATATAGTTATGTGTCTTAGTTCTTATAAGTTGCTTGTTGAGCGGTAACCATGTTTCTGGGGACGCCATCAACTTTACCTTTGTTGGATATCATGTGAGATGCTATGCATGTTCGTCTTGTCTGAAGTAAGTGCGATTTCATGATCAAATGGTTTGAGTATGCATATGTTAGAGAAGAACATTGGGCCGCTAACTAAAGCCATGTATCATGGTGGAAGTTTCAGTTTGGACATACAACCTCAATCTCTTATGAGAATACTATTTGTTGTTGAATGCTTAAGCATTAAAAGAGGAGTCCATTATCTGTTGTCTATGTTGTCCCGGTATGGATGTCTAAGTTGAGAATAATCAAAAGCGAGAAATCCAATGCGTGCTTTCTCCTTAGACCTTTGTACAGGCGGCATAGAGGTACCCCTTTGTGACACTTGGTTGAAACATATGTCATGTGATGATAATCCGTGTTATCCGAGCTGATTAGGACAAGGTGCGAGCACTATTAGTACTCTATGCATGAGACTTGCAACTTGTAGGAAGTATTATGCATAGCACATATGAATTATTACTACCGTTGAAAAAATTGTTTCTATGTTTTCAAAATAAAAGCTCTAGCACAAAAATAGTAATCCATGCTTCCCTCTGCGAAGGGCCATTCTTTTACTTTATGTTGAGTCAGTTTACCCACTTCTTTCTATCTTAGAAGCAAACACTTGTGTTAACTGTGTGCATTGATTCTTACATGTTTACTTATTGCACCTGTTATATTACTCTATGTTGACAAATATCCATGAGATATATATGTTACAAGTTGAAAGCAATTGCTGAAACTTAATCATCCTTTGTGTTGCTTCAATGCATTCTACTTAGAATTTATTGCTTATGAGCTAGCTCTTATGCAACTCTTATTGATGCTTGTCTTGAAAGTACTATTCATGAAAAGTTTTGCTATATGATTCATTTGTTTAGTCATTATCTTTGTTAGCAATCTTTTGTTCAGATCACTCCATTCATCTCATATGCTTTACAATAATGTTGATCAAGATTATGTTGGTAGCATGTCACTTCAGAAATTATTTGTGTTATCGTTTACCTACTCGAGGGCGAGTAGGAACTAAGCTTGGGGATGCTTGATACGTCTCAAACGTATCTATAATTTCTTATGTTCCGTGCTACTTTTATGACAATACTTGAATGTTTTATACATACTTTACAGCATTATTATACATTTTCCGGCACTAACCTATTAACAAGATGCCGAAGTGCCGCTGTTTTCTGTTTTTGGTTTCAGAAATCCTAGTAAGGAAATATTCTCGGAATTGGAAGAAATCAACGCCCAGGGTCCTATTTTTCCACGAAGCTTCCAAGACCGGAGGGATAACGAAGTGGGGCCACGAGGTGGCCAGACCATAGGCGGCGCGGCCCAGGCCCTGCGGCGCCGGCCTGGTGGGCCCTCGCGTCGCCCCGACCTACCCTTCCGCCTACAAATAGCCTTCGTCGCGAAACCCCCGGACCGAGAGCCACGATACGGAAAACCTTCCAGAGGCCGCCGCCGCCAATCCCATCTCGGGGGATTCAGGAGATCGCCTCCGGCACCCTGCCGGAGAGGGGAATCATCACCGGAGGGGCTCTACATCATCATGCCCGCCTCCGGATTGATGCGTGAGTAGTTCGTCCTTGGACTATGGGTCCATAGCAGTAGCTAGATGGTTGTCTTCTCCGCTTGTGCTATCATTGTTATAGATCTTGTGAGCTGCCGAATATGATCAAGGTCATCTTTTTGTATTGCTACATGTTGTGTTTGGCGAGATCTGATGAATATACAATATTATGTCAAGTTGATTATCAATCTATCATATATGTGTTGTTTATATTCTTGCATGCTCTCCGTTGCTAGTAGAGGCTCTGGCCAAGTTGATACTTGTAACTCCAAGAGGGAGTAATTATGCTAGATAGTGGGTTCATGCCTCCATTGAATCTGGGATCGTGACAGTAGGTTCTAAGGTTGTGGATGTGCTGTTGCTACTAGGGATAAAACATTGATGCTTTGTCTAAGGATATTTGTGTTGATTACATTACGCACCATACTTAATGCAATTATATGTTGTTTACAACTTAATACCGGAAGGGGTTCGGATGATAACCTGAAGGTGGATTATTTAGGCATAGATGCATGCTGGATAGCGGTCTATGTACTTTGTCGTAATGCCCTGATTAAATCACATAGTAATCATCATTGGTATGTATTGAATCTTTATTTGTCAATTGCCCGCCTGTAATTTGTTCACCCAGCATGTTAGTCATCTTATTGGAGAGACACCACTAGTGAACTGTGGACCCCGGTCCATTCTTTTACATCTGAATACATTCTACTATTCTTACTATTCTTTGCAAACAGACACAATCTTCCACTCGATACGTTTAATCCTTTGTTTTCAGCAAGCCGGTGAGATTGACAACCTCACTGTTACGTTGGGGCAAAGTACTTTGATTGTGTTGTGCAGGTTCCACGTTGGCGCCGGTTTCACTGGTGTTGCGCGCACTACACTCCTCCACCAACAACCTTCACGTGCTTCTTGGCTCCTACTGGTTCGATAACCTTGGTTTCTTTCTGAGGGAAAACTTGCCGCTGTGCGCATCATACCTTCCTCTTGGGGTTTACAACGGACGTGTACATCTACGCGCATCAATGTCCATATGTTATATAATCTAATTTTAAAGAAAAATAAGAAACATCAATTTTAACATAGTTTGCAAAATGGCGTCATAAATCACCTCAAAAGTCCAACACCAAATATGTGGCTATGCACATAATGAAGCTTGCATCTGGTGGGGGATTAGAGAAGAATTCTACATCTATACCGAGCTCCAAAAATGCACCAAGGTATGATAATGTATATTTTGGTTCGGGTAATTTATGTATTAGTCGTAAACAACTATTTCCTTCTTTTAGTGTGGTTATGGACGAATTGAGTGAGGGTGCGCCGGTAAATGCTCACAATGTGGTGTATGTGCCAAAATCTGTGATCAGATGCGGCGAGGGGCGGAGCACGTCAATCGCACACACGATGCATGGAGCTCGCGGTTCAAGGCATGCAGAGAAGGGCTGTGCGGCGACGGACGTTGCTGTGACGCCTAACATGCCAACCCCGGCCAAGCCAAGCGGCCCAAGTGCGCTGGCGGGCGGATCTGCTTTCGCCCGGCCTGCTATGCATGGCCCAACTAGCCCCATGAAGCCGGGTACAACGATCATGTGGACGACGATCAAGCCGAGTAACCCTCCTATTTCTTTTTTGCCAGACAAGGTAAATGTTGTATCAAATTTACTTTTGATGAATCTGTCGGTTGCAAATTCAAATAAAGGAATGATGAACAGGGTCTATGCACCCTGGGTTTGGGGATGGAGAAAAATAAGACTTTTTTCCAATGATCCGATTGTGGATTTTGGTGGTATTAAAGAGGAGGCATTGCGGGGTGTGCGGTCGAGTGGATGACTACGCGCTCAGCCAAACTATGACGCAACTCAATTGGAGAGGGCGACGATGGTTGATCAAAACGTGATGCAATGCCTGTGGTTGGTAAGTCTATGACACAACCAGCTTTGTTATCCTCTTTTTCTGATGATCAAATTCTGGAGCATGCTACTTCTTTGGGGGTGTCCTTGGGTAAGTCAAATTCTGAAAGTTTTGCTATGGTTAACTTAATTTTAGACATTGATAAAGGGCGTACTTTAACTATGTTAGACAAAAAAAAATCAAATGGTCAATGATAATGAATTGGCTTCTTCATGCCTGGTAGTATCACGGGCTTCAAACTTGTGTGAGGATTTGGAGGATGCGGATGAGTTAGATGGGGATGTTTTGAGTAGAACTACTCCCCCTATTGTCAAAGATAAAAGGAAAAGGCGTAAAAAATTGTATGATAAGAAAAATGTGTAGAGGAGTAACCATATTAGTATTAAAACTTTGAAATCATAATGCATAAACTAAGAGGAATTACGTGGAATAGTGAGGGGTTTAAGGACCCAGGAAAACATTTGTTTGTCAAAGAATCCATTAGGGAGTATGACCTGGATTTTATAGCTCTATTGGAGACATGCCGATCTAGTTTCTCTATACCTTTCCTTAGGGATCTGTCAGCGGGAAAGGATTTTGCGTGGTTTTACTTACCTCTACATGGGAGATCAGGGGGAACTCTGGCAGGGATAAATACTAGCACATTAAAAGTAAATAGAGTGGACAGTGATGACTTTTTTTGTCAAATTGGGTATTAAATCAAAGATAGATGGGTTTGAATGGTTACTTGTGCCTGTGTATGGGGTGGCGCAATAAAAGTTTAAACATGAATTTCTTGCTGAACTTGTGAGGATGTGTGATTTCGAAATTTTACCCATGTTACTCGCAGGAGATTTTAATATACTAAGATGACCAGAGGACAAAAGTAATGATACCTTCCATCCTCGTTGGCCTTTCATTTTTAAAACAATCATTGAAAATCTAAATTTAAGAGAGATTATGTTATCGGGTAGACAATTTACTTGGGCATGTAGAAGAGAGAATCTGACATATGAGAAGTTGGATCGAGTGTTAGTTAGTGTTGAATGGGAGCAGAAATTTTCACTGGTATCCGTACGAGCTTTGACTCGTTCTGGATCTGATCATACGCCTTTACTTATTGATGTTGGGCACCAAGCTCATACTGGCAATAAGGTTCGCTTCTCGTTCGAGTTATCATGGTTAGAACAGGAAGGTTTCCATGAGATGATTGCAGTGGAATGGACTGCTGGACCAATTGGGAAAACTCCGATACAAACTTGGCAAAATAAGATTAGACACTTGCGTCGTTTCTTGAGAGGTTAGGCTAAAAATTTAAGTGGAAAGTATAAAAGAGAAAAAGAACATTTTCTAGGAATAATTGATGCTTTGGATATTAAGGCTGAGTCGACACCTTTATCCTCTGAGGAGCGTAAGGGCATCAAATTGGCTAATGACAATTTGAATAAGCTTAGACGGGATAAAGAGATTAAGTGGGCTCAAAGAGCCAAAGTGAAGTATATACAGGAGGGAGGTGACAATACTAAATATTTTCATCTAATTGCAAATGGGAAACATAAGAAAAAGAATTCCTTCAGTTAGATCAAGAGGAAGGCACTATTGTGGTTGATGAAAATCTTAAGGTTTACATTACAGAATACTATAAGAAATTGTTTGGCAATCCGGAGCCTAGCTCTGTTACTTTGGATGAAAATAGAACTGAGGATATTCCTCAATTGTCGGCAATGGAGAATAATTTATTAATTGCGGATTACTCAATGGAGAAGATTCGTACGGCTATCTTTCAAATGGAACATAATAAGTCACCTGCCCAGATGGATTTCCGGCTGAATTCTATCAGCATTTTTGTGAAGTCATTAAAACTGATTTGATGGCGCTATTTGAATGCTTTCAGAAAGGTGGTTTGCCGTTGTATAAACTGAACTTTGGAGTTATTACTCTTCTACCAAAAAAGAAAATGCCACCCAAATTCAACAATATAGACCCATCTTTCTATTGAATGTGAGTTTCAATTTTTTTACTAAAGTGGGAACAAATAGAATCTCGGAAGTAGCTCAAAAAGTAATTAGACCAACACAGACTGCGTTTATTCTAGGGAGGCATATTTTAGAGGGAGTTGTGGTTCTTCATGAGAGGATACATGAAATACATAGGAAAAACTTGATGGGGTGATCTTCAAAATTGATTTTGAGAAAGCATATGATAAGGTAAAATGGCCTTTTTTGCAACAAGTCCTTCGTATGAAGGGGTTTGATCCTATTTGGTGTGAGAGGATTAAACATTATGTGCAAGGCAGGAGTGTAGGAATTCGGGTGAATGATGATATTTGTCATAATTTTCAACCTAGGAAAGGCTTGTGACAAGGTGATCCTTTGTCACCGATACTTTTAAATATTATAGCAGACATGTTTGCTATCTTTATTGCTCGGGCTAAAAAAGATGGGAAATTTGGTAGTCTCATACCGCACTTAATTGATGGGCGGATTTCTATTTTATAATATGCGGATGATACGATTCTATTCATAGAACATGATATTGTTAAGGCTATTAATATGGAACTTATTCTGTCAATTTTTGAACAACTATCGGACTAAAGATAAATTTTTATAAGAGTGAAATTTTCTGTTTTGGTAAAGCTAAGAATATTGAGCACCAATATACAGATATTTTCGGGTGCGAATCTGGAACCTTACCTTTTAGATATTTGGGTATTCCAATTCATTATAGGACACTCCAAAATGTGGAATGGAACCCTGTTGAGAATCGTTTTGCATCTAAACTAAGTTGTTGGCGTGGGAAAATGCTTTCTTATGGAGATAGACTGGTCTTGATTAATTCGGTCCTTACAAGCTTGCCTATGTTTATGCTATCCTTTCTAGAAGTTCCAGTTGGGGTAAGGAAATGACTAGATTATTATCGCTCAAATTTTTGTTGGCAATCTGAGGACAATATGAAGAAGTATAGACTTTCTAAGTGGAATATTTTGTGCCGACCTAAGGACCAAGGGGTATTAGTAATTGAGGTACTAGAGTTAAATAATAAATGTTTACTCAGTAAATAGCTGTTTAAACTCCTTTCCGAGGCGGGTATGTGGCAGCAACTGTTACAGAACAAATACCTCAAGAATCAAACTTTGTCACAAGCTGAAGCTAAGCCAAATGACTCACCTTTCTGGAAGGGTCTTATGCATGTTAAATGTGAATTTTTTAACCGGGGCTATTTTAAACTGGGGAATGGAAGTACTGTTCGTTTCTGGGAGGATGTATGGTTGGGAAATACACCTCTGAGTCAACGATACCCGGCTTTGTATAATATAGTTCAACATAAAAACGTTCTAGTTTCAACGGTATTGGAGACTATGTCTTTGAATATTTCATGTAGAAGAGGGTTGAACGACAACGAATGGTTACAATGGTTAAACTATGTCAGCAACTAATGTCAATTACCTTGAATAATCAACCTGATGTGTTTGTTTGGAAACTCACATATTCTAGTCTATTTTCTGTGAAGTCTATGTATCTTGACTTGATGAATGGACACACTATTTATCTTCGCAAATATTTGTGGAAATTAAAGATCCCCTTGAAAATTAAGATCTTTATGTGGTTTCTTAGTAATAAAGTGCTTCTTACTAAGGATAATTTAGCCAAACGAAAGTGGAATGGGTGTCAAAAATATTGTTTTTGTGATTCAAACCGTTAATCATTTGTTCATTCATTTCCCTTTTGCAAAAATTATTTGGCGAATGGTTTATTTTTCATATAACATCCACCCACCAGCGAATGTTACTAATATGTTTGGTAAATGGCTGAATGGTGTAAACAAGAATGATAAACAGATGATTCGAATTAAAGTTTCTGCTTTATGTTGGTCCATTTGGAGGACCAGGAATGATATCATTTTTAATAAACATACCGGGACTAATTTTTTGCAGGTTATCCGACGCGCTGCTCAATGGATCCAACAATGGGTTTTCCTTCTCCCGCCGGACCAGCGGCTAGATATGGTTACTGGATGCAACCGAATGCTAATGGTTGCTCAGGATTTCTTTTTCTAGGCTAATGGATGGCGACATGCTAATAGAATAGCAAATGGATAGCTTTTCTACGTGTTGCATTTTCTTATGGTTAATTCATGTGTCGACCTTAGCTTTTCCTTGATTGTAATAATGGATATTCTGTAAACTCGTACTCGTTTTAAATAAAGAAATTCGCGTGCATCTATTGATGCAGAGGCTGGGGCGATGCTCGCATATCTAAAAAAAACAGGTCAGTAAGAGGATTATCAAAACATAGACATTAAAAAACTTAGTCTGTATGGAATCCAGTGAATTGATTATGTCATTGGTCGACTTATAATTATTTTAAATGTACCAAACGCCGTGCAATGTGATTTTTACAGAGAGACTTTAACTTTACGACTTTTTCACATTGCTGGTATGTTTATTATGTTCATTGATTAGGTGAACGTGCCTTGAATAAATGTATACTCTCAATGATATTTTTAAGCTATTAGACAAGTGAAATAAAGAAACATTTTATTCGATATGCTTAGTTGTTCATAAGGTCGTGCAATCAGTCATCATGAATATATTAGTAAGAACATATCCAAATCCTTGATTTTAGGAAACATAAGAGTTTGTTCGTGATCCGATGAATTGACAATGCAAAGAGTTGACATATGATCTTCTTTAGTATGTACCGTTCAACCATATATATCGTGCAACGTGTATTTTACATAGTGACTATACTTCTGCTAGTTTTTATCATTAGATCGTACGTGCATTAGACTACTCATAGTGGGAGTAACATAGCTAGTAACATCACACACTCCAAAGCATTTTGGTGACATGACATGATAATAAATGAAGAAAAAGAGTAGAGTGGTAACTAGCTATGTTATCATAACATCACACTTCTCAAAACAAGATGAGTCTACAATCTAATAAATATAGCATGCATGATACCACATATAAGTAACTATCCACTATGGAGGTAGTAACATAGGATAGTAACATGCACCATGTTACTAGTCTATGTTACTCCCCACTATGACTAGTCTTATGCGGAGGGAACCTGCATTGAATCAATATGTATGCTCTGTTGTATCGTTAAAGCCATCAGAGTGGTGATATAAATAAATATCATTCAATTTTTTTTAGTTCTTCCTTTATTTCAGAAAGCATGCATAATAATTGTTAGGGCGTGTAATAACTGATCATAAATAGATGAGCCCAGTAAAAGGGTCAACATTAGAAAACATATACTTGTGAGTTTGGGATCCGATGGATTGATACGGCCAAGGGTTGACTTATAATTATTTACCGTCCGGTGGCCCGTCAAGGTGATGTTGGCCGCGCAAGGTAAGATGTATATCGACGCTGGCTTCAAGGAGTTTTTTTTTAGTTATTGGCTTCGAGGAGTTTGAATGTACCACAGCTTGGAGGTCGAATGTCTGATGCTCTACTGCTACGAATGCGATGTCGACATGCGTGCTAGTGTGCTCGACGACTCATCCTACCGTAGGCACTAACACATCGACGACTCTGGCGAAGACATCGACAACTGTGGCGAAGACAGCGACGATCAGTTGTAGGTTTCAGGGTGTTCTTTCTTTGCAGCGAAGATGTCAAGTGCCAGTTGAGCCAGTGTAGGTTTATGGATGTTGTTCTTCCATCGCAGTGAAGAGGTGCGCACACCCTAGTTTGGGTGACTTTCTTTCTCCAGCGAAAAGGCTAGGGCCATCACAACCCACTAGTTATGTTCTCTCACCTTTCATTGTTTCAAGTTTATGTATGTCCCAAAACACGTGACAAAAATCTTTGTATTTGTTTGTATCAATGAAAAAAATCCAAATTTAAAATGTGTTGGGCTGCTTGGGCTACCCCGACGCAAACCAACAACAGTGGTGGCCTGGCAACTAATTTGGTGTCTGCGGCCTGACGCAAACGGACACTATTGGCGTCCGGTTTGCATCGGCCCCTGGAGATCCTCTAATGGTTTTTTTGAATGTATTAATTGAGAGTGAGGACTTTGCTGATCTTCTAGTGTTGTCTCGGTGGTCAATTCTCCCTCCACAGAATATATCACTATAGCAGGAATTTTCTTTTTTATAATTCTTCTCTTTTTTTAGTTGTGTGCGTCGTAATGATGCGAGGGCGATATGTTATTGTAAAGGCTAAGTGTAATTGCTATCTCCACGATATTAATACATGATTTTCGTCGAGAAAATTATGTACTATTCGTGAGGTATACATATTGGACTGGAATGTGAGATCTGAACATTTGACCTGTCATGCCATTGGGAGTTGGGACACATGTAACCACGTCGCAGACGTGAGAGTGCTAGGTCGGATGTCCGCCAGGCGGCTGAAGGATGCTTTTGGCGCCTTGTGCTCGACATCTCATATCATCATGTCTCGACCAACAACCTCCCATGGTGAGAACATGTGCACTAGGGCATCTCCAGCGGGGCGACGCATTTTTATATCCGTTTCCGTCGGAAATGGACATGCGTCTGCCCTTTCTCCAACGGCAGATACGCATTTTTTTAACCACATGGGTCTGCCATGCATGATTAGGGAAGAGAGGGAGGGAAAGATTCCCTTTGTGTGGCTAGAAATGGCCAGCACATGGGTCCGCCCTGCAATAAAGGAGGAGAGAGGGTTGCATGCAAACCAAACGGACGCACGGACACGTCCGCGCAAACGCATTCTTAACGCATATTTGGTCCACGTTTGCGTCAAAACGGACGCTGCGGACGTTTTGAGTCTAGCCGCTGGAGCGTATTTTTTATTCGTGCATCGCGCCATTGGAGATGCCCTTTACTTTAGACAGCATGCCTCTGTAGCACATGTCCACGTCACATGTAGATGGAACTACCTAAAGCTCGTACATCAGGTCGTACCTAGAGCTCACGTCATATGTGCCACGTCCACTTAGCGCCATCTGTAAGAAATCTGAACCTCCCATGAGTGTCTCCAAGAGCAGTTGGCAGTCAGGGCATCTCCAATGGGGCGACGCATTTCGGACGTTCAAAAGTAGTCGCGAGCGATCGTTTCCGTCGCCCCACAGATATATTTTATCCGCCCGCGTCCGTTTTCGTCTGGGTGTGCTTCCACCGGAGCGACCTATTTTTAGATTTGCAACATATTTGATAGCAAATATAGTAGTACATTTGATAGCATAGAAACTATACAAAGTAGTTATAGAACCTAGACTACTTGCTGCCTGACGGGCCGGCCCCGTCGTTGCGTCGCTCCCTCGCCTGCTTCTCCGCCACCTCCCATGCAACCGCTAGGGCTCTGTGCGTCGCCGCGTCCTCTTCCAAGCATTGCCGCAGCCTCGCGTTGGCGGCGTCGTCCTTGAGCGTCTCGAAGGACTCGACTATAGCTCTCTGCTCCGCCGCCGTCTCCTCCGGGGTAGGTGCATCAGGATCATCGGAAGACCAAGATATGTCGGAGTCGGAGTCCTCTGCGGCAGCGGCGGCCGCCACCCTGCGTTGTTCCAGCTCGGCGTCGACCGCCGCATGGGCCGCCCGCTCCTCCTCTGCTTCCTTCTCCGCTTCAGCCAGGGCCGTGGCATCCCTGACCGGGTCGAGGAGATCGGTGCTGTCGTCGAAGTCGAACTTCTCGTCGGAGCTCGAGGCCGGGGGATGTGGAGTGGGAGGTGGAGGCACGGCAGCCTGGCCGCGGCCGGCGCTGCTCATGGTGGCTCCGGCAGAGTCTGAGCGGCAGCGGCGCTACGGTGGAGGTTGTGCGGCGGCTAGGGTTTTGTGGGAAGGAGATGAGATGCTCGCGCCCCTGTTTATATAGATCGGAGGCAGGGCGACGGCCGCGGCACGTGTGGCATCGTCATTAATTACTTCATGCGCAGAGGCAGGCGACGGCCGCGCGTCACGCGAGGCATCGCCATTTACACGGCCACAGACTGCCGAAGCGACGTCTCGGCGCCAGTACTGGCGGAGAAGACGCATCAACGCTGGGTCACTGCCAGGCAGGCCAGACGAAACGTCCGCCAAACGCGAGCGGACACTTTGCGCGTCCGCGGAGATGCATCCGAGGCGCATATTTAGACCACGTTTGCGTCGCCGCGGACGGCCCAATTACTTTGCGTCGTTCCGCTAAAGGTGGTACCAGACGCGACGGACGCAGACTGTTGCTCAACGTCCGTTTACATCGTCCCGTTGGAGATGCCCTCAGGCGTCCGGTGCAGTCCGTGAGATCTGGCATGGGCCGTTGAATTTCAATACCCAGCAATTATTTGACACTATATTCCCCTTGATCATCATGCAACAACGGAAGTAGTAGTCTGCTTCCCAAAGTTATTAAAAGCTCCAGTTGATTAGTTTCCAGTTCGACAGAATAATTACGCGTGGAGACACGTCCGTGCCTTAGCAATTTGACTGAAGGCAATACAGTGCTGCTTTCATTGCATTCAGGAAACAAAGTACATGGGACACCACGAGGTAGGACATGGAAGATGCCACAATACATCGACAGCAACTATAGGCAATGCATCAATCAGCCTCGAGGGGTCTTGGGAATTACAAATGAGCGAATAAAGAACAAAATAATGGGTTGAAGACGTAAATTCTATTTCATTTTGTCATAAACAGAGTAGATAGTCAAATGTTATGCAAATGTCAATAGAAGTATAAGGACCGTGAAGAAGAGCTATGCAAGTTCCACGATAAAAGACAAATAAAGCGTGCAGGAGAACTACTTGTATTATTTAGTTCTTTCATCGGAGACATAACTATGCTGAGATTTTGAGGGCGTGGTTATCTTAGCAATTTTTCAATCAATTTACACTAGTAAAACTAGTTACATATATTGTGGAGAGAAAATTTACATATAGATGGCCAAGCATGCATGTGTGCTACCATCTCCAGATCTGGATCACCATTCTATGGTTTTCTATCATCACCAAATCCGGTACCAGTAAGGCCAGTTTCACAGTGGAGATGAATGAGGACTGGCTTCTTTGTTTTCTATGTTGGTGTTTTCGTGCAATGAAGTGTCGAGAGGATTGATAAAAGAGAGAAGTCTCTCTTCCATCAGTTTTCGCAGCAGTATGGTACCCAGGATGCATTCGTCCAATTCCAAGTTTCCAACCTGAATTTCTAAGGACCCGCTTTTATTCATTGCCTCAACCATGTGTTCCTGTTAATTACATGAAAACGTAAAGTTATATTATGAGGTCGGAGATATGGCTAGAATTACCAATTCTGGGGGGAGATATTTTTATATTGTGTAGCTACTCATTGCAACTTTGTAACGGCTGGGGTTTGTTTATTAGTACAACAATATTACATAATATTACAATTTATGCTGAGATAATATATCCTTTAATCCAAGAATTGAATTTTAGAATTATGTCATTGTTTTTTTGCAAGAAACTAGTATGAATTAGTTGGCACAATATTTTATCACAATCATCATTTTTTACATTTCCTATTCATATATCATAGCATTTTAAACCAACTTCGTTGCAGCAACGCACATGGTACCATCTAGTTCGGTAAATTAGCTGGTGCATCATGGTGCCTAGCCACCATACCATATAGATAGATATATATGTATTCTCATTCATATCGGCAAACTATCAGAGGAGTGATGTATGTATGTATGTATGTATGTATATATATATATTTATTTATTTATTTATATATTTATTCAACATGCTTAGTGGTTCTTTCATCTCAGATATCATGGATAATAATTAGAAGGCCATACAATCATTCATCATAAATACATTACTAAGATCCCATTCAAATCATGGAAATTTGAAAAGATATTTTTGTCATATCCCATGATTTGATACCTCCAAGGGTTGACTTAAGATATTCTTTAGAATGTACTGCCCCAACCATGAATAGTGTTGTATATTTCACATGTTGATTATAAGTTTACTACTTTCCATCATTGGCCGGTATGTTCATTATGTTCATGTGCTAAGCGAACACTATATTGAATCAATATGTATTGATTCGTCAACGAAGCGAACTCCCCACGTTCCCCTCGTAAAACCACCGTGCCCCGCCTCGAGCGGAGATCAACCAGCTCCACACCTCGACCTCCTACCTGGTCGGCGCGGGCGAGCGAGCGGCGGCGAGAGCCGACGCGAGGGAGCCCGCAACGGACGCGAACGGCGGCGGTAGCTGACGCAAAGGAGCCAGCGGCGGAGAAAGGCGAGATCCCGCCTCCTTAATCGCCGCAATTCGTCGAAAAAAAGCCCGGCACGGGCGATGAAGTGGCGGTGTGAGCCCGGCGCGAAGGAGAAACCGAGGGAACCCCGACGAGATCCAGCTTCCCTTCAGCAGTAATGGCTCCAATTAGACGCAGATCGGCGGAGCATCCTTCAAAATCAATCCGACCAATCTCCTTCAAGACGCCAACACTGGAGGCAGATAAGGTACAAAAAAATACCAGAAGTTCACATATCTCATTGACTGCTTTTTGCGTCCATCACTGCAAAAACAAAAAGGAGCACTTCAGATTCTCGTGAAAAAGTTCATAAGGATTCATAATGGAAGTTCACATAAATCATTTACTGTTTTTTGCTCACTGCAAACAAACAAACGACCACCTTAGATTCTCCTGAAAAGGTTCATATGAATTTATATTGGAAGTTCACATAACTATTTTACTGCTTTTTCTGTCCATCAGTGTAAATAAAAACCCACTTTAGAAAAATCTTGAAAAGTTCATATGAATGAATATTAGGAGTTCGCCTCCAGTGGATTTTGTTTACAGTAGAACATCATAAAAAAGTGCATATGAAATAATATTGGAAGTTCACCTCAACTGGATTTTGTTTACACTAAAACATAAGAGCAGGCTCGTGTGAATTGAGACTGGAAGTTCACATGCAGTGTCTATTGTAGGAAAAAATAAAAGTTATGTATTTTAGTGTGAAGTTCTTCAAAATATTTTCCTGGAGTTCACTTCAGTTATAAAAAATAAAACAACAAAATCAAAATAAGTATACATGTGCATGTATGATGGAAGTTCATATTACATTTGTTTAGCGGTTAACCTTACTTGTTTTAGCTTTTTGAAGACATCAGACATGTTTTATGTATAAAAGTTCTAGTACCAATGTTCAAGAAGTTCACCTGTTAAGCCTTACCAGGTTCTGCCGGGCACAGAATCTGGAGCAGGCAGTGATGACGAGATAATCAGCTGGTCAGGCCCTAAAAGCCTCCAATTACTCCCATATGTTGTTATGAGCCAGTTTCATTTATTCAGCCAGTGTTCCGCATTCCCAAGCGAAAAACAAATGCTGCCGCTAGTGAAGGGAATGTCAATCATAAAATTGAAGAACTTGGTGACAAGGATAACAACAAGAGAAAGCGGGATACCACAACATCAAGAGATGATGATGATGATGAAGATATTATGTGTTTGTCAGGTCCACTGAAAAAACCCTGTTCTCCAATAAAGTGCACTGAGGAGATATTTGCTACTAATTCAACGTTCCGTCAAACATGAAGGCGGCAATATACAACAGCCACAGATCGTAGCAACAATATGAACAATGACAGTGGGCAAAAGTCATGTTCTAACAGTAATGCTTCTGAACAACAATACAGTTATGAGGATGGTCAAAGTGACAACATTCACCAAAATAGTCATGGCGCTGAATCAAGTCATATGCCGCCTGGAGATCCCCTTTTCCATGTACCAAATGTCACACCGCCATGCCCCATAGTACTAGATGATAGAGTCACCACTGCAGAGATGCGAAAATACACACATGTAAGTTCCATTTGTATTTTGCTGAAATTTTTTTCACTCTTACACACATTTTTTTAGAACATTTGCATGCAAATGGAAGTTCACATGCTCTATTTTTAGAAAAATATAGTTGATATGTTTTGGGAAGTTCGTGTACCCTATATTCCTGATAAAGATCAACTGATTTTAGGAAGTTCGGGTGCTCTATTTTTAGAAACTATAGTTGATATGTTTTGGGAAGTTCATGTACCCTCTTTTTCTGGGAAAGTTCAGCTGATTTTAGGAAGTTCACATGCTCTATTTTTAGAAATTATAGTTGATATGTTTTGGGAAGTTCATGTGCAACTATTTCCATGGGAAAGTTCAGCTTATTTTAGGAAGTTCACATGCTCTATTTTATATAAATTATAGTTGATATGTTCTGGAAGTTCATGTGCAACTGTTTTTCCTAGAAAAAAAGATCTGCTGATTTTAGTAAGTTCATGTGCTCTGTTTTTATTAAATTTTAGGAAGTTCACTTGACCTATTTCCTAAAGTGAACATACAATAACATATGTGAACAAAAAACTAATGCATAAAAATAAACCGTGGCAATTTGCAGGCTGCATATCTTGATAAGGACCTGATACCATTCATTGGTCAAGAATTTAGCACATTCAAAGATGCATACATATTTTACAATACATATGCAAAGCACACGGGGTTTGGGATAAGGAAAGGGCAGCACAACAAGACCAGACGTTACTTGAGATGTGTACGAGAAGGTGCACACCGCAAGAGTGTCAAAGAGGAAGACCGCCAGCGTGACAAGATGACCAAAAGAACTAGGTGCAAGGCCTTTATGAGATTGAAATAGAGGAGTGATGGTACCTGTATTGTCAAGAACATTACACTTCAGCACAACCATACCCTGCTGTTAAGCCCATCAATGCTAGTTTTCATGCGTTCTCACAAAAGGGTGGATCCAACATTGAAGGGGTTAGTAAAAGACCTTCAGTTCAACAATATAAAGCACGTAAACATAATGAGCAGGCTTACAAGGCTGCATGGCGGACGTGATAAAATTGGCTACCATAACAGAGACATACTCAACATGTAAGCACTCCCCCTCCTATATATAAAATGAAAAATTACATGAAAAACAGGAAAAAAATAGCAAAAAAGAGAAATAACAAAAAAAAAATTTGCGGGAAAGCATAAAACACGAGGAAGGAGTCCATAAATGAAGTGCAGAATATGTTCAAGTTCTTTGAAGACATGAAGAAGGAGAATGAGAATTTCTTCTATGACTACAAGGTTGATGACGAAAACATATTGGAAAATGTTTTCTGGTCTAATGCTAGCTCCAGGGCGGCATATGCAGATTTTGGAGATTGCATAACCTTCGATACTACTTACAAATCGAACAAGCACCACTTGCCCCTTGCAGTATTTGTCGACGTAAACAACCACTTGCAGGCAACAATCTTTGGTGTTGCATTGATGGGAAACGAGTCAGAACAGTCCTTCAAATGGGTATTCAGCAGATTCCTTGAATGCATTGGCGGTAAACAACCAATCTGCATACTTACAGGTTTGGAAAAATCAGAATCTATCCTCATGTTTGTACCTTCAATGCTGAAAATGAAGTGCATGTTATATTTAAAAAAGTAAGTTTTTTAGGTGTATTTCATAACATATACCCCCAGAAGTTCAGATGTTTCCACCCCTGTAGAACAATGAAAGTTCATATGTTCGCCCCCTCTATACAAAACAAAAATAAAGATATTTAATTTGCTGAAGTTCACCTTTGCTTGTTTTTGTGAAGTTTGCTTGCATTATACCTGATGTGTTTTTTCCTACTAATTGTTCAGATCAATGCCCGGCGATGGCAAAAGCAATACCCAAAATTTTCCCACGGACTCTACATAAGTTTTGCACATGGAACATAATCAACAAGCATAAGGACCTGCTCAAAAAGCTTTATAAACTATTTCCTGATTTGAAGGATCAGCTGACTGCAATTTCGAACCATCCACTAATGCCATCTGAGTTTGAAGATGCATGGAAGGCTTTGATTGAAAAGTACAATCTGCATGATATAGATTTCATGATTAACTTATGGGCTGAAAGGAAATTGTGGATATCAGCATACTGGAAGGAAGTATTCTGTGCACGCATGACTTCAACACAAAAAAGCGGGAGCATGAACTTTGTGTTGAAAAGAGGTTTTTTCACTGAACGAGACAACCTCCACATTTTTGCTAAACAAGTGAACAACTGTGTACAGGCAAGGCATGAAGCAGAGAATACGGAGGCAAATGCGTCAACGGTGAGTGCTAGATTTCACGATTTATATTAGTGAAAAAAATGCTTGATAATTTGAAAAACATAGGACGAGAACATAAAAAAGAAAACGTATGCAGATGTATGGAAGTTCACAACTGTTTGGTTAGGGGTTCTTCTATAGATAAAAGGTGTCATCTGTTTTCCAGAAAAAAAGTATGCAGATGTATGGAAGTTCACAACTGTTTGGTTAGGGGTTCATATGTATATAAAAAGTTATCTTATGTTTTTCAGAAAAGTATGCAAATTTTAAAAAAATGGAAGTTCACATGTGTTTTCTCTTAGAGGTTCATATGTCTATAAAAAAAAGTTGATGTTCACAACAATGACTTTTGCATCGATAAAAAAATTGCAGGGCACAAGGAAACAGTCACTCGGTATGGCTTCGAGGCACAGGTGATGGATAAGTACACACGGGCAGTGTACTCAGTTTTCCGGGAGCGGCAATGTCACAGCACAGCTTTGGATTTGGCCGAAAAAGATGCAACGTTATGGATACCATGACCGATCACCATCGAGAAAGAATCATTTTTATAAATCACTTCAGGTGAGCGGGGCCTTCAAGCGTCTTCCTCCTCAATACGCCAAGGTTTTTTTAAATGACAAACCTTTCCCTTTCGGCCTTTTCGGAAATTATTTAAAAATAATGAAACAAATAAAAAAGTCCCACTCTGACGGCCCGACGAGTCATCTACTAAAAAGGACCCTCCCCGCTGTGCGCCCCTCCTTGAATTATTCGGTCATGCAATACTTTTTTAATACTAAGAATAAAATGCATTTCAACCCCGTCCTAGTTCTCAATCTTTAAGCAGAAATTTGGAAATGAGCACGAAATGTCTATAAATGAATTTTCTCATTATTCATTATTTCCGGGTCTTTTCGTTGCATTCACTTACAACAAGAAACAACCACCAGCGTTTGGTGCAGCACCTGCATTCGCATTAAGACTTCCCAGGACAATCCCAAAAATTACCTTGTGCATCACTACAATCAGAGTAAAGAGTTCGCTTGGTCAAGACATGAATTCCGAGTGCTAGCAGATGAAGTTGAAGGCCGTTACGAATGCAAATGTAAACTATGGGAACATACATGTAAAAAATAAAAAGCCTCTTTCAACAATTGCTTTGGTTGTATTACACTACACATGCATAAAAAGTAATTGTTGACACAATAAAAATTAATCGAATAATATTATATTTATGCACGCGCAGGGTTGTTCTGCCACCATGTCATAGCTGTCTTTGAGAACCTACGGTTGGATGAGATACCAAGCAGGTATATACTCCAGAGATACACCAAAGATGCAGTGACAAACCCTGATTTCAACCGCAGAGACTACATGACAACAACATACGATGGGACTTCAATTCAATACAGACGAACAATCCTTTACAGTGAAGCAGTGAAAATTATAAACAAAGGATGCTCTTCGGAAGCAAAATTCCAAATAGCATTATCTGCCTTCAGAGATGCCAATTCCCGCCTGGACAATGAGGATGCAGAGCTGGAGAATAATGAGGATGCAGAGATGGAGAACAATGAGCAGTCCTCAAATCAAGACTACACAACACGAGAAACTGACGAGCAGAACGATATTCCTCAGAATGAGAACAATGATCCATATGCAGATATACGGCCACCACTAGTTGCAATAACAAAAGGGAGCAAGACTACAGATGCTGCAAGGAAGAATGGAAAATGCAAACCCCCTGCACCTGCCCATCCGGAACCAGAACTAGATGAATACGGGAGACCGAAAGTTACAAGAGTGTGCGGAACTTGCAATAAAATTGATGGCCACAATTCCATAACCTGCAAGGCAAGGCAGTTGGCTAAAAAACTCTTGGAAACACATGAGAAGGTGTATGGGTCTACAACATCTTCAGGAAATATCAAGGTGCGCATAAGAAACTTGCTTGCGCGCCAGCACAGTCCAGAGATAGAAGATGAGGAAAAACTGGACACAGATGAAGGTGAATGCTTCGAAGATGAGACGGATGATGAAGAATATGAGAATAAAGATGAGGATGAAGATATCAGCGAGCAAGAAGAAACACAAAATACACCAGATGTGGATCACAAGCTAGAAAACTTAAATAAAAAGGAAGGACAAAGGAAATGCAGCGTGTGCAACCTGAGGCAAGGACACTACGCATCAACATGCCCAAACAAGGACAAGATACTTGAACAACAGATTATTGAACGACAAACAAGCGATGGTGCGATAGTGAAACCACAAGGGGTGAAAGCTTGCGGTACATGCAATAAGATAAGGGGACACAACTCCAGAACTTGCGCAAGAAGGCAGCTTGAGGAACAACTATTACACCTACAGTCAACAGAAAATGATAGCAACATCATGAAAGATAGCAACAAGGAGAAGAAGAACAGGAAGAAAACACAGACTATAACAGCAACAATAAGAAGGAGTACCAGGAAGAGATAGAAAAAAATAAAAAATAGAAAAGGAATTGCTCAAAAAACTATAGAGACCTCACTTGTTTATTGAAAAAATATCTGTATTTAGTTGCTGACAAAAAATTACATTAATATACTGCTAAAATTCACTATCTATTCGTGCTACTGCCAGTGATCCAAATTTGAAAAAAATAATGTCATAGTCTCATTTATTTTAAACCTCTACACAGGATGTTATGAGAAAATATGTTGTATTTGAACCGCTAGACAGGTGTTCACGTGCATGTGAATAAAAAAATTACAGTAGGAAGTTCACAACCAATTACCACGGAAGTTCACTATTTATATTGGGTGAAAAAAGTTAGTATGAAAATTAAATAGAGACACACATGCAAAAGAATGATAAAAACAAGGGAGTTCAGATATCCACATCTGCGAAGTTCTCACAGACTACTTACGTTATAATAGATTTAAAAAAGGTGTATATATATAAAAAAACTATGTACTAGGTGGACGTATCGCCATGTTTGGTTATTGTTTGGGTTACCTTACTCCAAGTAGTTTTCTCAAAATTTATGATTTTTTTGTTTATCTAATTTTAAATTAATAGGATAAATCTACAATATATATATGTATACACACACCAGTAAGTTACACGTGCTATAATAGCACGTGCGAGCTAGCTAGCTCAGATAAGTAAAGTACTGAATATTAGTTGAAAGATGTCTCTTATAATTAAGTATCCCGACTAATTTGACCTGTGTATTGCGAAACATAAATGACTATTTATAAATATATAGTCTCAACAAAAGATTATATTAAGAAACAATTGAATTCTATTTAAAAAGAAAATGAGAATATTTTAAGCAAATAAGATTGTATAATGATGGAGACGTGTGCTTCGAGGTCTGTGCATAGTATTCATGGTGCAGAGGCTAATTAAGAGCATCGTCCACTCTATGTTATCCACACGACCTATCCACAAGGAAAAAATAGTCGATAAGGTTGTCTATATACATAGTGGAGGTTATCACAAGGAAAAATACTATAAGTTTTGTCTATATATATATATATATATATATATATATATATATATATATATATATATATATATATACACATAGTGGAGGTTATCAATTATGGGTGACCTACAAGCTTGTGCATTGTCCACAAGCAATAGCAAATAATATCTCTCCTTCCTCTCTCATGCATGTGGGTACACCAATCTTGTGTGGGTACCATCTTAATTAATGGTAAGGTTCACTCCATACATAGTGTGAGACATCACAAGATAAGTGGGACCCAGCTTATGGAAAAAGTTCACCTCTTTACATAGGTGATATGTTTCCTAAAATCTTCTAGATGCTAGACATGACATAAACTAATGTACTGAAACAGATCCAACGAGATGGTCAACAATGTTGGGATTTGCTAACCTATTCTAACACCGGTCGATGTTCAAAGTCATTCATACACTATATAAAATATATAGTGGTATAATATATATATACACACTATTAAATGGTGTATGCTTCGCATGCATGTTGGACAAGATGGATGGTTCACTAGAAACACGTGGATGTTGATGTGGCAACTATGCACATCGAGATAAATATTCACACAACTAGCTAGTTTGGATCGATTTCACCATCATTTAGTTAATTTAGGTCGATCTACTGCCTATGAAAAGTGAAATGACGGTGGTCTGCACCTTATTTTCGTAGCCACATCACACACAAAAAATCTCATTTTTTCCATCTACATGTGAGAAAAAAGAAGAAAAAACATTTTTTGTCTGCAGAGAAGCAAAAGCCTCTATCACTTGTTTGTAGAGACGATGTTGGCCACAAGAAGATGCACATTCATATATATCATCACAGCTCTCTGCAAAAAAATTGGCTCACACATCTGAAACGTTAGTTGAAAGTCAACATATTTTAAGTTTGATCAAATTTATACGTAAAAATATAAACATTCACAATGCCAAATCAATATCAATAGATTCACTAGAAAGTAAATTCTCAAATGTCCATTTGATATTTTAGAAACCCATATTTTTTTGTATAAACTTGGAAAAATCAAGTTAGAAGATGTTGACTATTGACCAAAGCTTAGCTAGGTTCCTTACATTTTGGGATGGAGAGACAGTACATACTATTGATCACAACATAAATCCTCACACTTTTTGAATTTGGCCACCTGCTTAAAGGTCAATTAATCACCTTTGCAAAATGAAGACTTTGAAGTTTGCACCTTATTTTTTTGCAGCTAAAGTAATACTCACATCTTGTCCATCTCGATTTATATGTGCACGAATAAAGGAGAAATTTCATCTTTGTGTGTGTATCAAGAAGGTAGCTCTATAGTAGGGCAAAGTTGTCGTTGGTCACGAGAAGATAAATTTCTCTAAGTGCCATAAATAGGCTCAAGCATGAGTACTAAGTTATTTTATATATATATATATATATATATATATATATATATATATATAGAGCCCAACTATTCTCGAACCCCCCTTAAGAGTGGTTCTAGAATAGTTATTCTCGAACCCCGAACCAACCGAACCAACTAGGAAGCGAACTTCCCGCCCGCCCGCCCGCGACCTCCCGCACGCGCCTCCACCTCCGCCCCGCGCGCCGCCGCGACCTCCGCCGGCGCCGCGACCTCCCGCCCGCACCGCGCGCCACCTCCCGCCCGCGCCTCGCCCCGCGCCGCGCCGCCACCTCCCGCCCCGCGCCCCGCGCCTCCCACCTCCCGCCCGCGCGCCGCCGACCTCCGCTCCCGCGCCGCCCCCGCCGCCGCCACTGCTGCCCCGCACCCGCGCCGCCGCCCCTCTGGCCGCGGCCCGACACCTAGCCGCGCGCCCGGCCGCCCGCGCGCCGCCTCCAACGCCCTCCACCTGCCACCACCCCCGCTGCCCCACCAATCCCGCCACTGTCGCCCCAGTCCACCTCCCGCCTCCTGCGCCTAGCTCCTCCGGCGGCGCCCCAACCAGATCGCAGATGTGAAAATAAAAAAAAATCTTTAGAGTACAAAAAATCAGGAAGTTCACATCTACAAGACTCAGTAGTTCACATCTGCAGAATTTGGATGTTCACATACACGAAATTTGTAAGTTTAGAAAATTCTCCAGATTTCAAAAAATCAGGAAATTCACATCTGCAAAACTTGGAAGTTCACACTCGCAAAAAATTCAGAAGTTCAGAAATTTTATCTAGAGTTTAAAAAATGGGAAGTTCACATCCGCCAGAATTTAGAAGTTCACTTTCGCAGATTGGTGAAGTTCACTTTCGACGAATTCAGAAGTTCAGAAGGCTGCTGCATCACTAAACATGAAAAATCGGAAGTTCACTTCGAACGCAAATAGAAGTTCACATTATTTTTGGAAGTTCACTTTGAACAAAAGACAAACACAACTCGAAAGTTCAATTCGAACATGTGGAAGTTCGCAAAATATTTTCAGAAGTTCACTTGCCACCATCGGGAAGTTCACTTACCTCCGTATGAAATTTCACTCCCCGTATAGAAGTCCATATTTGAAATGGAAGTTCACTCTTTACAATGTTGAGGTCCGTCTGGAAGTTCAGATGCAGATAAGGGGAAGTTCAGATCTGTATCCAGAGAAAGTGCAGATGCGACGGCATTTCGCTATATTTTCTGAAGTTCACTTGAAACTAGACTAAAGTTTCGGAAGTTCGCCCTGTACAATATTGAAGTCCGTCGGGAAGTTCAGATTCAGGGGAGAAGAAGTTCACATCCACAGAAGTTCGCTATAATTTTATTACATGCCTGAAAATTTTATACCGCGATCGGAAGTTCACTAACAGAGATCAGGAAGTTCACTTCTATATTCGAGCACCTCATGCACTCTGTTTTTCTGGACGGAAATCATACGCATAGAAATCGTTCGTACGACCACCGATTGCGCAAATCGACCAACTCAATGTACAATTAGCACTAATATAACTCTATTAATACTCTAACATACCGCAAATGCCACACCTAATCAATCTAGATGAACCAATTTCGAAATGTTCTTGTGTCGGCGTTATCTTCACTTTTATGTATTTCTGAAATTAAACTAAAACCATTTAGAATTTGGAAAAAATTCAACATGAAAAAGATTCGCCTAATCATTAGCTTTTCAACGCAATATCATTTGGAACATTCCGATAAGTGGTTCGGAAATTAGCCCCAAAAAACAGTTCGAAAAACCGAGAAGTTCGAAAAACGTAATCACGTATTTTCAAATCTGCTCTTAAACTATAAAGAATTTGGAAAAGTGTTCTTCATGAAAAAGGTGCGCCTAGTCAGCACCTTTCCAACGGTATATCATACGCGTCATTCCGATAAACGGTTTGAAAACTGGAACCCAAAAACTGTACAGAAATAGAGAAATCCGCGAAAACGTTGTTTTGTATATTTCAAATTATTTTTAATCAGTATAGAATTTGGGAAAACAATGAACACGAAAAAGTTGCGAAATTTCCGTGCGAATCCAACGGTATATTATACGCATCAATCCGATAAGCGGTTTGAAAATCATCATGAAAATACTGTCCGCACGAACATGTAATTCTGGTATTCCGTCGAGAAGTTCACTAGGAAACACCCGGAAGTTCAGAAAGGGTTCGAGAATAGTTATTCTCGAACCGGTTCGAGAATAGCAGACCTATATATATATATATATATATATATATATATATATATATATATATATATAGGGTTACACTATTCTGAAACCAGTGCTCAGAATATTATTTTGAGCACCACCCGGCCGTATATAGGACTCAGGAGCTATCGGAAAAAAAAAGCTTCGGAGAAAAACGGCTTCTTCCCCGCATACCCACGACCCAAAATCCCCAACCCCCAAAATCCGTGACCCTATCCTCCGATCCCCCGCCGCCTGCCAGCGCCTCGCCGCCGGCCACCCGGTCCGCCGCCGGTCACCTCATCCGCCGCCCGCCAGCCCCTCCGCGCCGGCCCTCAGCAACCTCCCGCGCGGCCCCGCGTCGGATTTCCCCAACCTTCACAGCTGCCGTGCTCCTGACCTTCCCCAATTCTGCAAGCTCCCGCGGCGCCGTGCAGGCACCCGCCGGCTATGCCGCCCCACTGAATCCCTGCCCCACGCGTCCCCCTTTTCCTCTCGCCGCCTCAGCTTCTAGGACGCCGCCATCTCGCGGTGTGTGACGAACTGACGGGCGAGGGTCGGCCAACAGCAACAGCAGGCAACTGCCACTTCTTCGTCTCACGCACCTGGTCAGAACCCCCACCGGTTGCCGTCGTCGCCCGGAAGCAGCAGCAGTACAAGCTCACCCTCAGCAGCAGTACATGATCGTCCTCGCAGCAGTGGACTTGCTTTTCTCCAACGCCTCCGCGTTCCTACACATCCACTCTGCCCTCCATCCAGGAAATTCTCGCCAAGGCAGCCTGCCGGAGATGGCTCCCTACCTCCAGCTCCTGCCGGCGAGCTAACAGGCGGAGCGCCCGCGCGTGCTACCCGGGAGAGGGACACGAGGGTCGGATGCATGTCGCTCTAGGCGTTCGATCTAGGTGTGCTTGTACTGAGTCATAAAAAATGCAGTAGAAGTGCCCAGCAGGAGGAACCGAGGTTCAGTTCAACTGTTCAAGTCACTAGGTAGTGTATGACTGATCTGTTAGCCTTTGCTCTTTTGATGGTCGTGGAGGTGTGCAGATCGTTCAAATAGGAAGCACGCCCTTCTTGTTCAAGAAATTCACAGGCCGGCGCGGGCGACCTCAAGGCTTGCTGCGACGTGTGCGCTTTCGCCGTCCTGAACTGCTCCGCGCGGGCGCCTGAACATCTTCAGAGCGCGCGCCTGAACTCGCGCGAAAGACCTCCACTGAGTGCGTGTCTCTTTTTTCTGAAGTTAGCCCAAACTGTCTGCTTTCCAATTGACGATGCAGCGCGAGAAGTAGAAGTTGCTTTGTTCAAGAAGAGTGTTACTCCGTAGATGCGGTTCAGAAGAAACAGAAATAAGAAAGAGTGATAGATGCGGTGATTAATGTTGTTTAGATTGAAGTGCACATGTATATGCCGAATGATCTTTATCAAATATAATAAGCTTTTGGCATAGATGCAATAGTATTTATTCTGTTAGCAAGATTTCACTTGTATTCACCGAGTACGTTTATTTGTCTCAAAAAGACAAAAATTTCACTCATATATTCAGCCTATACAGTACCTTAGAGCATCTCCAACAGGCGCTGCAAATTCTCGCGCGCTATACCGGCGATTGGGCGCGCTGTATACCGTTCGCGCGCGGTATAGCGAATTTGCCCCCGGCAGAGGCTGTATTTTGCAGCGCGCGTTGGTGTGCGGAAAACGCACCTCCGCCAGAGGCGCTATTTTGCAGCGCGCGCGACCGTTTTTTTTAAAATTCATCAAACAAACTATGAAATTTGATCGAAATACGAATATATTAAAGTGCGACGATACAAATGCGACATAGAAAAAACTAGTAAACTACTCGTCCGACTACTCGTCGGACTCCCAGTCGTAGTCGGAGCTGCTGAGAGTCGTCTCCGACACCGGCATGGACGTCGACGTCCAGTGGAAGTCGGAGGAGGAGGACGAGAGGACGACGGTCGACGGCCCTGCGCCTTTCTTCTTTTCCTCCTTCCTCTTCGCCGCCGCCTCGGCCCTCGCCTTCTTCCGCGCCGCGGACTCGGCGTGGCGCTTCTCGCGGCTCGCCTTCTTCTGCGCTTTCATCGCCGCCTTCTTCTCCTCCTTCTGCGCGTAGAAGGCCTCCGTGGCGGTGACGTCCTCCGGGAAGCGCCGCGCCCATTCGACGCGCATCGCCTCGTCGCGCTCGGCGATGAGGAGGCGCTGCTCCAGCTCCAGATGGCGGCGCTGCTCTTCGCGCGTGACTATCGGCGACGGCGGCGCCAGCATCTCCGCCTGCTCGCGCGTCCAGACATCGTCAAAGTTCATCTGCCGGCGGGGCGGCCGAGGCGCCACGCGACGGCGTCGTAGGCTCGCGCCGCCTCATGCGCGGTGTCGAAGGTGCCAAGCCGGATCCGCTCCTCGCCGGAGCGAATCTCGGCGTCGAAGCGGCAGCTCGGCCGCGCGCGGACGCCGCGGTAGCCGGAGGCGGAGCGGCGCCGCGGAGGCATGTCGCCGGAGGCGGAGGCGGACAGGCGGCGGAGGTAGAGCGGTGGCGCGTGGCGCGGAGGCAGAGCGGTGGGGAAGAGGCGGAGGGACACGCGGAAGTTTCAGAGGTGGGGGAGGCAGTTGGCGCGTTCGCGCGTGTCGTCTATATAGCGCGCGCGGCAGCGCACGCGGCAAATTTCCCGCGTGGGATGGCGCAAACGCGCGGGCGCGGCAAAAAATTTACCGCGCGCGCCTTTTTCCCGCGTCTGCTGGAGCTTCGCGCGAGCGCTCGCGCGCGCCAAACTGGCAGGTATTTTGCCGCGCGCGCGTTTTACAGCGCCTGTTGGAGATGCTCTTAGCGTATTTTGGGCAGCTCACTAATTTGTCTTTGGCTAGTTTACTCCGTCTAAGAAAAACAAAGAATTTTGCCTAGTAGTACACTTATTATTGCAGCTAGCATTTGGCTGTTTCGTTTCAGCTGCTGCTATATTACTTACTACTCTCTGCACTTCATTTTTTGGTGAATGCTACTGGAATAGCATCTTGTGCTAATTAACAGACAATTAATTAACACAATGGATGATGTCTACATTGTACCAGTTTGGAATTGAAAGTTATGAAGGCTACTCGTTTTACGGAGCATGCAATTCTAGACGTAGTTTATTAAGATCTGATCTTAATTTGTCCAATTAATTTTTGGTTCTGCAGTTCGACCTAACGGAAGAATTTGAGAACATATTCTCTGTTTTTCTCTCTGTACCTTGACGACTGCATGGTTGGATTTCTAAGCTTGGCAATTCAGCGACAAGAAAAAAGTATACACGGCGAGAAGTAGAACATTATCACAAAGGCAGTATAACATGTTTTTATTACATGAATAAATAATCCAAATGTAGAAAAAACTAAATAATCCCGTCATCTGCGAGGAAGTACGAGAAGTGATTCCGAGAAGTGCAGGCGGAGACAACATGAAGTACAAGCGGTAATTACATGAATTAAAAGTGTTCAAAGAAAATACCCTCACATAAGTTCACATAGCAAAAAACAATAATAATCCCATCACCCGTAAGGAAGTTCATATACTTGACAATGAGAAGTACAACCATTCGACATGAGCAATACACCCACTTAATATAGGAAGTACAAGAAACCCAACAAAGTCCAAATGTAGGAAAAAACAAAATAATCTCGTCATCTGCAAAGAAGTACGAGCAGTGCTTCCGAGAAGTACATACGGAGACAACAGGAAGTACAAGCGGTAATTACATCATGAAAATACCCCCACATAAGTTCACATAGCAACATTGTGAAGTTCAAATATTAGGATCCAGGAAGTACAGAATCTCTTAAATAGAATATAGGGACAATCTAAAATTATCATTTCGAAGCACACATGCTAGTTTTTACAAAACACACTAGTATCAAAAACATTTCCAGGAAGTACAACCATGAAGGCCAGGAAGTACAAGGACATGTCGCGGGAAGTTCAGATGTGCGTGGTTGTGCTGAGCATTTTGCGTGGTAATGGACCTCAAACGGACACTGTATGAGAAACTTATAGTCATTTTACTGAACACTTTCGTGAAACAACGTCGAGAAGTACAACCGCATTTCCCTAGAAATGCAAGTTCGTGTCGATGGAAGTTCAATGCTCTGTTTTTACGGGACGGAAATCTATTGTTCAAATCTCATCGATTTGATCACCAACCACTTCAATCATTGTCACCAAAAGCTTTATATGGTAGATTATATGTCTAATTTCATTACCTACAACATTTTACAACAAATAAATGGATCTAATCTATTAAATTCAAATTGTTATCCCACAAAATATACCGGAAACATGATTTCTAAACTTCTAAAATTACCTTCAAATCGTTTGGAGTTGGCAAAAATGGTAGATACAAAAAAGATGCGCCATTTTGAGACCTTTCCAACCGTATATCATTTTCATTGTGTAAATATACCGCATGGAAATCGCGGGGAAAATCATTCGGTGCCCGTCACATAAAACAGGCGGAGAGTAATTTGTGTTATTCTATTAAACTGTAAGGAATTAGAGAAAACAATTGCAATAAGAAAGTTGCGCCTAGTCCATAGCTTTCCAACGCCATATCATTTGCATCATTCCGATATACGGTTGAAACAAACCATCCAAATTACTGTCCGCTCGTTTTTTGAGTACGTCCGAATTTTGGTATTTTCAAAAGTGTTCAAAAACTGTGAGGATTTTGAAAAAACATAAAACATGAAAAAGTTGCGCAATTCCATTATCTTTCCAACGGTATATCATTTGCACAGTTTCGATAAGCGGTTCAAAAACCGTACTAAAAGTTCGTTTTCTGGCCATATAGAAGCGGTTTTGTATTTTAAAAATTAAATTTAAACCGTGCAAAATCTGTGAAAAGTGTGAACATGAAAAAGTTGCGTTTTTCATTATCTATCCAACGGTATATCATTTGCATAGTTCCGACAAATGGTTGGGAAACACGAAGTAGAATCAGTAGCTCTAAAGAAAACGGGAAGTTCAGGTAAGTTCGATAGAAAGTTGAACCCTGTTATCCGTAAAGTACAACCTTATGTCCAGGGAAGTACAAGTCGGTGCTCAGAATATTATTCTGCAACCTAGTGCAAATATATATATATATATATATATATATATATATATATATATATATATATATATATATATATATATATATATATATATATATATATATATATATATATATATATATATATATATATATATATATATATATATATATATATATATATATATATATATATATATATATATATATATATATATATATATATATATATATATATATATATATATATATATATATATATATATATATATGAAGCTCAGATGGGGCACCTAGGAGCATGGGCACCCAACGTGTATTTCGTACATACCTGAAGTGTACGTGTCTAAATTACACATACCTAAGGTTTACATACCTAACATATACACATACAAGTTACACATACATAACATTTACATACTTAACATACACACATGCAAGTTACACATACCTAACATATATATACACGTATCAGTGTACGTACACCTTAGGTATGCAATACCTTAGGTATGTATCACTTGAGTATGCATATCTTAGGTATGTATACCTTAGGTATGTGTAACTTAGGTATGTATACCCTCAGGTATGTGTACTACAAAGCAAAAATACGCGTATCTATGTATGGTGCCCGGGCACCTAGGAGCACCAGTTAATTTACCTATATATATATATATATATATATATATATATAGGGTCACACTATTCTGAAACCAGTGCTCAGAATAATATTCGAGCACCGTCCGTCTATAAGGAGGCCATTAAGCGCGCTGGAATAAAAAAACCGACCGACTATCTCCTAACCCCCGAGCGGAACCAAATCCCCACCCACCCACTTCCCCGACCTCACCGCCCCAATCCCAGGCTTTTCCGCCGGCCGGCCGGGAGCTCGCTGCCGGCGCAGCCCATCTCCAGCGCCCCCACATACTCTGCAGCCGGCCCACCCGCCTCCGGCCAGGGAGTTCCCGCCGCCGCCGGTTCCTCGTCGAGGGGTCCCAGCGACGAGTTCTCCCGCCCTCCGCCAGCGCCTTCCCCGCCCCCGGCGACCGCTACCGCCGCCTTCCCCACCCCCGGCGACCCCCGCCGCTGCCTCGCCCGCCACGGGCAACCGCTGTTGCCGCCTCCAGCTCGAAACGCCAAGGCCGGCCCCGCTCTCCACCTCCAGCGCCGCCCGGCGACTCCGCCACCAGCCCCGCGACTCCGATGGAATCCCGCCTCCAACGCTACACCGCACGCTAGCCGGCCCCTAACCCCTCTGTGACATCGCCACTTTCTCCACCAACGCAACTGCCGTTGCCGTTCTCCCCAGCTGGTCGGGGTGTGTGTGAATCGGGGTGATTCTGGCGAGCTCACTGCACTGGCACGAGGCGAATGAGGCCGCCCCGTTCATCTCCGACCTCACCCGATCCCCCTTCCCAATCTCCCGTCGCCGGACACACGCCGCTGCAGTCCGCACGCCGGCAGACACTCGTCGCCAGCCCCAGGCGACCACGGGACACCATCTCCCCATCTATGAAGCGCGGATACTTTGCTTTTCTGCCGTACCGGTATCGGATACTGCTCGGATACAGGATACTTCCCGATACGTATCCCGTACGTATCTGTTAATTTTTGAATTAAAGAAAAATAAGAAAATTACGGACATATGAGGGATACCCAAGGGATACTTGAGCGATACTCGAGGGGTACATAAGCCAGCTCACCGTCCACTCATCTTCTACCGCTGAACCTTCCACTCCACCCCATCCCCATCGAACGATTGATTTTGATCCCTGAATTCATTCCTTCTCCATTCAGATAAGCAATGACTAGTGCTAGTACATCCCATCAAACAGATCTTCAGTTGGGAGCTCGAGCTAGAGCATGTGCAACGGTAACAACTACAGGAAATGCATCCCAACTACTAGCTATTGATTCATGTGATTTCTAGAGATGAATTTTACTTCTTTAATTATTAAAATATCTATGTTGGATGTGGAGGAAAACATCCACATCCATGTTAATCCTATGAGGAATATTTAATTTATTTATGTTTTTAAATATTTACATATATATATGAACGTATCCCCGTATCTGTGTTTTTGAAAAATTGACGTATCACAGTATCCCTGTATCGTGTATCGGATACGTATCCAAGTATCTGTGCTTCATAGCTCCCCATCCCTCCGTGCCACAGATTCCGCGCCTCCCTCCAGCACCGCCGCCTTCAGCGGCCACCGCCTCTCTCCCAGAGTCCAACACCACTGGACTGCCGTGCTGCAGCCACTGATCTTCCTCACCGAGGCGCCTGTACTTTGTCCTAGCAGTTCTTATATTTCGTGTTGCATAACGCAGATGCTTCTTAGTTATGCGTTTTTTTTTTTTGCTTTTGGTTGTGCGGATTTTGGAAATGAGTAGCATGGTAAACAGCGATGAATGAAAGTTGAACCATGTAATCTTTCGTTGTATTCTGTTTACATGTAATTGTAACTATTTGAACGGCCTATTTTTTTTGTATATTCATCTTTTCCGTTTGTTCATTTTTGGATTATCACTGATGAAGTCCTTAGAAGAAAAGGGGCTCCGCTGAGAGGCATTGGGCTCGTGGCGCTGTCCTACTTTTTCTTTATCTTTCCGCTTACAACAAAAATTTTGAGAGAATGTTAAAACACATCACACGGATAATTACTAGGCGCGGCGGACCTGGGAAAGTCATAAAAAGAATTTGGTTCCGGTAACTACAAATAAAATAAGTAATGTCGGAAGTAGGCAGCTTACCAACAAGGGTTGAAAAAAAAAATCCAAAAACCAATTATCTGGTAGGAAGTACAAGTAGTAACAAACAGTACAACGATTATGTACTAGGAAGGGCAAGTTCGCGTGACATGCAGGACAAATTCTAGGAAGTACATGTATCCAAAATAATAAAAAGTAACCTATAAAAATTTCATCCATACGAAGTACAAATTATAACCATATGAAGTATAAAGACACATATGAAGTGTAAGGAAACTAATAACATTGTACACAAAAAATATTAAATCATCCATATGGAATTATAATAAAATCATATGTAGACGAATTATTTGTTATGAAGTACAAACAAATGTGATGGAAAGTACATAATAAAATTTTATCGGTTTTTATGAACAGTTTCGTAAAACCGTAAAAGTACAACCGTATTGCCCGGGAAGTACAAGCTCACGTCGAGGGAAGTTCAACTCTCTGTTCTTGCGGGGCGGAAATCTATTGCGAAAATTATATGTAGAAAACAAATCCTATCATCCGCGGGGGAGTTCAAATACTTGACGCTGAGAATTACTACCATTCAACGCGAGTAGTACAACCACTTAACATAGGAAATACGAAAAACCGACAAGATCTAAATGCACAAATAAAATCCCATCATCCGCGGGGGAGTTCAAATACTTGACGCTGAGAATTACTACCATTCAACGCGAGTAGTACAACCACTTAACATAGGAAATACGAAAAACCGACAAGATCTAAATGCACAAATAAAATCCCATCATCCGCGAGGAAGTTCAAATAATGACGATGAGAAGTACAAGCATTCGACATGGGCAGTACAACCACTTATTATAGGAAGTACAAGAAAACCGATGAAAATCAAATATACAGAAAACAAAATAATCTTGTCCTCCGCGAGGAAGTTCGAAGACTTAAATCTGAGAAGTACAACCATTCGACACAAGAAGTACACCCACTTAATGTAGGAATTACAAAAAAACGATAAACTCCAAATGTACAAAAAAAAACCTCATCCGCAGGAAGTACAATCAGTGATTCCGGAAAGAACAAGATGTGAGTGCAGGAAGTACAAGCGGTAATTACGGAAAGTAGAAAGTGTCCAGATAAAATTTTATCAGTTTTTCTAAACAATTTCGTGAAACCGCATGAAGAAGTACAACCGCATTGCCCGAGAAGTACAGGCTCATGTCGAGGGAAGTTCAATGCTCTATTTTTTACGAGGCGGAAATCTATTATGCAAATCTCATTGTTTTGATCACTAACCACCTCAACCATTGCCACCCAAATCTTTATATGATAGAGTATGAGTCTAACTTAGTTACCTACATCATTTCACAACAAATAAATGGATCTAATCCATCAAATTCAAGTATTTATCTCGCAAAGTATACCGAAAACATGATTTCAAAACTTCGAAAATTAGTTTTAAACCGTTTAGATTTGGCAAAAATGGTATATATGAAAAAGATGCGCCTTTTTGACACCTTTCCAACCATATATCATTTCAATGGTTTAAATATTTCGCATGGAAATCACGGGAAAAATCATTCGATGCCCGTCACATAAAACGGGCGGACGGTAATTCACTATATTCTCTTAAACTGTAAGGAATTTGAGAAAATAATTGGAATAAGAAAGTTGCACCTTGTCCATAGCTTTCCAACGCCATATCATTTGCATCATTCCGACAAACGGTTGAAACAAATCATCCAAATTACTGTCCGCTCGTTTTTAAGTACGTCCGAATTTCGGTATTTTCAAAATTGTTCAAAAACTGTGAGGATTTTGAAAAAACGTAAAACATGAAAAAGTTGCGCAATTTCATTATCTATCGAACGGTATATCATTTGAACATTTTGGATAAGCGACTGAAAAATCGAATTAAAAGTTCGTTTTCTGGCCATATAGAAGCGTTTTAGTATTTTCAAAATTAAATTTAAACCGTGCATAATCTGCGAAAGTTGTGAACATGAAAAAGTTGCGGCTTTTCATTATCTATCCAACGGTATATCATTTGCACATTTCCACCAAATGGTTGAGAAATTCGTAGTATAATCAGTAGCTCTGAAGAAAATGGGAAGTTCAGGTAAGTTCCGACAGAAAGGTCAACCCTCTTATCCAGGAAGTTCAACCTTGTGTCCAGAGAAGTTCAAGTCGGTGCTCAGAATATTATTCTGCAACCGGTTGCAGAATAGTGCTGGTATATATATATATATATATATATATATATATATATATATATATATATATATATATATATATGCAAGCATATATAGTCAAAAAGGCAAACAAACAAAGTCACAAATACAATTCATATTTTTTATGCATGGCTTGATCTTCACCCTTTAGCTTTCTATAAAGGGATTTCTATTTTGTGCCCTTGGTTCCTTAGTTGTGCTCAGTTTTCCCTCCTTAGTTTTCCTCGGTTTACCCAAGCCTTTTGTCTGAAACCATCACACGTGATGTAACGGCCGGTTGCCCGACGGTTGACTGTTCTTCCTACGGGGCCACGTAGAGCCCGCAAAGACACGTCGGACTATCCATCTTTGTTTGACCGTAAGCATCGCTGTATCCCTAACCAAAACGCGAACGAGTGGGGCTTCGGTATATCGAATGACAAGTGGGGCCATGACGCTGATACAAGGGGCAATACACGGGTAGGATTAGATTTTTAAACGGAGCTCTACAATGATGGCACGGAGGAGGTGGCATGCGGGGTGCCGAGATGAGATCGACGTCCACAAAGAAATGCATGAGACGAGACCAGACGCATTAGATAGATATGAACTAGACGCGTTTAACCATTCAAAGAAGAAAAGAAATGGTCGACGACATCGACGACTACCTCAAAACTTTGAGTGACCGTGTCGGACATGAACGCGAGCAATGTAGAGAAAACTAGTGTCTCTCCTTTCTGGCGTGTATAGGTGGGTGCTAGGAGAGTGTGGTGGCGAAGGAAAGACCTCGCGGTGGTGGACATCCAGCATAGTGGGGCGGCGTGGCGTGCCCACAGCGGCGTGCATGCATGTTTGGCATTGGCATCAGCATCTACGTTCGGCATTGGCCTCGGCGGTATCTCTGGTGTGTCAGTGATCGAATGAGGGGACGGGATTGAGGGTGCATCCCGACGTTGACCTAGAAGTGGCGGCGAGCATAGCCGTTCGACCATGCCGATATCGGCATCGGCATCGTTTGGAGGCTGTGGTGCTCGAAACAAGGTGGGATTTGTTTCTTGTAGGCCAAATGAATTTGAAACAAGTTTCGTGTTGAAGGTTAGGTAACGAAAATTTGTAACTATCCCAAAATTATACTAGCGCCATGGTGAGGTTCTTTTTGATAGAGCTATACGGTTAGGCAAACTTTTTTGACACTTTTTAGATAGGGTTCCTTGTTGTTACACGTATGGCATCATGTATGGAAATTTTGGGGTCATTTGGAGATGTTCGAAAAAATCACCTTGCTTAAGCGTATGCCGTTTCGTCTCACTGAAACCAGCTTTTCTAACAAGGTGATTTTTTCTACCTTCTCTAAATAACCTCAAATTTTATACAGCTGACCTTCTATACATAGATAGATAGATTGTTTCGTTTTTACATTTTTCGAACTTTTTATTTCCCTTTATAATACACAATTGATTTTCAGGTCAAAACCTCGAAAAACAGCATCATGTATGGCATCATTTTCACCCTAAATTTCAAATTTTGTGAAACTTTCCCTTTTAGATATTCCTTGTTGTTATAGGTATGGCATCATGTATGCCAAACTTGGTTATGTCTCACTGAAACCAGCTTTTGTAACAAATTAGGTTTTTTCTACCTTCTCTAAATGACCTCAAAAATCATACAAACGATCTTCTATACAAAGATAGGTAATGGCTACAAGAAATCGGTGATGGTTTATCATTTTTGCGTGAAAAGTAATGGCTACAAGAAATCGGTGATTGTTTATCATTTTTTGCGTGAAAAGTAATGGCTACAAGAAATCGGTGATGGTTTATCATTTTTTGCGTGAAAATTAATGGCTACAACAAATCGGTGATGTTTTATCATTTTTGCGTGAAAATTAATGGCTACAACAAATTGGTGATGGTTTATCATTTTTTGCGTGAAAAGTAATGGCTACAACAAATCGGTGATGGTTATCATTTTTTGCGTGAAAAGTAATGGCTACAACAAATCAGTGATGGTTTATCATTTTTGCGTGAAAAGTAATGCCTAAAAGAGTTTATAATTTTTAGCGCGTGAAAAATAATACAGAAAACCGCCCTTTAGCACACTTAGAGGGTGGAAGCTAACCGCCGACAAAGAGAGAGGGTGGTGGCCCCGACCAGAGAGAGATAGGGGTTATCCTCCCATTAGATTATACGATCAATGGTCGGCGGGCACGATCCGCGTGACATGGGCTAGACCAATCAGGGCAATGTTGCACGTCTGCGAGAATTTGTGAAGAGAGAGAGCAAAACTGAGTAGTATCAAGAAACCAAGGGCACCTGAGTAGTAAATAGACTAAGGGATTCAAATTTGAGATTTAAAAAATGGAAAATGCGTGTTTTGTACAATGAAACCCATCTTGGCCTACCTCAAACTATTTGCAATACAAATATACATCAGTGTGAGAATTGTGGCCTCATTTAGACAAAGTATGTTTTGGGGAAAGCTGTTTTGGGAAGGGCTTATTGTGGAAAACCATGCACCTTCATAGCTACTAGGTGATTTGAGAAGTGGCAATTTGTGGTAAAACTTGATTTATCTATGATTTGAGAAGTGACAATTTGTGGTAAAGACTCCATGAGGAAGTGCCACTCTTTTTTGGAATTTTTTGCACATTAAATGACTCATTTAACTAGTTAATCCCATTTGTTGACTCTATGTTGACCAGCCACTTGAGGGTAAAACTGAGTATATTGCACTAGCCAGTATTAGCACTCAAGGGGAAAACTGAGCACACAAAAAATGCTAGTATAAGACTCGAGGGTATACCTAAGTATATCTAAATTTCCAGGGTTAGACTCGAGGACACGTGCAATTGTTGACGCGTAGACGCGGGTCGCGGTGCAGAAGTCGAAGACGTGCAATCGTGGACACGTGTCGCGTTGCAGAAGTCCAAGACGTGCAGACGTGCAACTGTGGACGCGTAGGACACGGGTCGCATTAACCACCCCTCACCTTCATAGACGCCTCCTCGCACTATCTCTGTCACTCTCACTCGCTCACGCAACGCCAACTCTCTCACGTCCCATCATCTTCTCCCAAGCAAAAAACCCTCTCCCTCTCCCTCTCCCTCTCCCTCTACCGGCGAGATGGACAAGGAGAATGCCAATCCCATCGTCCACGACGGCGTCGGCTCCAAGCGCGACGCCTCCTCTTCGACGCCGTCCCTCAACGGTCGCCGCGCGCCGCCGGTGCATCGGAGACTCTGCCGGTGGCGGTCAGATCCGCCGGGATTTGACCCCTATGAGCCGTGCCGTCACGTCCCGCCACCGAACCTACGACACCTCCCTGGAGGACCCATGGAACGAGGTAACTACGGTTTGCTTCCTTTTTGTTCCCCATTTCTTTTTGAACCCTATTTTTGCTGGAGTAGATGGATCTGTAGATGGATGAGTATTGGGCTAATATTTGCGCCGATTTTATTCCATTTTGTTTTGATCACTTCTTGATTTCGTTTAAGATTTGGGGTTCGGCCGTTCGGTTAATTTATGCAAGTAATAATTGGATCTCAATCAGTTAATTTATGCAAGTAATCATGGGATCTCAATCAGTTATTTTATGCACTAATCAAAAGATATCAACCTTTTAATTTTGCAAATAATCTAGAATGTGTTCAAGTTCAGATCTGGAATCTGTTTCTTTGCCTATGATGAATCGTTGGGCACAAATTTTTACAGGGAGGGTTCAGCGAACCATTGCTGTGTACAAATCTGTTGTGCATGAGATTTGGTTCGCTAACACCTTCCATGTAGATATATGATCATGCCCACTCTAACTGAGGATGACTCTGTTTTTCCTAACTTTTTTAGCATGCACGTTAGTCATCGTTGCAACTCATTCACTCATAGTTTTTGTTTGATATGGATCAGATGTCTGGCAGCGACATCGACAGCGACGAAGAGGTGGAGGACGTCAAGACTTGCCAGGTGCTGCGGAGGCTGCAGGTCGGTGATACGTCTCAAACGTTTCTATAATTTCTTATGTTCCATGCTACTTTTATTACAATACTTGAATGTTTTATAAATACTTTACAGCATTATTATACATTTTCCGGCACTAACCTATTAACAAGATGCCGAAGTGCCAGTTGCTGTTTTCTGCTGTTTTTGGAATTGGACGAAATCAACGCCCAGGGGCCTATTTTTATACGAAGCTTCCAGAAGACCGAAAGGGAGACGAAGTGGGGCCACGAGGGGGCCACACACCAGGGCGGTGCGGCCCAATCCCTGGCCGCGCCGGCCTGTGTGTGGGGCCCTCGTGACGCCCCGACCTACCCTTCCGCCTACAAATAGCCTTCGTCGCGAACCCCTGTACCGAGAGCCACGATACGGAAAACCTTCCGAGACGCCGCCGTCGCGAATCCCATCTCGGGGGATTCGGGAGATCGCCTCCGGCCACTGCTGGGAGGGAATCATCACCGGAGGGCTCTACATCATCATGCCCGCCTCAGGATTGATGCGTGAGTAGTTCATCCTTGGACTATGGGTCCATAGCGGTAGCTAGATGGTTGTCTTCTCCGCTTGTGCTATCATTGTTATAGATCTTGTGAGCTGCCTAACATGATCAAGATCATCTATTTGTAATGCTACATGTTGTGTTTGGAGGGATCGATGAATATAGAATATTATGTTAAGTTGATTATCAATCTATCATATATGTGTTGTTTATGTTCTTGCATGCTCTCCGTTGCTACTAGAGGCTCTGGCCAAGTTGATACTTGTAACTCCAAGAGGGGTATTTATGCTCGATAGTGGGTTCATGCCTCCATTGAATCTGGGACAGTGACAGAAAGTTCTAAGGTTGTGGATGTGCTATTGCTACTAGGGATAAAACATCGATGCTTTGTCTAAGGATATTTGTGTTGATTACATTACGCACCATACTTAATGCAATTATCTGTTGTTTACAACTTAATACCGGAAGGGGTTCGGATGATAACCTGAAGGTGGATTATTTAGGCATAGAAGCATGATGGATATCGGTCTATGTACTTTGTCGTAATGCCCTGATTAAATCACATAGTAATCATCATTGATATGTATTGAATCTTTATTTGTCAATTGCCCATTTGTAATTTGTTCACCCAGCATGTTAGTTATCTTATTGGAGAGACACCACTAGTGAACTGTGGACCCGGTCCATTCTTTTACATCTGAATATATTCTACTGTTTTTACTGTTCTTTGCAAACAAACACCATCTTCCACTCGATACGTTTAATCCTTTGTTTTCAGCAAGCCGGTGAGATTGACAACCTTACTGTTACGTTGGGGCAAAGTACTTTGATTGTGTTGTGCAGGTTCCACGTTGGCGCCGGTTTCACTGGTGTTGCGCCGCACTACACTCCTCCACCAACAACCTTCACGTGCTTCTTGGCTCCTACGGTTCGATAACCTTGGTTTCATACTGAGGGAAACTTGCTTCTATACGCATCATACCTTCCACTTGGGGTTCCCAACGGACGTGTGCTTCGCGCGTATCAAGCTAAATTCTGGCGCGTTGCGAGGAAGAAAAGTTACACAGAGAGATTTCTAACTCCCGTCAACTTGCGCTAAATTTAAGCGTCGTTGTAGGGAGATCAAGACTGCTGCAAGGGGAGTCTCCACTTCCAATCTCTTTACTTTGTTTTTGTCTTGCTTTATTTTATTTACTAGTTTGTTTGCTGCACTTAAACAAAACACAAAAAAATAGTTGCTAGCTTTACTTTATTTACTCTGTTGTTCTCTATATCAAAAACACACAAAAAATTAGATACTTGTCTTTACTTTATCTAGTTTACTTTTACTACTGTTATAATGGGTACTCCTGAAAATACTAAGTTGTGTGATTTCACTAGCACAAATAATAATGATTTTATATGTACTCCTATTGCTCCACCTGCTACTACAGCAGAATTCTATGAAATTAAATGCTTTATTGAATCTTGTTATGAGAGAGCAATTTTCTGGTGTTAGTACTGATGATGCTGCTGCCCATCTTAATAATTTTGTTGAACTTTGTGAAATGCAAAAGTATAAGGATATACATGGTGATATTATAAAACTGAAATTATTTCCTTTCTCATTAAGAGGAAGAGCTAAAGATTGGTTGCTTTCTTTGCCTAAGAATAGTATTGATTCATGGACTAAATGCAAAGATGCTTTTATTAGTAAATATTATCTTCCTGCTAAAATTATATCTTTGAGAAGTAGCATAATGAATTTTAAACAATTTGATAATGAACATGTTGCTCAAGCATGGGAGAGAATGAAATCTTTGGTAAAGAATTGCCCAACCCATGGACTGACTACTTGGATGATCATCCAAACCTTTTATGCGGGATTGAATTTTTCCTCGAGGAACCTATTGGATTCAGCTGCTGGAGGTACTTTTATGTCCATCACCCTGGGCACCGCAACTATATTACTTGATGATATGATGATCAATTACTCTGAATGGCACACTGAAAGAACTGCTCAAGGTAAGAAGGTAAATTCTGTTGAAGAAACCTCTTCTTTGGGTGATAAGATTGATGCTATTATGTCTATGCTTGCAAATGGTAGATCTCATATTGATCCTAATAATGTTCCTATAGCTTCATTGGTTTCTCAAGAAGAAAATGTTGATGTGAATTTCATAAAGAGTAATAATTTCAACAACAATGCTTATAGGAATAATTATGGTAACAACAACTATAGGCCATATCCTTCTAATAATGGTAATGGTTATGGTAATTCTTACAACAATAATAAGAGTGTACCCTCTGGTCTTGAAGTGATGCTTAAAGAATTTATTAGTACGCAAACTGCTTTCAATAAAACTGTTGAAGAAAAGCTTGGTAAAATTGATATTCTTGCTTCTAAGGTTGATAATCTTTCTCTTGATGTTGATCTTTTAAAATTGAAAGTTATGCCTGAGAAAGTTGAAGATGCTAGGTTTGCTAAAACAAATGCCATCCAAGTTAGAATTAATGATAATATTAGAATGTTGGCTGAATTGCATGCTAGGTGGGATAGAGAAGAAAAAGAAAAACTTGCTAAAGAAAATAATGTAGCTAAAGTATGGACTATTACCACCACTAGTAATGTTGATTCTTCACATGTTGCTGCACCTCCTACTATCAATGGTAAAATAATTGGTGTTGGCAATGTTTCTACTCCTAGTACAAAGCGCAAAATTGCCTGAAACTGCTGAAACTGCTGTTTGTGATAAAACTGCTGAATTTTTCAAAATATTGGTGACAATGATTCCATTGCTGTAGAACATAATGGTTTAGATTTTGATGATTATCATATTACTGAAGTTATAAAGTTCTTACAAAAACTTGCTAGAAGTCCCAATGCTAGTGCTATAAATTTAGCCTTTACGAAACATATTACAAATTCTCTCATTAAAGCTAGGAAGAGAAATTAAAACTTGAAGCTTCTATTCCTAGGAAGTTAGAAGATGGTTGGGAGCCCATCATTAAAATGAAATTTAATGACTTTGAATGTAATGCTTTATGTGATCTTGGTGCAAGTATTTGTTATGCCTAAAAAGATTTATGATATGCTTGACTTGCCACCATTGAAGAATTGTTATTTGGATGTTAATCTTGCCGATAATGTTAAAAAGAAACCTTTGGAGAGGATTGATAATGTGCGTATTACGGTTAACAATAACCTTGTCCCCGTTGATTTTGTTGTCTTGGATATTGAATGCAATGCATCTTGTCCTATTGTGTTGGGAAGACCTTTTCTTTGAACCGTTGGTGCTGTTATTGATATGAGGGAAGGTAATATTAAATATCAATTTCCTCTCAAAAGGTATGGAACACTTCCCTAGAAAGAGAATGAAGTTGCCTTTTGATTCTATTATTAGAACAAGCTATGATGTTGATGCTTCTTCTTTTGATGTTACTTGACTTGCACTTTCTGCGCCTAGCTGAAAGGCGTTAAAGAAAAGCACTTCTTGGGAGATAACCCAAGTTTCATTTTATTTACTGTATTGTTGAGTCTTGGAAGTTGTTTACTACTGTAGCAACCTCTCCTTATCATGTTTTTGTGCCAAGTAAAGTTTTTTATGTTAAAGTTGATGATAGATTTGGATCGCTGAAACAGCATTGCTGTCTGTCACGAATTCTGAGAAGTCTCGTAACAAAATCGAAAAAATATGCAAATTTACGAGCATGATCCTCATATATGTACACAACTTTCATTAGTTTTGAGTTTTCCATTTGAGCAAGTTAAGTGCCCCTGCCAGATTCATCTTTACGGACTGTTCTGTTTTTGACAGATTCTGTCTTTTATTTCGCATTGCCGCTTTTGCTATGTTGAATGAGTTTCTTTGTTCCATTAACTTTCAGAAGCTTTGTGCAATGTACGGAAGTGTTAAGAATGATTGTGTCACCTCTGAATGTGTGAATTTTGGTTATGCACTAACCCTCTAATGAGTTTGCTTGAAGTTTGTGTGAAGGAAGTTTTCAAGGGTCAAGAGAAGAGGATGATATACTATGATCAAGAAGAGTGAAAGGTCTAAGCTTGGGGATGCCCCGGTGGTTCATCCCTGCATATTTTAAGAAGACTCAAGCATCTAAGCTTGGGGATGCCCAAGGCATCCCCTTCTTCATCGACAACATTATCGGTCACTTCTAGTGAAACTATATTTTATTCCATCACATCCTATGTTCTTTACTTGGAGCGTCGGTATGCTTTTAGTTTTGTTTTGTTTTGAATAAAGTTAGATCCCACCATTCTTATATTGGAGATATTACGCTCCGCTTTTTCATATGGAACACTTGTGTTCTTAATTGTGCTTTAATGTTCATGGCGAAGGCTGAAATTGCTTACGTTAAATTGCTATTTGGTTGGAATCGGAAAATGCTGCATATGGTTTGGTAAATTTGGCAATTGTTTGAGCTCTCATAGATCATGTTTAAGCTCTTGCATCATGTAGTTTAATCTATTAATGAAGAACTACCGTAGAGCTTGTTTAATTTGGTTTGCATGATTGGTGTCTCTAAGTCTAGATATTTTCGGGTAAAGTGTTTGAACAACAAGGAAGACAGTGTAGAGCCTTATAATGTTTGCAATATGTTCTTGTGTGAGTTTTGCTGTACCTGTTCATACTTGTGTTTGCTTCAAACAACCTTGCTAGCCCAAACCTTATACTGAGAGGAAATGCTTCTCGTGCATCCAAACACCTTGAGCCAAAACCCATGCCATTTGTGTCCACCATATCTACCTACTATGTGGTATTTTTCTGCCATTCCAAAGTAAATTACTTGAGTGCTACCTTTAAAATTTCATTCCTCTACCTTTACAATATATAGCTCATGGGACAAATAGCTTAAAAACTATTGTGGTGATGAATATGTAGTTATGTGTCTTAATTCTTATAAGTTGCTTGTTGAGCGGTAACCATGTTTATGGGACGCCATCAAATTTACCTTTGTTGGATATCATGTGAGATGCTATGCATGTTCGTCTTGTCTGAAGTAAGTGCGATTTCATGATCAAATGGTTTGAGTATGCATATGTTAGAGAAGAACATTGGGCCGCTAACTAAAGCCATGTATCATGGTGGAAGTTTCAGTTTTGGACATACAACCTCAATCTCTTATGAGAATATTATTTGTTGTTGAATGCTTAAGCATTAAAAGGAGGAGTCTATTTGTTGTCTATGTTGTCCCGTATGGATGTCTAAGTTGAGAATAATCAAAAGCGAGAAATCCAATGTGTGCTTTCTCCTTAGACACTTGTACAGGCGGCATAGAGGTACCCCTTTGTGACACTTGGTTGAAACATATGTTATGCAATCATAATCCATGTTTCCGAGCTAAGTAGGACAAGGTGCGAGCACTATTAGTACTCTATGCATGAGACTTGCAACTTGTAGGAAGTATTATGCATAGCACATATGAATTATTACTACCGTTGACAAAATTGTTTCTATGTTTTCAAAACAAAAGCTCTAGCACAAAAATAGTAATCCATGCTTCCCTCTGCGAAGGCCATTCTTTTACTTTATGTTGAGTCAGTTTACCCACTTCTTTCTATCTTAGAAGCAAACACTTGTGTTAGTGTGTGCATTGATTCTTACATGTTTACTTATTGCACCATTATATTACTCTATGTTGACAAATATCCATGAGATATACATGTTACAAGTTGAAAGCATTCGCTGAAACTTAATCATCCTTTATGTTGCTTCAATGCATTCTACTTTGAATTTATTGCTTATGAGTTAGCTCTTATGCAACTCTTATTGATACTTGTTTGAAAGTATTATTCATGAAAAGTTTTGCTATATGATTCATTTGTTTAGTCATTATCTTTGTTAGCAATCTTTTGTTCAGATCACTCCATTCATCTCATATGCTTTACAATAATGTTGATAAAGATTATGTTGGTAGCATGTCACTTCAGAAATTATTTGTGTTATCGTTTACCTACTCGAGGACGAGTAGGAACTAAGCTTGGGGATGCTTGATACGTCTCAAACGTATCTATAGTTTCTTCTCCATGCTACTTTTATTATAATACTTGAATGTTTTATACATACTTTACACATTATTATACATTTTCCGGCACTAACCTATGAACAAGATGCCGAAGTGCCAATGTTTCTGCTGTTTTGGTTTCAGAAAATCCTAGTAAGGAAATATTCTCGGAATTAAACGAAATCAACGCCCGGGGGCCTATTTTTATACGAAGCTTCGAGAAGACCGAAAGGGAGACGAAGTGGGGCCACGAGGGCCACACAGGGCGGCGCGGCCCAAGCCCTGGCCGCGCCGCCTTTGTGTGGGGCCCTCGTGACGCCCCACGACCTACCCTTCCGCCTACATATAGCCTTCGTCGCGAAACCCCTGCCGAGAGCCACGATACGGAAAACCTTCCGAGACGCCGCCGTCGCGAATCCCATCGGGGGATTCGGGAGATCGCCTCCGGCACCCTGCCGAAGAGGGGAATCATCACCGGAGGGGCTCTACATCATCATGCCCGCCTCGGATTGATGCGTGAGTAGTTCATCCTTGGACTATGGGTCCATAGCGTAGCTAGATGGTTGTCTTCTCCGCTTGTGCTATCATTGTTATAGATCTTGTGAGCTGCCTAACATGATCAAGATCATCTATTTGTAATGCTACATGTTGTGTTTGGCGGGATCCGATGAATATAGAATATTATGTTAAGTTGATTATCAATCTATCATATATGTGTTGTTTATGTTCTTGCATGCTCTCCGTTGTAGGCTCTGGCCAAGTTGATACTTGTAACTCCAAGAGGGGGTATGCTCGATAGTGGGTTCATGCCTCCATTGAATCTGGGACAGTGACAAAAGTTCTAAGGTTGTGGATGTGCTGTTGCTACTAGGGATAAAACGGCGATGCTTTGTCTAAGGATATTTGTGTTGATTACATTACGCACCATACTTAATGCAATTATCTGTTGTTTACAACTTAATACCGGAAGGGGTTCGGATGATAACACGAAGGTGGATTATTTAGGCATAGATGCATGCTGGATAGCGGTCTATGTACTTTGTCGTAATGCCCTGATTAAATCACATAGTAATCATCATTGATATGTATTGAATCTTTATTTGTCAATTGCCCGCATGTAATTTGTTCACCCAGCATGTTAGTTATCTTATTGGAGAGACACCACTAGTAAACTGTGGACCCCGGTCCATTCTTTTACATCTGAATATATTCTACTGTTTTTACTGTTCTTTGCAAACAAACACCATCTTCCACTCGATACGTTTAATCCTTTGTTTCAGCAAGCCGGTGAGATTGACAACCTCACATTACGTTGGGGCAAAGTACTTTGATTGTGTTGTGCAGGTTCCACGTTGGCGCCGGTTTCACTGGTGTTGCGCCGCACTACACTCCTCCACCAACAACCTTCACGTGCTTCTTGGCTCCTACTGGTTCGATAACCTTGGTTTCATGCTGAGGGAAACTTGCTTCTATACGCATCATACCTTCCACTTGGGGTTCCCAACGGACGTGTGCTTCGCGCGTATCAGTCGGCCAGTACATCTCCTACTTCGCCAAGGGTGTCTACAGGTGCCCCTTCTGCACTAGGAGACTCGGCGGCACGGACTTCAACTGCCTCGTCACGCATGCGAGAACATCAGCAACACCTTACCCAAGGTCGGCACGACGATGAACATCTACTCCTTCCGCGCCAAGCACGGGCGCTCGGCATGCACCTCCGCGCATGCAGCGGGTGGAGATCTCCGCCGGCGCATGCCTCCGCTCAAGCCCAAGGCTCCCAAGGGGGCAGCGGCAACAAGTGGAGGGAGAGCCAGATGGGGTAGGCGGAGTCCTGGACGTGTGCTTCTGCTGCCTCCCATTTTGTTGTTGGGATCCCTTTTTTGTTAGGTAGGGATCCCTTGTTGTTATGTTGTTTGTATGATGGTGCTGTCAAGAACCTCGAACCTGTTACTATGTTGGCTGCTGTGTATGCAGCTTATTATCTAGGGAGGGATCCCTATTATCTATCCCTATTCTACTATATTTTGTTGGCCCTACTTTGTTTTCTCGATCTACTATGACTGTGAATTTATCGTACATTACCCTGGAGATTTGCTTCTAGATTTAACTACATACATACGGACCAGAGGGAGTACTAGATTTGCTGCCATATTGGGCAAACAACGAGGGCCAAATGGCACAAATAATTGAAGAAAGACAGAAATGCAAGCTTCTCTAGATTTGATACTAATTTGGTGAAAAGGACATAGAGAAAGAGGGGGAAAAGGTGCTCTTAATAATTCCAATTTGGGGCCGAGAGAGACAGAACCCAGCTCCTGCTCACGTGCAACCAAACGCGGTCTCGTCCTATCCCACGCGGTCTCTTTCTACCAGCCCCACGCGACGCGGCCCCACACGACGCGGCCCCACACGTGACAGAACGGTCAACTAAACGGGAATCCTGCCGTCTGAGCTGCTTCTGCGGGTTTCAAACAAGGGCTTGGGAAAACTGAGGAAAAACTAAGGAGCTGGGGAAAACTGAGTACAACTAAGGACCTGAGGGCACGAAAATAGAAATCCCTTCTATAAATGGTTTGGTATTTTTTTTGTGAAACTCAGAGAAAGAGGGATCACACGGAAGGAGAAGAAGGGAGAGCATTATGTTGTCTCCCCTTTTTCCGGGTGATGTAGACAGCTGGGCAGGGTTTATCAGTTCGTAGGAGGTGCGAGCGAGCGAGAGAGTCGAGCGAGCGAGGCCAAGAATGAGAGAGATGTTTTTGTTGTGACAGGTACAACCGCAGGAACCAGACTTCCAATACGCATCAGAGCACAGTTTACAACAGGACACAAAGTAAACATGAAATTACATCTAAATCCCTAACTTTTACATGGAGGACCCCAGGCTGAAAGCAAGAAATGCGATCGGGTCCTTAACAACCACCACCCGGATTGATCCTCGTCGCATCCGGGCACGAACCACTTGGCCCGACCAACTAACCATGGCTATAGAGCCTGCACAGCATGACCTCCGAGCTGAGCTAGAAACACCCTGCCAAAACCGGCTGCCAGAGGAGGTGGATAATTCGAGAGAGATGGAGAGAGAGAGAGTCTTGATGCGTCTTCTCTTGAGAAATAAGATGGCTGGGAGTTTGTGTACCTACCGCATGTGACTTGTGCTCACTAAAGTGTGGGACCTCACGCATGGACACCATACATAAGTTACATACTTGTTGGTGTAATAACTCGGGTGATTATTATATTGTATTAGTATAAAGTTTCCTATGGATTCAAGGGTAGGAAACCAAGTTAACTCATTTACATGACATTATTTTTTCCATGAAGCCAAGTTAACTCATATTTCAATTGGTACATTTTGGTTATATTCAAAATTTTACTTGAACTTGTTAGTCATGCCATTGTACTACTCGCCTAACACATTTTCCACGCGGGAATGGAGGGGGTGGGCATGATGCTACCCTGAATTTGTGGGCCCCAAAATACTTGCAAATACGAGTGATACATCCAAAAGAAACAGTCTCGTCCCCTACCCCCCCCCCCTCCCCAATGATTTTGACCTAGATTTGAAATCAGGCCAAAGGTGGTTCAGAAAAGGCAATCGAAAAGCCTGGATTGTTCATCTTTTTCTACATAGCTAGGGAAAATACCAGACATGTCATACCAATATTTTAGAAAATAGCTCTTCAAATAGTTTGGCAACATGTTGGACTTCGTCCAACTTAATTTCTTCCCACATGTGACTTGGTAGTACTACTACACAAGAACCATACATGTCAAACTTTTGAATCATGGTCCCATGCATTTTATGTATATATTTGCAACTTTTCATGCACGCATGAAAACTTTGCAAAATATGTGCATTTTGGGTTGTCGCACATAAATATGCTTTTACTTGTCTGCCGCCAATCCATTTTTTCATTTGTGGGAAAAACATGACACGGTGGCCATTTCAAATGTTTCATGAATTATCTCAATGTGCATCCATATATACAATTTTTTGGCTAAATCCACTTAAATGCAAATTTGAACAGTGGGTAGATGAAATACATTTCAAAGAAATAATTAAAAAATAAAGTGGTGTGTTTCCTGAATGTGTGGAGCCATGGTACAATATATATAATGGCGAAATTAACACACGTGCCGCATCCAATAGCACATAACAAGGACGAGCGTCGTGAGATTGATCAACCTAAATTTCAAAACAAGACAAAGTTATTGTGGGGGTTAATAGAAAAAAGGTCGAAACAAAGCATGTAGAGTCATAAATTTGTGGTTTACATACTATCTCAATGAACAATACCAAATAACAATGGCACACACACGTAGATATATATATATATATATATATATATATATATATATATATATATATAGGACATATTAATGCTACACCCGGGTGTAGTTACTCCCACGTGTGTTCCACACAATCTATGTAGTATCTATCATACCGAAGAGTATATACATGTAGTATGAAGTATATAAGAATATTTTGGTAGTATATATACTACTTTGTAGGTAGTATGTACACTTTTTTACGTACACTATTTATTTACGTATAAATATGCATGTATTTTGTATATATAGTGCAAACTATGGGTGTATTTAATTTTTTTTCACCAAAGTTGGTATGGAGTATCTTAGATATACTATACGAACATACTCAAACTAATAAAGTATGTTATATACTTCCGTATGGTAGTATATGAGATGTGGGTGTAGTTACACCCAGGAGTAGGAAGTATTTATCCTATATATATATATATATATATATATATATATCGACGCGGATTTTCTAACCACATGGCTAGCTGTGCATAGGCCGACCGCCGTTGGATATAGGGAGCATGCATGCTGAAAGTAGTAGATTGGCTCCCTTGTTAGTTGTGATGAGATAACGCTGTTAGTTTTTGCCGTCCTGATGCATGCACTGGCACTAGTGGCAGGCAAACTCGACTCGTGGAGCTGAAGGCAGCCAACGGGCTGGCATAGCTGAGCAAAAGCACCATGTGTAGAAATCCTGATGTTTGAATCCTGTGCATGTCATTCTGATTTTTCTGTCGTTTGGCTGATCGGTAGATTCTCCGATTTTTAGCCACAACTTGTTGCCACTCAAATGATACAAGTTGGGACGATGATGCCAGGCAGATTTTTTTGCCGGCTGTTTGCCCCGTGTATATCTGCACCAGCAGAGACTGCACATTTAGAATCTTGTCCACTCTCTGCTTAGCTTGTTCTTTGAAGCACAGGAGGAAAACCAAAACCAATTAAACAGTAACGTGTCCTAATGGGAGATGGAGGCACTGTAAGTGTTTCTTTCCTATATTGTTCTTACATAGACTCAAAACCAACTAAATAGATCTGTCAAACTTTCAAAGAACACCACCCAACAAATTGTCCTCGCGCACAAGCATTTTAGTCAGCAGAGGCACGGTATATATTTGGACAGAAAAGGTTTGTGCCAGTCGGTCGTCTAGCAGAGAATCAATTGTCCCGTTAACAACTTCAGAAATTGTAACATGGTGGTATCGTATAAAGGCTTTCGCAAACTCGAACTTAAAAGTTGGTTCGGTCATAAGCTTCGGTAGCAAGTCATGCAATTTTTCACAACTTTCCAGCACACTTTCTATCCTCGTCAATGCCTCCAAGAGGTCCGTGCACTCGCAGGCATGACAGGCTCTCGCCGCACGTGCCGTCGTCGCCCTCGCTGCTGCTAGTGCTGTCATTGTCCTTCTTCGTGGGGGATTTGCGGGATTCTACTAGATCGGTGCCTGCTAACAGGATGGCCGCGGTGATTTCCGAGACCTTGTCCTTGTGCTCCTCCAGGTACATGAGCAGGCCTTCCTGGTCCTCGTGCAGCTTCTCTTCGGGAACTCAGCAGGCGATCAGCTTCTGCAGGGAGGACACAACACAGTGGATAGCATATTAGAAACGCTGAGAGAATTGCAGATGCTTCTGGTACACTATTGAATAAATCCGACTTCTCATCAAAAGAAGGTCTTATCAAATCATTGCATTGAGAGAACTACAACGGGGTTTTAAGCCAGTCGAGAACACAGCCAATGCTGGAAATTCATGTGCTATGACACAAAACCAAACCGCATATCCAATGTTTCTATGTTGCCTAGCATCTACCAGTGAATACTTGAGGTGGATCACGAGCAACAGAAACAATCCTATTGTCTGTGAAAACCACTGTCGCTCACAAAACCCAGAGAAACAACCAATCCTCACGGCAACATGAGTAGAACATGCAGTAGGACAGATCACTCCAGCCCAGAGTGCCATAGGACACAACCACAGTATATTATCAAAGTTCCTAGATGCTTGTAGTGCCCTTCTGCATATTTGCGACTTTTCAGGAGGGAGAAACTATGACATGTAGATACCCCCATGCTCAGCATCAAGAGGAGCTTGGCCGGAACGGCACCAGAGAGGCGGTTGTGGTTGAACCGCAGCCTGGGCATCGCCGCCATGGACTCCAGGATGCTCCCGACCAGCCCGGGATTGTACAGGTCCAGCGCAGCCAGGCTCGCCATCTTCTCCCAGCCGGAGCGCATTAAGCGTTGGCTGCAGGTCCTGCGGCGACGCAATGCCCTGCACGAACTCCGGCAGCCCTCTGGTGAGGCTCTGGAGGTCGAGAAGCATGAGGCTCTCGTGCCCGCCGAGCTCCGCAAGAAGCTCCCTTCGAGCAAGTTGTTGCTAGGTCCATCTTGAGGAGGCCCTTGAGTCCACCTAGCTACGGAGGCAGAGACCGGTTAGAAAGGTCCATGATCGGCAGTTCTTGCTCATGTCCATGATCAGAAGTTCTGCTCATGTACATGGCACATATTTTGAATATCATCATCAGTCCGTAAAACTGAACTGAACCAATCAACTTATTACACAGACATGAAAACTGAAAAGAACATGGGGCAGATGCTAGAAGCAGACACGGAAGGATCACATGTTCAGGTACAGTTTTCTTGGCTTGTCAGGATCGAAATGTAATTCTTGTACTACTGAGTTTAAACAACTGGTAGCAGATGTTAGGTTAAACTAAATGTGTTATGAGGTTAACCAAATAAAGGTAGAGTTTTAATCACTGAAAAAAAGGAAACAATGACAATTCTAGAGAGCTGCACTATGATTGTTCATGGTCTCCATTGCGTCCTTACTAAACCAAACAAATCCCGACATTAACGATGCCAAATAATGATTCCAAAATGCTGATTGGGGTTGGATCATGGCCGCGCTACCAAAATATCAATAAGAGATGATAAAAAAAATATCCTCCCCAAGATCACACTTTCCGTGCTTTACCAGCAACTCAGATTAACACGCCCTACACACACAAATCAACATCGCACCGTGAAGAAAAATCCTAATCGAAAATTCTACTCCCTCCGATTCATATTAATTGACTCTAATATGGATGTATCTAGACATATTTTAGTTCTAGATACATCTATATTGAAGTCAATTAATATGAATCGGAGGGAGTACTATTAGTTTGAATGACCATGTGCAGCAATCTGCGAAGGTGGATGGCAGGACAGCGGCGAGCCCCAAATCGATGGCCGGCCCCGACTCAAAAAATATTTGTCTCCAGGAAAAGCAAAACTAATTCAAGTAAGAGAGAGGGACTGCTGCACATTTAGATCCAAAATTTTTGGAGCTGGAGCAACATCAGACTCCCATTCTAGTTTTTCCCCAAAACAACACGTCAAACAAACAAATCCCATTCGAATTTTTCCAATGAGCACGACATGAAGGAAAAAATCAACATAGACTAAGACATGTTCCATCAAACGGTGAAGCAATTTTAGATAAGGAAAAATAACGAGGTGAAACAAACTCAAATACTAAATAGGCTGCACATGCCCCCGCCAGCCGTGGATGAGAAGCGCATAGATCTTGAGCATCAAGATGAAGTGATGAACACTTGATAAAATGGGATCTGGATCAAAATATTCGATCATTCCACATAATCCTTTGAATAAAATCAAACAAAAAGTCGGCAACGCAGAGAATCAGAACCAATCACAAAACTACTCACATTTTTTACTATAAAATAAACTTGGACGACTAAAATTTTGAACATCAAATTTTCAGTTCACTTACGCCTACTGCAGCCGTGGATAGGCAAGAACAAAAGAAGGGAATTTGGTTAACTGTCTCCGTGTGTGGCTATGTAGATGACATCTTAGACTAAAAACAACAACAAAGCTAAACATGCGTGGAGCCACATCAAACTGTTTCAGCGATTGTCTCGCGCGTGAGCTACGAGGGAAGTGGAGACAGGAGGATGAATTAAGTTGCCTGGTTGCCTCTGTCGCGAAAGCAAGTGAGCGGCCTTCTTCTCGTGTGTGCAACAGCTCAAACGAGCAAAGTTGAATCTAGCCAAGTTTCCATTTACAAGAATCTGGTCAAGCTTAGCGAAACAAATGAATCGAAGAATACAAATACGCCATACACGGACCATGGGATCTGGATCGGAAAACACCATGTACAAAAAGATCAACACAGAATCTCGACCAGAAACACAGGAAAATTCGAGATCAGAAAAAAGAGGTGCAGCGCGTGCCTCCACTGGAGGGAAAACACGGACAAACCTCCGCCCCGACTTCTCCTTCCTCCCTACGCCAGAGAAATGAATCGAAGAATATAAACACACCATACACGGAGCGAGCTCGCCGTCCGCGTCCCAGAGGACGCCAGGCCGGCGGCGCTCGAGATGCAGGGTAGAGTAGAATAATTTACCCTTTGTTTTGATTGTACTCTGTACAAGGGATCTGGGTCGGGAAGAAAATCAAACAGTGAGGCAAAATCCAGATTGCAATGAGGTGAAGCAAATCCATATAAAAAATCGAGATTGCAATGAGCTTCCCTGATTTGGCTCCTTAAAGTTAGAGGATCTCTAGTTCTAGGTTCTGGAGGGGTGGGGTTAATTTGGGGAAGAAGGGTGTGGTAGAGGGGAAGGGGATAGGAGGATGAGGATGGCAGTCCTGCTCGGTGGGGTGGGAAGAAAGAGGAAGTATATCGATGGGTTCAACAAATCAACTCGGCAGCAAAAACATCATGCACAAAAAGTCTGGTGTGACGGCGTTAGCATCGTCTACCAAAAAAACGTGCTCCCTATATCATCTATGGGGTGAATCAACGGTTGGGACCCCATGGGTAGCTAGCCATGTGGGGAGCTGGCTATTTCCCATATATATATATATATATCTATATATATATATTCTTTTCGAATAACCCTACGCAGTTTTTGGCACCATATATGTGTGTTTGAGTACATTAATTTAGCATTGTATTACTAAAAGAAAACAATGGCAAACCTTTGAAATCATGACTCATTTTTTGGTAGTGATATTTAGATTTATGGTTTAGGGTTTAGGATTAGGGTTAGGATTTAGGGTTTAATTAAGGGGTTTAGGGTATAGGGTTTAAGGACCGGTTTATAGAGATGCACATCTTTTCATTTCACATTTCTGATGTACAATAACATAGGTAAGATACCAAGCACGAAGTTTGAGAAAGAGCATTTAGTGGGTTCTCTCACCATTCATATGTTGGAGTTTGCCTTGCTTCTTCAATTTCCCACGTGCATATATATTTGCTCTGGGTTACTACAAGAACCAAGGTGAATTTTTTAATCATCGTGACCCTATTTTTCGCACATATACATAAATTTCCGTTGTCATAAAGTTTGCAAATTAGTTTTTTGGTGGGTTTGCCACTCATAAATGTTTTTTTTTCTTTTGACTATTTCCGAAAGGAGCAAAACTAAATTAAATGGGTGTTTTTTATAAAGTGGCTATCGCATGAAGTGTGCACACTACCACCAATCTAATTTTCATAGGTCTACATATGAGACATGGTAGCTACGACGATAATTTCCAACGATCCATGAATTATCTTTGTGTGCAACTATATACTAAATTATTTTTGGGCTAAATCAATTTTATTTTAAATTTAATTGGGAGGAAGGGTACATGAATTACAATTCAAAAAAAACAAGTTAAATACGTGGACATGCCTCCAAAGATGTGTGGAAGCCCAAAACAATGGCCAAACATGTGCGTGTGATACGTTGCAAACGTATCTATAATTTTTTATGCTCCATGTTTGTTTTTACATCAATTTCTATATGTTTTGTCTAAACTTCGTGGCACTTTTATGCATTTTCTGGAACTAACCTTCTGACATGATGCCACAGTGCCAGTTCCTATTTTTTTGCTATTTTTTATTTCAGAAAGTTGTCCAAGAAATATTTTCGGAATTGGACGAGACAAAATCCAAACCTCCTATTTTTTCCGACACGGAGACAAAGTCGACAGCGGAGACGGGGGAGGGCACCAGGGAGGCCACACCAGCACGGCCCCCCTCCCCCGGCCGCACCATGGGGTGGTGCGGGGCCTCCTAGCGCCCACCAACCACACCCTTTCGCCTATAAATTGCATTCGACGCAAAAACCCAAAAAATACAACCTCCGTCCATGAAAAGTTTCCTCGCCGCCGTCATCGTCCAGACAAGTTTCTGCGGTCAGAAGTTCCTGTTCCGGTACCCTGCCGGGTCGGGGATTGACCCCCGGAGCCAACTCCATCGACTCCACCGCCTCCACTTCGACTCCATGATGGTTCGTGAGTAGTTCCCGCTTGGACAACGGGTTCTCGGTTGTAGGTAGTTGGTACTCTCTCTCCCATGTACTTCAATACAATGATCTCATGAGTTGCCTTACATGATTGAGATCCATATGATGTAATTGGTGTTGTGTTTTTTCCGGATCCAATCAATTGTGGAATTGTGATAAGATTGTTCATCATATTATCATACTACTGTTATTTAAGATCTTGCATTCTCTCCGGTACTTGTAGTTTCAAGTAGTTGTCTGTATCTCCAAGAGGGAGTATTTATGCTTGACAGTAGGTTCATGCCTCTAGTTTTCTAGAAGAGTGACAATAACTTCTAAGATTTTAGATGTGTTGTTGCTACTAGGGAGAAAACAACAATATTTTTTCTAAGAATAATTGTATTGTTTACTTTACACATATTGCTTAATGCGATAATCTGTTGCTTGCAACTTAATACTGGAAGGGGTTCGGATGATAACCTGAAGGTGGATTATTAGTCATAGACGCAGTTGGCTTACGGTCTATGAATTATGTTGTAATGCTCAATTAAATATTACAGTGACATTTATCTTATCATAGCATGCATTTTCATGCCCTCATAGTTATCAATTGCCCAACTGTAATTTGTTCACCCAACACATATTATTTGGAGAGTTACCACTGGTGTAGATAGCTGGGAACCCCGGTCCTTATGTCATCATCATTGCTCTACAGTCAACTACGCACTAGAATATTTTCTGGTGCAATTGCCTCTGTGTTGCTCCTACTGCTCCTGTGTTACTATTACTCTCATATTACTGCTGCTTTCACATCACCCTGTTACTAGTGCTTTTTCAGGTGCAGCGGAATTGACAACTTCGCTATTTAGGCTTATAAGTATTCTTTATCTCCCCTTGTGTCGAATCAATAAATTTGGCTTTTACTTCCCTCGAAGACTGTTGTGATCCCCTATACTTGTGGGTCATCAAGACTATTTTCTGGCACCATTTTCGGGGAGCCATAGCTCTACTCATAAGTTCACCTGGGGAGTACACTTTACATGTCTCTCTGTTTTCATTTTATTTTATTTTGTCTTGTCTAGTTTATTTGTGCTTATTTTATTTATGTTTAGATGTGTTTTGTTTAGTTTACTTTTGTCTAGTTTATTTTTGTCTTGTTTTATTTTTCTTATATACCCAAAATTCCATAAAATTTTGGAAAACCGAAAATCTAAAAAAATGTTGTTATGGTAGAACATGCTAGAACCTCTATGGAACTATTTATAAAGTATGGAGAACCATATAAGTAAAGTCATGATAGGCACGTAACAAAAGTTGAATCAAATTGCTGAAATTTTGCTTAAATGCCATGATATAAATTGTTGCTCTAAACAGGATACTAAATATCTTAAATTCCAATGTGGCTTTAGTAAAGAAGTTTTAAATATGAACTATCATTGGAATAACTATATTCATCTTGGATTTGAAGAAGTAGAACAATTTGTCTTATTTATGGAGCTTCTGAAATAGAATCCTTCATGTCTAAAAATTATGAAACCTGTGTTGCTTGTAATAAACTTAAAGATACTATCTCTTCTATCCGTGATTATTGCATTGAAAATTTCAGGAATAATTGTTATATCATTGATTATAAAGAGAGACTCAGTCATGCACAAGAATGTATCCACAATTTGTAGGAACCTGTGGAAGAAGAAATTATTGAACCTGAAAGCACATTAGATGAAAAAGAGGAGGAGAGTGGTGAACAAAAGGAGGAAGAATGGATTAGCTACCCAAGCCTACCTTCTAATGAGAGTAACTCTTTATCCCTTACACTATTTGATTGTCCCCATGCTTACCAAAGGAGAATGAATGTTTTGTTCCTATGGATTCTCTTGAAATATTAACTATGAGTAAAACTGGTGATAATAATTATGCTCCTATTTTCTATCATAATCCATGCTCCTTTGTCTATGATAATCCATGCTATTTTGATAAAACTTGTGATAATAATTGTAACATCCCAAGTTTCAACAATAATAAATCAAGAGAGAGATATTTCAATTACCCAAATTTCTCAACAAACAAAAACTTTTTCTCATACATATAGTGTTACATATAGTTTCATGCATAGAGTGATTTTTCTTTTGTGCAATTGCCATGATGAGTGCTTAGTGTTGATCAAGTGTGCTTAAACCCTAACACAAGATCACCTAACCCTAAATTGAGAAGAAAAAGAAAAAATAGAAAACAACTCAATTTCCACTCACATACAACTTTGCTCAAATATGCAAACCATCACCCAAGGCCACCATTGCTTGATCTGTTGCTTCTAAAACTCTTATATAACAAAAACAAACACAAATGCATAGAAGAAACCAAATTCAAATCAAAGAAAATTCCAAATTCAACATACATATGATAATGCTCATATGACCCATTTATAAAATCTTCACCTCTTTGCACCCCTGCAATCGAATGTTCTTAAACCAAACTTGGTCAACCCTTGACACCTCATCCATGACCAAGTCAAGGTGAACAACTTCTCTGTTGACCATCACTGCTGAAGTTGACTAGGTTGACCAGAAATGAATTGACAAGTGAGGACTTTGAAACAAAGAGAAGATGACCCCCAATTTGAAATCTTGCAAAACTTTACCAAAATGGACACCACCACCACCATTCCATCACATTAAAGATATGAATGAAGTTCACCAAAAAGAAATTCAAAGTTCAAATATTTTTCTCTTGCGGCCATTTCATCAAACACATGGCAGGCATCATCTCTGAATTGTGTTACAATCAATTGTCCGCTGGATTTTTGCCTAAACCACTTTTAGCTCGTGATGATCATCCACTCCTGCAACCCCTGCATCAAGCCCAGTACTTGCACCGTCGATTAAAGCATGGAGAAAACCCTAAACTGAGCATGCCATGCACCATGTCGGCCACCCATGCACTCGGTCGATCTGGCCATCTCCTCTCTACTCCACCATGTCTAGGAGCATCTCTGGAGCACAAGGACACTAACCATGCACGGCCCTGGCTCACCCATGCACGGCCTTGGCCAGAACGCGCACGCCCAGACCATGCCAGTGCACGCCAGCACGCGCGCTCACCGCGCTCTGGACGCGCCAGGACGCCGCGCGCTCGAGCACCCTCGCGCTCCTCTGCAAAGCCTACCACTGCGTCGAGCACCCCCCCCGCCACCCTCTAGCCAGTAGACAAACTCAAATGCCCACGCCTCGCCGACGGTACCAGGAGCTTCCCTCTCGACAACGACGCCCCAGAGACCGCGCGGAACCTCCTACGCCCTACCCCCTAGGCTCGCCGCGAGCTCGTCGGAATCCCGTCGGAGACGACGACGATTCTCGACCACCCGATTCGCTTCTGATCCAACGAATCATATCTCGCGTACCGCTTCGCTAGTTTATGAACCGCTGACGGGTGGCCCCCATCTCGCCAGGCGGCCCACTCGCACCAGATGCTTGTTGGGCTGCGCTGTGCCATTTAATTCCGTTTCGGCCCATTCTAGTTTCCCGCGTGGCCCAAAAATTCAAATTTAATTTAATTCTTTTAGCTAAAATTCAATACTGATGCTCACTTCAAATTTGAATAGTTTAAAATCTACTGCACCAAATTTAGCAAATTTTATATATTCAGAAAGCTAATGAAATTATCTAAACAATGCCACTGGTCTCATTTCCAAATTCGTAATTAAATTTAAATGACAAAAATAACAAGTCCGGGCCTTTTTCAACTTCAAATAATTATTAAAAATGATCTACAAATGATTTTGAGTTGATTCCAACTCTCATAAATCACATTTGACACGCTCTAATTGTTTATGCAAAAATATAGTATAGTTATTTTGCATGATCATGAACTAGGCTTAAATAATGGCTATGGAACCAGTTCTAATCCATGTAACACATACACCTAACTTATTTAAATAGTATGAGAGCTATTCTCTCATTTAAATCTTGATCCTAAGTAAGTCAATAAGAGGTAATGACCTTGGTCTAATTAACCTCCTATTTTATTACTTAAAGGTCTTAAATCATTACCATGCTAGAACTAACATGCATGAGGTGTAGCACCTCATTTAAATTTCACTCTCAAATAATAGCTATGAAGTGTTGACCTTGGTCAACTAATATTCATATCTTACTATTATTTGAAGAGATTAAATCTTAATAAGATTCAATGAGAGGGAATTATTTCCTCCAAAACCTTAAAGAGCTAAATTATTAAATTATAATGAGAGGAAATTATTTTTCTTTAACATAAACAAAGTAAATCACCATGCTAATAAGATGTGATGCTAGCATAGGCTTGTGTGCATCTTTGGTGTGTTTAGCTTAGCACTTAAGTTTGTGTGGTGATTGTATACCTCGTATTCATGTATAGACGCTAGTAACGAGGAGTATCAAGAGGAGGAAGGCTACTCTCAAGAAGAGGAGGAAAACTTTGATTCATATCCCAACCAAGGCAAGCTAACACTCTTGCAAGCCACCCTAATGCAAAGCTCTTCATGAGCAAGGCACCCTTACATTGTACTTATTCTTAAATAATCCTATCCTATGTTTTACCTTGCAATTTATTGTGCTTTATATTTCAAAGCTTACTTTTTGATTCATGATTCCCTTGGTCTAGAATAGCACAAGAGTATCAAAGTTAGTCTAAGCAAATAAAGCTAGATAGCACCCCCTCATGACTAGTTGCTATTGCTAAATAAACAAAATTGAATACTCTAGATGGGAACAAGGTGAAATGAAATGGATTTGAAAGATTTTGAAGGTGAATGTGACCTGAATGACTTGGTGAAATTTTGTGAAAACTGTTGATTGGGTTCGGATGCGATACCCTTCCAATTATACAAGTACCCCCACAATACCTGATTATGGGTAGGGCTTAACTAGAAACTTATGTAGTTTAGTATGGGTTCCCTCTAAACAAGCATCATAGGGGTTATGCCGGGGCTGCCTCCGTTTTGATATGATGTGGATATGAGGTGAATGTACGACCCAAGCCCTGTGCAGTTCCCGGGTTGACAGTTGGTTTTCACCGGGAGGCCAAGCTCATGGGGAGAGGTGCCCATACTAGGTTATCTAAGTGAAAGGTTATGGTTGATGATCCGCATACTGAGTTACGATGATTCGGGATATTCCCGACGGATGTAATCAAAAGTTGTGGCCCAAGAGTACAACCTCTGCAGAGTGTTAAAACTATTCGAATAGCCGTGTCCACGGTTACGGACAATTGGAAAGGCCATACTATTCCGTTGTCAGAACTTGTCTTAAAAAGGAATGGTGAATTCGAATGATAACTTGAAATTTGGAAAACACAACTGATGTTGTGGGAATGACACTAATGTTCCCACTTGAGTTAGTCTAGCGATTCAAGCATCTTTACTAAATCTTTATGAACTAAACTTGGCTTTATGCAAATAAACCTAGAGCTTAGCAAACTATTAAAATTGATAATTACTTACATTAGTATTAGTTTGCGAGTACTTAAAGTACTCATGGCTGTGTCCCTGGCTATTCCAATGCCAGACTATGAAGAGGAGCAACACTACGAGGATGACGGTCAGCAAGACGTCTACCAGAACTAGGATGCTTCTAACGTCAAGCGTTGGCCTGTGGATAGATAGTTCCACCTACTACGACGCTTCCGCTACTTGTTGTGTTTGTTGATCACTAGATCAACTATTTGTGTAATATTGGATCTTGTGATCCATGGATGTAAGACTCTATGTGTTGTAATAAATGATGACTCTATGATATTCAACTATTATGTCTCGCAACAACATTATTCCTGGGATTGCGATGTACGACATAATAGGCATCTGGACTTAAAAATCCGGGTGTTGACAAGTTGGTATCAGAGCCATTATTTGACCTTAGAAGCCCCTAGTTTAGAATGGACGTTGAAACCCTGAGATTTAAAAATAAGAAAAGAAATAGTTATAAAAACCTATTCACATTCTTACCTTGAGATCCTTTGCAAAATAATAAGTTCATGTTTCCTTCTTACCATTAAATTAAAATTTTGAACACTCACACTTCTCTAACTTACTCATCCATGCCTCTACAGATGGAGCATTATGCCCAGACGGAGTCCTACCAGCTGGGAAATGGGGGAAGTTTGGTTTTCAAGCGAGACATGGACTTGGTGTCCGAGGAGCTTGAACGCCCACCTCCCGAGTTTCACGGAGTCCGGATCCACAACCAGCCCGGAGGGGAACCACAGTGGATGATTACCGCTGACTTGAAGGGCAGGATGGAGCCTCCAATTTCTGAGAGGATCCTTTTCTCCTTCAAGGCAAGCAACTGGATGGACGGACTTGCTCATGCCCTTCAGGAGGGACTTGCTCGTGTGTGCAGACAGAACATCGCTGCACTCCAGGGTACCCGCTTCACTCACTTCGCGAGGCATGACACTGTGGGAGAGCCCATGGCACTCTCTTCACACCCGGTGCTCAAGCATCATGTGGAGCATCTGGATTTCATGCTTCACGAGCCCGGAAGGATCTGGAGCATGCGCGTGTCCACGTCCACCGTGCTCAGATGGCTTTGGCTCATCATGCCGATGCCATCAGGCTGCTCGCCAAGGACCGCAGGTCACTCCGCATGCAACGAGCCAAGAAGGACGCTACCATTACGCGTCTCCGCGCGAAGATACACACCTTGGAGGCCACTATCCGGTCCCAAGAGGACCAGCTGCAGGAGATGGAGGAGGACGGAGAAGACATCCAGGGAGGCGAGGCCTTCCTGAGTGACGACAACGACTATGAGGAGGATGGGTTCACCGAGGAGGAGGACTACGAGTTTCTGGAGTCTTGGAGAGGATGGGATCATTCCCAACGATGTGGATGAAGATGATGAGGAGTAGTTGCACTAGTCACTTGTGTAGGTGTGAGTTGTACCCCGCCCGTTGTATCGTAGTTTGGTGAAAGGGTTCTTCAAACCCTCCGATGTGTTACCTTGTAATGTTTGCATCATGAATCAAATAAAAGTGTGTTTAGTTTCAACATGTCAAGAACTCAAGTTTTAAACTTTGAACCTCACCCAAAATAAGCCATAGAAATTTCCCTCTCGTCTCATGATCTATCTCAATGTTCAGATCGCACCTCCCGGCCGTGCATCGCAGGATGCTATGATGCAACTGCTACAGACCCTCATGGCAGATAGAGAGGCTGAACGAGCTGAACGGCAAGCCAACATCGCTGCACTACAACAGATTGCCCAGAACAACCAAGGCCACGGAAACCATGACCATCCGGGCTCAAAATTGAAGAACTTCTAGAACACCAACCCGCCGGTGTTTAGCAAGACAGAGGAACCCCTCGATGTGGACGATTGGCTCCATACAATGGAGAACAATCTGGAAGTGGCCGGAGTCGAGGCCAACGACAAGGTTCTGTTCGCCACGCACTATCTGGCAGGACCAGCCCGTGCCTGGTGGACTAGTGCCCGCGCATTAAATGCGGGGCAAATGATGACCTGGGCTGACTTCAAGCTCAAGTTCAGCAAGTACCATGTGCCCCGGGCCTGATCAAAAGATGAGGGACGAGTTCCGTGAACTCAAACAGGAGAATGCGTAGTGGAATACCGCGATAAGTTCCTTACCTTGTCAAGGTACGCCCCCGATGAGACTGATACCATCGAGAATAGGAAGGAGAGGTTTCTGAACGGACTGCACGACGAGATGCAGACTGTGTTGGTCAACATCCCTCTTGCTGACCTTGAAGCCCTTGTTGACTCCGCCATCCAGATGGAGGGCAAGCTGAACCAGGCCAATGAAAACCGTAAGCGCAGAATGATGCACGAGAGTGGGCCCAGCAATACCCCCAAGTTTCGCCCTAGCTCAAGCGGAGGATTCACCCCCGAAACAACAGGCCACCGGCACAGATGTCGCGCCCCGGTTATCAGAACCGGAGTGGAGGAAACCCCAGGCCAGGAAGCCACCATAACAACCCCAGCAACAGCAACTACGTCCACCACAACAACAACTTCAACCGTGCGCCGATGAGAGCTCCCGCCAACACCACCAACCCCAACACTGCTCCGCGGACTGGGAGCAATGTTGTTCCTGTCGCAACCAAGGACAAGTCCACCATCACCTGCTATGAGTGTGGTGTAGTGGGACACTATTCCAATGAGTGCCCCAAGAGACTTGCCAAGCTCGCCGCCAACACCGCTGCACCTGCTCAGCAGCAACGCCGTGTCACCAACAAGAAGTTCACCCAACAACCCCAACAACCGCAGCCGCCTCTTTCACATGAGTGCGGAAGAAGCCCAGGAAGCGCCAGATGTCATGCTGGGTATGTTCTCTGTTAATTCCGGCAAGAGTGTTGTTTGATTCCGGAGCATCGCATTCATTCGTCACCGAGGATTTTGCATGCACTAGTAAAATTCAACCCATCAGTTTGAAGCATGTCATGATAGTCCAAATACCCGGTTCAACTACCAAAGCTAGAAAAATTTGCAAAGATGTACCCATCAGAATTCATGAAATAGAGTTTTATGCGAATTTGATTGTTCTGGGAACAAAGGGTTTGGAAGTAGTACTGGGTATGGACTGGATGTCCAAGCACCATGGACTGATTGATTGTGCCAAGAAGGCCATCACCATGACTAGTAGCACTGGAGTGCTAGTAGAACATATCTCAGAAAGACTGCCCAGAAAGTTTACCTGCAACCAGAGTTTAGCCAAGCCCACCTTTGATCAGATTAGGGTCGTCTGTAGATTCCTGATGTGTTTCGATGATCTACCCGGTATGCCCCCGATCGGGATATCGAGTTTATCATTGAGTTAATCCCTGGAACAGGACCCATAGCCTAGAGAGCTTACATCATGAACCCCGCAGAATTAGTGGAACTGAAGAAACAACTGGATGATATGCTAGCCAAAGGTTTGATTCAACCAAGTGCATCGCCCTGGAGATCGCCAGTTTGTTTGTGGACAAGAAGGATGGTGCAAATCGTTTATGTACGGATTACCGCAAGCTTAACGATGTCACCATCAAGAACAAATATTCCTTGCCAAAGATAGATGACCAGTTGACCGGTGCCACCGTGTTCTCTAAGATTGATCTTAGGACAGGTTACCATCAGCTGAAGATCCGTGCATCGGATATCCCAAAAACAGCTTTCACCACCAGATATGGGTTGTATGAGTACAACGTCATGTCATTTGGACTGACCAATGCCCCCGCTTACTTCATGAATCTCATGAACAAGATCTTCATGAACTTCTTGGACAAGTTTGTCGTTGTTTTCATCGATGACATCCTAATCTACTCCAAGTCCGAGGAGGAATATGAGCAACAGCTGGAGATCATCCTAGAAACCCTTAGACAGCACAAATTGTACGCCAAGTTCAGCAAGTGCGAGTTTTCGTTGAAGGAAGTCGGATTCCTAGGACACATCTTGTCGGCGGGTGGAATTGTCGTTGATCCCTCAAAGATTAAGACCGTTGCAGAATGGAAAACCCCAACCACTCAGACTGAAGTCCGTGCTTTCCTTGGATTGGCAGGATATTACCGTCGATTCGTTGAAGAATTTTCAAGCATAGCAAGACCCATGACTCAACTGCTGAAGAAGGACAAGAAGTTTGAATGGACCAACAAATGTGAAGAGAGCTTCCAGAAGCTCAAGACCAAGTTGACCACAGCCCCAATACTGATCATGCCGGACATCACCAAGCCATTTGATGTGTACTGTGACGCCTCCAAGATTGGTCTTGGGTGTGTGTTGATGCAAGAAGGCAAGGTGATCTCATACCTGTCTAGGCCACTGACGTCACATGAGCAGAATTATCCGACCCATGACCTAGAACTTGCGGCAGTAGTGTTAGCTTTGAAAGTTTGGCGTCATTACCTCATGGGTAATCGATGCGTGATTTATTCGGATCACAAGAGTTTGAAGTATATCTTCACTCAGAAGGAGCTGAATATGAGGCAAAGAAGATGGTTAGAGTTAATCAAGGATTATGATATGGAAATCCACTATCACCCCGGCAAGGCCAATGTGGTAGCGGATGCCCTGAGTAGACTGCCGTGTCAGCTGAACTCAATGATCGCCGAAGAGCAACCTAGCCTGGATCAAGAGTTTGAGCAGTTTAGAATGGAGCTGGTGAGCGAAGGATTTCTCGCCAGCATTGAACTCCAACCTACCTTGATTAGTCAGATCAAAGAAGCCCAGAAGGGAAATGCTAGTATTGACGGAATCAAGAAGCAAATGGCTGCGGGAAAGGCACCCGGGTTCACCGTAGATGAAGAAGGGATACTTTGGTACCACGGACGTTTGTGCGTGCCGTCAGCTTCTGAGTTGAATCAAGTTATCCTGAAGGAAGCCCATGACACCTTATATTCTATTCACCCCGGAGGTACCAAGATGTACCAGGACTTGAAGGAACAGTTTTGGTGGCATGGAATGAAGCGAGAAATCGGAAGATACATCGCCAAGTGTGACATATGTCGAGAGAGTCGAGCATCAACGACCCGCAGGACTGCTACAGCTCCTGCAGATTCCCGAATGGAAGTGGGATTCGGTGGGAATGGATTTCATCACCGGACTGCCCAAGTCTAGTAAAGGAAACGATTCCATCTGGGTAGTGGTCGACAGATTGACCAAAGTTGCCCATTTCATCCCTGTCAAGACCACCTACCAAGGACCAAAACTAGCTGAGTTGTATATCTCACGGATAGTCAGCCTGCATGGAACCCCAAAGTCAATCGTGTCAGATAGAGGATCCCAATTCACCTCGAGATTATGGCAGAAAGTACATGAAGGACTAGGCACCCGCCTAAATTTCAGCACTGCATACCACCCGCAGACGGATGGACAGACAGAAAGAGTCAATCAAATCTTTGAAGATATGTTGAGAGCATGTGTGCTAGAGTATGGATCCAAATGGGAAGACTGTCTACCGTACGCAGAATTTTCGTACAACAATAGTTACCAAGCTAGTTTGCAAATGGCCCCATTTGAAGCATTGTACGGAAGGAAGTGCCGTACCCCTCTGAACTGGTCGGAAGTCGGAGAGAGCCAAGTGTTTGGACCAGATATTCTCCAAGAGGCTGAAGAGAAGGTACACAAGATCCGAGAGTACCTCAAGACAGCCCAGTCAAGACAGAAGAGCTATGCTGACAAAAGACGCCGAGAGATGACCTTCGAGATAGGAGATTTCGTGTATCTCAAGGTGTCCCCTCTTGAAGGAATGCAGAGATTTCAGCTGAGAGGAAAGCTCGCACCCCGCTACGTTGGACCATTCAAAGTCCTGAGTCGCCGAGGAGAAGTGTCTTATCAACTGGAATTACCGGAAGAAATGGCAGTTGTGCACAATGTGTTTCACATCTCTCTACTTCGCAAATGCTTGGAAGTACCGGAGAAGACCAAAGTTTTCAAGAACATCGATCATAGGTCTGTGGACATCAACTCAGACTTGACCTATCGCGAAGTGCCGATTCGCATTCTAGAAGAAGCCTTCAGAACCACTCGTACCAGGAGTATCAAGTTTCTGAAGATTCAATGGAGTAACCACACCGAAGAAGAGGCCACCCGAAAGAGAATACTTCATGAAGACTGAGTACCCAACTCTCTTTAGTACCTAGTTTTCTTTAAGATCTCGGGATGAGATCTTTTGTAAGGGGGAAGGGTTTGTAACATCCCAAGTTTCAACAATAATAAATCAAGAGAGAGATATTTCAATTACCCAAATTTCTCAACAAACAAAATGTTTTTCTCATACATATAGTGTTACATATAGTTTCATGCATAGAGTGATTTTTCTTTTGTGCAATTTCCATGATGAGTGCTTAGTGTTGATCAAGTGTGCTTAAACCCTAACACAAGATCACCTAACCCTAAATTGAGAAGAAAAAGAAAAAAACTCAATTTCCACTCACATACAACTTTGCTCAAATATGCAAACCATCACCCAAGGCCACCATTGCTTGATCTGTTGCTTCTAAAACTCTTATATAACAAAAACAAACACAAATGCATAGAAGAAACCAAATTCAAATCAAAGAAAATTCCAAATTCAACATACATATGATAATGCTCATATGACCCATTTATAAAATCTTCACCTCTTTGCACCCCTGCAATCGAATGTTCTTAAACCAAACTTGGTCAACCCTTGACACCTCATCCATGACCAAGTCAAGGTGAACAACTTCTCTGTTGACCATCACTGCTGAAGTTGACTAGGTTGACCAGAAATGAATTGACAAGTGAGGACTTTGAAACAAAAAGAAGATGACCCCCAATTTGAAATCTTGCAAAACTTTACCAAAATGGACACCACCACCACCATTCCATCACATTAAAGATATGAATGAAGTTCACCAAAAAGAAATTCAAAATTCAAATATTTTTCTCTTGCGGCCATTTCATCAAACACATGGCAGGCATCATCTCTGAATTGTGTTATACTCAATTGTCCACTGGATTTTTGCCTAAACCACTTTTAGCTCGTGATGATCATCCACTCCTGCAACCCCTGCATCAAGCCCAGTACTTGCACCGTCGATTAAAGCATGGAGAAAACCCTAAACTAAGCATGTCGTGCACCATGCCGGCCACCCATGCACTCGATCGATCTGGCCATCTCCTCTCTACTCCACCATGTCTAGGAGCATCTCTGGAGCACAAGGACACTAACCATGCACGGCCCTGGCTCACCCATGCACGGCCTTGGCCAGAACACGCACGCCCAGACCATGCCAGTGCACGTCAGCACGCGCGCTCACCGCGCTCTGGACGCGCCAGGACGTCGCGCGCTCGAGCACCCTCGCGCTCCTCTGCAAAGCCTACCACTGCGTCGAGCACCCCCTCGCCACCCTCTAGCTAGTAGACAAACTCAAATGCCCACGCCTCGCCGACGGTACCAGGAGCTTCCTCGTCCTCGACAATGACGCCCAGCACCCAGCAGAGCCCCGCGGGAACCTCGGTACGCCTTCCGACCCCCTAGGCTCGCCGCGAGCTCGTCGGAATCCCGTCGAAGACGACGACGATTGTCGACCACCCGATTCGCTTCTGATCCAACGGATCATATCTCGCGTACCGCTTCGCTAGTTTATGAGCCGCTGACGGGTGGCCCCCATCTCGTCAGGCGGCCCACTCGCACCAGATGCTTGTTGGGCTGCGCTGTGCCATTTAATTCCGTTTCGGCCCATTCTAGTTTCCCGCGTGGCCCAGAAATTCAAATTTAATTTAATTCTTTTAGCTAAAATTCAATACTGATGCTCACTTCAAATTTGAATAGTTTAAAATCTACTACACCGAATTTAGCAAATTTTATATATTCAGAAAGCTAATGAAATTATCTAAACAATGCCACTGGTCTCATTTCGAAATTCGTAAGTAAATTTAAATGACAAAAATAACAAAGCAGGGCCTTTTTCAACTTCAAATAATTATTAAAAATGATCTACAAATGATTTTGAGTTGATTCCAACTCGCATAAATCACATTTGACATGCTCTAATTGTTTATGCAAAAATATAGTATAGTTATTTTGCATGATCATGAACTAGGCTTAAATAATGGCTATGGAACCAGTTCTAATCCATGTAACACATACACCTAACTTATTTAAATAGTATGAGAGCTATTCTCTCATTTAAATCTTGATCCTAAGTAATTCAATAAGAGGTAATGACCTTGGTCTAATTAACCTCCTATTTTATTACTTAAAGATATTAAATCATTACCATGCTAGAACTAACATGCATGAGGTGTAGCACCTCATTTAAATTTCACTCTCAAATAATAGCTATGAAGTGTTGACCTTGGTCAACTAATATTCATATCTTACTATTATTTGAAGAGATTAAATCTTAATAAGATTCAATGAGAGGGAATTATTTCCTCCAAAACCTTAAAGAGCTAAATTATTAAATTATAATGAGAGAAAATTATTTTTCTTTAACATAAACAAAGTAAATCACCGTGCTAATAAGATGTGATGCTAGCATAGGCTTGTGTGCATCTTTGGTGTGTTTAGCTTAGCACTTAAGTTTGTGTGGTGATTGTATACCTCGTATTCATGTATAGACGCTAGTAACGAGGAGTATCAAGAGGAGGAAGGCTACTCTCAAGAGGAGGAGGAAAACTTTGATTCATATCCCAACCAAGGAAAGCTAACACTCTTGCAAGCCACCCTAATGCAAAGCTCTTCATGAGCAAGGCACCATTACATTCTACTTATGCTTAAATAATCCTATCCTATGTTTTACCTTGCAATTTATTGTGCTTTATATTTCAAAGCTTACTTTTTGATTCATGATTCCCTTGGTCTAGAATAGCACAAGAGTATCAAAGTTAGTCTAAGCAAATAAAGCTAGATAGCACCCCCTCATGACTAGTTGCTATTGCTAAATAAACAAAATTGAATACTCTAGATGGGAACAAGGTGAAATGAAATGGATTTGAAAGATTTTGAAGGTGAATGTGACCTGAATGACTTGGTGAAATTTTTTGAAAACTGATGATTGGGTTCGGATGTGATACACTTCCAATTATACAAGAACCCCCACAGTACCTGATTATGGGTAGGGCTTAAGTAGAAACTTATGTAGTTTAGTATGGGTTCCCTCTAAACAAGCATCATAGGGGTTATGATGGGGCTGCCTCCGTTACAATTGATATGATGTGGATATGAGGTGAATGTACGACCCAAGCCCTGTGCAGTTCCCGGGTTGACAGTTGGTTTTCACCGGGAGGCCAAGCTCATGGGGAGAGGTGCCCATACTAGGTTATCTAAGTGAAAGGTTATGGTTGATGATCCGCGTACTGAGTTACGATGATTCGGGATATTCCGACGGATGTAATCAAAAGTTGTGGCACAAGAGTACAACCTCTGCAGAGTGTTAAAACTATTCGAATAGCCGTGTCCACGGTTACGGACAATTGGAAAGGCCATACTGTTCCGTTGTCTTGTCTTAAAAAGGAATGGTGAATTCGAATGATGACTTGAAATTTGGAAAACACAACTGATGTTGTGGGAATGACACTAATGTTCCCACTTGAGTTGTTCTACCAATTCAAGCATCTTTACTAAATCTTTATGAACTAAACTTGGCTTTATGAAAATAAACCTAGAGCTTAGCAAACCAATTAAATTGATAATTACTTACATTAGTATTAGTTTGCGAGTACTTAAAGTACTCATGGCTGTGTCCCGGGCTATTCCAATGCCAGACTATGAAGAGGAGCAACACTACGAGGATGACGGTCAGCAAGACGTCTACCAGAACTAGGATGCTTCTAACGTCAAGCGTTGGCCTGTGGATAGATAGTTCCACCTACTACGACGCTTCCGCTACTTGTTGTGTTCGTTGATCACTAGATCAACTATTTGTGTAATATTGGATCCTGTGATCCATGGATGTAAGACTCTATGTGTTGTAATAAATGATGACTCTGTGATATTCAACTATTATGTCTCGCAACAACATTATTCCTGGGATTGCGATGTACGACATAATAGGCATCTGGACTTAAAAATCCGGGTGTTGACAATAATTATGCATGGTACTAAAGAATTTTGCTTGGTTGATATATTAATTGCACTACTATTGAAAATGGGATTGAAGGGGTATTGACTTTATCTTGGAGCCACATACCTCTTGAGAATGATCAATCATGTTATTATGAAATTGTTAAAAGAGGGGTTGAATGTTTTAATCACACTATTTTTGAGCTTGATAAAAATTATGTGTTTGTAGATCATGAAAAGCATGCTTTATGTCATAGTTATATTGTTGAGTTTATTCATGATGCTACTGAAATTTAGTGTGAAAGATGAAAATAGGCACGGGCCATAGGCATGGGCCTCCTAGTGAGATCTCGGTGAAGCAGGGGCTCTGCGACGTCCACCCACCCCCAATCGGAGCAGCCGAAGTCCGTGATGGAGAGGAGCAGGGCGGCGATGGCGGAGTCGACGGCGCTGTCCTTGCCGACAAACTTGGCGACGCGCGGATGGCCCCGGATGGTGCATCACTTGGTGGCGAACCTGGTGGCGCGATCGGTGGCGAGGACGCGACCGGCGGCGGAGGCGACGCTCCAGCGATCATGGCGGAAGACGTGGGTGATGGAGCGGGCGTAAACGAAGACGATACGCGAAGATGCATATCAATCCAAAGAAACCACATGCGTTGGCCCAACCGGGCCCACGAGAACAACGTAGTGGGCCCACCATCATCCACAGGAACGGGGCGTAACTCCTCCGCTGATCCCGCCTGGACAGGCGCCCCCTGGCGACGGACAAACGGTGGCGAGGACGCGGGCAGCGGCGGGAGGAAGTGCCCCAAGACCGCCGGTGGAGAGAATCGGCGAGGAGGTCACGGCCCCCTCCACGTACCAGCCCAAGCTCGCCGCTGCAGGAGAACGCTCGCTGAGACGATGACGAGCCACGATGGCGACCATCTGACCCCGAGGAGGAAACCGCCGGCGGCGACGTAGCCTTCCCGCATTGCCGCTCCGCACCTTCATCGGAAACCCTGCACACAAGAGACGCAGCAGACTTACCAACCGAAGACGGCGCAGTGCTTCTCTCCCACAAACGTGACTCCGAAGTGGGGTAGCCAATATCGTCCTAGAAGTCATGTGCGAGCTCTTCGTCGGTCCTCCTTCCTCGACGGATCACCGTCGACCGTTTCAACGCCGTTGGAGAACCCACCACCTCCATCGCCGAAACGAACGGGACATCGGAGTCGCAAAAAACCTCCGAGTCCTCATCGATTGCATCCTCCACCAGCACATCAAACCGCGAGCCAATCGGGGAAGGAGAAGGAGCCTGCGTCGCCGTGACCCTGTCCACCGCCCCCGGCACAAGTGTCTTCCGGTGGCCACGTCCAACCCCGCAGGCGTCCGGCGCTAGATCCGTCGCAACAGTCTCCTCCGCCATTCACGCCTGGGCCCTAGGATTTGCAAATATGAACGTCCGACAACAATATTTGCAAACGCTTTCAAAAGAATTTGATTGACCATCAGTGGACATTGGCTGGGCATCACCAGATGGCTGAGTGTAGCCTACTTTTATTTGTTAATTGTGGACTATAGTCTATGTATTTTAATGTTTGATGCATGTAGTCTTTCGCATTTATTTGGTTGTAATAATAAGGTGTTTTAGATAATCTATTTTCGCTGTTTTGTATGGTAAATTTGTTTCATATATTGCACATTTTAGGGCCCGGTGCTTCTCTTGCTTTAGTTCGCCCGGCGAAAGAGACCAAAGGTCACGCCTGCAGGTTAGTTCGGATAGGAGACTTACAAATGGCATATGGAATTGATTTGCATTCCTGGCTAATGGAGTTGATTCTTTCGTCGGGTGTCTTTAGAAGGTATGAGCTAACCTTACCTTTTCTTACTATGGGCCAAATTGCGGAGGAAAGCGAGTTAGAGCTGTAGCTATGAGTGCTACAGAGGGGTTGATGAGAGGAATGGAAGTGATTGACACGGGAGCTCCTCTCAGTGTTCCGGTCGGCGGAGCTACTCTCGGACGAATTTTCAACGTTCTTGGCTCGTTAGATAGAATGCATCCTCCAGACGATATTTTCTTGTTCACATCCTAACCAAACGGACAATCGTAGCCCGACAACCATTGTCGCGTGTACAACGCAACGCAAATGGACACGGGTGATTAAAGATGCCCTCGTCGCCACCCGATCGTGTGCCTATGCGGCCAATCCGACACACCCCACCCAAGCATGCCCGCTGCAGCTAACCATCCCAGCAAGTTGACTTGCATGCAGCCTAGTAGAAGAGTTGAACGACCCCGTGGCCAGCACCTACCACGTGGACAAGATTCTCGTCGCGCTCCGTATTAGCTAGTATTGTGCTCCTGGTTCCTGGATGAACGATGGCAAATCGTTGACGAGAGATAGAGTATTAGCTGGTATTGTGCTCCTACGCTGCTAGATGAACGATGGCAAATCGTTTTACGAGATGCTCTAATCCGTTCAAACTAAATTAATGCACCAGTCTTACAGCTGCATGTTGTTGGTATAATATTGCCTCTAATCAAGGTACTAATTTGTTTTAGGGCATCTCTAGCGGTTCGACATATTTAAGACACTAAAAATAACTACGTGCGTCCATTTGCATCGCGTTGTGAATGAGACGCCCCAGAAGCTAGACGTATTTTTTTTTCATCGATGAGATAGAGGTGCATAGTTTGCCAAAAAAAAAACATACGAAATGTAATAACACAGCGAAGTCTACTGGCATATAGTCATCGTTGGTGAGATCGATGACTTCCGTCATCACCCATGGCATGTGCGGCATCGGTGGCAGGGCAGGAGATGGCTTACCGACGACGCAGAAGGAGGAGGAATGGTAGCTGCCGGCACCAGCTCTGGCCACGGATCACAAGCCACAAATGCAGCAGTAGATAGGCTGCGCACCCCGCGCTCCGAAGTTGCCGGAAGTGTCACCTTAAAAATTGGGCCACATGTTCGGCCGGGCCTGGTGACTACCACGTAGTCGCCTCGGCGGCTTCCTCCAGCTAAGCATGCCCGCCGAAGCAGCAGTAACCATCCTAACAAGTTGACTTGCAAGTTGCAACCTGTGACCGCCACGTATGTGGGAGATCGTCCTCGCGCTCCGTGTGATTAGCTCGGAAAATAAACTACGGTACTGTATTAGCTGTATTGTGCTCCTGCAATGCTAGAGAACCGATGGCAAATCGTTTGGGAGATACTCCATTCCATCTCGTTCAAACCAAATTAATGCACCAGACTCACAGCTGCCTGTATATATAATCATGAATTAATGGAAGCATGCATCGTCGTGCTTTTGCTACTATATAAGGGAAGCTAGGAGGTACCAGGTTGACGCACTCTCTCTGTCAGCTGTCTCTGAGAAACTTGTAGCTTGATACGTATTTTCCAAGTATAAGGTCCTGCATTCGTTTCATCAGCCATCATGTGGAGGCTAAAGATCGGTGAGGGCAACGGACCATGGCTGCAGTCCAGCAATGGCTTCCTCGGCAGGCAGGTTTGGGAGTTCGAACCCAACGCCGGTACGCCCGAGGAGCGCGCCGAGGTTGAGAGGCTGCGCGAGGACTTCACCAAGCACCGCTTGGAGAAGAGGGAGTCACGGGACCTCCTCTTGCGGTTGCAGGTAACAATTACTTACTTGTCTGGTTCCCATTATATTTTGTAAACCCTCAGATGAGTTTCATTGTTGGTCTGATATACATCAAGTAATCACGGTGACCACTATTGCAGTACGCAAAACTAAACCAATTTCAAGAAAATGCTCCAACAATGAAGATTGAAAAGAGCAGTGACGTCACGGAAGAACTTATCTCCGCGTCGTTGAGGAGGGCACTAAATCAATATTCTTCTCTACAAGCACATGATGGGCATTGGCCTAGTGATTACAGTGGGATTTTGTTTATTATGCCTATATTGGTAAGAACATTGTTCAGTTGTTATGCATGCACTAGAAACATAATTTACTCATACTCCATTTTTTTCATACGCTATTTTGCTTGAACAAGATCAATATTTCACAAATATGTCACGGAATCTTCTAGCCGAAATTCTGTTGTCAATCATCCATTCAATGATATGGTGCAAGATCGACCGTACTCCCTCTGATCTAAACTAAGTGCCGATGAGTTAGTACAAACTTTATACTAAACTAGCACAATACGCGTGCGTTGCTACGGGTAGACCACATGTTCAACTCATCTATTTAAATAACAATTTTTTTGCGGGTAGAAAAACAATTAACATTTGTTATTATAGATTTAGAATGATTAACAGAAACAAGCATGTCAAACAATTTCGTCGAGTTGAATCATGACCATGTCTTGATTTCTCTGTTTTAAAATATTTGCAACTGAATGTCTTTGCTCTGTCTGTAGCTGAACTTGCTAGTACTAAAATATCTAGACGTCGTTGCTTTGGACGGAAGATAGCACTAGAAGTTCCCAATTGGAAGGGATCACCACGTTTGTCTCTTGTTATCCTAAGATTGATTTTTTCCAATCGACACCATCCTCTTTTATTTTATTTTGTCTATTTAATAAAAAAGTTTTACAAATGTTTCTATCTTTTTCATTTTAAAAAATAAAAATTATCTCATTCTATCATTCCAGTTTCTTAAACTATTTTAAAAATAATTTATAAAAAAATCAATAAAATGAAGGGCAGCCGATCACCAAGACCAAGTGGCCCAAAAGGCACACAGCAACGACTTACCTAAGCACCCAGCCGCAGGCACACACACGAGACAGGATGCACACCCCAAAACAAAAGAAGACACGATGTACCCACCACAGCGACACACACGCACGCATCTATCCCCTCGTATTTTCAGCGCTGCCCACAGCAGGCAGTCTCGCCTCCCTCTCCTCCTCGGCTCCTCCGGTGTCTCTCTCATGTCTTGATTTAGCTGCTGCTCCTGCCAAGCTCGGCCCAAAGCTTTGCCTTGTCCTTGAGCCCCGGCCTAGAACGGAAGTTCAGCGCAGTTAAGGCCGTGGGGCTTCCTATCCCTGGCACCCCATCATGGCAGCTCTACCTTTGAGTTCCCCATGGGGGCTCCCTCTACATCCCGGCTCCAACTAACCCATGCATCACGAAATAAAGAAGATTAGTACAAATTTCTCAACACTTATTATGGATCAGATAGATTACATGTTTGACCACACAAGTACCACGCCTGGTCGATCTCCAACGACCAATAGGAGGATGTTACAGATATTCTTACCCTATAAAAACGAGTCTTCTCTGACTGAACTAAATGTGAGTAGAGACCAACTTTCTCTGCCTTCATGACTCTACCGTCACCAGTAAAGCCTTTGGAATTGGTTTCTCCCGGTTATTCTCCCTGTAACATCCAAATGGATTATACATTAATTGCTCACATCCAGAAATTTCCCGTTGAAACCCCGAAACACGATCACCACCTTCGTGACCTCGCTCCTGCTCAGACTCCCCCTCCTCATCCTAAATAAGAAGCAGACCATGTGGCCGCCGTGCTCCAATTCACCATGGTGATGGACTTGCTCGTATACATGGAGGCATTCGCCATTGGAAGCCGTTGGCAGGCCAACGACCCGGTATGTCTCCACGCGTGCAGCTCCAATTGTCGCTTACTAATGGCTAATGGGTGGATATGGTTTGAGCGAGTTAGTGGGCTGATAACTATATATGGAGCATGTGATGAGCAGCCTGACCTCACGTGCATGGACTATGGATATTAAGCATGTACCAGTATTCAGTAAGAGATACTGGTACCTCCCATCTCCCAAGCACCATAGAACTCTAGCTACGAGAATACAAAAGAAGGTGTATTTTAAATCTAGCTAGGAGAGTATAAAAGAAGGTGTATTATTTACTTCTGACATGTACTCCAATCTTAGAACATGTAATTATTCCATACTTGCAAGTAGGATAACCTGAAATAAATCCAATTAGCTAGATTGTACAAGCAAATGTTCGCTTTCCTAGTGATCTTAATATGTACCTTCTTTTGTACTCTTGTAGATACTCTCGTTGCATGTTACTGGAGCACTTAACATCGTCGTATCCTCAGAGCACCGACGCGAGATATGCCGCTATATTTACAACCATCAGGTATGTTGATTCCAGCCAATATATATCTCCTCTTTGTGCTATTAGAAATTTATAACAATATCTGCAGAACGAGGACGGTGGTTGGGGAAAACAAATTCTGGGACCAAGCACCATGTTTGGCTCATGCTTAAATTATGCGACCTTAAGACTTCTCGGCGAGGAGCCAGATGCTAGCAATGTTGCATTGGCTGAGGGGCGCAAATGGATATTATCACATGGAAGTGCGACTGCAATACCACAATGGGGAAAGATATGGCTCTCGGTATGTTTTAGAATAACCAACCAATGCTATTTATGCATAGTGGGGAAGGTGCACTCAATGAAATTTATTTTGCATATCTTATTGTCTCCTAGATCCATTTACACGAAATAATAAAAAACCCAAACAAATCAGGAACTGCAATTTTAATGAGAAGGAGTATTATGCTACTGCTAAAGAGTATGCATGGGGGTGTTGGCTCCAAGTTTTTCATGAACGGTCAAAGTATATCTTTCTTTAAATGAGATGTGTCATCCGTTGTACCTTGTGGAAATGATTAAACATGACAAAACACCTATTATCTGCGCAAACTCTGCTCAGCTAGTTTGGGTCTGTGCTTATTAACTGGAAGTATTTCCTAAAGTCTAAAAAATATTAAGCATATTGCTTCATGACTAAGTAATATTTATCTAAGATTGTCTTCAATGTTACTCTCAGATAATTGGCATCTATGATTGGTCCGGAAACAATCCAATTATTCCGGAATTGTGGTTGGTTCCCCATTATCTTCCGATTCATCCAGGTGCTTATTTCAACCATTGACATAACACATGAACATATGTTTTCATGGATAGGATAAGCTTAGAACAAGATTTGTTTTACGTACTTAGTTTTAGAAGATACTTTATACTAACTTAATTCAACATTATTTTGTTTTAAATATTTCTTTATCATATCATTCTTATGTATTTACTGATATTACTGTATAGTTTCCCAAATAAGCTTTCCATTATTTTGTCATGCCTCATTTTGTCCTTCGGTGGCTAGTGTAATTCATTCCAAAAGCCTAGTGTATCTATCATAGCTCGCCATGATCTTCGCCTATCATTCTTCTAAACAATGATTATTTATTTAATATATGCTCTTTATCGAAAAAATTTGATGAACCGAGAATTTTTCATCTAGGTCGATTTTGGTGCTTCACCCGGTTGGTATACATGCCAATGGCATATCTTTATGGAAAGAAATTTGTGGGGCCGATTACCCCAACTATACTTGCATTGCGGGAGGAACTATATAACACAACATATGATGAGGTCAATTGGAAAAATGCACGAAGCTCTTGTGCCCAGGTTTGATACTGTCTAAGTTTAACATAGAACATGCAGTTCTGTATTGGTGACAACAATATCATGATTAAGGAACTCTTGATTCCACATTCTTTCTTTGTTATAGGAAGACCTACACTATCCCGGCTCAAAGGTGCAAAGTTTTCTTTATAGTTGTCTTAACAAGTTTGTGGAGCCCACGTTAAATATCTGGCCAGTCAGCAAGCTAAGAGAAAGAGCTTTAAGTAGCCTCATGGAATATATTCATTTTAACGACGAAACAACAAAATACATTGGAATTTGCCCTATTGATAAGGTAAATGTCGTGGAAGTTGTACATATACCTCTGATTTATTTCCCTTGTGAGCACCCTTTCTCGCTTAAAATTTAAATTATGTTGAAAAAATATTTTCTATCTTATTTATTAGGCATTGAATATGATCTGTTGTTGGGTTGAAAATCCCAATTCAGACGAGTTCAAACAACATCTTCCAAGGTTTTATGATTACTTCTGGCTTGCTGAAGATGGCATGAAGGCACAGGTAATGGTCTATCATATTTTCAAGATTATTGGGACATGTAGGTTGAATTAAAAATATGTCGGGTGAATTAGTTTTTGTACAAAAATAATAGTTCCACCCCATCTCTATCCTAGTCTATGTCTGTTGTTCAATTTGAGGGGCGGTGGGTATCTAATTATTTCTATCAACTATTGGTGATGTCTGAAGGCTGGGTGGTGTTGTCTACAATTCAATTACATAATTGCATGTAAATAAGGTGCACTGATAATATATTGATTATATCCTTTTAACAGCTTTGAAATTTTGTCTACATCATTTCCTCGACATAGCATACAAACAATATTTCCATTTCAACAAAACATAAATACTATATAAATGAACAACTCACCTATTCATCCAAATTTGAATATGTCATTCCCATCTCCCAACTATGTTGTTTCATCCAATAATGCATCACAGAAGACCCTTGCGCATGTTTTCCTAAGTCCTTTGAAAATGGAGATTGCTTAGTGCTATATCCAGGGTATATTGCTAATGTGGCATGATAGTTAAGGGGGATAGAGAGAATTGATAAATCTTACAGCAAGAACAGCTGTATAGCCAATTACTGGCAACAGCAAATTCTAATATTTTCCATAGTCAACCTTATAGCTAACATATACAATAGTTAGCTACAAAAATCACTACTTCATTTATATATTTCCCAACTTATAGTATCACACAGTACATGTTTAAAAGGTTGTGCTACAACTATCTTTTAACTTAGAGACCTCTTATCTTCTCTCTCATATTCTACCACCACCAACTAAGTATAAATATAATATTTAAATCCTTATAGCCAGCTGATATCACCTTAATGTACTTTCTCTTTGCTTAGACACAACCCTTGCACGTGGTCATAGGCAACAAAATTGGCTAGTCCAAGCTCACGTATGCATGAGGATAAAATAATTAATTGCGATATCCTAAGAAAGACACTTAAGAGTAATGCATTGGGTTGTTGTCTCTTAAGAGTAATGCATTGGGTTCTTCTATGACGGCGTGCTATGAAAGTATGCATCTAAAAGGACTAATGAAGGTTAAGCACATGAAGGTGATTGCAATAGAGACGAGCAAAACATGTGATGTCGTCCGTATAAAAGTTGTTTGCTTTGGTGGAGTGGGGTGCAATAGGGACAATAAAAACACATGATGTCATTTTCCCTCAGAACCGACAGAGCTGCCACATAATTCCTTACTATCATAACAATAAATGAACTATCATCCGGAAATATTAGGGATACATTCTATATATTTTATCTTTTGATATCATAACCTTACATTTGGTAATACTCACATAACATAGCATCATCATATTTTCTTAGTTGAGCTGAAATTGTCACCTAATTTTTCAGGATGCGAGAGTCTTTTTCTATTTGGCTACAATATTGGTCACGTAAAAATTATGTGATTGTCATGACATTAGTTAGAAAGAAAACACAATTGGATACCAATATTTGTTCCTTCTATTGTTCAAGTTGATATATTTGTTTAGAAGGATTGATTTGTAAAATGTAATATTTGACAATACTTTGCATATCCTTGTCAATATAGGTATATGAAGGCTGCCAAAGCTGGGAGACAGCATTCATAATTCAAGCGTACTGCTCAACTGATCTTACTAATGAATATGGCCCATGTATAAAAAAGGCTCAAGAGTTTTTACAAAATTCACAGGTTTGTTGTTATCCATTTTCTTAAGGTTATTTTGGTAATTTCTCGTGAGAAAAGTCAAACTTTTAGTTTTGAGCTATTATTGTGTTTTGGAAAATTTATCAACACTAGTACAGAAAATCCTTGAAGTGGCGTGGCAATACCACACTTAGTGGCGGGGATTTGACACGCCACAGGTGTTGTGTTGGTGGTATTTTGTAACTGTGGCCCACAAGTATCCACAACATTTTTTACCTGTGGCGTGTCCGTGCCACGCCACTAACTTAATTAAGGGAATTAAAAAACATGCAATTAATGAATTTCTAGCAACACTATTTATATCACAAAATAATAATTAGAGCAATATACAAAAGATAACATTTTATGGAAGATAACATTGTAAGTTGCTAATACTAAATGTACTACACATAGTCATATGATTAACGTCTCCACTACATTGTCATAGTCATATATATCTCTAAACATAGAAGATAAAACATATTGAACGTGGCTAGAAGTACTAACAGAAATCTCGGAGAGACTCATAGAATCACCAACAGCTCTATGGGAGCTCTTCGAAGTCAGAAGACGATGTGTTCTCTGGGTGAGTGTACTGGAAGTAAGTAGTATGAAACTCATTGTCGAGATACAAGATGAACTTCTTCACAGGGTCCATCTTGTATCAGTATATAAGTCGTTTCCAAGTAATACCGGAGGAGAGAGGCAGTAGTTTGTGGCGGCAGCACCGACTGGACGAGGCGATGGCATGGGCAAGAGGAGGCGGCGGCAAGGACTGTAGGAGGCGATGGCACCGAACAAATCGAGGAGGTAACGACACACACCATATTAGGAGGCGGCGGTGGAGAAAGGTTTGTGGTGGTGGCGGCGCGAGTGTGCAGGGAAGATGGACGGCGCTGAGGGAAGACGAGGAACGTGGTGGCGCGACATCATGTGGGGGGGGGGGGCACAGTGAGCAAGGACAAGAGATTGAGAGAGTAGTTTTGCGTGGACCCGTTTGTGGGCCAGCCAGCAGGTCTGGGTGGGGCTAGTTGGTTGTCACTGAGCCGCTAGTGGCCTGACCCAATTCTCCACGCCACTAGCTACTTGCGCCACTAATTTTTATTTTAAAATCCATTTTTATTTATTTTCTGCAAAAAGATCAGAAAATTTAGTGGTGCGGCAAAGAAAATGGCATGAGTAGAAACATCGTAGTGGCATGCAAATATATGTCACGCCAATAGGGGTTTGCAATCGGGCTAGCTTGTGGGGCCAATATTCCAGTGGCGTGGAATTTATTCTACCACACTAGTAGTAGGACAGTACCGGTGGCGCAACAAAAGTGCCTACGCCAACGACATTATTTGTGGTGTGTTTACAAATTTCCACGCCATGGACCGTATGAACCCTATAAAAAGTTTCCTACTACCGCAAGAAATTGCAACGGTACATTGCAAATGCATAATAAGGTGGTGTGTTTCATCCCCTAGCAATTTTTTCCTAGTATTATGAGTCAGGATGTTTCTTTTATTGTTGTAGGTTCTTCAAGAGCATCCAAATTATGAAAAGTACTATCGCCATAGATCAAAAGGTTCATGGACTCTTTCAACGGCCGATAATGGGTGGTCTGTATCTGATTGTACGGCAGAGGCAATTAAGGTTGGTATATGTTCCCTATAAACTTCTTCACAACGAATATCTTTCATGTGAAATAATAATTTATCATGAGAAAGTCATTGTTTTACATACTCTTACATAGTATCGTTTTCTTTAGGCATTGTTGTCGTTATCCAAGATTTCTCCGGACCTTGTTGGACAACCAATCAAACAAGAAAGGTTGTATGAAGCCATTGACTGCGTTCTTTCTTTCATGGTATGTACATATACAAATCGAGAAACTAGGAACACATTCTAATTTTACTAGTTAGGATTATTGAAACACATGAAACTGCATTACCCAACCACCAAAAGTCTCTTGCTTCTCTAGTAGATCGATAGGACAATATGAAACAACTCTTGGACTCTCCTAATAAATAATGCTTGTAGGAGATCTTGTTAGAAACTACGTACCTCTAGCATGGAAGCAATTGGCAGAAAAAAATTGTGTGAAACAACCTCAAATTGTTTTGTGTGAAATTTATGTCAAATAATATGTTTAGTTCTTTTGTATCTCACTGACATTTTCTACACTTTTCTATGGTGAAGAACAAAGATGGTAGCTTTTCTACATATGAACGTGCGAGAACATCCTCTTGGTTAGAAGTAAGTGTATTTATCTTCTACGTTTTCCCACTGATGAACTAAATATTATAGGTGGTATAAGTTCAGTTTTTTAGAAAAGAACGGTGCTATATGTTCATCTTAGTAAATATTCAACTCGTTTTACTTGTGAGCAAAGCTAAAATTCTATAATAAGAATTCGAGGTATGCGGGAGTACACATAGCACCACAAAAGGAAATATTACATACATATGTACTACATAAATATTTAATGGAAGAACGGGTCGATACAATGAAACTTTAAATACCTCTATCACTTAGTCCCATTGTGCCAAACTTTTTTTTTTTTGATAATAAAGATTTTTCTAATGGTGTATATGAGCATTTAGCTTCTAAGAAATTAAACATTGTCCATGTTTGCATATATCTTAAACAGTTATATCGCAACGTGTTTTAATTAGCAACCTTTAACCACCTAACTGTGACACCCCGATCCAAGTGATTGGAACATCTCACATACCCTCCATAGAAACACCGGCTATTGTGACACTTAATAAACAGAGATGCAACCAATATATATACATATTCAGACTACACCCGGGTGTAGTTACACCCACACGTGCTTCTCATAATCTAGAGAGTATCTATCATACCGGAGAGTATGTACATGTAGTATGAAGTATATACAACTAATTTGATGATATATATACTACTTTGTATGTAGTATGCGAATTTTTTTTACGTATACATATGTATGTATTTTGGATATATAGTGCAAACTATGGGTTCAATTGCATTTTTTTCACCAAACTTGGTTTGGAGTATGTTAGATATACTGTAGAAACATACTCAACCCAACAAAGTATCGTATATATTTCCGTACGCTAGTATACGAGATATGGATGTAGTTACACCTAGGGGTAGGAAGTATTTATCATATAAATATAAATAAATATATCTGTGTGTGTGTATTCATGGCAACCTAATTCAATAGGTCTATTATTGAAAAACTAGAGGATACCCCGCACATTAATGGACAATAGTAATATTGAATGATCACATAGATAAGGTAGCATCACCTGAAATGTTATTTAAATAATGCACAACTTTGGATATAGTCGGTAAAAATTATCTCTTAGCAAATTATATAAATAAGACATGGATAAAACACGGGCATTATATAGAGCAATGTGTATGACTTACACCAACTTGGTACACTATAGACAACATGCTGAAATCAGTTGGAAACAACATAGGGCATGTAGGAGGCGTACCCAAAGATGCAAAACCGAGTGTTCTTTTGTATGCAAGGTCATGTGTTCTTTTTTTAGGTCATCAACATCTCATTCCTTTTATAGATATGATCTCATGTCCATATTTTATATATGTTTATAAACAACTAAAGTAAACATGAGTATTTCACTATTTCAAAAAAATTACATAGATTAGCATACATGATAAATAATAAGTGACTGGGCGAGTAGTTGCAGCTTGTCCAAGATGAAGAATTGATCAACAAATGCACGACCCGGTTATCAGCTGGTAGAAGCTATATGCACCTGAATATGAGCAACTTAGTGATTATTAAAAGCAAAGAACATTAGAACACCGATGATTTAGAAGAACAAAATAGAGCATGCTAGTACATCAGTACATTTAATTGACACGTAAACATCGCCACTTGTTCCCTGCAGAAAGAATATATTAATGAATTATTTTTAACACATAAAATTAAACGGTTCTCTATTGATTATACAACCAAAATTCGAGTTCCTAGCTAATCTAAAATCTCATGATGAAAGTATCAACACAATCTCAAAAGAAAGATTAATTCTGTTGTATATCTTATAATCGGACAACACAAAAAATGGGTTAATTGAGATATCAATGAATCAAGATCAAACAACTTCAAATCCATGAATAGTGCATGTGCTCAGAAGTTAGAAAGGGTTGGGGTTTGACGACCAAAAGTACGGGGAGAGCTGGTCGATATCTCAATGAGTTTAATAGGATGTGTTCTAATCAGCTCCTATGTCATGTCCATCACGTGCTTGCAAAAGATCCTAAGAAATATTCCACCAATAAAAGTCTTTGTGGCAGGCGTAAAATATAGTTTCACTAATGACTTATTGTCCTCAAAATAGACACTAATTTTACTAACTCGTACATCATTTGTCTCCTAGGTTCTCAATCCTTCTGAGAGTTTCCGCAACATTGTTGTTGATTATCCGTAAGAAATCCGGAAACCTTTATTGCATTTTCGATAACTAGTTATGCTTTTATATTCATATTTTCTTTACAGAAACTGACTTATAGTACATATATGATATCTAGATCTGTAGAATGCACATCTTCGGTGATTGATGCTCTAATGATGTTTAGAGAGCAACACCCACTCTACCGCAACAATGAGATCGAGGAATGTGTACAAAAGGCAGCTCTTTTTATCGAGAGAAAACAACAGAAGGATGGTTCATGGTAACCAACATTGTGCTATTTCTTGCAAACTACTTTTGATCATGTTGCAGTTCTACACCTATGCTTTATTTTTATGAACCTTCAAGCCAAATGTGGATTGAAAATTTGCCTCATTGGACACATCATTTCTGTCACTAAGGATCCCGAGTTCTAGTTTGGTATGCCTTTAAGTGGTAAGTTGTAACTGATTTTAATCCACTTGTATAACCAATGGGTTCGCATGGTAAAGTGATCTTCACTAATTAATGTTGTGTAAAATTTATATATATGATCAACAAATTGACGTGCGTTTTAAGAAATTAATTAATTCACTATTACAATGGACATCCCCAAAAAGAAATCCAAAACCCAAATTGTACAAATTAATTAGTTTGGAACATAGTTTGGAAGAAACTGAACAAAGAATCCAACAAAACCACTTTTACCTTATTGAGTTATGTAAATTGAGCTATCGATTAACGTATTTCTGAAGAAAAAAAACATATTAATACCTTGAATATTAGATTGTTTGAATAGATAAAATGAGCTTTTATAAACTCATTAGCCGCATGAAGAAAAAAAGAGAAAAATAGTTTATACTCGGTCTCTGTTGTATAAAGATTGAGGAGTGATATTTTTTCTTGAAGAACTGTCCCACATCTCAAACCAAACAATACTAGGCAGTTGTCTCTTTTGTTCATATTACATGGTTAGTAACCAACAATCTCTTAACATAATTATCTTACAGGTACGGTACTTGGGGTATCTGTTTCACTTATGGGACAATGTTTGGTATAAAGGGTCTAACAATAGCTGGAAGAACTTATGACACTAGCTCTTCTATCAGAAGAGCATGCAAATTTCTGTTGTCAAATCAACAGCCCACTGGTGGATGGGGAGAGAGCTATATTTCTAGCGAAAATGAGGTAGTAAACTATGATTATTTATTTTTGTTTAAAGTATGTATTTCCTAATTATTTAGTAAATTGTAAATTACAACTTGCTTAAATTTACAAATGATCTTTACACATTGGGCAAACATTTTCACATGAAAGACTCCAATTTTGAAGTTCTTACAAATTTCACTTATAGGAATATGTTGACAACGGTAGACGTCTCCAATTTTGAAGTTTATTTCGCTAAAGTTTCTTACAAATTTCACTTATAGGAATATGTTGACAGCGGTAGACCTCATGCCGTGAATACCGCTTGGTCCATGTTAGCTTTAATATATTCTGGGCAGGTATGTTATTCTCCGCTTCAATTATATTCTCGTTATAGCATGTGTTTTCAATATAACAAGTTTTTTGCCGTAACTTTGTGTCATTTGTTTTGAAATAATTGCATTATCAACTCATCGATTTCCTATGTTCGATATTTTATTTAGGTTGAACGAGATCCAATACCACTGCATCGTGCGGCAAAACTATTGATCAACATGCAACAAGACACTGGTGATTTCCCTCAACAGGTATGGCTTCAGTTTATGTATATTAAATTTATAGTATCATTGCTATCCATTTGGAGATTCATTGTAAAATATATTACTATAGGAACTAGAGGTCCAACATAAGAATATCTTACTTCTCAAAACTTACAATACCCATCTGTCTAAATTGTTGAAAATTTGTTCTACTTTTTGCGATAGGAACACATTGGATGCTTCAACTCTTCATTGTACTATAATTATTCCAACTACCACAACATATTCCCCATATGGGCTCTCGGAGAGTTTCGTCGCCGACTTATTCTCAACAAGAAGTAATGTGGCGGGAAAAATATGAATGTTAGAGAAGTTACATGGCTCTTACACATTTATGTTTGATTATTGTTCTGGTTGTATTCCAATAAAATGTATTTATCATAACAATTATATGCCCCGCAACACCAAATCTAATGAACATTGTATATACTATTCCCCTCTCTACGCCCCTCTAAGAGTGGCGGTCGTGCATAATGTTGATGAATTTTTCGTAGATGTAGAAACGGTCAAAAAATATTACACAGAACATTGGTGAAGAATGCCCATTTCGATACGGTGAGATGACTTCATAGTTGGACACCCTTTTTATAAGACCGCATCGTCACAAGTAACACTTAGTGAAGGCGTTTTGTTCTCTAAGTGGTGTTTATTTTCTCTCATAACGTATTTTGCATATTAGTCTAAAAAGGAATAAAACAGCACACCGTTAGAATTTTTTTTTGTTCAGAGCTGCCCGGAGCATTAGTCTCGGCTGTGTTTGAAACCCGGACTAATATGACATTAGTCCCGGCTCCAACACCTAAGGACGCCGCACGGTTTTAGTCCCGATTCAAACGAAACCTCTAGTCCTGGTTGGAGACACCAAGCGGGACTAAAGTGGTTGCGACAAGCCCTGCCAGTGCAAGCTTCTTTAGTCCAAGTTTCTGTCCCCAACCGGGACTAAAGGTCTACCCTATAGTCCTGGTTGGAGACATCAACCCAGACTAAAGGTTTTCTGGTTTTTTTTTTGGCTCCACACCCCGAGTAGATCACTTTTTTATTTTTACTAGGAAATATGCCCGCGCGTTGTGGCGGGTTTGTTTTCAGATAAAAATTTATGCGGTGTCTTGTTGATTCAATAGATGATGTTATTGTCGTGTTTGTCACACACCCTGTGGTGGAATGGAACTCCTCTATTCCATTTGAAAATCGAAGGCGTTGCACCATCGTCCTCCTCCTTTCATCGAGGACCGTCTCCCCTTCTTTCCTTGCATGCCGCTTTGACTTCTTACTTATTTTCTAAAAAGCATCATGGTTATACTTATATATGTATATGAATTTAGATGAATTTGTGATATCCTGCTTTTGGAAGGAGGAACTACAACCACTCCTTTCATCAGAATCATATCTGTCTGTGTACTAACAAAACGGCGATGCGACCGTGGTACGTCGCCCAGTTTTAAGTTTGACCCCTCGGTTTTGCAAATATGAACCCGCGGTCCCAATCGCTAGACCAACCCGTGGAGGCGAGAGCCGCGTGACCTGATCCCGTACGGCGGCGGGGATTGGAGGTCACGCCATCAGCGAGAAAAGGGTCGGAGGGGATGAAGGTGGCGTCCACCGGAGCGACCTCCCTTCTCATCTTCGCCACCGTCTACGGTGGCCGGCGGACCCGGGCTTATCCTCCCCTTTGTGCTGACCATGGCGGCCGCGGCCGGCTAATTGGGAATGAGACCGGGCCCTATGAGGCTATGATCGGTGTTTTCGACTCCTCTTTCTGGTACTCTCCCGTCCCATGGCTTCGTCCTCTCAAGATCTGCTCGCCGGATTGTCCATCAACAGCCTGCTCTGGGTCAAATCACTGGGCCCGGGCACGGCAATGGTCCGAGTCCACGGAATTCCGTTGGTTCTAAATTGCTTCTCTGAATTGTCTTGCAGCAAGTGCAGCTGACCAGCGTCCATTAGAGGACCTGCCAATCTTCCAGTGCATGTCAGACTACATGTTCTTCATAAAACAAATGGTTGAAATATTTCAGCTACACAAACTGGCTAAGCAGGCTCACATGGACGTGTAACAGAGGATATGAAATAGAGACGAGAAGGACAACAAGAACTGTACACTGGCCACACAAGTGAAGCAGCTGACGTATAGCACTTGAAGCTTCATTGCTTGATATTATATCGTGGAGATACATAAACAGAAACAGACACGAGAACGAGGATGTTGGACACACAAGTATGAAAATTTTGCAGCTCACACAAAGCCACAAACCGCCCACCCAAAAAATCCTTCCAAATTATGAATGTTGACATATGCAGCTGAGCATTTGAATGTGCATTTCTACCTAGCTTTATTTGTCTGGATTTAGTTTGCAAGATGCAAATTTCAGGGGGCACACGCTGTTTTCTATGATGGTAATTGCATCACAGATTTTTACTTCGAATTTTACAACCTTCTATTTTCAAATATGTTGCCCAAAAAATTCAATACTTATGAACTTGATCATTCAAACAGAAGTCCCACAAAAAGATGGAAGACAGAGGTCTGTTGTTGCCGTTTACCTGCAAAATTTCTTAATTTGATAATGCAAACTCCTGTATAGGTTAAAATTTATTGCCAGCTCAAAGGAGTAAGATTAGATTCCTTCTCCGGTGGTTTGTGGTTTTGGAGGTGAGATGGGTGCACAACCTGTTGTTCTCTCGCCTCTGTGTACTTGGACATTTCTGGTCCGTCCTGATGCTTAATATAATGACGTGCACTGCGGGTTCTCGAAAAATAAAAGAAAAAAAAAGTTGCTAAAAATAAGGGGATGGGATACAAATTTGATGTTAGTTGGGCAAAATTATGGACGGGCCATGGCCTGTTTTTGCCCCTACATAGATTCGCTTCTGGTCGTAGCAACGCATGGGTATTTTGCTAGTTCGGACTAAGTTTGTTATGCGGGCCCAGTAGCACATGCTGATTTTATAGAAAGCCCCGTAGCACACCGATGCCAAAGTTTGGATTATTTTTTACTGATTCTAGAGAAGGGCCGGTAGCGCAACATAGGTTTTGTGGATGAAAGAACGGGGTGGACGGACGGATGCAACTTCTATAACAACATCATGCTGATGTCATGATGATGTGTTGCGTACAAATACATATAATATACATGAACTTTGACATGCCACATCAGCTCATGTACAATCTTGTAGAATTGTATAGGATTAATAATTGATGATTGTATTGTGTCGGTTACAAGAGATATATATAGGGACCTAGGCACCGACCAAGTCCTATAAAAAAACCAACTAGAACTCTTAAACCTAATACAACTTATATTCTAACATCCCCCGCAGTATCAACGGTAGGCTCGACGACGTTGAGACTGAACCGAATGTCTTGGAATGGAGTAGTTGCCAAACCTTTAGTGAAGATATCAGCAAACTGAGCAGAAGTCGGAACGTGTAGAACACGAACTTGACCAAGAGCCACCTTCTCGCGAACAAAATGAATGTCGATTTCTATATGCTTGGTGCCACGGTGCTGAACAGGATTCCCTGACATGTAAACAGCTGAAATATTATCACAGTAAACAATAGTAGCTTGATCAATAGGACGATGCAGCTCCGACAGCAACTGGCGCAACCAAACCGTTTCAGCAACCACATGAGCCACAGCGCGATACTCAGCTTCGGCCGACGAGCGGGAGACCGTGACCTGCCTTTTTGAAGACCAAGAAACCAAATTGTTACCAAGAAAAAGACAAAATCCGGATGTGGACCGTCGAGTATCGGGACAACCAGCCCAGTCTGCATCAGAGTAAGCAATCAAAGAGGTGGGAGGGGATGTGTTGATGTGAAGACCTAAATCTAATGTGCCTTTGAGATACCGAAGGATACGTTTGACATGGTTGAAGTGTGGAACACGAGGATCATGCATGTATAAACAGGCTTGTTGAACAGAAAAAGAAATTTCAGGACAAGTAAGAGTAAGATACTGAAGGGCACTGTTGAGACTACGATAGAGAGAAGGATCAGAAAAGGGATCACCGTCAGCAGAAAGTTTGGAACCTGTATCAGCTGGAGTACGGGATGGTTGACAATCAAGCATACCAGCACGAGAAAGAAGATCGAGAGTGTACTGTCGTTGAGACAAGAAAAGACCGGAGGAGTCACGGATGACAGCAATACCTAAGAAGTGATGAAGAAGACCTAAATTGGACATAGAAAATTTGGTGCGAAGAAGAGAGATAATATGATCTAAAAGACGTTGGGAAGAAGCTGTGAGAATAATATCATCTACATATAGAAGAAGATAAGAAGTGTCGGTATTGTGATGAAAGATGAAGAGAGAAGTATCAGAACGGGAAGGAGTGAAACCAATGGTTTGAGCATAAGTTGAAAAACATTGACACCAAGCCCGTGGTGCTTGTTTAAGTCCATAGAGAGATTTGTTAAGGAGACAAACGTGATTACGATATGAAGAATGTTCGAAGCCAAGAGGTTGCTGACAGTAAACTGTTTCTTGAAGAGATCCATGAAGAAAATCGTTTTTGACATCAAGTTGATGGATTGGCCAAGAAGAAGAGACGGCGATGCTAAGAACAGTGTGAATAGTGCTGGGTTTGACAACGGGGAGAAAGTCTCATCATAATCGATGCCGTGTTCTTGAGAGTAACCACGACATACCCATCAAGCTTTGTAGCGTGCGAGACTTCCATTGGAATTAAATTTGTGTCGAAAAACCCATTTACCGGATACTATATTAGTGTTTGATGGACGAGGAACTAGTTGCCATGTGTTATTTTGAATGAGAGCATCATATTCATCTTTCATAGCTACGGCCCAATTAGGATCGAGGAGAGCTGATTTGTAGGATTTTGGGAGGGAGGAAGATACAGAGACGTGGAGATTGAGACGATCTTTGGCAGGTAAACGAAAACCGGATTTGCCACGGGTACGCATGGGATGATCATTAGTAGGTACTGGAACAGAAATAGCGTGAGGAGGAGGTGTGGGTGATGAAGAATCCGCCCCTGGCGCAGCGGAAGAAGGGGACGCGGGAGTTGTTGACGAAGGCGACGGTGGTGGGAAGTCTGCCGCGGGAGAGAGGTCGATGGTGGCGGCAGGAGAGGGCGCGGCAGGATCGGCTGCTGCGGCAGAGAACTCGGCATGTTGTGCTGCCGCGACAGGAGCGACAGCAGGATGGGATTGTTGAGAGAGAGGAAAAATATTGCGACGAGGGGGACTGGGAGATAATGTGGATGGGGTAGGGTCTGGAGTTTGACGCTCGGAAAAAGGGAAAATATGTTCAGCAAAGGTTACATGACGAGACACATGAACACGTCCACTAACAAGATCTAGGCAACGATATCCTTTGTGTTCATCAGAAAAACCTAGGTGGACACACGTGATAGAGCGAGGTGAAATTTTGTGAGGAGAAGTAGAGTAGGAGTTAGGAAAACAGAGACAACCGAAGACACGAATATCGGAGTAGTTTGGGTGATAAAGAAATAAAGAGAAGTATGGCGTGGTGTGAGAAGTTACTTTGGATGGTCGAATGTTAAGGAGATAGGTAGACGTGTGGAGGGCTTCAGCCCAAAATTTCGGAGGCATAGTAGATTGAATAAGAAGAGTGCGAGTGATGTCATTAAGAGTGCGAAGGGAACGCTCGGCCTTGCCGTTTTGTGGAGAGGTATAGGGGCAGGAGAAGCGTAAGAGAATTCCATATTGAAGAAAGAAATTTCGATTTTTAAAGTTGTCAAATTCATGGCCATTATCACATTGTATAAATCTAATAGGGAGGAAGAAGTGAACCGAGACATAGCGCTGAAAGTTGAGAAATATATTGTGAACGTCGGATTTGTTGCGTAAAGGAAAGGTCCAAACATAGTGTGTGAAATCATCAAGAATTAATAACAAGATAATACTTAAAACCAGAAACACCTTCGATTGGTGATGTCCAAAGATCACAATGAAGTAATTCAAAGGAAAAGGTACTAGAGGACTGAGAGGAGCTAAAGGGAAGACGAACATGTTTTCCTAATTGACATGACTGACACATAGAAGAATTATGAGAATCTCTATTACAAGGTATGGAAAATTCACTAAGAAGTGTAGATAACACATTATTGTTGGGATGGCCGAGACGTTGATGCCATAGAGTAATAGAGGCCATCATAGACGTTGGAGGAGCAGCGGCCGGAGCACCATGAAGCGAGTATAAATCACCGGAGCTATTGAATCGAGCGATCTCGGTCTTGGTCCGGTAATCCTTCACAGACAAACCAAAGGGGTCAAATTCGACGGAAACAAGATTATCAGTGGTGAGTTGGCGAACGGAAATTAGATTTTTGATTAATGCATGTGCTACAAGAACATCATGAATTAGCAATGGTTTGATTGGGGATTGAATTTGGGCTTGACCGACGCAGTAAATAGGAATGCATGATCCATCACCGAGAGTAATAGAGGGAAAGGCGACGATGTGCAAGAAGATAGCAAGTTACTTGATGCAGACATATGACTAGAAGCACCAGTATTGAGGGTCGGGAAATCTCCCGTGGCACAGCTTCTCGAAGATGTCGTTGGTGCACACGCCCTACGGCATCTTCGGAGGTTGTGCCTCGGAAAAATTTCCCAGCAAGCCCGTGAACGACTACATCTCCTCTAACAGTGTGGGGGAAAGGGTTGGGAAATCTCCTGTGGCACAGCTTCTCGAAGATGTCGTTGGTAAACACGCCCTACGGCATCTTCGGAGGCTGTGCCTCGGAAAAATTTCCCGGCAATCCCGTGAACGACTACATCTCCTCTAACAGTGTGGGGGAAAGGGTTGGGAAATCTCCCGTGACACAGCTTCTCGAAGATGTCGTTGGTGCACACACCCTACGACATCTTCGGAGGCTGTGCCTCGGAAAAATTTCCCGGCAAGCCCGTGAACGACTACATCTCCTCTAACAGTGTGGGGGAAAGGGTTGGGAAATCTCCCGTGGCACAGCTTCTCGAAGATGTCGTTGGTGCACACGCCCTACGGCATCTTCGGAGGCTGTGCCTCGGAAAAATTTCTCGGCAAGCCCGTGAACGATGACATCTCCACTTTTAGTATCTTACATACAGTTGTGATTATACAAAAATAAATGGGAAATTGATTGCCATGTTGAGATACTCATTTGTGCCATGAACTTTCTTCAATTAACTTGATGATGGAGCGTCTTCATCATTTAATCTTCTTCGGCCGTAACCATGGATCATCTTCATCATTTAACTTGATGCTTGGGTCAATGTTGACTGTGAAGGGTGGAATTTCATCAAACTTATTATAATCTTCTGACATGTATGTCTTGTCCTCCACTCCCACGATGTTTCTTTTTCCAGAAAGAACTATGTGGCGCTTTGGCTCATCGTATGATGCATTCGTTTCCTTATGTTTCCTTTTTCTTGGTTTGGTAGACATATCCTTCACATAGAAAACCTGGGCCACATCCTTGGCTAGGACGAATGGTTCGTCTATATACCCAAGATTGTTGAGATCCAATGTTGTCATTCCATACAACTTGTCTACCTGAACCCCGCCTCCTGTTTTCTTGACCCATTTGCACCTAAACAAAGGGACCTTAAAAGAAGGTCCATTGTCAAGTTCCCATATATCCTCTATGTAACCATAATTTGTGTCATTTGGGTCATTGTTGTTTATTGCATCAAAGCGGACACCAGTGTTTTGGTTGGTGCTCTTTTTATCTTGGGCGATCGTGTAAAATGTATTACCATTTATCTCGTACCCTTGGAAAGTCAATACAGTCGAAGATGGTGTCTGGGCCAACAAGTACAGCTGATCTACAATACTGTTGTTATTCATGAGATGTTTTTACAACCAACCGCCGAATGTCGACATGTGTTCACGTCTAATCCAATCCTCCGACTGCCTCGGGTTCTGGGAGCGTACAAAATTCTTGTGGTCATTGATATACAGAGCTACCAAGGTGGAACTTTGTAGAACTGTGTAGTGTGCTTGAGTGAAAGAAATCCCATCCCTACGTATCATTGATTTCCTTCCTAGCGTGCCTTTTCCACTTAGTCTCCCCTCATGACGTGATTCAGGAACACCAATCGGCTTAAGGTCAGGAATAAAGTCAACACAGAACTCAATGACCTCCTCTGTTCCATAGCCCTTGGAGATGCTTCCTTCTAGCCTAGCACGGTTATGAACATATTTCTTTAAGACTCCCATGAACCTCTCGAAGGGGAACATATTGTGTAGAAACACAGGACCGAGAATGGAAATCTCATCGACCAGGTGAACGAGGAGATGTGTCATAATATTGAAGAAGGATGGTGGGAACACCAGCTCAAAACTAACAAGACATTGGACCACATCATTCTGCAACCTCGGTAGAATTTCTGGATTTATCACCTTCTGAGAAATTGCATTGAGGAATGCACATAGCTTCACAATGGGCAGTCGAACATTTTCCGGTAGAAGCCCCCTCAATGCAATCGGAAGCAACTGCGTCATTATCACGTGGCAGTCATGAGACTTCAGGTTCTGGAATTTTTTCTCTGCCATATTGATTATTCCCTTTATATTGGAGGAGAAGGAAGACGGGACCTTGATGCTGCTCAGACATTCAAAAAAGATTTCCTTCTCTGCTTTTGTAAGAGCGTAGCTGGAGTATTAAAGTCCTCTATCTTTCTCATGCAGTTTGTAGGGGTCTTTCCTACGTTGCTGGTCCTCCCGTGCTTCTGGTGTATCTTTTGACTTCCCGTACACGCCTAGGAAGCCTAGTAGGTTCACGCGAAGATTCTTCGTCACGTGCATCACATCGATTGAAGAGCGGACCTCTAAGACTTTCCAATAGGGTAGATCCCAAAATATAGATTTCTTCTTCCACATGGGTACGCGCTTATCAGCGCCGTTAGGAACAGACCGTCCGCCAGGACCCTTTCCAAATATTACATCTAGATCCTTGACCATACCTAATATATCAGCACCATTACGGTCGGCAGGCTTCTTTCGGTGATCTGCCTCACCCTTGTAATGCTTGCCTTTCTTTCTTACGGGATGGGTATGCCTAAGAAATCGACGATGCCCCAGGTACACAACCTTCTTACATTTATCCAAATAATCACCTTCGAGCTCATCTAAACAGTGTGTGCATGCATTGTATCCCTTGTTTGACTGTCCTGAAATGTTACCAAGAGCAGGCCAATCATTGATGGTTACGAAAAGCAGCGCTCGTAGGTCAAATTCCTCCTGCTTGTACTCGTCCCACAGGTACACCTGCTATGGACCACAGCTGTAGAAGTTCTTCGACTAATGGCTTCAGATACACATCAATGTCGTTGTCGGGTTGGTTCGGGCCTTATATGAGCACTGGCATCATAATGAATTTGCGCTTCATGCACAACCAAGGAGGAAGGTTATATATACAAAGAGTCACAGGCCAGGTGCTATGGCTGCAGCTCTGCTCTCCAAAAGGATTCATGTCATCTGTACTTAGACCAAACCTTAAGTTCCTTGCATCCTCTGCGAAGTACGGGAAATGTCTATCAATTTTTCTCCACTGAGACCCATCAGCAGGGTGTCTCAACATCTCGTCTTTCTTACGGTCTTCTTTGTGCCATCGCAACAACCTAGCGTGCTCTTTATTTCTGAACAAGCGTTTCAGCCGTGGTATTATTGGAGCATACCACATAACCTTGGCAGGAACCCTCTTCCTGGGACGCTCTCCCTCAACATCACCCGGGTCATCTCGTCTGATCTTATACCGCAATGCAGTGCACACCGGGCATGCATCCAAATTCTCGTACTCACCGCGGTAGAGGATGCGGTCATTAATGCATGCATGTATCTTTTGCACATCTAATCCTAGAGGGCAGACAACCTTCTTCGCTTCGTACGTACTGGCGGGCAATTCGTTACCCCTTGGAAGCTTCCTCTTCATTATTGCCAGCAACTTTCCAAATCCTGAGTCAGTGACACCGTTCTGTGCCTTCCATTGCAACAATTCCAGTGTGGTACTTAACTTTTTATTGCCATCTTCGCAAGTTGGGTATAACAATTTGTTGTGATCCTCTATCATCTGGTCGAAGGCCAACCTTTCCTTTTCAGTTTCACATTCTATCCTTGCATCAGCAATGGCCCGACCAAGATCATCATCAACAGCTCATCTGGTGCCTCTTGATCTTCTGCTTCATTGTCTTCATTGTCTGCAGCATCACCGTATTCAGGGAACATGGGATAGCTGTCATCATCCTCTTCCTCTTCTTCATTGCCTTCCATCATAACCCCTCTTTCTCCGTGCTTGGTCCAACAATAGTAGCTGGGCATGAAACCTACCCGCAGGTGGCCGTGAATGGTACTCGAGTGAGCGTAATTTACGATATTCTTACAGTCAACACATGGACAATACATAAAGCCACCATGTTTGTTTGCCTCAGCCACGGCGATGAAATTCTCCAGGCCCGAAGTGAACTCGTCAAAGCGTCGGTCAACATACATCCATTGCCGATTCATCTGCATGATATAACTAAGATTATGAAAAACCATTACAGAAAATCACGATTAGTGAAACGATATATATATATATATATATATATATATATATATATATATATACATGCATTTTATCAACGACAGATGAAAGGATAAAGTTGTTAACCTTAATCGAGAAGAGAAAAAAACAGTTAAGTGCGGCTTGTTTTGTGTGAACTCAAGTGGCAAAACCTCTTAGGCAATTCATCGAACACCTCTTGTGCATGTGAAGAGAGCAAACAACATACACCCCTTCTTGTGATTTGAAGTGGAAAAATGGCCAAGTGTGGCTCACCTTGGGCAGGGTCAAGGATATATAGGCTGATGGCGATTTTGTCCCGGTTGGTAATCCAAACCGGGTCCAAAAAGGGGGCTTTAGACCCGGTTTGGATTACCAACCGGGACAAAAGGCCGGCGACCCCCTGACACGGCCTGCCGCGCCCTGTCACGCCCTGCCGAAGGGCCTTTAGGCCCGGTTTGTCTCTCAAACCGGGACCATTGCTTCTCATTGGGCCCGGTTTAACTCTGAGCGGTGTCATTTGCTGCCAGGGGCTTGGGACGAAAGGTATGTTCTCCACTAGTGTTAAGAGAATAAACCGTCCAATGTGTCTTGGTAATCACCTGAGAGCAGCTTGGATTTTTATTTATCTTTTTTTTGGTGTGTGATTTGTGAAAACGCTTGATGGCCAAAAAACTTTGTAATAACAAAACATAAGAGAAAAAAGGATGCGCGTTTTTTGCTCATGTTACTCTCTGTCTCTGCTTGTGTTTTATTCAGTAAGTAGATAGTTTGTGGTATGACTTGGCTTGCGTGTGGTAATCAGAACGAATCTTTCTTTGGCAATTCGTAGTACCTAAAATGTATGAATCTCGTAAGCTGGCGGACAGCAGTTGGAAACTATGTTGTCTAAGGAAAGAACTATGTTTTGCAGGGTCCGTGTCGGGCGTGCACCACCAGATAAAACTCACTGCGCGGAGCGGCAAAGCGTATTGGAGAAATCTGTCAATGTTTCGCAGAAAAACTGGGAGACAAAGTCATTGATCCCTGCCTAGGTACAACTTTTGACTCGATAGGCGAGGCATAAGATTTCTACAATCCTTATTCCTGGGAACATGGATTTGGAATCGGGTACGGAAAGAGCCAGTTAAATAATTTCGAGAAGACGAAATGCATGCAGGATATAGTCTATGGATGCTCGGTGAGTATCTATATTGACCACTATGAATATGATGCTTGTTTTTTTTGTCTGTTAGGAAAATCCGTGGTGTACATTTGACTATTTGTATCCTGCTATAGGGGAAGCCAACAGGTGAAAATACTAGGTCTTGTGGTTGCGAATGCCCTGCGATGATTCGGCTGTTGAGATCTGCAGAGCGGTGAGACAGCATTCTGGCGTTTCCAAAATGATCCAGAAAGGCCTGCGCTTCTCCCCCCCCTCCCCTCCCCCTCCTACCTCCTTCTTCGCGAGCGGCCGGTGATGACCCACAAGTATAGGGGATCGCAACAGTCTTCGAGGGAAGTAAAACCCAAATTTATTGATTCGACACAAGGGAGGTAAAGAATACTTATAAGCCTTAACAACTGAGTTGTCAATTCAGCTGCACCTGGAAAAGCACTAGTAACAGGGGTGATGTGAAAGCAGCAGTAATATGAGAGCAGTAGTAATAACACAACAGCAGTAGCAGTAATATGAGAGCAATGGCACCAGAAAATAGTTGATACTACTTCCAATGACATGTAGAACGAGTATATGATGATGAGAGATGGACCGGGGTTCCCAGCTATCTACACTAGTGGAAACTCTCCAATAACAAGTGTTGGGTGAACAAATTACAGTTGGGTAATTGATAGGATTGAAATAGCATTAAGACAGAACATCAAGTCTATTAATCATGTAGGCATGTTTTTGTTACCCTCCAAAACCCACCGACGGGCAATGGCTAAGCAACACGAAGAGCTGGGAGGCTCCCAAGGCCGCTTAGTGGACCCTGGCACCTCGCGTCGTCCCGCAAATCTTCCAGCCACGTCCGGCGGTTGCTAGGGCGTGCCACCTGACCTAGACCCGATCGGGAAGGTGTTAGAGTGCTTCGATTGTTCCTGCATGGTAGACACGTAAACATTAAATACGAGCCCTATCGGCTCTCAGGTTTCCCTGTGGATCGGCTCAAGGAGCCGATCGCCCCATGTTTCACGTTGGATTTACAATGGCATGGGGATCCTGCTTGATCAGGACAAAGCTAAAGCGATCCACGACAGTTTAGGGTTTTCACCGCATAACCGGAACGTCCTACGTGCGATCGGGCCTAGCAGCTACGAAAGACGATGCAAACCACCCCTACGAGAGGCCTAAAAACCAACGTAACGTTGATTCCCGGAACATCCCTCGCAGGGACGGTGAACAACATCTAACGCACCACCGGATCCTCCGACCCCAGCATAAGGCCTAACTATGCAGATATTAAACTAATCCCTGGAGCAAGGAGCAACTATAACGGATCGGAACTACTAAGTAACGAACAAGCAAGATGCTGCCCTTACGTCTGGATAGACGTAAGGGCAGCTAGGTGTCGAGGGACGGCATTGCCACGCAGATATGCACGTGAAAGCATCAATGCAAGCCCCTATACACCTAAGGATAAATAGCACTGCTCGCCATCAACAAGGCTTCAGCACGAGCAGTACAAGGTTGACGAATAAACTTATACTGCCTAGATCGCTAGATGCGATCTAGGCAGCATGGTGCTTACCCGGAGAAACCCTCGAAGAAAGGGGTGGCGATGCGCCTGATTTGTGTTGGTTGAACGATGATTGTCCTCCTTTTCCGATAACCCTAGATACATATTTATAGTCCAAGGGACTTTCTAATTGAGGCGTGCACCTAACCGTGCACGGGCCAAACTCTATCTCTTAATCTAAATTACAATGCGATCTACTATATTACAGATACACGGGCAATTTAGCCCAAACTCTTAGCGCAAGGCCGCTTCGAAGATGCTCCACGTGTACGTCCTTCAAGCCCATCTTCACTTACGGCCCATCTCCTGATTAGGCCAAAATCGGGTGGTAACACATGCCCCCTGGTTTTGATAATGATAATTGCAAAACCATCTGTCTCCTTCGAAGGGTCATGTCATGGCAGAACCGTCGCAGTTTTCTTTATGATGACGTCTTGCCTTCTCGCCTTCTCGCACGATTTGACGGTTCGCACCACGTCCTTGGGAGCGCTTAGGCATTAAATCGCTATATTCCCCTTTTTATTTGGCCACTCCCTGTAGTTCCCTTCTCCGTCCTCCTCGCACTAGCACTTCCAAAAGCCCTCCTCGGCCAATATGTCTTTTTCTTCCTCCTCTCAATCCTCTTCCTCGAGTGAGCTGGAGCCAGAGATCAGCCAGATGGAAACGCACAATAGGCGCGCTCCCAAGCATTGGGACGAGCAAGAGTTCGACTTCGACTTCATGCCGGAGGGCCGACCCGGGACCTCGTCTGTCGATGGCGATATGCCCGGACGGGGAAGACGATCTCCGATTCTGATCGACGGAGCGGAGGCGGAGAGTGACGGCGACGACCCTCTCTTTTAAATTCACCTCCTCCACCAAAGAAGAAGAAGAAAAAGAAGAGGACGACAAACGAAGACATCTCCTCCGACACGAAGAAGGAACCAGAGGACGACACCTCCTCCGATGAGCCGCCGCCAAAGCGAATCCGCGGCTGGGCCTGGTCTGATGAGGAGGACGATGATGAAGAGGAAGAGGCCTCCGCTGAAGGTCACGGTAGCAGCGACGAGGAATTCGTCGACAGTTGCAATGACGGCAGCTATCCTAGCGACGGCGAAGACGGCAACAACCCTTAGAGTAGGGATTTACTAGCATAAGACTAGCAGTAGCAATCTGTTCCCCTTCTGTTGAGCAATCAGCTTCTTCTTGTAAGAAATATCCTTTTTAATCAATGGAGATGGATAGATTCCTCCTTTTGAGGGCAACCAGCTCTTCCATGTAAGAAATCTGATTTATCAACGAAGAATTTCCTCTAATGTGACTTTGTCGATGTTCCTCAAATTGATTTAGCCGACTCCACTTAACCAATGCTTAAGGAGCCGATGTCAACGCATCGGTCCTACGTAATCCATCCTTCCATTCCTCAACTGACGACTTTGAGACCGGGTAGATAATGTGAAGTCTCCAAGAAAGCCCTTAAACTCCTCCCACCAGGTCCAATAATCTTCAAGAATTCATCATTTGTTGAAGAAAGTTGCGGCGAAGGATCAGCCGATGACATCCCAATCGGCTTCTAAAACAGAACATCTACCAGACCAGCTGCCCCCCGAGCCTCAACCAAGGCGAGACTAGCGGTGAAGATGCGCAGATCAGACAAAGGGCTTTGCAGGTAATTTGAGGCAGTCATTATGCAGAACCAGCCAAACTTGCCCCCCATTGGTTACCTTCCCTCCGCTGAAAGCCGATGTTGTAGATGAATCCCCAACGGCTTAACTGATGCTTCTGACAGCACTGCCGGATTCGCGTCTTGAACACACAGCTGGTAGATCTTGTGTAATTGTACTAGGGTCGATGTCCAGGCATCGGCTGTGCTGAAATTTTTCGTATTTTTTCGAGTTTTTATCAGCCGATTGATTCCTGAATCGGCTCACCTGGGTACATTTTCGCGGTCTTGTACGCCTTGTACCTTCTCCGTATATGCCCCCCGAGCTCCTTCAGTTCAATGAGGCAACCTCTGGCGAGAATGCAGTTCAGTCCAACTGGACGACCGTCGGTCGTTCTCATGATCCTAGCCTGATCTGCACGTCCATGCTGTTCTTGTTGTTGGCCAGGGCTGCGATCCTCAAACTTGCCGGCAAATACCAGCAGCTTAAGTGAGAAAAAGGGTCGTCTTGGACGCCCAAACTGATGCTTCTGCTGGTGCTGCCGAGTTTGAAGCAGAAGGAGTTGGAAGTCCTTGAAGAGAGGGCCTGAGTCACAAGCAATCCCAATGAGGGGTTCCTCCAATAAAGCCTCGCCACGTGACTTGGTGACTGCTCCATTAGGCTTCCGCTCGTAACAGTTGCATCCCTTGAGTCGATGGCCGTGCATCGGCTTTGAATTCTTAAGTCGATGTCTACGCATCGGCTGTGCTCAAAATTTCTGTATTTCCGATTTTTTGTGGCCGATTTGTTTATGTATCGGCCCCCATCTTTGAGCTGTTCTGCCGGGCGTTTAGCATGCATTCTCAGCTTCGTATCCTCGTGTCTTATCCATCTATGTGCCCCCAGAGCGATTCTGTCAAGTCATTGATGGTATCGGCTCTTCAGGCATCTGTTGGATCAATGCTGAACACAGACAAAAGGATGTTGAGGATAATTTTGGCCGATTTGCGGGAATCGGCCTCCTTTTCCGTTGCAATGCTTTGGCGATGGTTTGCAACTTCTTGGATTTCTACTATAGCTACGTGGCATGCTGGAGATAAGATCCTTTGCTTTCCATTTTTTGAGGGCCGATCTCAGGGATCGGCCTTGCCACGTACGTCCAATGTCTTGGACCTGCTACTCCGTCCGGGTCACGGATACCATGTTTGTATCAGCCGATGCCTCTGCCGGCATCAGCCGATGCCTCTGCATCGGCTTTTGCCTGCTTTGGGCGCCATATTTTCTTTGGCGGGCGCGCCTTCGTCTCCAACGTTTGCTGGATTTTCACGGCCAGATCGGGCCGTGCTCTTCTCAACGTGTACAGGTACTGTGCCTCGGCTTCTTCCAGGTTTCGCAGCCGCTGCACTCTACGCTTCGAGAATGGGAGTCCATCGAGGCACCACCTTGGCTGTGATACCTATCTTCTTCTCCATCGACTCCTCGAAGTCTTCCTCTTGAGATGACTCAGCTCGCTTGTTGATAGGTGGGAGAGGTCCTAGACGTTCGAACACTGAAACTTCGTTTGTCCTTCTCCTTTGTTGTTTGCATTCTGGGCAATTCTCGATTGTTGGCAATCGGCTCATTCTGAGTCCCAGCAATGTTTGAAGAAGGGACAGTTCCAGTGCTTATCCATGTCGTCTTGCTCCCTTGACCTCCCTCTAGCGTGGCGTTCATACCCGTCGTTGTTCTGTCGTGCTGACGGTACCTCCTGTCTTCTGCATCAGACCGACGATATTTTTCATCGTCTTCGTCGTAGCGCCGACGTCGGTCGTACTGCTGCTCATATTTGTTGAGGAGATGCACGGAGAGTGGGCGCTGATACCGTATGCTTCTCACCTCCTCCTCGGTTAGGTACGATGCGCGTAGATGTACACGTCCGTTGGGAACCCCAAGAGGAAGGTATGATGCGCACAGTGGCAAGTTTTCCTCAGTATGAAACCAAGGTTTAATCGAACCAGGAGGAGCCAAGAAGCACGTTGAAGGTTGATGGTCGCGAAATGTGATGCGGCGCAACACCAGGGATTCGGCGCCAACTAGGAACCTGCACAACACAACCAAAGTACTTTGCCAAGCAGTGAGGTTGTCAATCTCACCGGCCACTTGTAACAAAGGATTAAACGTATCGAGTGGAAGATGTTTGCAAAGAAAACAGTAAAACAAGTAGATTGTATGCTATGGAAAGAATAGGACCGGGGTCCATTCACTAGAGGTGTCTCTCCCATAAGATAAAAGCATGTTGGGTGAACAAATTACATCGGGCAATTGACAAATAGAGAAAGGCATAATAATGCATATACATGACATGGTAAATATAGTGAGATTTAATTGGGCATTACGACAAAGTACATAGACCGCCATCCAACTGCATCTATGCCTAAAAAGTCCACCTTCAGGTTATCGTCCGAACCCCCTCCAGTATTAAGTTGCAAAGCAACAGACAATTGCATTAAGTATTGTGCGTAATGTAATCAATAACTATATCCTTAGACATAGCATCAATGTTTTATCCCTAGTGGCAACAGCACATCACAACCTTAGAACTTTCTGTCACTGTCCCAGGTATCAATGAAGGCATGAACCCACTATCGAGCATAATTACTCCCTCTTGGAGTTAAGAGTAAAAACTTGGCCAGAGCCTCTACTAATAACGGAGAGCATGCAAGATCATAAACAACACATGAACAATAGATTGATAATCACCATAATCATAGTACTCTCTATCCATCGGATCCCGACAAACACAACATATAGAATTACATATAGATGATCTTGATCATGTTAGGCAGCTCACAAGATCTAACAATGAAGCACAACAAGGAGAAGACGACCATCTAGCTACTGCTATGGACCCATGGTCCGGGGGTGAACTACTCACTCATCACTCCGGAGCGATCATGGCGATGAAGAGTCCTCCGGGAGATGAATCCCCTCTCCGGCAAGGTGCCGGAGGCGATCTCCAGAATCCCCCGAGATGGGATTGCGGCGGCGCGTCTCTGGAAGGTTTTCCGTATCGTGGCTCTCGGTGGGGGTTTCGCGACGGAGGCTTTAAGTAGGCGGAAGGTCAACGCGGGGGCCACACGGGGCCCGGGGCTAGGTCGGCGCGCCAGGCCTGGGCCGCGCCGGCCACCTGGCTGCCTCGTGGCCCCACTTCGTTAGGTCTTCGGTCTTCTGGAAGCTTCGTGCAAAAATAGGACCACGGGCGAAAGTTTCGTCCAATTCGAGAATATTTCTTTACTAGGATTTCTGAAACCAAAAACAGCAGAAACCGGCTCTTCGGCATCTTGTTAATAGGTTAGTTCCAGAAAATGCATAAATATGACATATAATGTGCATAAAACATGTAGGTATCATCAATAAAGTAGCATGGAACATAAGAAATTATCGATACGTTGGAGACGTATCAGCATCCCCAAGCTTAGTTCTGCTCGTCCCGAGCAGGTAAAACGATAACAAAGATAATTTCTGAAGTGACATGCCATCATAATCTTGATCATACTATTTGTAAACATATGTAATGAATGCAGCGATCAAAGCAAAGGTAATGACATGAGTAAACAATGAATCATATAGCAAAGACTTTTCATGAATAGTACTTCAAGACAAGCATCAATAAGTCTTGCATAAGAGTTAACTCGTAAAGCAATAAATCAAAGTAAAGGTGTTGAAGCAACACATAAGAAGATTAAGTTTCAGCGGTTGCTTTCAACTTGTAACATGTATATCTCATGGATATTGTCAACATAAAGTAATATAACAAGTGCAATATGCAAGTATGTAGGAATCAATGCACAGTTCACACAAGTGTTTGCTTCTTAAGGTGGAAGGAGATAGGTAAACTGACTCAACAATAAAAGTAAAAGAATGGTCCTTCAAGAGGAAAGCATCGATTGCTGTATTTGTGCTAGAGCTTTTATTTTGAAAACATGAAACAATTTTGTCAACGGTAGTAATAAAGCATATGAGTTATGAAAATTATATCTTACAAGTTGCAAGCCTCACGCATAGTATACTAATAGTGCCCGCACCTCGTCCTACTTAACTTGGACTACCGGGTCTTCGCATGCCATGTTTCAACCAAGTGTCACAAAGGGGTACCTCCATGCCGCTGTACAAAGGTCCAAGGAGAATGCTCGCATTTCGGATTTCTCGCTTTTGATTATTCTCAACTTAGACATCCATACCGGGACAACATGGACAACAGATAATGGACTCCTCTTAAATGCATAAGCATGTAGCAAAGTTATTATTCTCATATGAGATTGAGGATATATGTCCAAAACTGAAACTTCCACCATGATTCATGGCTTTAGTTAGCGGCCCAATGTTCTTCTCTAACAATTTTGCATGCTCCAACCACTAAAATGATAGACCTTCAGACAAGACGGACATGCATAGCAACTCACATGATATTCAACAATAGTTGATGGCGTTCCCCAGAAACATGGTTATCGCACAACAAGCAACTTAATAAAATATAAAGTGCATAAGTACATATTCAATACTACGATAGTTTTTAAGGCTATTTTGTCCCATGAGCTATATATTGCAAAGGTGAATGATGGAATTTTAAAGGTAGCACTCAAGCAATTTACTTTGGAATGGCGGGTAAATACCATGTAGTAGGTAGGTATGGTGGACACAAATGGCATAGTAGTTGGCTCAAGGATTTTGGATGCATGAGAAGTATTCCCTCTCGATACAAGGTTTAGGCTAGCAAGGTTATTTGAAGCAAACTCAAGGATGAACAAGTGCAGCAAAACTCACATAAAAGACATATTGTAAACATTATAAGACTCTACACTGTCTTCCTTGTTGTTCAAAACTCAATACTAGATATTACCTAGACCTTAGAGAAACCAAATATGCAAATCAAATTTTAGCAAGCTCTATGTATTTCTTCATTAATGGGTGCAAAGCATATGATGCAAGAGCTTAAACATGAGCACAACAATTGCCAAGTATCACATTATCCAAGACATTTTAGAATCACTACATGTAGCATTTTCCAATTCCAACCATATAACAAATTAACGAAGAAGAAACTTCGCCTTGAACATTATGAGTAAAGCCTAAGGACACATGTGTCCATATGCAACAGCGGAGCGTGTCTCTCTCCCACAAAGTGAATGCTAGGATCCATCTTATTCAAACAAAAACAAAAACGAAAACAAACCGACGCTCCAAGTAAAGAACACCAGATGTGACTGAATAAAAATATAGTTTCAGGGGAGGAACCTGATGATGTTGTCGATGAAGAAGGGATGCCTTGGGCATCCCCAAGCTTAGACGCTTGAGTCTTCTTAAAATATGCAGGGATGAACCACGGGGGCATCCCCAAGCTTAGAGCTTTCACTCCTCTTGATCTTAGTATATCATTCTCCTCTCTTGACCCTTGAAAACTTCCTTCACACCAAACTTCAAGCAAACTCATTAGAGGGTTAGTGCATCATTAATAATTCACTCATTCAGAGGTGACACAATCATTATTTTCACTTCTGGACATTGCATAATGCTACTGGACATTAATGGATCAAAGAAATAAATCCAACATAGCAAAAGAGGCAATGCGAAATAAAAGGCAGAATCTGTCAAAAACAGAACAGTCCGTAAAGACGAATTTATAAATGGCACCAGACTTGCTCAAATGGAAAAACTCAAAACTAATGAAAGTTGCGTATATATCTGAGGATCACGCTCGTAAATTGGCAGATTTTTTCGAATTTTCTACAGAGAATTATGCCCAGATTCGTGACAGACAGCAATGCTGTTTCTGTGCAGCGATCCCAAATATAACATCAACTTTGACATAGAAACTTTACTTGGCACAAAAACATGATAAGGAGAGGTTGCTACAGTAGTAAACAACTTCAAGACTCAATAAAACAAAAATTGCTGTAGGTAAAAACATGGGTTATCTCCCATAAGCGCTTTTCTTTAACGCCTTTCAGCTAGGCGCAGAAAGTGCAAATCAAGTAACATCGAGTAGAAGCATCAACATCATTACCAGGGGTGTTGGGAGTTTCTCAACCAAGCATAGTATATTTGATATATAAGTTTTAGCGTCTCCCTTTTCATTAGTCTTAGGCTTGCTACTCTCATCGAACAAATTTTCCGGAACAAGCCAAGCATAGTTATTTTCTAGTGCGTCATTCATAGCTAGAAGTTTACATGGTATTGGTGCTTTGATTTCCCCTCCATCATTAATGTTATTAGTGTACATTATTCTATCCATGTCCATTTTTTCAAGGAGACCAATAAAATTGGTATGAGAACCTAGCATATTAAATTTAGCAAAAACCTTTCTAGCCTCTCTTGCTAGACCACCAAATTCTCTAAGAAGGGTTTCTAAAACAAAATCTTTCTTTTCCCCTTCTTCCATATCACCAAGTGTAAGAAACATGTGTTGGATTATAGGATTGAGATTAACAAATTTAGTTTCCAACAAGCGAACTAAAGCAGCAGCAGCAATTTCATAGGTAGGTGCAAGTTCTACCAAGTGTCTATCTTCAAAATCTTCAGTAATACTAACATGATTGAAAAATTCTTCTATATTATTTCTCCCAACTATGGACCCACGTCCTACCGGTATGTCCTTTGTGGTGAAATTAAAAGGAAACATAATGCAATAAGCAAAAAGTAAACTAGGCAAATAAGGTAAAGACGAGTAACTAATTTTTTTGTGTTTTTGATATAGAGAGCAAGACAGTAAATAAAGTAAAACTAGCAACTAATTTTTTTGTGTTTTGTTTTAGTGCAGCAAACAAAGTAGTAAATAAAATAAAGCAAGACAAAAACAAAGTAAAGAGATTGAGAAGTGGAGACTCCCCTTGCAGCGTGTCTTGATCTCCCCGGCAACGGCGCCAGAAAAAGTTGCTGGCGTGTAGTTGACGTGGGAGTTAGAAATCTTTGTGGTGTAGCTTTTCTTCAATTCCCCGGCAACGGCGCCAGAAAAAGTGCTTGATGCGCGTAGATGTACACGTCCGTTGGGAACCCCAAGAGGAAGGTATGATGCGCACGTGGCAAGTTTTCCCTCGGTATGAAACCAAGGTTTAATCGAACGTAGGAGCCAAGAAGCACGTTGAAGGTTGATGGTCGCGAAATGTGATGCGGCGCAACACCAGGATTCCGGCGCCAACTAGGAACCTGCACAACACAACCAAAGTACTTTGCCCCAACGAAAAGTGAGGTTGTCAATCTCACCGGCTTGCTGTAACAAAGGATTAAACGTATCGAGTGGAAGATGTTTGCAAAGAAAACAGTAAAACAAGTAGATTGTATGCTATGGAAAGAATAGGACCGGGGTCCACAGTTCACTAGAGGTGTCTCTCCATAAGATAAAAGCATGTTGGGTGAACAAATTACGATCGGGCAATTGACAAATAGAGAAAGGCATAATAATGCATATACATGACATGGTAAATATAGTGAGATTTAATTGGGCATTACGACAAAGTACATAGACCGCCATCCAACTGCATCTATGCCTAAAAAGTCCACCTTCGGGTTATCGTCCGAACCCCCTCCAGTATTAAGTTGCAAAGCAGACAATTGCATTAAGTATTGTGCGTAATGTAATCAATAACTACATCCTTAGACATAGCATCAATGTTTTATCCCTAGTGGCAACAGCACATCACAACCTTAGAACTTTCTGTCACTGTCCCAGGTATCAATGAAGGCATGAACCCACTATCGAGCATAATTACTCCCTCTTGGAGTTAAGAGTAAAAACTTGGCCAGAGCCTCTACTAATAACGGAGAGCATGCAAGATCATAAACAACACATGAACAATAGATTGATAATCACCATAATCATAGTACTCTCTATCCATCGGATCCCGACAAACACAACATATAGAATTACATATAGATGATCTTGATCATGTTAGGCAGCTCACAAGATCTAACAATGAAGCACAACAAGGAGAAGACGACCATCTAGCTACTGCTATGGACCCATGGTCCAGGGGTGAACTACTCACTCATCACTCCGGAGGCGATCATGGCGATGAAGAGTCCTCCGGAGATGAATCCCCTCTCCCGGCAAGGTGCGGAGGCGATCTCCTGAATCCCCCGAGATGGGATTCGCGGCGGCGGCGTCTCTGTAAGGTTTCCTCTCGTGGCCGCGGGGTTTCGCGACGGAGGCTTTAAGTGGCGGAAGGTCAACGCGGGGGCCACACGAGGGGCCCAGGGGCTAGGTCGGCGCGGCCGGGGCCTGGCCGCGCCGGCCACCCCTGGCTGCCTCGTGGCCCCACTTCGTTAGGTCTTCGGTCTTGGAAGCTTCGTGCAAAAATAGGACCCTGGCGAAAGTTTCGTCCAATTCCGAGAATATTTCTTTACTAGGATTTCTGAAACCAAAAACAGCAGAAAACAGCAATGGCTCTTCGGCATCTTGTTAATAGGTTAGTTCCAGAAAATGCATAAATATGACATATAATGTGCATAAAACATGTAGGTATCATCAATAAAGTAGCATGGAACATAAGAAATTATCGATACGTTGGAGACGTGTCAGTACCGTCTATCATCATCTTGGGGCCGGTCGCGTGGAACGGCCTCCTCTTTATCCTTGCCACGAGAGTGGCTGCTCTCGCCTTTATCTTTGCCATGGCGGATCACAAACCCTGCCATATTGACATCAAAAGAGAACCCAGGTTCTCTTATGGAGTGGCTTAGGTCCACCATGTTGACGTCCGGAAACGGACGCATGTCTACCTTCATGGAAAACTGTCCGAAAGTTAATCGGCCTGATTCTATCGCCATCTGAATTTGTGCGCGCAACACTTTGCAGTCGTTGGTGGCGTGCGTGAACGTATGATGCCATTTGCAGTATGGCCTTTTGTTCTCTTTCCACCATGTGCCACGTGCAGAAAACGAGGCCGCGGATACTTTATCCAAGCTAGGCTCATCCAGGCAAGAAATTCCTCCCGGGATAGCTCTGGCGCACTTGAGGGTTCCATCAATCAAACCAAGTCCGGAGTCGGAATCAATTTTTGTACCGGAATCACATGTGGTGCCAATGGAGATCGACGAAGGAAACCCGGGGACTACTCCGGCAAACTCGGGGACTGCCGGCAAACTCGGGGACTGCGACGCCCTTGCCGGAAGAGGCAATGCTTGTGGACAGCATGGACATAGACATGCCGGTCTTTGTGGTTAGAGAGACACCATCTTGGGTTGAACCTATTAAGGAATTCCTGATCAACGGCACCTTGCCGGTTGACGAAAATGAATCAAGAAGGATACAGAGAAGGTCCAAAGCTTACACCATCATCAATGGCGAGGTGTACAAGAGAAGTGTTACCGATGTCCTCCAAAGGTGTGTGGAGCCGGAAGAAGGAAGAGAAATGCTTGAGGAAATTCATCGAGGAGAATGCGGGCACCATGCTTCTTCAAGGGCGTTGGTAGCAAAAGTGTTCCGGCATGGGTTCTACGGCCCACAGCCTTGGACAACGCTGAGGATTTGGTAAGGAAATGCAATGGCTGCCAGAGGTACGCTAAGCAAAACCATACCCCAGCATCCGGCTTGAAAACCATACCGCTAACTTGGCCTTTCGCTGTTTGGTGCCTGGACATGGTTGGACCGTTCAAAACCGCAAGGGGAAACATGACCCACATCTTAGTAATGGTGGATAAATTCACCAAGTGGCTGGAGGTGAAGCCTATCGCAAAGTGTGATGGCCACACAGCAGTAAAATTCCTGAAAGATGTAATCCTGCGATATGGATACCCACACAGTATCATAACCGACAATGGCACGAACTTTGCCCAAGGAGAATTCAAGCGGTTCTGTGAAAGCAAAAACATCCGGCTGGATTTGTGCTCAGTGGCGCACCCGCAAGGCAATGGTCAAGTTGAAAGGACAAATGCTTTGGTACTTTCCGGTATCAAACCAAGACTCATTGATGCAATGGAAAAGTCGCCGGGATGTTGGATCGATGAGCTACCGTCAGTGCTCTGGAGTCTAAGAACAACTCCGAACCGGTCTACCGGATACACACCATTTTTCATGGTTTATGGAGCAGAAGCGGTCATACCAACCGACATTCTCCATGACTCACCAAGGGTGCAGCTCTATACCGAAGAAGAGGTAAAAGAGGCCAGAGAAAATGATGTGGACTTGCTAGAAGAAGCAAGAGAGCTAGCTTTGGCAAGAACAGCCATTTACCAGCAGAACCTCCGACGCTATCATAGCCGGAAGGTAAACCCGAGGTATTCCGAGAAGGAGACCTGGTTTTACGCCTGGTGCAGCGCCTGAAGGCAGACACAAGTTGTCCCCTCCATGGGAAGGACCTTTCATTGTGAGCAAGGCTCTCCACAATGATGCATACTACCTAATCGATGCACAGGAATGGAAGAAGGGAAAGGCGGACAGATCGGAGACGAAACCAAACGCCCATGGAACGTAGCCTTGTTGCGTCCTTTCTACTCTTGAAGTTGTGCTGTAAGAAGTTCCTTTTTGTACCTTACATGTTATGAATAAAAGATGTCGGAACCTCGAATGAATCTCGGGGACTTGTCTTGTTTAAATTGCATGAAACATGTCTATTTTTCCGTTACCGGTTGCTTATTGAACGTTTTTTCTTTCCGGATTAGTAGTGTGCTAAACCCTACCGGAGTCTTCGACTCTGCTGCTGTCCATAACTTGGCTTCATGGCAAGCAAGATAAACCGGTAGGGAATAAGCACATGAACTGTGGAGAGGGAAACCGGGAAAGAACAATTCGGGAAAATTTAACTAACCCCGGTCATACCGGTTTTTTGCAAAATTTCGAATTATTTCTAAGTTCAAGAAAATGCTTGTTTGGTGAAAGAACCTTGTGCTCATATGCCAAAGAACGCCCAGAGAGGCAGGCAGAGTCAAGGCAAAAGAACCAAGTGTGCATCGAATTGGATGCAGAAACAATTTGGAAATCTTTGCAAGTGCAGGATAAAAGCAGAACCAAAAGCAGAAACACTAAGGCAGCATTAAGATAATTAGCTACCGGTATAACTTACCGGCACAAAAGTTGTACGTCAACCACAAGCGGACTTAAGGTTTTACATCATAAGCCCCGGCATACCGGGGCAGAATTTAACAAAAGATTGTTTTAAGCCACACAGGGCCAAGCAGCATCACAGGTAAAATCTTGAAGTAGAAGATCAGGCAGCAGGAGCTTCAGGGGGAGCATCGCCAGCGCCAGCATCGTCAAGAGGCTCCTCCTCGGCTTCATCTTCCTCCTCGTCAAGATAATCTTGGACGCCATGAGGGGAGGGATGAAGGTGCGCATTTCGGCGTACTCCGCGATGCGGTACGCGCGATCCTGCCGTTTGGCGGCAAGAATCGGGTCCAGATCGGTTTCCGCGCCTTCGCCTCTCGGTGAGGGCATCCAGGTCGAGCTCCGGGTACCAGGAGCAGGCGACGAAGGGACAGAGTCTGCTCCAGCGCGGGCAGCAGAGCACTGCCATTCACGGATCCTCCTGCCGGCGCCCTTGAGGCGATCGCTGATCAAGGAGAAAGTGTCCGGCACCACCTCGCCAGGCCAGAGAGTCCTGTAGAGCTGGGAAGCTACATCAGGGATATCGGATAAGTTGCGGTCAATGGCGCGCATATGAGACACCCGCGCGTTAAGCGCGACCAGATGGTCGTTGGGCGTCCATGGCACGGCGAGACTCGCTTGGGCGGCGCGCGTTGACCTTCTTGACAGCATAAGTCTGGGAGTCCGGGAAGAGGCCTGTGCAAAGAAGAAAAAGGGCTAAGGAAAAGAATCCGGAAAGAAAAGAATCCGGAAGAAAAAGAGACCGGAAGAAAAGATAGCGAAAAGAAAATGAAGCCGGAGGAGAAATGGTTTGTATGCATTAATCAGAGAGCTCACGATAGGCAAGGTTGTCGGTTTGGAGGATCAGCTGATTGCATTCCTTGCGCTCCTCCTCCAACCGCGCGACCTTCTCCTCGGCAGCCTTCCGGGCCTTGGCCAGCTCCTCCAGCTCAGCTTGCAGCACCACGGTGGCGTTGCTAGCATTCTCCAGGGCCTCGTTCATCTTAGCCGCTGCGTCAGCTTCAGCGGCCTCGAGAGCTTTGGCATGGTCAAGACCCAGCTGGACAAGCTGGGACTTAAGCTCCTGGTAGCTGGTCTTCTGGGCGCCCAGCTCCTCCTGATGCTGCTTGATCAGCTGCTCCTTCTCCCCTGTGAACCGGAAAGGAAGGTGTAAACAACAAGGTGTTGGTAAAATTCAAAGTAAAGACAAATTAGCAAAAGGAAAAAAGAAAGTCGTACGTTGGGCGTTGGCGAGCTGCTCCTTGAGAGCATCAATGGAAGCTTCCGGGAGCACTGTCAAGAAGAAATTACAAGTGTCAGAAAGAAAAAAGGTTCCGGTAAGAAAGATGCCGGCAGAGCAAAAGTATACCTTGGCACTTGTCGTGTGCCTCCACAAGCTCCGGTGCTCCCACAAGAGCTCCTCAAAGAGGGTCTTCCGAGCGTCAGCCGTGAGCTGTTCAAAGCAAAAAGATCAGTAAAGTTTCGCGCTAAGAACAGAGTTCTTAACCCGAAGCTCGGGGACTGGCAATGCCGGTTTTGCGCTAAGTTCTTGAAGTTTAAGTTTTGTCCTAAAAGCTACGCTTTCACCACAAAACTCGGGGACTGGCAGTGCCGGTTTCGCGCGTTCTAAAGTAAAGTTTCGCGCTAAGAACAGAGTTCTTAACCCGAAGCTCGGGGACTGGCAATGCCGGTTTTGCGCTAAGTTCTTGAAGTTTAAGTTTTGTCCTAAAAGCTACGCTTTCACCACAAAACTCGGGGACTGGCGGTGCCGGTTTCGCGCGTTCTAAGTAAAGTTTCGCGCTAAGAACGAGTTCTTAACCCGAAGCTCGGGGACTGGCAATGCCGGTTTTGCGCTAAGTTCTTGAAGTTTAAGTTTTGTCCTAAAAGCTACGCTTTCACCACAAAACTCGGGGACTGGCAGTGCCGGTTTCGCGCGTTCTAAAGTAAAGTTTCGCGCTAAGAACAGAGTTCTTAACCCGAAGCTCGGGGACTGGCAATGCCGGTTTTGCGCTAAGTTCTTGAAGTTTAAGTTTTGTCCTAAAAGCTACGCTTTCACCACAAAACTCGGGGACTGGGAAGATAGACAAGAGAGAAACCGGCATGAAAGTAAAAGATAAAAGACTCCGGAAGAAAGAAAACCGGCAATTGAGAAAAGATAGTAAAACGCACCATCAGGTTGTTCGTGGCGTCGTACCAGGCGCTATCCAGCTCTTTAACGGCACAGAGCCGCGTGAAGTGCTCCTCGGAAGAACGGTTCCCAACGGGGTCAGGTGCCGGCTGCCTGTCCTTGCCCAAGCCGCGGGTCGCCGGAGTGATATCCGCGGCGTTCCACTTCTCGGCGTAGGGCAGAAGGTGCCCCAGATCCTGGCCTCGGCGCTTGAAGTCAGTTATGCGGCCAAGAAGACCGGTGGCCTTAGTGACAGTGTTCGGGCGGCCTTGGAGACGTGCAGCACCAGGGGCTGCTGGCCCGCAGAAGAGGTGCCGGGAGCCGTCGCCTTTCCCTTGGTAGGCCTGGAGGTCTTGGGCGGCGGCGCGGCAAAAGCAGCCCCGGAAGGCTGGGCGCCGGGAGCACTTGGCGGCGGCATGAGGATGGTCCGTGGAGAAGGGGGAGCGGTAGACGCACCACCCGAGTTGGAGCTTCCCGGCGCGGAGGATTCCGGCGCGGAGGTTGTCTTTTTCTCAAGGGCAGGAGGAGCTGGAGGCTCCGCCTGCCCGGTAGCTTCTTCTTCTCCGGCACCGATGTTGCTGGTGCCGGTGTCTTGGTTCTCGAGGAAGAAGGAAGGATCCTCCTCCGTGCGGTGATCGAGAAGATGTAGGGGCCGCACGCCCCGAACTTGTTGTGCCCCCCGAGAGGGAGGCAGAGATGTTACCGGCACCAGGTGGTGCCGGGCTTGAGTGAGGAGGGGTTGAGGTCCTTGCGGAACCTTCAGAGCCCGAGGGTCTTGAGCCGAGCTTGAGTGCAGGGCTGAAAGAGGAAAAAGAGAGATGGTTGGAAGAAAGCAACCGGAAAAAGAACTTAGCAAAAAAGAGACGAGTCAGGGAATGAAAAACTTACCCGGAAGCGGTTGGCATCTGCTTGCGCGCGTAGCGGCGCACGCCAACTTTCTTCTCCCCCAGCTCTTCAGGGAAGCGCTTGGAAGGAGGGGCCTGGCTGGAGCCATCGTCAGATGGCGACCGCTTGTTCTTCTGGCCCTGGGCCATGAGCTTGTCCACAAACTCCGTGCCGGCCTCGGCGCGCAGGGGCGGCACGTGCTCATGGATCTGTAAATTGGATGAGGCTAAGAAGGAGTTCGAAGAAAAATGATAACGGAAGAGTAAAAGAAACCGGAAAAGAAATACCTCAAGCATAACCAGGTCATCAGAGGACCCGGTTGGCTTTGGCGGAGACCGGCCCAGGCGAGATGCCGGGGTCTTGCCCATCTTCAGATCCTTCCAGAAAATGAGGGATCTGGGTCGAAGGAGTCGAGGGCGCGCTTCCGGCAAACTCCTCGCCGCTCGGCTTCGATGAGGGGGAAGCGGTCCTTGGCCTGAAACATGAAAAAGAAAATAAGCAAAAGCAAAAGGTTACCGGCAAGGAACAACCTCAATCGCATAGTCCCTTACTTCTTGGGTCGGAGGGTTAGTAGTGCTGAAGGGAAGGAGGCCCCATTTCCAATTAAAACACATAGCTGTTTGGCAAATCTGCTTAGCCTTGAGAACGACGTCCTTCTTGCTAAGGGGCAGGCCTGTGATCTTGGTAGGATCGCCAGGGCCGTACATCTCGCTCATCCTATGGGCGCGGCGCTTCAGAGGAAGTACCCGGCGCGATATGAAGGTGCGGATGATATCATCGGAGCAGATGCCGGTGTCCTTCATCTTCTGCTTCATGAAGCGTATAATCCGGTTGGTCTCGTTGTGAGACTCCTTCGGATTGTAGCTCCAGTTGGTTTTCGCGGGCGGCGCCGGATCAAAAGGAGGCAGGCAGATGAGATCTGCGGGGCCGTTGTTCTTCACGTAGAAAAACGTCCCTTGCCATAACCGGCAAGACTCCAGGCCGGAAAACTCAAAAAAGGGGCTCCCTTGACGTTTGCTGATGATGCAAGACCCGCATTGTACGGGGGGCTTGGGTGCAGGAATATTTTTGCCCTGAACGGAATTAATCCGAAGAGCGAAGAAGCGAAACGTCTCGAGAGTGGGACGTATGCCGATGTAGGCCTCCATGAAGGTGGTGTAGCAGGAGAGGTAAAAGACGGAGTTGCCGGGAAGATGATGAGGTTGGAGTTTGTAGAAATCCAGGAGATCAAGGAAAAAAGAGGAAGGAGGAAGGCCAAAGCCACGCTCAAAGTGAGCAAGGAAGACAACACGTTCGTCGGGTTCGGGGTCCGGAATTATTTCGTCACCAGGAATCCGGCAAGTGACTCCTTCCGGAATCCTACGGGACCGGTATAACCAATCTATCTCGTACTTAGTAACATTGGAGCCCATCCAAGCTCCGCGTGTAACTGGGGAAGGCTCCTCGCCGGAAGATTGGCTAGAGCTACTTGAAGCTTCGCCTGAGCTACTCGTCCCAAGGTGGCTACCGGCATCCTGGGAGCTAGGTATCTGGGAGCTACCGGTGTCCTGGGAGCCACCGGCATCTCGGGAGCTACCGGCATCTTGAGGGCTACCGGCCTCTTGATGGCTGCCGGAACCTTGCTGACTACCGGAGTCCTGCTGGTTGCCGGAATCTGTCCTAATCGAATTTGAGGGCATAGATTCACCGGAAGTTTGTTTGCTATGACTAGCGAAAGAAGAAGAGGAAGATGCGGAGGAAGATTCCTCGTCAGACATTGGTTGGGAGGCAAAGGAAACAGAAATCCCACACTCGACCCCCGCGCGAAGATCTACGAGTAAGAGAAAAACCAAAGAAAAAGGAAGAAATAAGAACACCGTAGACCCCAGATCTGGAAAGCAAGCAAATGGCAAACAAAGCAAGATTCGAACTGACCTGGAGTGTCGCAGTTGATGAGGAAGACCTTCTCCGGCGAAAGAACAGGCCCGCGGTCGCCGGTGAGCTCTGCCGACGGCGAGGCGGTGAAGGTCAGAAGAAGCACGAATGCAGCGCGCGAGAAGAAGACGCCGCAGAAGCTCTCCACACGACGAAGTCCGGCGGAGGCGCGGCGTAAGTTCACCGGGCGGCGAAACTCAGGCGAGCAGCGGCAGACGAAGTGCGGTGAAGGAGCGCAGGAGCGAGGAACACTATGCGCGAAGGTAGGAGAATGCGAAGAAGAGGAAGAAGAAGGGGCAGTTGAGCTTATAAAGGAGAGAGAAGGTGGGCCGAAAACCGCTGGGCCTGCGCCGTTTGCCTCGCGGCCCGCGACGGTTCGCGTTGCTGATCGCCACGTGTCACAGAGATACACGCGGAAAAGAGAAAGCCACACGGAGGCACACATGGGATCCGAAGCGGTGAGTGGGATCCGGAGCGGTGCATTAATGAGCGCGCAAGTGTCAATACGAAGTGACAACTGACACTGGCGCGACAGTCACAGTGCGCATGTCTCTGACAGGCACGGAACCCGAAATATTCTCGACCTCGTCGAGGAGAGACTTAAAGACTAAGATACCGGAGAGTAAGATGCCGGAGAATGTCTTGCGAACAGAGAATATGTGAGTCCGAGCAAAGATGCCGGATTTAAGCCAAGGGCTAAGAAAGTTAAACCGGTATCCGAGATACGAGAACCTGGCATGGTCTGTTGGATAGGATCCGCCGGACTATACCAGCTTCGGGGACTAATGTTGGGGGGATGACCCCCGGTATGCCAAAGGTATGCCATACCGGATGGTCTCACCCTTCAAGATACCGGTTTAATGTTCATGCCGGTATAAGAGAATAGAGTTTGGCTAAGTGAAGCTAGGCCGGTATCCCCAAGAGGGGTATACCGGAACCAGGAAGGAAAGACCGGAGCACCGGAAGGAAGAACATGCCGGCTGACTGGTCAAAGATTCCGTCAGGAGCTAAAGGACAAAGATGAGCTAAGCAAAGTGGCTTTAAACGAAGACTAGAAGACAAGGAGGAGGATGACGGTCAAAGAAGCCGGAGGACGTCATCCTTCATGTTTAAAGAAGACCCCGGCGTCATCTGTGATTAAAGTAGCTTTATAAAGTATCTTTGTAAAGTAGTTTGTCTAGTCAAAGATCCCATTAGGGTTTCTTGTTCTGTAAGCCACCCTCTCCCCTATATAAGGAGAGGGGGCAGCTTCTTTTACATGCGCGATCCACTGAAGGGAGAACAACCTGTAACCTGTCTTGAGATCAATGAACATGGTGATCTAGAGCGAGTTCGTCCTTGTGTCTTTCTTCTTCTACCTCTGGCCTTGGCCAAGTTCTTGAGGAAAGCATCCGGAAGTTCGTCCATCTAGTCACAAACCCTCCCCCGAATCCTCTAGCGTCCATTCGGCCCCAAGATAAGCCATCCCATGGCATCTGCTCGTTCACCACGACGACAGATCGAAGATCTGTTCAGTTTTGCTCACATCAAAGTCCAACCCTCTTGGAGGCCCTGGCGGGTTCACCCATTTGCAGGACACAGTACTGGCGTCCGAGTCCACTCGGCTACCGCAACTTCCTGATCTTCCGCAGAATCTTCATCCTCATCAGCATTGACCAGGGTTATCGCGCGCTTGAACTTGTCCTGGTACAGTTCTGGATGGCGCTGTTCATATAAGGTCAGTCTCTGACCAGGTGCGCCAGCGAGTTGTACTCCACTTGGAACGTCAAATCCTTGAATGACGCTGCAAGGCCTGCCACGGCCAGCTCGACTGCTTCTTTCTCAGTTAAATGAACCGAATAGCATCGGTTCTTGACAGTTCTGAAACGCTGAATGTACTCAAACACTGTCTCTCCTCGCCTCTGCCGAACCTGTGCCAGTTCGGCAATACCAGCTTCAGTAGCTTCTGAATGATATTGGGTGTGAAACTGTTCCTCCAGCTGCGTCCATGATCGTACTGAATTTGGCTGCAACGAGGTGTACCATCCAAAAGCCGGACCGGTGAGGGATTGCGAGAAGAACCTCACCCGTAGCTCATCCGATGCCGAAACCATGCCCAGCTGGGCCAAGTATCGGCTCACGTGCTCGATGGAGCTAGATCCTTCGACCCACTGAATTTGTTGAAGTCCGGAAGCCGGTACTTAGGTGGTAGTGGGATCAGGTCAAACTCATTGGGGTACGGCTTGGAATAGCCGATTATCTTCTTCTTCGGCAAGATGCCGAACTGATCTCTCAGATGATCTGATCTGCGGTGGAGGTAGTGGCAGGTTGAGCTTTCTTGGACTGGTGCATGGCATACTTGGCTAGCCACTGTTTCTCAGCTCTGCTCCCAAACCCCGGCTGTTGCAGTCGTTCCTCCTGCCGGAACAATGGCTCCTGCTCCGGCAATCCCTCATGTTGGAGCCTGATCGCCTGCGTCCAGTTGTTGCAGTCCGGCACAAACGTGCACACGTATCCGTGTGGGATCTCCTTGGGCGGCTCATATAAGAACTGGTAGTCGCCGGATCACCTCCGACCTTGTAGACAACGTATGCCGGTGAACCTTGTTGCTGTGGAGCTGCCATCGAGTACGGCAATGGTGGCCTGGTGTGGAGTTGCACTTCTCCTTGGTGAGTCCCTAGAGCAGGTCCTGAAGGAGAGTACCGACGCTCCATGATCTCTTGGATCACCCGGAACGCAACGCGCTCCAAAGAATTCACCAGGCTCTCAGAATGCCGATGCAGTGAATGGGCCACCACGTAGTTGATTTCCTGTCGCAGGGCTCTGGTACGTTCATCTGAAGGGAGGGATAAATCCAACCCATCGAGGACACCTTGTGGCGTGAATCCTTTGAACCTGATGCCGTGCGAACGGGTCTTCTCAAAGGAGCCGATGAGTTCGGCTTCAACGATGGCCTTCAGCTCATCGTACTTCTTCTTATGATCAGGAGGAAGATCCTCGTATGTGATCTTTTCCTCCGCCATCTCGGATGCCGATGTTGACGTGGATGTTGCAGAAGATTGTCCCACCGGGCGTGCCAGAATGTGTTACCCTCCAAAACCCACCGACGGGCAATGGCTAAGCAACACGAAGAGCCGGGAGGCTCCCAAGGCCGCTTAGTGGACCCTGGCACCTCGCGTCGTCCCGCAAATCTTCCAGCCACGTCCTGGCGGTTGCTAGGGCGTGCCACCTGACCTAGACCCGATCAGGAAGGTGTTAGAGTGCTTCGATTGTTCCTGCATGGTAGACACGTAAACATTAAATACGAGCCCTATCGGCTCTCAGGTTTCCTGTGGATCGGCTCAAGGAGCCGATCGCCCCATGTTTCACGTTGGATTTACAATGGCATGGGGATCCTGCTTGATCAGGACAAAGCTAAAGCGATCCACGACAGTTTAGGGTTTTCACCGCATAACCGGAACGTCCTACGTGCGATCGGGCCTAGCAGCTACGAAAGACGATGCAAACCACCCCTACGAGAGGCCTAAAAACCAACGTAACATTGATTCCCGGAACATCCCTCGCAGGGACGGTGAACAACATCTAACGCACCACCGGATCCTCCGACCCCAGCATAAGGCCTAACTATGCAGATATTAAACTAATCCCTGCGGAGCAAGGAGCAACTATAACGGATCGGATCTACTAAGTAACGAACAAGCAAGATGCTGCCCTTACGTCTGGATAGACGTAAGGGCAGCTAGGTGTCGAGGGACGGCATTGACACGCAGATATGCACGTGAAAGCATCAATGCAAGCCCCTAAACACCTAAGGATAAATAACCTGCTCGCCATCAACAAGGCTTCAGCACGAGCAGTACAAGGTTGACGAATAAACGTATACTGCCTAGATCGCTAGATGCGATCTAGGCAGCATGGTGCTTACCCGGGAGAAACCCTCGAAGAAAGGGGTGGCGATGCGCCTGATTTGTGTGTTGGTTGAACGATGATTGTCCTCCTTTTCCGATAACCCTAGATACATATTTATAGTCCAAGGGACTTTCTAATTGAGGCGTGCACCTAACCGTGCACGGGCCAAACTCTATCTCTTAATCTAAATTACAATGCGATCTACTATATTACAGATACACGGGAAATTTAGCCCAAACTATTAGCGCAAGGCCGCTTCGAAGATGCTCCACGTGTACGTCCTTCAAGCCCATCTTCACTTACGGCCCATCTCCTGATTTGGCCAAAATCGGGTGGTAACCATATATAGTCATACGTGCTCGCAATGAGAAACTTGTACAACATCTTTTGTCCTACCAGCCGGTGGCAGCCGGGCCTCTAGGGCGCTCCTTTTAATAGAGCACCGGAGCAAAGCATTAACACTCCGTGAAAACATGTGATCCTCATACCTACGCCTTCCCCTCTGGTTGTCCCATTGTCACTCTGGGGCCTCGGGTTCCGGACATAGACATGTGCAAACAACTTGTAGATACAATCTAAGCAATAAGTATAGAGCTTAAATCTAAGATCATGCCACTCGGGCCCTAGTGACAAGCATTAAACACAACAAGATTGCAGCAACAATAACTTCACAAACTTTATAAATAGACTAATCATAATGTAACAATCCATCGGATCCCAACAAACACAACACCGATTACATCAGATGAATCTCAATCATGTAAGGCAGCTCATGAGATCATTGTATTGAAGTACATGGGGAGAGAATACCAACTAGCTACAGCTAGAACCCGTAGTCCATGGGGGAACTACTCACGGAGCATGATGGAGGCGGTGGCGTTGATGGAGATGGCTTCCGGGGCACTTCCCCCGGCGGCGTGCCGGAACAGAGATTCTGTCCCCCGAATTGGAGTTTCGCGATGGCGGCGGCGCCCCTGGAGTCTTTCTGGAGTTTCGTCAATCGGTATCGATGTTTTAGGTCAGGACGGCTTAAATAGGCGAAGAGTCAGAGTCGGAGGGGCCACGGGGCCTCCTCACACTAGGGGGGCGCCCCCCCCCTTGGGCCGCGCCGCCACCACGTGTGGGGCCCCCAGGGCTCCCCTCTGGTCCCACTCTGACTTTCTGGAAGGTTCCGGGAAAAATAAGATGTTGGGTCTTTGTTTCGTCGAATTCCGAGAATATTGCCCGAACAGCCTTTTTGGAACCAAAAACAACAGAAAACAGCAACTGGCCCTTCGGCATCTCGTTAATAGGTTAGTTCCGGAAAACGCATAAAAACATTATAAAGTGTGAGCAAAACATGTAGGTATTGTCATAAAACAAGTATGGAACATCAGAAATTATGGATACGTTGGAGACGTATCAAGCATCCCCAAGCTTAGTTCCTGCTCGCCCTCGAGTAGGTAAATGATAAAAAGAATAATTTCTGAAGTGACATGCTACCAACATAATCTTAATCATACTATTGTGAAGCATATGAGATGAATAAAGTGACTGAAGGCAATGATCTATAGTTGCTAACAAATAGATAACATATAGCAAAACTTTTCATGAATAGTACTTTCAAGACAAGCATCAAAAGTCTTGCATAAGAGTTAACTCTTAAAGCAATACATTCAAAGTAAAGGCATTGAAGCAACACATAGGAAGATTTAAGTTTCAGCAGTTGCTTTCAACTTTCAACATGCATATCTCATGGATAATTGTCAACACAAAGTAATATGATGAATGCAAATAAGCAAGTATGTAAGAATCAATGCACAGTTGACACAAGTGTTTGCTTCTAAGATGGAAGGAAGTAGGTAAACTGACTCAACATAAAGGTAAAAGAATGGCCCTTCGCAGAGGAAAGCAGGGATAAAATCATGTGCTAGAGCTTTTTAAGTTTTGAAATCATATAGAGAGCATAAAAGTAAAGTTTTGAGAGGTGTTTGTTGTTGTCAACGAATGGTAGCGGGTACTCTAACTACCTTATCAACCAGACTTTCAAGAGCGGCTCCCATGAAGGACGTTATCTCTACCAGCAAGGTAGATCATCCCTCTTCTCTTTTGTTTACACATGTATTTTAGTTTTATTCATTAGATGACACTCCTCCCAACCTTTTTCTTACACAAGCCATGGCTAACCGAATCCTCGGGTGCCTTCCAACATTCACATACCATGAAGGAGTGTCTATTTGCAAAATTAAGTTGCTTGCTGATAGATCAGGGTAAAACACGTGAAGAGAATTATTAATGCAAGTTAATTAATTTGGGGCTGGGAACCCCATTGCCAGCTCTTTTTGCAAAATTACTGGATAAGCGGATGAGCCACTAGTCCATTAGTGAGAGTCTGTCAGTAAATGACAAGATCGAAAGATAAAACACCACATACTTCCTCATGAGCTATAAAACATTGACACAAATAAGAGATAATAGCTTTTGAATTGTTTAAAGGTAGCACATGAAGTATTTGCTTGGAATGGCAGGAAATAGCACATAGTAGGTAGATATGGTGGACACACATGGCATAGGTTTTGGCTCAAGGTTTTGGATGCACGAGAAGCATTTCCTCTCAGTACAAGGCTTGGCTAGCAAGGTTGTTTGAAGCAAACACAAGTATGAACCGGTACAGCAAAACTTACATAAGAACATATTGCAAGCATTATAAAACTCTACACTGTCTTCCTTGTTGCTCAAACACTTCTACTAGAAAATATCTAGACCTTAGAGAGACCAATCATGCAAACCAATTTTCAACAAGCTCTACGATATTTCTCCACTAATAGGTTTAAACTACATGGTGCAAGAGCTTAATCATGATCTACTTGAGAGCTCAAAACAATTGCCAAGTATCAAATTATTCAAGACAATATGAAGCATTTTCTGTTTCCAACCAAATAACAATAAGTGCAGCGGTTTTCAACTCCACCATGAACATTAAAATAAAGCTAAGAACACCATTGTTCATATGAAAAAGCGGAGCGTGTCTCTCTCCCACACAAGGATTGCTAGGATCCGATCTTATTCAAACACAAACAAAAATAAAAGCACACAGACGCTCCAAGTAAAGCACATATGATGTGACCGAATAAAAATATAGTTTCAATAGAAGAAACCTGATAAGTTGATGAAGAAGGGGATGCCTTGGGCATCCCCAAGCTTAGACGCTTGAGTCTTCTTGAAATATGCAGGGATGAACCAGGGGCATCCCCAAGCTTAGACTTTTCACTCTTCTTGATCATATATCATCCTCCTCTTTTGACCCTTGAAAACTTCTGCCACAAAACTTCTCATAAACTTCATTAGAGGGGTTAGTACTCAAAAAACTTTAATCCACTTTAGTCCTGTAGTGACACATTGCAAGAACTCAATAAAACATTAGCTACAGCTCTCCACGTCTAGAAAGCCTCACTTAAAGTCCACAAGAGACAATGCAAAAAACAGAGACAGAATCTGCCAAAACAGAACAGCCAGTAAACACGAATTTTAAAAAGGTACTTCCGTTGCTCAAATCAGAAAACTTAAAACTAATGAAAGTTGCGTACATATCTGAGGATCACGCACGTAAATTGGCAGATTTTTTTGATTTTTCTACAGAGAGTTCTGCGCAAATTCGTGACAGACAGCAATTCTGTTTCTGCGCAGCAATCCAAATCTAGGATCAACTTTACCATAGAGACTTTACTTGGCACAAAAACATGATAAGGAGAGGTTGCTACAGTAGTAACAACTTCCAAGACACAACAAAATAGTAGCAAAATAAAGACATGGGTCATCTCCCAAGAAGTGCTTTCTTTATAGCCATTAAGATGGGCTCAGCAATTTTAATGATGCTCACATGAGGATGAAAGTTGAAGCAAAAGAGAGCATCAAAAAGCAAGTTCAAACCAAATTTAAGTCTAACCCGTTTCCTATGCATAGGAATCTTGTACACAAATAAATTCATGAAGAACAAGGTGACAAGCATAAGAAGATAAAACAAGAGTAACTTCAAAATTTTCAGCATATAGAGAGGTGTTTTAGTACCATGCAAATTTCTACAACCATATTTTCCTCTCTCATAATAATTTTCAGTAGCTTCATGGATAAACTCAACAATATAACTATCACATAAAGCATGCTTTTCATGATTCACAAACACATAATTTTTATCAAGCTCAGAAATAATAGGATCAAAACTTTCAAACCCACTTTTATCAATAATATAACATGATGATTGATCAATCTCAAAAGATATGGGACTCGTAGATAAAGTCAAGAACTCTCCAATCCCATTTTCATTAGTAGTACAATTAATATTATCAAGTAACATAGGACCATCATCTAGAGATTTATCATAAACATTTGCCAAGCAAAACTCTTTAGTACCATGCATTTCGACATCAGGCACAAACAAAGCATTATCATAAGATTTATCAAAGTAGCATGGATTATCATAAATGACAGTAGCATAATTATTCTCACAAGTTTTACTCATAGGGAATATTTCAAGAGAATCCACAGGAACATAACATTCATCCTCTTTCGGTAAGCATGGAGGACAATCAAATAGTGTAAGAGATAAAGAGTTACTCTCATTAGAAGGTTGGCATGGGTAGCTAATCCATTCTTCCTCCTTTTGTTCATCATTCTCCTCTTCTTTTTCATCCAATGAGCTTTCAGGTTCATCAATTTCCTCCTCTTTTTCATCCAATGAGCTTTCAGGTTCATCAATTTCTTCTTCCACTGGTTCCTGCAAATTGTGAGTGCATTCTTGTGCATTAATGAGTCTCTCTTTATAATCAATGATATAAGGATTATCACTGTAGCTTTCTATGCAAAAATTAAGGATAGAAGAGACATAATCTTTAAGGTCCTTACAAACAGCACAAGTTTCATAATTTTTAGACATGAATGATTCTATCTCAGAGGCTCCCATAAATAATACAAATTGTTCTACCTCTTCGAACCCAAAATGAATATAGCTATTCCAATTATAGTTCTTAATTAAAATTTCCTCACTAAAGCCACATTGAAATTTAAGATGTTTAGTATCCTGTTTAGAGCAACAGTTTATATCATGGCGTTTAAGCAAGATTTTAGCAATTGTATCTAATTTTTCTATCACAGCACTCATAACTTTACCCTTTCTCGATTCTCTATAATTATTATATAATTCTATAAGCCCCAAATAGGTTGTGGGTCTCTGATACGTCTCCGACGTATCGATAATTTCTTATGTTCCATGCTACTTTATTGATGATACCTACATGTTTTATGCACATTATATGTCGTATTTACGCATTTTCTGGAACTAACCTATTAACAAGATGAAGTGCCGTTCTGTTTTCTGCTGTTTTTGGTTTCAGAAATCCTAGTAACGAAATATTCTCGGAATTGGACGAAATCAACGCCCTTCCTATTTTGCCGGAAGCATCCAGAACACCGAGAGCCACCGGAGGAGGGCCCTGGTGGGCCCGGATGATAGGGTGGCGCGGCCAGGGCTGGGCCGCGCCACCCTATGGTGTGGTCGCCCCTTTGACCCTCTGCGCCGCCTCTTCGCCTATATAAAGCCCCTGCATCGAAAACCCTTAGGGAGAAAGCCACGGTACGCGAAACCTTCCAGAGCCGCCGCCATCGCGAAGCCAAGATCTGGGACAGAGTCTCTCTCCAAGCACCACTGGAGGGAAGTGCCCCGGAAGGCTTCTCCATCGACACCGCTGCCATCTTCACCGCCATCTTCATCACCGCTGCTGCTCCCATGAGGAGGGAGTAGTTCTCCATCGAGGCTTGGGGCTGTACCGGTAGCTATGTGGTTAATCTCTCTCCTATGTACTTCAATACAATGATCTCATGAGCTGCCTTACATGATTGAGATTCATATGAGTTTTGTATCACAATTTATCTATGTGCTACTCTAGCAAAGTTATTAAAGTAGTTCTATTCCTCCTGCACGTGTGTAAAGGTGACAGTGTGTGCACCGTGTTAGTACTTGGTTTATGCTATGATCATGATCTCTTGTAGATTGCGAAGTTAACTATTGCTATGATAATATTGATGTGATCTATTCCTCCTACATATGCATGAAGGTGACAGTGTGCATGCTATGCTAGTACTTGGTTTAGTCTTTTGATCTATCTTACACTAAAGGTTACTAAAATATGAGCATTATTGTGGAGCTTGTTAACTCCGGCATTGAGGGTTCGTGTAATCCTACGCAATGTGTTCATCATCCAACAAAAGTGTAGAGTATGCATTTATCTATTCTGTTATGTGATCAATGTTGAGAGTGTCCACTAGTGAAAGTCTATTCCCTAGGCCTTGTTCATAAATACTGCTATCGCTGCTTGTTCTTGTTTTTTGAGTTACTCTGCTGCGTTACTACTGCTTGTTTACTTCCGCAATATTACTACCATCAACGCACGCCAGCAAGCTATTTTGCGCGTACTGCTCATACTTATTCATAACACCTGTATTTCACTATCTCTTCGCCGAACTAGTGCACCTATTAGGTGTGTTGGGGACACAAGAGACTTCTTGCTTTGTGGTTGCAGGGTTGCATGAGAGGGATATCTTTGACCTCTTCCTCCCTGAGTTCGATAAACCTTGGGTAATCCACTTAAGGGAAACTTGCTGCTGTTCTACAAACCTCTGCTCTTGGAGGCCCAACACTGTCTACAAGAATAGAAGCACCCGTAGACATCAAGCACTTTTCTGGCCGTTGCCGGGAGGAAAGGTAAAAGGCACTCATACTCCGGTTCCAGGTAACAGTACTTTTCTGGCGCCATTGTGTGTGTGCTCGAAGCTATTTCCTTTAGACTCTGCAATTACGACATTTGGTTTCTTGTTTACACTAGTTAGGCATAATGGACAACAATGAGCTTCTTATTCTATTTCCTGATTTAAGACATGGATGGTTTGATGCGAAAATTAAAAAACCCATGGAACATATTAATATGAATGCTTTGAACACTATTGTTGCTAATGCTATGGAAAATTCTAAGCTTGGGGAAGCTGGCTTTGATGAGCATGATATTTTTAGTCCCCCAAGCATTGAGGAGAAAATTTACTTTGATGATACTTTGCCTCCCATTTATGATGATTATAATGATAGTAGGTTACCACCTGTTATGGAGGATAAATTTGATTATGATTACAATATACCTCCTATATTTGATAGCTACTTTGTTGAATTTGCTCCCACTACAATTAATAAGAATGACTATGCTTATGTTGGGAGTAGTAATTATTTTATGCATGAGACTCATGATAAGAATGCTTTATGTGATAGTTATATTGTTGAGTTTGCTCATGATGCTACTGAAAGTTATTATGAGAGAGGAAAATATGGTTGTAAAAATTTTCATGTTACTAAAACACCTCTCTATGTGCTGAAATTTTTGAAGCTACACTTGTTTTATCTTCCTATGCTTGTTACTTTGCTCTTCATGAACTTGTTTATTTACAAGATTCCTATGCATAGGAAGCATGTTAGACTTAAATGTGTTTTGAATTTGCCTCTTGATGCTCTCTTTTGCTTCAACTTCTATTTCTTGCGAGTGCATCATTAAAACTGCTGAGCCCATCTTAATGGCTATAAAGAAAGAACTTCTTGGGAGATAACCCATGTGTTTATTTTACTACAGCAATTTTTGTTTTGTTGAGTCTTGGAAGTTGTTTACTACTGTAGCAACCTCTACTTATCATGTTTTTGTGCCAAGTAAAGTTTCTATGTCAAAGTTGATGTTATATTTGGGATCGCTGCGCAGAAACAGCATTGCTGTCTGTCGAATCTGGGCACAGTTCTGTAGAAAATTCGAAAAATCTGCCAATTTACGAGCGTGATCCTCAGATATGTACGCAACTTTCATTAGTTATGAGTTTTTCCATTTGAGCAAGTCTGGTGCCAGCTTTAAATTCGTCTTTACGGACTGTTCTGTTTTTGAGATTCTGCTTTTTATTTCGCATTGCCTCTTTTGTCAGGATCACGGGTGATCCATGACGATAAATCGAAGCATGAGATAGGGAAGGAGCTCTCGTGGCTCGGATATACAACAACTAAGGGAAAATAGATAACAAAATTAGGGTTTTTGGATTGCTTGATCCTCCCAACCACCCCACCTGCCCTTTATATCGAAAGGCAGGCTCAAGCAATTACATCCATGTCCTGTCGGAACTGAAAACGTTACAACCCGAAAAGGGCAAGATGGTAAACAGTTGTGACCCGCTGAGAGCCGTTGGATGATGATCTGACGGTTAGCTGACGGCTACAGGAACTGAAGGTATTGTCGCTGTTGTACTGATCCTGACAGTGCTCCCTCCTTGAGACAAGCCTTCAGGGCTTGAATTTGGGAAATGTTGCCGTGATGAATGCTGCATCTTCCCAGGTAGCTTCCTCGGCTGACATGTTCTCCCACTGAACCAACCATTGTGGGACGGCGACATCATAGTTACCGGCGCTGCGAGGAATTTGGCGACGCTGGAGGACAGCTTTGGGAGCCACTTTGATTTTCCCTTCGGTGGTGACCAATGGCAGTTTGGAATTTGGTACTGCGTGTGTACCCAAGTGCTTTTTTAGTTGGTTCACGTGGAACACATTGTGCAACTGAGCATATGGAGGGAGTTGGAGACGGTATGCAACGGAGCCAACTTTCTGAAGGATGAGAAAGGGGCCATACCATTTGGATGACAGCTTCAGAGCGTTGCGGAGTCCCAGCGATGTCTCTCGGTAAGGCTGCATCTTGAGGTAGACAAATTCCCCTGGCTCAAATGATCGTTTAGTGCGGTTGGCGTCTGCGTATTTCTTCATCCTCTGTTGTGCCTGTAGCAGGTTTTGCTGGAGGGTCTTGATCATATGGTCCTTTTCCTGGATGGTGACCTCCACTTCTGCAGAAGCATTGCATGGCACTGATATTTGATGCATCAGGGGTGGCTTGTACTCATACAAAGCCTCAAAGGGAGACATCTTAATGGAAGTATGGTAGGAGCAATTGTACCACCATTCAGCTGCTGGCAACCACTTAGCCCATTTCTTTGGTTCCTGGAAAGTCATACAGCGTAGGTATTGTTCCAAACACTGATTGACACGTTCAGTTTGTCCATCTGACTCAGGGTGATGCGCAGTGCTATAGTTCAAGGCTATGTTGAAAGCACCAAAGAGTTGTTTCCAGAGAGAGCTGGTGAAAATTGTATCCCTGTCACTGACTATGCTTGCTGGTGGTCCATGCAATTTTATGATGTTGTCCATGAAGAGATCAGCAACTTTCTGCACATTGTAAGGATGTGCTAGAGGCAAGAAGTGTGCATACTTAGTCAATCTGTCAACTACCACCAGAATAACATCTTTTCCTTGGGATTTGGGTAATCCCTCCACAAAGTCCATACTTATGTCCTTCCATTTTTGTGAGGGTATAGGCAAGGGTTTGAGTAGTCCTGGGTACTGCACTTTCTCTGTTTTTGATATTTGACAGACAGGACATTCAGCCACCAGTTGTGCTATGAACTGCTTCTGTTGGGGCCAATAGAACAAGTCTTGGATCTTGTGCACAGTAACTCTACTGCCTGAGTGACCACCAAATAGTGATGAATGGAAGGTGTGGAAAATTCTAGTTCTCAAATCTGTGGCACTGCCAATGTAGATTCTTCCTTTGAATCGAGGATACCAGATTGTAGAGTAAAGGGAGGGTTACTGTCTTTGTCCAGAGTGAGTTCCTGAAGCAGCTTGATACATTTGTTGTCAGAAGCATAGGACTCATGAATTTCAGACATCCAAGAAGGAATTGCTACTGACATGGTTTGACACTGAGAAGGAGGTTGGGGGAGTGATTCAGCTGTGTCATCTGGCTGCAAGTCTTGGAACTGTCTGGATAAGGCATCTGCTGCTGTATTATCTGTGCCCTTTTTGTATTCAATGGAGTAATCGAATTCAAGGAGCTTCAACATCAATTTGTGTTGGATGCCTTCTAACAGTCTTTGGCTGTTCAGGTATTGCAAGCTTCTCTGGTCAGTTTTGATCACCAATTTGTTTCCAAGGAAATAGTGGCGCCATTTTTTGAGTGCCTCTAATACTGCCATTGCTTCCTTTTCATACACAGATTGTGCACTGTTACGAGGGCCAAGGCATTTCTTGAAGAATGCAAGTGGTCGCCTTCTGCATGAGGACTGCTCCCAAACCTGATGCACAGGCATCTGTTTCCAAGGTGAAAGGCTTTGTGAAATCTGGTAGACGAAGAAGAGGTGGGTTTGTCATCACCTGTTTGAGGGAATCAAAAGCTTTTTGTTGTTCGGGACCCCAGTGGAAATTGTCCTTTTTGAGAGCAGCAAATAATGGCTGGCATATTGTTGCATATCCTTGTATGAATCTTCTATAGTATCCAGTAAGGCCTAAGAATCCCCTGAGTTTCTTGACAGTTGTGGGCTTGTCCCAGTGAACAATGTCTTGTATTTTGCTAGGATCTGTGGCGACGCCCGAGGAAGAGATAATGTGTCCAAGGTATTCAACCTGTGGCTGACCAAAAGAGCACTTACTTAGTTTTGCTTTAAGCTCATGGTTCCTCAGTGTGTTAAGCACTAGCTGTAAATGGTGCTCATGTTGTGACATAGATGAACTATAGATCAAAATGTCATCGAATAAAACCAAGACGAATTTCCTGAGATAAGGAGCGAAAATGGAGTTCATAAGCTCTTGGAAGGTAGCAGGTGCATTACTGAGGCCAAAAGGCATAACTGTATATTCATAGTGTCCTAAATGAGTGGAGAAAGCAGTCTTAGGAATATCTGCAGTCTTCATTCGATCTGGTGGTATCCTGCTGCCGGGTCCAATTTGGTGAATATTGAGGCACCATGCGGTTCATCCAGGAGATCCTCAATTACAGGAATAGGAAATTTGTTCTTGACTGTGATGTCATTGAGACCTCTGTAATCTACACATAGTCGCCATGATTTGTCCTTCTTCCTTACTAGGATGACAGGAGAGGAAAAAGGGCTGGAACTTGGTTGTATTTCCCCTTTTTTGAGCAGTTGCTTGATAATTGCTTCAATAGTGTTTTTCTGGCTGTGGGACATCCGGTAGGGCCGTATGTTAGGTGGTTTGGCGCCTGGTAGAAGAGGAATTGTATGGTCAGCTGCTCTGTGTGGAGGAAGGACAGTAGCTTCAGAGAAGACATCGTGAACTGCTGGAGTAATTGTTGCAATTCAAGAGGAGGTTGGTCGTGATGGTGCTTGGAGGATCAGGAGAATAAAGCATATACCCTTCTGCTCCATTGTCCAATAATTTAGAGCACTCATCAGCAGATATGAAGAGATGCTTATCTGGAACAAGATGGTCGGGAATGTATAGCAGGTATCTTGTTGACCCAGAGTAACTGTTCGGCCACAAAATCAAATGTGACAGGATTGTGGAGCTTGAACCAGTTGACACCAAGGACTACGTCGAGCCCTGCAGCTGGAGGATCTGAAATGTTAAATGGTTTCCCTTGAATTGTGAAGGAGTTTGGATGGGGTCCTTGTTCCCTCTACCACTTTGTTTTGGCTTTCATAGGTATGTTGTGTTGATTGCAAATTTGTAGTCCATGAATGTGTTTGTGCTTCGTGTCAGCCAAAGCAGCTTGTGTGCCAGGAAAGGACAACAACAAGGAAATAGTGGAATCGCTTGGAGAACATGCAGAGACGAGATATGCATCATTCTTCCTCTGGCTGTCCGGGGGCAGCCATAGCTGGGTGTGGTATCTGCTGGTCTTCCTCATCTTCCTCAGAGCTTGCTTGCATCTGTATTGCATTGAGGACTCTCTGCATTGGAGCACACTTGTGACCAATTGCCCGTTTTCAGGGCAATACCAACATTTTCGAGGTTCTCTGGCCCTTTGTTGTCCTTCTCGATTCCTGTCTCTTGGTTCACGAGGTTCCCGAGGCAAGGCATTGCGGATTGGCCCTTGCTGGTATGGAGGAAGTGTTGGGGGTCGCCTGTTATTGGATAGATAGGATTTCTCATACTGTCTTGCATACCAATAAGCTGACAAGAGAGTAGTGGGTTTCGACCTGAACAATGTGCTTGATGTTGTCTTTCAAGCCACTGATGAAACGATCCACAAAGAAATCCTGTGGCAGATAGGTGCGTCCTCTCTTCATAGTGGTCATCCACGATTCGTAAGCGTTGATGTACTGGTCAACTGATGTCACCTGCTTTAGTAGCTGAAGTTGTTCCATGGGATCGACAGATAGTGTATCAGGGAATCGGTCGATCAACACTTGGCATAGTTCTGTCCATGTAATCTGCTGAAGGTCCAAACCAGCACTGCTGAGCCATGTTTTAGCTTGTCCACGGATGTGTGCCAAGCCCCAACGTACACGTTGATCCCCTGTGATGCCAACCAGCTTGAAGATGTCCTCCGATTCCATTATCCACGCTCGTGGGCTGTCACCGTGAAATGTTGGTAGCTCAACATGTGGAGTACGGAGTTGTGGCTCGCCATAGTGGGTTTGCTGGTGTGGGTATGTGTCAGTGGTATTGTGGTGCTGTGGAGGCGGCGGTGGTGGAGGTGGGTATGTGTATGGTTGTGGTTGGAATGGTGGGTGATAATATGGAGGGTACTGCGGGTTTTGTGGGTAGTAGGGGTTTTGGGGAGGTGGGAATGGCGTGTAGCCATTGTTGTAGGCTGGTAGTTGTTGGTAATACTGCGGTTGGGTGGATGGGTTTGTAATTTGGTGGGTTTGTTGGTGAGATGAAGAGGCTAAGGTGGTGGTAACAATTGGATCTGTGGTGGTGGTGACTGTGGTGGTGGCGTTCTGTCGAGCAGGTGGTGGGTTTGGTGGTAAGGGTAGCTGATCCGGTGATAATCCACCGAGTTTGGGTGGGAAAGGTGGCGGATTTGGTTGGTGTGGGGTGGGTGCAGGGGTAGTTCCTTCTGGTATGGGTGAAAGGACCGAGCTTGTGCGTGGAGGAGGTGTAACAAAGTTGCGAGCTTGATCGGAGGCAGAGGAAGGATTGTTCGTACCTTCGGCCGGCGTGAGGCGGGCCATGCTTGTCTGCATCTGCGCCATCATCGCGGTCATCTGAGACATCTGGTCATGGAGGGCGTTGATGGAGGCGGTCGACTCTGCCTGATGCTTGGTGAGACGGCGCCCAACGGAGCGCTCGTCGCGTTGGGCTCGCTGACGAGCTCGTTCGGCAGCATGGTCGGCGTCCGTTGAGGAAGCCGTGTGGACGGTGTGGCCGCCCTGACCTTGCCTCTCACGTGACACAGATCTGGATCTGGTACTCGCCGGCATGTCGCCGTGCTTGGAGACGATGGGAGGGAGGGAGGGAGGGAGGGAGGGAGCACCGCCGGTGCGGAGTGGTCGGAGGACCACGGCTCTGATACCAATTGTCAGGATCACGGGTGATCCATGACGATAGATCGAAGCATGAGATAGGGAAGGAGCTCTCGTGGCTCGGATCTACAACAACTAAGGGAAAATAGATAACAAAATTAGGGTTTTTGGATTGCTTGATCCTCCCAACCACCCCACCTGCCCTTTATATCGAAAGGCAGGCTCAAGCAATTACATCCATGTCTGTCGGAACTGAAACGTTACAACCCGAAAAGGGCAAGATGGTAAACAGTTGTGACCCGCTGAGAGCCGTTGGATGATGATCTGACGGTTAGCTGACGGCTACAGGAACTGAAGGTATTGTCGCTGTTGTACTGATCCTGACATCTTTTGCTATGTTGGATTCATTTCTTTGATCCATTAATGTCCAGTAGCTTTATGCAATGTCCAGAAGTGTTAAGAATGATTGTGCCACCTCTGAACATGTGAATTATTAAATGTGCACTAACCCTCTAATGAGTTTGCTTGAAGTTTGGTGTGAAGGAAGTTTTCAAGGGTCAAGAGAGGAGTATGATATACTATGATCAAGAGGAGTGAAAGCTCTAAGCTTGGGGATGCCCCGTGGTTCATCCCTGCATATTTTAAGAAGACTCAAGCATCTAAGCTTGGGGATGCCCAAGGCATCCCCTTCTTCATCGACAACTTATCAGGTCACTTCTAGTGAAACTATATTTTTATTCTGTCACGTCTTATGTACTTTACTTGGAGCGTCTGTATGTTTTGTTTTTGTTTTTGTTTGAATAAATGCTTGTGTGGGAGAGAGACACGCTCCGCTGGTTCGTATGAACACATGTGTTCTTAGCTCATAATATTCATGGCGAAGTTTCCTCTTCGTTAAATTGTTATATGGTTGGAATTGGAAAATGCTACATGTAGTAATTGGTATAATGTCTTGAATAATGTGATACTTGGCAATTGTTGTGCTCATATAGATCTTGTTTAAGCTCTTGCATCATGTACCTTGTACTCATTAATGAATAATTACATAGAGCTTGTTAAAATTTGGTTTGCATGATTGGTCTCTCTAAGTCTAGATATTTTCTGGTTGAGGTGTTTGAACAACAAGGAAGACGGTGTAGAGTCTTATAATGTTTACAATATGTCTTTTATGTGAGTTTTGCTGCACCGGTTCATCCTTGTGTTTGTTTCAAATAACCTTGCTAGCCTAAACCTTGTATCGAGAGGGAATACTTCTCATGCATCCAAAATCCTTGAGCCAACCACTATGCCATTTGTGTCCACCATACCTACCTACTACATGGTATTTCTCCGCCATTCCAAAGTAAATTGCTTGAGTGCTACCTTTAAACAATTCAAAAGTTATTACCTCTTATTTGTGTCAATGTTTTATAGCTCATGAGGAAGTATGTGGTGTTTATCTTTCAATCTTGTTGGGCAACTTTCACCAATGGACTAGTGGCTTCATCCGCTTATCCAATAACTTTGCAAAAAGAGCTGGCAATGGGATTCCCAGTCCCAAATTAATTAACAAAAATAGACACTCCTCCATGGTATGTGATTGTTGGACGGCACCCGAAGGATTCGGTTAGCCATGGCTTGAGAAAGCAAAGGTGGGGAGGAGTGTCATCATAATAAAACTAAAATAAAAGGCACTCCTTCATGGTATGAGATTGTTGGCAGGCACCCGAGGATTCGGTTAGCCATGGTTTGTGAAAGAAAGGTTGGAAGGAGGTGTGATACGTCTCCAACGTATCCATAATTTCTGAGTTCCATGCTTGTTTTATGACAATACTTACATGTTTTGCTTGCACTTTATAATGTTTTTATGCGTTTTCCGGAACTAACCTATTAACAAGATGCCACAGTGCCAGTTCCTGTTTCTGCTGTTTTTGGTTCCAGAAAGGCTGTTCGGGCAATATTCTCGGAATTGGACGAAATCAACGCCAAAGATCTTATTTTTCCCGGGAGGCTCCAGAACACCGAAGGGGAGACGGAGAGGAGGCCCAGGGCCCCCACACCATAGGGCCGCGCGGGCAGGCCCCTGGCCGCGCCGGCCTATGAGGAGGCGCCCTGGTGCCCCTCTGACGCCGCCTCTTCGCCTATTTAACCCTTTCGACCTAAAAACACCGTACCACTTGACGAAACTCCAGAAAGACTCCAGGGCGCCGCCACCGTCGCGAAACTCCAATTCGGGGACAGAAGTCTCTGTCCCGGCACCCTGCCGGGACGGGGAAGTGCCCCCGGAAGCCATCTCCATCAACGCCATCGCCTCCATCATGCTCCGTGAGTAGTTCCCCCATGGACTACGGGTTCTAGCTGTAGCTAGTTGGTATTCTCTCCCCCATGTACTTCAATACAATGATCTCATGAGCTGCCTTACATGATTGAGATCCATCTGATGTAATCGGTGTTGTGTTTGTTGGGATCCGATGGATGATACATTATGATTAGTCTATCTATAAAGTTTGTGAAGTTATTGTTGCTGCAATCTTGTTATGCTTAATGCTTGTCACTAGGGCCCGAGTGGCATGATCTTAGATTTGAGCTCTATATTGTTGCTTAGATTGTATCTACAAGTTGTATGCACATGTCACTGTCCGGAACCAATGGCCCCGAAGTGACAGAAATCGGGACAACCGGAGGGGATGGTAGTGATGTGAGGATCACATGTTTTCACGGAGTGTTAATGCTTTGCTCCGGTGCTCTATTAAAAGGAGTACCTTAATATCCAGTAGATTCCCTTGAGGCCCGGCTGCCACCGGCTGGTAGGACAATAGATGTTGTGCAAGTTTCTCATTGCGAGCACGTACGACTAAATATGGAAAACATGCCTACATGATTAATGAATTGATGTTCTTTCTTAATGCCTTATCAATCCTATCAATTGCCCAGCTGTAATTTGTTCACCCGACACTTGTTATTGGAGAGTTACCACTAGTGTAGATAGCTTGGAACCCCGGTCCATCTTTCATCATCATATACTCGTTCTACATGTCAACTATTTTCTGGTACCATTGCTCTCATATTACTACTACTGCTGTTGTGTTACTGTTACTATTGCTCTCATATCACTGCTACTTTCACATCACCCCTGTTACTAGTGCTTTTCCAGGTGCAGCTGAATTGACAACTCAGTTGTTAAGGCTTATAAGTATTCTTTACCTCCCCTTGTGTCGAATCAATAAATTTGGGTTTTACTTCCCTCGAAGACTGTTGCGATCCCCTATACTTGTGGGTCATCAAGACTATTTTCTGGCGCCGTTGCCGGGGAGGCATAGCTCTACTCATAAGTTCACCTGGGGAGTACACTCCACCTCTCTCTCTGTTTTATTTTATTTTGTTTTGCTTAGTTTACTTTTGTCTAGTTTATTTGTGCTTAGTTTATTTCTGTCTAGTTTTACTTTGCTTAGTTTACTTTTGTCTAGTTTATTTTTGTCTTGTTTTATTTTCCCTATATACCCGAAAATCCATAAAAATTTGAAAAACCTAAAAATTAAAAACTGCTGTTATGGGAGAACCAATAACCTACTTGGAGCTTATAGAATGTTATAATAATTATAGAGAATCAAGAACTGGTAAAATAATGAGTGCTATGATAGAAAAATTAAATACAATTGCTAAAATCTTGCTTAAACGCCATGATATAAACTGTTGCTCTGAACATGATACTAAACATCTTAAATTTCAATGTGGCTTTAGTGAGGAATTTTTAATTAAGAACTATAATCGGAATTGCTATATTCATTATGGGTTCGAAGAGGTAGAACAATTTGTCTTATTTATGGGAGCCTCCGAGATAGAATCCTTCATGGTTGAGAATTATGAAACTTGTGCTATTTGTAAGGACCTTAAAGATTATGTCTCTACTATCCTTAATTCATGCATAGAATGCTACAGTAGGAATCCTTATATCCTTGATTATAAAGAGAGACACATTAATGCACAAGAATGCACTCACAATTTGCAGGAACCGGTGGAAGAAGAAATTGATGAACCTGAAAGCTCATTGGATGAAAAGGAGGAGGAAATTGATGAACCTGAAAGCTCATTGGATGAAAAAGAAGAGGAGAGCGACGAACAAAAGGAGGAAGAATGGATTAGCTACCCATGCCAACCTTCTAATGAGAGTAACTCTTTATCTCTTACACTATTTGATTGTCCTCCATGCTTACCGGAAGAGGTTGAATGTTATGTTCCTGTGGATTCTCTTGAAATAGTACCTATAAGTAAAACTTGTGAGAATAATTATGCTACTGTTATATATGATAATCCATGCTACTTTGATAAATCTTATGATAATGCTTTGTTTGTGCCTGATGTCGAAATGCATGGTACTAAAGAATTTTGCTTAGCAAATGTTTATGATAAAGCTTTAGATGATGGTCCTATGTTACTTGATAATATTAATTGTACTACTAATGAAAATGGGATTGGAGAGTTCTTGACATTATCTATGTGTCCCATATCTCTTGAGATTGATCAACTACCTTGTTATATTATTGATAAAAGTAAGTTTGAAAGTTTTAATTCCACTATTCTTGAGATTGATAAAAATTATGTGTTTGGAAATCATGAAAAGTATGCTGCATGTGATAGTTATATTGTTGAGTTTATCCATGAAGCTACTGAAAATTATTATGAGAGAGGAAAATATGGTTGTAGAAATTTGCATGGTACTAAAACACCTCTCTATATGCTTAAAATTTTGAAGTTACACTTGTTTTATCTTCCTATGCTTGTTACTTTGCTTTTCATGAACTTGTTTATTTACAAGATTCCTTTACATAGGAAGCATGTTAGACTTAAATGTGTTTTGGATTTGCTTTTTGATGCTCTCTTTTACCTCTACTCTTGTTTCTTGCGAGTGCATCATTTAAAACTGCTGAGCCCATCTTAATGGCTATAAAGAAAAGAACTTCTTGGGAGATAACCCATGTGTTATTTTGCTACAGTACTTTGTTTTATATTTGTGTCTTGGAAGTTGTTTACTACTGTAGCAACCTCTCCTTATCTTAGTTTTGTGTTTTGTTGTGCCAAGTGAAGCCTCTAATCGAAGGTTGATACTAGATTTGGATTCCTGCGCAGAAACAGATTTCTATCTGTCACGAATCTGGGCAAATTTCTCTGTAGGAAACTCAGAAAAATCTGTCAATTTACGTGCGTGATCCTCAGATATGTACGCAACTTTCATTAGTTTTGAGTTTTCTGATTTGAGCAACGGAAGTACCCCGTAAAAATTCGTGTTTACTGGCTGTTCTGTTTTGGCAGATTCTGTCTCTGTTTTTTGCATTGTCTCTTGTGGACTTTATGTGAGGCTTTCTAGACGTGGAGAGCTGTAGCTAATGTTTTATTGAGTTCTTGCAATGTGCCACTACAGGACCAAGGTGGATTCAAATTTTTTGAGTACTAACCCCTCTAATGAAGTTTATGAGAAGTTTGGTGTGAAGGAAGTTTTCAAGGGTCAAGAGAGGAGGATGATATATGATCAAGAAGAGTGAAAAGTCTAAGCTTGGGGATGCCCCGTGGTTCATCCCTGCATATTTCAAGAAGACTCAAGCGTCTAAGCTTGGGGATGCCCAAGGCATCCCCTTCTTCATCAACTTATCAGGTTTCTTCTATTGAAACTATATTTTTATTCGGTCACATCATATGTGCTTTACTTGGAGCGTCTGTGTGTTTTTATTTTTGTTTGTGTTTGAATAAAGATGGATCCTAGCAATCCTTGTTTGGGAGAGAGACACGCTCCGCTTTTTCATATGAACACTTGTTCTTCGTTTTACTTTTAATGTTCAATGAATAAAAGTTGGAAGCTACAATATTTATCTTTATTTGGTTGGGAAAAGAAAATGCCTCATATGTCTTGGATAATTTGATACTTGGCAATTGTTTTGAGCTCTCAAGTAGATCATAAGTTTTTGCATGTAGTTTAAACCTATTAGTGGAGAACTACCGTAGAGCTTGTTAAAATTGGTTTGCATAATTGATCTCTCTTAAGGTCTAGATATTTTCTGGTAAAAGTGTTTGAGCAACAAGGAAGACAGTGTAGAGTATTATAATGCTTGCAATATGTTCTTATGTAAGTTTTGCTGTACCGGTTCATACTTGTGTTTGCTTCAAACAACCTTGCTAGCCTAAACCTTGTACTAGAGGGAATACTTCTCGTGCATCCAAAAACCTTGAGCCAAAACCTATGCCATTTGTGTCCACCATACCTACCTACTATGTGGTATTTCCTGCCATTCCAAAGTAAATTGCTTGAGTGCTACCTTTAAATAATTCAAAATGCTTCTCAATTTGTGTTAATGTTTTATAGCTCATGAGGAAGTATGTGGTGTTTAGCTTTCAACCTTGTCATTTACTTTTGACGGACTCTCACATGGACTAGTGGCACATCCGCTTATCCAATAATTTTGCAAAAAGAGCTGGCAATGGGATTCCCAGTCCCGAATTAATTAATTTAAATAGACACTCCTCCATGGTTTGTGATTGTTGGACGGCACCCGAAGGATTCGGTTAGCCATGGCTTGTGTAAGCAAAGGTTGGGGGAGTGTCATCATCATAATAAAACTTAAATAAAAAGGCACTCCTTCATGGTATGAGATTGTTGGCAGGCACCCGAGGATTCGGTTAGCCATGGTTTGTGAAAGAAAGGTTGGAAGGAGTGCCACCCAAAAATAAATAAAATGGGAGCCGCTCTTGTGAGTCCGGTTGATGAGGTAGTTAGTGTACCCACTACCATTCGTTGACAACAACAAACACCTCTCAAAATTTTACTTTTATGCTCTCTATATGTTTTCAAAACCAAAGCTCTAGCACAAATATAGCAATCGATGCTTCCCTCGTAGAAGGGCCATTCTTTTACTTTTATGTTGAGTCAGTTACCTACTTCCTTCCATCTTAGAAGCAAACACTTGTGTCAACTGTGCATTGATTCTTACATACTTGCATATTTGCATTCATCATATTACTCTATGTTGACAATATCCATGAGATATACATGTTGAAAGTTGAAAGCAACCGCTGAAACTTATATCCTCCTTTGTGTTGCTTCGATGCCTTTACTATGAACTTATTGCTTTATGAGTTAACTCTTGTGCAAGACTTTTGATGCTTGTCTTGAAAGTACTCTCCATGAAAAGTTTTGCTATATGTTATCTACTTGTTAGCAACTATAGATCATTGCCTTGAGTCACTTCATTCATTTCATATGCTTTGTAATAGTATGATCAAGGTTATGTAAGTAGCATGTCACTTCAGAAATTATCTTTGTTATCGTTTTACCTGCTCGGGACGAGCAGAACTAAGCTTGGGGATGCTGATACGTCTCCAACGTATCCATAATTTCTGTCGTTCCATGCTTGTTTTATGACAATACTTACATGTTTTGCTTGCACTTTATAATGTTTTTATGCGTTTTCCGGAACTAACCTATTAACAAGATGCCACAGTGCCAGTTCCTGTTTTCTGCTGTTTTTGGTTCCAGAAAGGCTGTTCGGGCAATATTCTCGGAATTGGACGAAATCAACGCCAAAGATCTTATTTTTCCCGGGAGGCTCCAGAACACCGAAGGGGAGACGGAGAGGAGGCCCAGGGCCCCCACACCATAGGGCCGCGCGGGCAGGCCCCTGGCCGCGCCGGCCTATGAGGAGGGCGCCCTGGTGCCCCTCTGCGCCGCCTCTTCGCCTATTTAACCCCTTTCGACCTAAAAACACCGTACCACTTGACGAAACTCCAGAAAGACTCCAGGGGCGCCGCCACCGTCGCGAAACTCCAATTCGGGGGACGAAGTCTCGTCCCGGCACCCCGGGACGGGGAAGTGCCCGGAAGCCATCTCCATCAACGCCATCGCCTCCATCATGCTCCGTGAGTAGTTCCCCCATGGACTACGGGTTCTAGCTGTAGCTAGTTGGTATTCTCTCCCCCATGTACTTCAATACAATGATCTCATGAGCTGCCTTACATGATTGAGATCCATCTGATGTAATCGGTGTTGTGTTTGTTGGGATCCGATGGATGATACATTATGATTAGTCTATCTATAAAGTTTGTGAAGTTATTGTTGCTGCAATCTTGTTATGCTTAATGCTTGTCACTAGGGCCCGAGTGGCATGATCTTAGATTTGAGCTCTATATTGTTGCTTAGATTGTATCTACAAGTTGTATGCACATGTCGCTGTCCGGAACCAATGGCCCCGAAGTGACAGAAATCGGGACAACCGGAGGGGATGGTAGTGATGTGAGGAACACATGTTTTCACGGAGTGTTAATGCTTTGCTCCGGTGCTCTATTAAAAGGAGTACCTTAATATCCAGTAGATTCCCTTGAGGCCCGGCTGCCACCGGCTGGTAGGACAATAGATGTTGTGCAAGTTTCTCATTGCGAGCACGTACGACTAAATATGGAAAACATGCCTACATGATTAATGAATTGATGTTCTTTCTTAATGCCTTATCAATCCTATCAATTGCCCAGCTGTAATTTGTTCACCCGACACTTGTTATTGGAGAGTTACCACTAGTGTAGATAGCTTGGAACCCCGGTCCATCTTTCATCATCATATACTCGTTCTACATGTCAACTATTTTCTGGTACCATTGCTCTCATATTACTACTACTGCTGTTGTGTTACTGTTACTATTGCTCTCATATCACTGCTACTTTCACATCACCCCTGTTACTAGTGCTTTTCCAGGTGCAGCTGAATTGACAACTCAGTTGTTAAGGCTTATAAGTATTCTTTACCTCCCCTTGTGTCGAATCAATAAATTTGGGTTTTACTTCCCTCGAAGACTGTTGCGATCCCCTATACTTGTGGGTCATCAGAGTGCCACCCAAAAATAAAATAAAATGGGAGCCGCTCTTTGAAGGTTTGTCTGGCAAGGGGGTTAGAGTACCCGCTACCATTCGTTGACAACAACAAACACCTCTCAAAACTTTACTTTTATACTCTCTTTATGTTTTCAAAATAAAAGCTCTAGCACAAATATAGCAATCAATGCTTCCCTCTGCGAAGGGCCATTCTTTTACTTTTTATGTTGAGTTAGTTCACCTATTTCTCTCCACCTCAAGAAGCAAACACTTGTGTGAACTGTGCATTGATTCCTACATACTTGCATATTGCACTTGTTATATTACTTTACATTGATAATATCCATGAGATATACATGTTATAAGTTGAAAGCAACCGCTGAAACTTAATCTTCCTTTGTGTTGCTTCAATGCCTCTACTTTGAATTATTGCTTTATGAGTTAATTCTTATGCAAGACTTATTTATGCTTGTCTTGAAGTACTATTCATGAAAAGTCTTTGCTTTATGATTCAGTTGTTTACTCATGTCATTACCATTGTTTTGATCGCTGCATTCATTACATATGTTTACAAATAGTATGATCAAGGTTATGATGGCATGTCACTTAAGAAATTATCTTTGTTATCGTTTTACCTGCTCGGGACGAGCAGAAACTATACGATCTCCCGACGTATCGATAATTTCTTATGTTCCATGCTACTTTATTGATGATACCTACATGTTTTATGCACATTATATGTCGTATTTACGCATTTTGGAACTAACCTATTAACAAGATGCCGAAGTGCCGGTTCTGTTTCTGCTGTTTTTGGTTTCAGAAATCCTAGTAACGAAATATTTTCGGAATTGACGAAATCAACGCCCAGGTTCCTATTTTGCCCGGAAGCATCCAGAACACCCGAGAGCCACCAGAGGAGGGCCCTGGTGGGCCCAGATGATAGGGTGGCGCGGCCAGGGCTGGGCCCGCGCCACCCTATGGTGTGGTCGCCCCTTTGACCCTCCTGCGCCGCCTCTTCGCCTATATAAAGCCCCCGCCCGAAAACCCTTAGGGAGAAAGCCACGGTGCGAAACCTTCCCGAGCCGCCGCCATCGCGAAGCCAAGATCTGGGGGACAGGAGTCTCTGTTCCGGCACCCCGGACAAGTGCCCGGAAGGCTTCTCCATCGACACCGCTGCCATCTCCACCGCCATCTTCATCACCGCTGCTGCTCCCATGAGGAGGGAGTAGTTCTCCATCGAGGCTCGGGGCTGTACCGGTAGCTATGTGGTTAATCTCTCTCCTATGTACTTCAATACAATGATCTCATGAGCTGCCTTACATGATTGAGATTCATATGAGTTTTGTATCACAATTTATCTATGTGCTACTCTAGCAAAGTTATTAAAGTAGTTCTATTCCTCCTGCACGTGTGTAAAGGTGACAGTGTGTGCACCGTGTTAGTACTTGGTTTATGCTATGATCATGATCTCTTGTAGATTGCGAAGTTAACTATTGCTATGATAATATTGATGTGATCTATTCCTCCTACATATGCATGAAGGTGACAGTGTGCATGCTATGCTAGTACTTGGTTTAGTCTTTTGATCTATCTTACACTAAAGGTTACTAAAATATGAGCATTATTGTGGAGCTTGTTAACTCCGGCATTGAGGGTTCGTGTAATCCTACGCAATGTGTTCATCATCCAACAAAAGTGTAGAGTATGCATTTATCTATTCTGTTATGTGATCAATGTTGAGAGTGTCCACTAGTGAAAGTCTATTCCCTAGGCCTTGTTCCTAAATACTGCTATCGCTGCTTGTTCTTGTTTCGAGTTACTACGCTGCGTTACTACGCTTGTTTACTTCCGCAATATTACTACCATCAACTGCACGCCAGCAAGCTATTTTCTGGCGCCGTACTACTGCTCATACTTATTCATACCACCTGTATTTCACTATCTCTTCGCCGAACTAGTGCACCTATTAGGTGTGTTGGGGACACAAGAGACTTCTTGCTTTGTGGTTGCAGGGTTGCATGAGAGGGATATCTTTGACCTCTTCCTCCCTGAGTTCGATAAACCTTGGGTAATCCACTTAAGGAAACTTGCTGCTGTTCTACAAACCTCTGCTCTTGGAGGCCCAACACTGTCTACAAGAATAGAAGCACCCGTAGACATCAGTCTCCCATAACAACAGTTTTTAATTCTTAGGTTTTTCAAATTTTTATGGATTTTCGGGTATATAGGAAAAATAAAACAAGACAAAAATAAACTAGACAAAAGTAAACTAAGCAAAATAATACTAGACAGAAATAAACTAAGCACAAATAAACTAGACAGAAATAAACTAGCAAGACAAAATAAAATAAAAGCAGAGAGAGAGGTAGAGTGTACTCCCCAGGTGAACTTATGAGTAGAGCTATGCCTCCCCGGCAACGGCGCCAGAAAATAGTCTTGATGACCCACAAGTATAGGGGATCGCAACAGTCTTCGAGGGAAGTAAAACCCAAATTTATTGATTCGACACAAGGGAGGTAAAGAATACTTATAAGCCTTAACAACTGAGTTGTCAATTCAGCTGCACCTGGAAAAGCACTAGTAACAGGGGTGATGTGAAAGCAGCAGTAATATGAGAGCAGTAGTAACAGTAACACAACAGCATGAGAGCAATGGCACCAGAAAATAGTTGATACTACTTCCAATGACATGTAGAACGAGTATATGATGATGAGAGATGGACCGGGGTTCCCAGCTATCTACACTAGTGGTAACTCTCCAATAACAAGTGACAAGTGTTGGGTGAACAAATTACAGTTGGGCAATTGATAGGATTGAAATAGCATTAAGATAGAACATCAAGTCTATTAATCATGTAGGCATGTTTTCCATATATAGTCATACGTGCTCGCAATGAGAAACTTGTACAACATCTTTTGTCCTACCAGCCGGTGGCAGCCGGGCCTCTAGGGAATCTACTGGAAATTAAGGCACTCCTTTTAATAGAGCACCGGAGCAAAGCATTAACACTCCGTGAAAACATGTGATCCTCATACCTACGCCTTCCCCTCCGGTTGTCCCAATTCTTGTCACTTTGGGGCCTCGGGTTCCGGACATAGACATGTGCAAACAACTTGTAGATACAATCTAAGCAATAAGTATAGAGCTTAAATCTAAGATCATGCCACTCGGGCCCTAGTGACAAGCATTAAACACAACAAGATTGCAGCAACAATAACTTCACAAACTTTATAGATAGACAATCATCCGGCAGAGGGAATCATCTCCCGGAGGACTCTTCATCGCCATGATCGCCTCCGGAGTGATGAGTGAGTAGTTCACCCCTGGACTATGGGTCCATAGCAGTAGCTAGATGGTCGTCTTCTCCTAATTGTGCTTCATTGTTGGATCTTGTGAGCTGCCTAACATGATCAAGATCATCTATCTGTAATACTATATGTTGTGTTTGTCGGGATCCGATGGATAGAGAATACTATGTTATGGTGATTATCAATCTATTACTTATGTGTTGTTTATGATCTTGCATGCTCTCCGTTATTAGTAGAGGCTCTGGCCAAGTTTTTGCTCTTAACTCCAAGAGGGAGTATTTATGCTCGATAGTGGATTCATGCCTCCATTAAATCTGGGATCGTCACAGAAGGTTCTAAGGTTGTGGATGTGCTGTTGCCACTAGGGATAAAACATTGATGCTATGTCTAAGGATGTAGTTGTTGATTACATTACGCACCATACTTAATGCAATTGTCTGTTGCTTGCAACTTAATACTGGAAGGGGTTCGGATGATAACCTGAAGGTGGACTTTTTAGGCATAGATGCAGTTGGATGGCGGTCTATGTACTTTGTCGTAATGCCCTGATTAAATCTCACTATATTTATCATATCATGTATATGCATTGTTATGCCCTTTTCTATTTGTCAATTGCCCGACTGTAATTTGTTCACCCAACATGCTTTTATCTTATGGGAGAGACACCTCTAGTGAACTGTGGACCCCGGTCCTATTCTTTACATCGCATACAATCTACTGCAATACTTGTTTTACTATTTTCTTCGCAAACAATCATCTTCCACACAATACGGTTAATCCTTTGTTACAGCAAGCCGGTGAGATTGACAACCTCACTGTTTCGTTGGGGCAAAGTACTTTGGTTGTGTTGTGCAGGTTCCACGTTGGCGCCGGAATCCCTGGTGTTGCGCCGCACTACATCCCGCCGCCATCAACCTTCAACGTGCTTCTTGGCTCCTCCTGGTTCGATTAAACCTTGGTTTCTTACTGAGGGAAAACTTGCCGTTGTGCGCATCATACCTTCCTCTTGGGGTTCCCAACGGACGTGTACATCTACGCGCATCAAGCCTTTTTCGGCGCCGTTGTCGGGGAGATCAAGACACGCTGCAAGGGGAGTCTCCACTTCCCAATCTCTTTACTTTGTTTTTGTCTTGCTTTATTTTATTTACTACTTTGTTTGCTGCACCTAAACAAAACACACAAAAATTAGTTGCTAGTTTTACTTTAATGTCTTGTTTGCTCTATATCAAAAACACAAAAAAATAGTTACTTGCATTTAATTTATTTTGTTATCATGTCTAGTCCTGTACTTGTTTTTATTTTCACTAGTTAGGCTTAATGGAAAACAACAAAAAAATTAGAGATCTTTATGAACTTTATCTTGAATTAGGACATGATGTGTTTGAAGAGAGAATTAAAAAACCCATGGAACTTTGTTTGCATAATAATGATAGCAATGTTATTAGCATGAACTCTTTGAACACTATTATTGCTAATGCTATGGAAGAATTTAAGCTTGGGGAAGCTGGTTGTGATATTTTTAGTCCCCCAAGCATGGAGGAGAAAATTTACTTTGATGATACTTTACCTCCTATATATGATGTTTGCAATGATGAATATGATATTTTCAGTCCACCTACTATTGAGGAGAAAATTAATTATGATTACAATATGCCTCCTATATATGATGATTATGGTGATGAGAATAATAATGATAGCTATTTTATTGAATTTGCTCCCACTACAACTACTAAAATTGATTATGCTTATGTGGAGAGTAATAATTTTATGCATGTAGCTCATGACAAGAATGTTTTATGTGATAGTTATATTGTTGAGTTTGTTCATGATGCTACTGAAAGTTATTATGAGAGAGGGAAACATGGTTATATGCATCTTAATAATATTAAGTTTCCCCTCTTTATGTTGAGAATCTTGAAATTACTCGTGTTTTATCTTTCTATGCTTGTCACTTTGTTCTTCATGAATTTATTTGTGTACAAGATTCATTTTCATAGGAAGTCGGTTAGGCTTAAATGTGCTTTGAATTTGCTTCTTGAAGCTCTCTTTTGCTTCAACTCTTATTTCTTGCGAGATATCATTGAAATTACTGAGCCCATTGATGACCCACAAGTATAGGGGGTGTATCGTAGTACTTTCGATAAATAAGAGTGTCGAACCCAACGAGGAGCAGAAGGTGTTGACAAGCAGTTTTGATGAAGGATTCACTGTAAATGCTCACAGACAAGTATTCAGGGGGTTTTGATATAGCAGATAAATAAAGTACAAGTAAATAAAATGCAAGAGAAATAATTGCAGCGAGTGGCCCAATCCTTTTTAGCACAAAGGACAAGCCGGTTTGTTTACTTATAATGACCAAACGTTCTTGAGGACACACGGGATTTTAGTCTAGTGCTTTCGCTTCATGTAGCTAAATAATCTTCATTGTTTTGATAAGTGTTGTGTGGGTGAACCTATGCTAATGCACCGCCCTTCCTAGGACTAATACATACTTGTGATTATACCCCTTGCAAGCATCCGCAACTACAAGAAAGTAATTAAGATAAATCTAACCACAGCCTTAAACTCTGAGATCCTGCGATCCCTCTTGCATCGATATACTAACGGGGGCTTAGGTTTCTGTCACTCCGGCAACCCCGCAATTAGCAATCGAATACAAGATGCACTCCCCTAGGCCCATAAATGGTGAAGTATCGTGTAGTCGACGTTCACACGACACCACTAGAAGAATGACACCACAACTTAAATATCATAACATTGAATATTACTCAACCATAATTCACTACTAACATTTAGACTTCACCCATGTCCTCAAGAACTAAACGAACTACTCACGAGACATCATATGGAATACAATCAGAGGTGATATGATGATGAATAACAATCTGAACATAAACCTTGGTTCTATGGTTTCACTCAATAGCATCAATAACAAGTAGAAATCAACACCGGGAGAGTTTCCCCTATCAAACAATCAAGATCCAACCCAAATCGTTACAGCGGTGACGAGGTGCAGCGGTGGTGATGGCGGTGTAGATGGTGGAGATGATGACGATGATGATGGAGATGATGTCCAGCTCGATGATGATGGTGATGGCGTCGATTTCCCCCTCCGGAGGGAATTTCCCCGGCGGATTCCTGCCCGCCGGAGAGCTCTTTTCTCTCTGGTGTTCTCCACCCCGCAGAGGCGGCTGTAACTCTTCGTGAGGTACCCTCTGTGGCTTAGGTCTTCGGGACGAAGGAGTACGCGAAGAAAAGGAGGCGAGAGGGGCTGTGGGGCCCCCACACACCATGGTGGCGCGGCCAGGCCATGGGCCGCGCCGCCATGTTGTCTGGGCCCACCTTGGGTCCAGCTGGCTCCCCCTTCTGGCTTCCTTCGTCATCTGGAAAAATAGGAATTTACGTGTAATTTCCTTCCACAGTTGATCTTCCGAAATATTGCGTTCTGACGGTGCTTTTTCCAGCAGAATCCTGGCTCCGGTGCTTGATCCTCCAATAATGATGAAACATGCAAAATAGATGAAATAACATAAGTATTGTGTCCCAATATGAAATATATCAATGAATAACAGCAAATTATGATATAAAATAGTGATGCAAATTGGACGTATCAACTCCCCCCAAGCTTAGACCTCGCTTGTCCCCAAGCGAAACTGAGCTCAATAAACAAGACCACATGTTTATGGAGTGAAGAGTCGATAAATAAAATACGAACAAGAAGCATCATATTGATTCACACAAGATATTCTAGTAAACAACTTCCTCATATAACTCAACTTGAAATAAGTAAAGAGAAATCACAAGTAAAGGTGCATAAGAAATCATAGTTGGTGATGGCAAACTTTGTTCTTGGTCAGAGAACTACTAACGGATTGTACTTCTAAGCAAAGCTTTCATATTAGAATTTATATAGCTGGGCTTTCATATTCAATCATAACAATCTCTTCATAATCATTGATAACTTCAAAGTCATATTCATTCAGATAAAATTTGTACTAAACAAGAAAGTATAAAAGACATGATTAACTGAATCATAGCATAAATGGTTGGTTCACAACAACTCAATTGCTTGCTTGAGATAGAGGGAAATAGGTTTACTGACTCAACATAAAAGTAAAAGATAGGCCCTTCGCAGAGGGAAGCAGGGATTAAATCATGTGCTAGAGCTTTTCAAGTTTTGAAATCATATAAAGAGCATAAAAGTAAGATTTTGAGCGGTGTTTGTTGTTGTCAACGAATGGTAGCGGGCACTCTAACCCCCTTGCCAAACGAACCTTCCAAGAGCGGCTCCCATGAGGGACGACATCTCTACCAGCAAGGTAGATCATCCCCCTTCTCTTTTGTTTACACATGTATTTTAGTTTTATTAAGGATGACACTCCCCCCAACCTTGGCTTTCTCAATCCATGGCTAACCGAATCCTCGGGTGCCTTCCAACATTCACATACCATGGAGGAGTGTCTATTGCAAAATTAAGTTGCTTACTGATAAATCAGGGCAAAACATGTGAAGAGAATTATTAATGAAAGTTATTAATTGGGGCTGGGAACCCCGTTGCCAGCTCTTATTGCAAAGTTATTGGATAAGCGGATGTGCCACTAGTCCATTGGTGAAAGTCCGCCCAACAAGATTGAAAGATAAAACACCACATACTTCCTCATGAGCTATAAAACATTGACACAAATAGAGAGTAGTATAGTTTGAATTATTTAAAGGTAGCACATGAAGTATTTACTTGGAATGGCAGAAAATACCATGTAGTAGGTAGATATGGTGGACACAAATGGCATGAGTTTGGTCTAAGGTTATGGATGTATGAGAAGCATTCCCTCTCAATACAGGTCTTTGGCTAGCAAGGTTTGATAGCAAGCATAAAGGTTGAAGGAAACAAACAAATATACATATGATAGAAACAATCATGCATCTTTCTCATAAGCACAAGCAATTTTAACTTCAGAATACTAAACTCATTAGCATAGAGATAATAGAGTAATATATCTAAGTGTATTTCTCTCTTCTATTTAAACATCAGGGTGTTGTTGCTATTGACCAATGCTAAGTTTGCCAAAACCAAATAGATTTACTTGATGCTCCCAAAGTGATATCAATACTAATGTCAAGAGTAATCATATAATGGAGATTGCAAACTAAAATAAGGTGTGCAAAAAGTAAATGATAAGACTTCTCATTAATATTCCATAACGATAACTCACACCAACGGATACATAGATAACCAACTAAGAGAGATACTTCCACATTGCATACTATTCCATATGATAACTTCCCTACTCATGATATGACACTACTTGATAATAAAAGATAAAGGTAGTGATAATGTGATACCGCGGCACTCCCCCAAGCTTGGAACAAACCAAGGGGATGCCAATACCGATGATGAATTACTCCTTCGGTGGTGATGGTGATGGATTCTTCTCGACAAGCTTCTTAACAAGCTCCTTTAAATCTTCAATCTCATAGGTGAGGTTGCGAATCAGTTCCGAGTTGTGCTCAACGCGGCTCATAATCATGTCAGGTGGTGAATCCCAACTCCTAGAGTTGTTTCCCCATCCTTCAGCTTCAGATTTCATCTCTCCTGCAATGTTAGAACGATCTATATCCCAACCACTTGGCAACACTACCTTGGGGGTTCTTTCAGTTTGACGATCGTAGATTAGGTTGCGGAAAGGGCTGTAATTGCCCGGAGAAGATGTCCTTGGAGCCAAGTAATGACGTGGAACTGCTCCTCCGGTAGCGATTCGTGCACTCCTCTTGGTGTTGGATGGATTTGATATCACGCCAATGCTTGCAATGGTGGCACGCTGGTGTACTCGCGGAACTTCCTCCACTTCTTCCTCATCCTCACTTGCGTCTTCTTCCTTCAGTTCCGGGTCTTGAATATTGATACGTCTCCAACGTATCGATAATTTCTTATGTTCCATGCTACTTTATTGATGATACCTACATGTTTTATGCACATTATATGTCATATTTATGCATTTTCTGGAACTAACCTATTAACAAGATGCCGAAGAGCCAGTTGCTGTTTTCTGCTGTTTTTGGTTTCAGAAATCCTAGTAAAGAAATATTCTCGGAATTGGACGAAAATTTCGCCCAGGGTCCTATTTTTGCACGAAGCTTCCAGAAGACCGAAGAGATAACGAAGTGGGGCACGAGGCGGCCAGAGGGGGGGCCGGCGCGGCCCAGGCCCTGGCCGCGCCGACCTACCCCCTGGGCCCCCGTGTGGCCCCCGCGTTGACCCTCGCCTACTTAAAGCTTCCGTCGACCCCATGAGAGCCACGATACGGAAAACCTTCGAGACGCCGCCGCCGTCCCATCTCGGGGGATTCGGAGATCGCCTCCGGCACCCTGCCGGAGGGGATTCATCTCCCGGAGGACTCTACACCGCCATGGTCGCCTCCGGAGTGATGAGTGAGTAGTTCACCCCTGGACCATGGGTCCATAGCAGTAGCTAGATGGTCGTCTTCTCCTTGTTGTGCTTCATTGTTGGATCTTGTGAGCTGCCTAACATGATCAAGATCATCTATCTGTAATACTATATGTTGTGTTTGTCGGGATCCGATGGATAGAGAGTACTATGATTATGGTGATTATCAATCTATTGTTTATGTGTTGTTTATGATCTTGCATGCTCTCCGTTATTAGTAGAGGCTCTGGCCAAGTTTTTGCTCTTAACTCCAAGAGGGGGTATTTATGCTCGATAGTGGGTTCATGCCTTCATTGAATCTGGGATCGTGACAGTAGGTTCTAAGGTTGTGATGTGCTGTTGCCACTAGGGATAAAACATTGATGCTATGTCTAAGGATGTAGTTGTTGATTACATTACGCACCATACTTAATGCAATTGTCTGTTGCTTTGCAACTTAATACTGAGGGGGTTCGGATGATAACCTGAAGGTGGACTTTTTAGGCATAGATGCAGTTGGATGGCGGTCTATGTACTTTGTCGTAATGCCCGGATTAAATCTCACTATATTTATCATATCATGTATATGCATTGTTATGCCTTTCTCTATTTGTCAATTGCCCGACTGTAATTTGTTCACCCAACATGCTTTTATCTTATGGGAGAGACACCTCTAGTGAACTGTGGACCCCGGTCCTATTCTTTACATAGCATACAATCTACTGCAATTGTGTTTTACTGTTTTCTTTGCAAACATCTTCCACTCGATACGTTTAATCCTTTGTTACAGCAAGCCGGTGAGATTGACAACCTCACTGTTTCGTTGGGACAAAGTACTTGGGTTGTGTTGTGCAGGTTCCGCGTTGGCGCCGGAATCCCTGGTGTTGCGCCGCATCACATTTCGCGACCATCAACCTTCAACGTGCTTCTTGGCTCCTCCTGGTTCGATTAAACCTTGGTTTCTTTCTGAGGGAAAACTTGCTACTGTGCGCATCATACCTTCCTCTTGGGGTTCCCAACGAACGTGTGAGTTACACGCCATCAAGCTCTTTTTCTGGCGCCGTTGCCGGGGAGATCAAGACACGCTGCAAGGGGAGTCTCCACTTCTCAATCTCTTTACTTTGTTTTTGTCTTGCTTTATTTTATTTACTACTTTGTTTGCTGCACTAAATCAAAACACAAAAAAATTAGTTGCTAGTTTTACTTTATTTACTGTCTTGCTCTCTATATCAAAAACACAAAAAAATTAGTTACTTGCATTTACTTCATCTAGTTTGTTTTATTTACCGTTGCTAAAATGAATACTCCTGAAAATACTAAGTTGTGTGACTTCACAAATGCAAATAATAATGATTTCCTATGCACACCTATTGCTCCACCTGCTACTACAGCAGAATTCTTTGAAATTAAACCTGCTTTACTAAATCTTGTCATGAGAGATCAATTTTCTGGTGCTAGTTCTGATGATGCTGCTGCCCATCTCAATAATTTTGTTGAACTTTGTGAAATGCAAAAGTATAAAGATGTAGATGGTGATATTATTAAATTGAAAGTGTTTCCTTTCTCATTAAGAGGAAGAGCTAAAGATTGGTTGCTATCTTTGCCTAAGAATAGTATTGATTCATGGACTAAATGCAAGGATGCTTTTATTGGTAGATATTATCCTCCCGCTAAAATTATATCTTTGAGAAGTAGCATAATGAATTTTAAGAAATTAGATACTGAACATGTTGCTCAAGCATGGGAGAGAATGAAAACTTTGGTAAAGAATTGCCCAACCCATGGACTGACTACTTGGATGATCATCCAAACCTTCTATGCAGGACTAAATTTTTCTTCGCGGAATTTATTGGATTCAGCTGCTGGAGGTACCTTTATGTCCATCACATTGGGGGCGGCTACAAAACTTCTTGATGATATGATGATAAATTACTCTGAATGGCACACGGAAAGAGCTCCACAAGGTAAGAAGGTAAATTCTGTTGAAGAAACCTCTTCCTTGAGTGATAAGATTGATGTGATTATGTCTATGCTTGTGAATGGTAGATCTAATGTTGATCCAAATAATGTTCCTTTAGCTTCATTGGTTGCTCAAGAAGAAAATGTTGATGTGAATTTCATTAAAAATAATAATTTCAACAACAATGCTTATAGGAACAACTCTGGTAATAACTATAGGCCATATCCTTCTGCTAATGGTAATGGTTATGGTAATTCTTATGGGAATTCTTACAACAATAATAGGAGTGTACCCTCTGGTCTTGAAGCCATGCTTAAAGAATTTATTAGTACACAAACTGCTTTTAACAAATCTGTTGAGGAAAAGCTTGATAAAATTGATACTATTGCTTCTAGAGTTGATAGACTTGCCTCTGATGTAAATCTTTTAAAATTGAAAGTTATGCCTAATAATGATATTGATAATAAGATTACTACTACAGCAAATGCCATCCAAGTTAGAATTAATGAGAATATAAGATTAATGGCTGAACTGCGTGCTAGGTGGGATAGAGAAGAAAATGAAAAACTAGCTAAAGAGAATAATATAGCTAAAGTTTGGACTATTACCACCACTAGTAATGCTAATTCTCCACGTGTTGCTGCACCTCCTACTATCAATGGTAAAATAATTGGTGTTGGCAATGTTTCTACTCCTAGTGCAAAGCGTACAAAACTGCCTGAAATTGCTAAAACTGCTGAAACTGCTTGTGATAAAACTGCTGAAATTTTTTCCAACCTTGGGAACAATGATCCCATTGCTGTAGCTCATAATGATTTAGATTTTGATGATTGCCACATCTCTGAAGTTATAAAGTTCTTGCAAAAACTTGCTAAAAGTCCTAATGCTAGTGCTATAAATTTAGCCTTTACAAAACATATTACAAATGCTCTCATAAAAGCTAGAGAAGAGAAACTAAAACTTGAAACTTCTATTCCTAGAAAGTTAGAAGATGGTTGGGAGCCCATCATTAAAATGAAATTCAATGACTTTGAATGTAATGCTTTATGTGATCTTGGTGCAAGTATTTCTGTTATGCCTAAAAAGATTTATGATATGCTTGACTTGCCACCATTGAAGAATTGTTATTTGGATGTTAATCTTGCCGATAATGTTAAAAAGAAACCTTTGGGGAGGATTGATAATGTGCATATTACGGTTAACAATAACCTTGTCCCCGTTGATTTTGTTGTCTTGGATATCGAATGCAATGCATCTTGTCCAATTGTGTTGGGAAGACCTTTTCTTCGAACTGTTGGTGCTGTTATTGATATGAGGGAAGGTAATATTAAATATCAATTTCCTCTTAAGAAAGGTATGGAACACTTCCCTAGAAAGAGAATGAAGTTGCCTTTTGATTCTATTATTAGAACAAGCTATGATGTTGATGCTTCTACTCTCGATAATACTTGATTTGCACTTTCTGCGCCTAGCTGAAAGGCGTTAAAGAAAAGCGCTTATGGGAGACAACCCATGTTTTTACCTACAGCAATTTTTGTTTTATTGAGTCTTGGAAGTTGTTTACTACTGTAGCAACCTCTCCTTATCATGTTTTTGTGCCAAGTAAAGTTTCTATGTTATAGTTGATGTTATATTTGGGATCGCTGCGCAGAAACAGCATTGCTGTCTGTCACGAATCTGGGCACAGTTCTCTGTAGAAAATTCTAAAAAATCTGCCAATTTACGAGCGTGATCCTCAGATATGTACGCAACTTTCATTAGTTTTGAGTTTTTCCATTTGAGCAAGTCTGGTGCCAGATTTAAATTCGTCTTTACGGACTGTTCTGTTTTTGACAGATTCTGTCTTTTATTTCGCATTGCCTCTTTTGCTATGTTGGATTTATTTCTTTGATCCACTAATGTCCAGTAGCATTATGCAATGTCCAGAAGTGAAAATAATGATTGTGTCACCTCTGAATGAGTGAATTATTAATGATGCACTAACCCTCTAATGAGTTTGCTTGAAGTTTGGTGTGAAGGAAGTTTTCAAGGGTCAAGAGAGGAGAATGATATACTATGATCAAGAGGAGTGAAAGCTCTAAGCTTGGGGATGCCCCCGTGGTTCACCCCTGCATATTTTAAGAAGACTCAAGCGTCTAAGCTTGGGGATGCCCAAGGCATCCCCTTCTTCATCGACAACATCATCAGGTTCCTCCCCTGAAACTATATTTTTATTCAATCACATCTTGTGTTCTTTACTTGGAGCGTCGGTTTGTTTTTGTTTTTGTTTTTGTTTGAATAAGATGGATCCTAGCATTCACTTTGTGGGAGAGAGACACGCTCCGCTGTTGCATATGGACACATGTGTCCTTAGGCTTTACTCATAATGTTCAAGGCGAAGTTTCTTCTTCGTTAAATTGTTATATGGTTGGAATTGGAAAATGCTACATGTAGTAATTCTAAAAATGTCTTGGATAATGTGATACTTGGCAATTGTTGTGCTCATGTTTAAGCTCTTGCATCATATGCTTTGCACCCATTAATGAAGAAATACATAGAGCTTGCTAAAATTTGATTTGCATATTTGGTCTCTCTAAGGTCTAGATAATATCTAGTATTGAGTTTTGAACAACAAGGAAGACGGTGTAGAGTCTTATAATGTTTACAATATGTCTTTTATGTGAGTCTTGCTGCACTTGTTCATCCTTGAGTTTGCTTCAAATAACCTTGCTAGCCTAAACCTTGTATCGAGAGGGAATACTTCTCATGCATCCAAAATCCTTGAGCCAACTACTATGCCATTTGTGTCCACCATACCTACCTACTACATGGTATTTCTCCGCCATTCCAAAGTAAATTGCTTGAGTGCTACCTTTAAAATTCCATCATTCACCTTTGCAATATATAGCTCATGGGACAAAATAGCCTTAAAAACTATCGTAGTATTGAATATGTACTTATGCACTTTATATTTTATTAAGTTGCTTGTTGTGCGATAACCATGCTTCTGGGGAACGCCATCAACTATTGTTGAATATCATGTGAGTTGCTATGCATGTCCGTCTTGTCTGAAGGATCTATCATTTTAGTGGTTGGAGCATGCAAAATTGTTAGAGAAGAACATTGGGCCGCTAACTAAAGCCATGAACCATGGTGGAAGTTTCAGTTTTGGACATATATCCTCAATCTCATATGAGAATAATAATCATTGCTACATGCTTATGCATTTAAGAGGAGTCCATTATCTGTTGTCCATGTTGTCCCGGTATGGATGTCTAAGTTGAGAATAATCAAAAGCGAGAAATCCGAAATGCGAGCATTCTCCTTAGACCTTTGTACAGGCGGCATGGAGGTACCCCTTTGTGACACTTGGTTGAAACATGGCATGCAAAGATCCGGTAGTCCAAGCTAAGTAGGACGAGGTGCGGGCACTATTAGTATACTATGCATGAGGCTTGCAACTTGTAAGATATAATTTTCATAACTCATATGCTTTATTACTACCGTTGACAAAATTGTTTCATGTTTCCAAAATAAAAGCTCTAGCACAAATACAGCAATCGATGCTTTCCTCTTTGAAGGACCTTTCTTTTACTTTTATTGTTGAGTCAGTTTACCTATCTCCCTCCACCTTAAGAAGCAAACACTTGTGTGAACTGTGCATTGATTCCTACATACTTGCATATTGCACTTGTTATATTACTTTATGTTGACAATATCCATGAGATATACATGTTATAAGTTGAAAGCAACCGCTGAAACTTAATCTTCCTATGTGTTGCTTCAACACCTTTACTTTGATTTATTGCTTTATGAGTTAACTCTTATGCAAGACTTATTGATGCTTGTCTTGAAGTACTATTTATGAAAAGTCTTTGCTTTATGATTCAGTTGTTTACTCATGTCATTACTTTTGTTTTGATCGCTGCATTCATTACATATGTTTACAAATAGTATGATCAAGATTATGATGGCATGTCACTTCAGAAATTATCTTTGTTATCGTTTTACCTGCTCGGGACGAGCAGAACTAAGCTTGGGGATGCTGATACGTCTCCAACGTATCGATAATTTCTTATGTTCCATGCTACTTTATTGATGATACCTACATGTTTTATGCACATTATATGTCATATTTATGCATTTTCGGAACTAACCTATTAACAAGATGCCGAAGAGCCATTCTTGTTTCTGCTGTTTTTGGTTTCAGAAATCCTAGTAAAGAAATATTCTCGGAATTGGACGAAACTTTCGCCCAGGTCCTATTTTTGAAGCTTCCAGAAGACCGAAGAGATAACGAAGTGGGGCCACGAGGCGGCCGGAGGGGAGGCCGCGCGGCCCAGGCCCCGGCCGCGCCGACCTACCCTGGGCCCCTCGTGTGGCCCCCGCGTTGACCCTCCGCCTACTTAAAGCTTCCGTCGCGAGCCCGAGAGCCACGATACGGAAAACCTTCGAGACGCCGCCGCCGCCGTCCCATCTCGGGGGATTCGGAGATCGCCTCCGGCACCTGCCGGAGAGGGTTCATCTCCCGGAGGACTCTACACCGCCATGGTCGCCTCCGGAGTGATGAGTGAGTAGTTCACCCCTGGACCATGGGTCCATAGCAGTAGCTAGATGGTCGTCTTCTCCTTGTTGTGCTTCATTGTTGGATCTTGTGAGCTGCCTAACATGATCAAGATCATCTATCTGTAATACTATATGTTGTGTTTGTCGGGATCCGATGGATAGAGAGTACTATGATTATGGTGATTATCAATCTATTGTTTATGTGTTGTTTATGATCTTGCATGCTCTCCGTTATTAGTAGAGGCTCTGGCCAAGTTTTTGCTCTTAACTCCAAGAGGGGGTATTTATGCTCGATAGTGGGTTCATGCCTTCATTGAATCTGGGATCGTGACAGTAGGTTCTAAGGTTGTGATGTGCTGTTGCCACTAGGGATAAAACATTGATGCTATGTCTAAGGATGTAGTTGTTGATTACATTACGCACCATACTTAATGCAATTGTCTGTTGCTTTGCAACTTAATACTGGAGGGGGTTCGGATGATAACCTGAAGGTGGACTTTTTAGGCATAGATGCAGTTGGATGGCGGTCTATGTACTTTGTCGTAATGCCCGGATTAAATCTCACTATATTTATCATATCATGTATATGCATTGTTATGCCTTTCTCTATTTGTCAATTGCCCGACTGTAATTTGTTCACCCAACATGCTTTTATCTTATGGGAGAGACACCTCTAGTGAACTGTGGACCCCGGTCCTATTCTTTACATAGCATACAATCTACTGCAATTGTGTTTTACTGTTTTCTTTGCAAACATCTTCCACTCGATACGTTTAATCCTTTGTTACAGCAAGCCGGTGAGATTGACAACCTCACTGTTTCGTTGGGACAAAGTACTTGGGTTGTGTTGTGCAGGTTCCGCGTTGGCGCCGGAATCCCTGGTGTTGCGCCGCATCACATTTCACGACCATCAACCTTCAACGTGCTTCTTGGCTCCTCCTGGTTCGATTAAACCTTGGTTTCTTTCTGAGGGAAAACTTGCTCTGTGCGCATCATACCTTCCTCTTGGGGTTCCCAACGAACGTGTGAGTTACACGCCATCAATATCTTCCTCCAAAGGTCCCTTGTCCTTGTTGTTGGAGACCATGGTGCTTCTAGATCAAAACAAATCTGGCAGAAAACAGCTCGAAACAAAACACGACGAGAAAACGATATACGGACCTCCAGGGGTCCGGGGGATTATATAGCAAATATTTTTACAACAAAAGGAAGGTTCCAGGCCGAAAACGAGTGGAAACGGGACGCCGAGGGGCTGTCCCCATAGGTCGGCGCGGCCAGGGTGGGGCCCGCGCCGGCCTATGGTGACGGGCCCTCGCGCGTCTTTTCCACTCCGTTTCGATTCCGTAATTTTTCATATTTTCCAAAAACAGCAGAAATATTGTTCGGAAAGCTAAACGCGGACTTTTTATTACCTGTACTGTTACCTATTCAAAGTCGAGTTCTGGCGGACTGTCAATTTGTCCTTTGATGAAAGCCTCCGGTGTTTCCACTTGAATAATATCAACATCAACATTATAAGAATCACCCGAGATATAATGCTTGAGTCTTTGTCCATTCACCACTTGTGTGGCATTGCCTTGGAGAGAGCTAATTTTAATTGCTCCTGAACGATACACCTCCTCAACAACATATGGTCCTTCCCATTTCGAGAGTAATTTCCCTGCAAAGAATCTGAGACGAGACCGATACAATAGGACTTTATCCCCAATATTAAACTCTCTTTTGATGATTCTTCTATCATGCCACTTCTTAACTTTTTCTTTAAAGAGTTTAGCATTTTCATAAGCTTCACTTCTCCATTCATCTAGAGAACTTAATTGCAGCAACCTCTTATTACCGGCTAGTTTCGGATCTTTATTTAGTTCTCTAACAGCCCAATAAGCTTTGTGCTCTAGTTCTAGAGGTAAATGACAAGCTTTTCCATAAACCATTTTATAAGGTGACATTCCCATGGGATTTTTATAAGCAGTTCTATAAGCCCATAGTGCTTCCTTCAATTTGCTAGCCCAATTCTTTCTAGATTTATTAACGGTCTTTCCCAAAATGGATTTAATCTCTCTATTTGATAATTCTACTTGACCACTAGTTTGAGGGTGATAAGCGGAAGCAATTCTATGATTAATACCATACTTAGCAAGAGTTTTTCTAAAACCTCCATGAATAAAATGAGAACCTCCATCAGTCATAATATATCTAGGTACTCCAAATCTAGGAAAAATAATATCTAAAAGCATTTTTAAAGAGGTCTCACCATCAGCACTTTTTGTGGGTATAGCTTCTACCCATTTGGTAACATAATCAACATCGACAAGTATATGAGTGTTACCTTCTGAAGAAGGGAAAGGACCCATGAAGTCGAATCCCCAACAATCGAATGGTTCAATAACAAGAGTATAATTCATAGGCATTTCATTGCGTCTAGAGATATTACCAACTCTTTGACATTCATCACAAGATAAGATAAACTTCCTTGCATCTTTGAAAAGTGTTGGCCAATAAAAACCTGATTGTAGAACCTTTTGTGCGGTTCTATCTCCAGCGTGATGTCCTCCATAAACACTACCATGACATTTACTCAATATCTCCTGTTGTTCATATTCAGGAACACATCTTCGCATAATACCATCTACTCCTTCTTTATATAAGTGTGGGTCATCCCAAAAATAATGCCTCAAGTCATAAAAGAATTTCCTCCTTTGCTGAGCTGAAAAGGTTGGAGGCAAATACTTCGAAACAATAAAGTTAGCATAATCAGCATACCAAGGGCTCTCTCGTGAGCTCACCTTTATTACAGCCAATTGTTCATTTGGAAAACTATCATTAACAGGAACAGGATCATAAGCAATATTTTCCAATCTAGACAAATTATCAGCAACAGGATTATCAGCACCTTTCCTATCTATAATATGTAAATCAAATTCTTGCAAAAGAAGTACCCATCTAATAAGCCTTGGCTTAGCATCTTTCTTTGTCATAAGGTATCTAATTGCAGCATGATCAGTATGAATTGTGACTTTTGAATCAACAATATAGGGTCTAAACTTGTCACAAGCAAAGACTACAGCTAACAATTCCTTTTCAGTTGTAGCATAATTTCTTTGAGCAGCATCAAGAGTCTTACTAGCATAATGAATAACATTTAATTTTTTATCTACTCGCTGTCCAAGAACAGCGCCTACAGCAAAATCACTAGCATCACACATAATTTCAAAAGGCAAATTCCAATCAGGAGGTTCGACTACAGGAGCAGTTGTTAAGGCTTTCTTTAGAGTTTCAAAAGCTTCCTTACAATCATCATCAAAAACAAAAGGTACATCTTTTTGAAGAAGATTAGTAAGAGGCTTTGAAATTTTAGAGAAATCTTTAATAAATCTCCTATAAAACCCAGCATGACCAAGAACACTACGAATACCTTTAACATCCCTCGGATAGGGCATCTTCTCAATTGCTTCAACTTTAGCTCTATCAACTTCAATACCTCTCTCGGAAATTTTATGTCCCAATACAATTCCTTCATTAACCATAAAGTGGCATTTCTCCCAATTAAGAACAAGGTTAGTTTCTTCACATCTCTGCAAAACTTTATCGAGGTTTCGCAAGCAATTATCAAAAGAATTCCCATAGACAGAAAAATCATCCATGAACACCTCTACAATACTCTCGCAAAAACCATGAAAAATAGCAGACATGCATCTTTGAAAAGTAGCAGGAGCATTACATAAACCAAAAGGCATACGCCTATAAGCATAAGTTCCATAAGGACAAGTGAACGTGGTTTTCTCTTGATCTTTAGCTTTAACAGCAATTTGTGAAAACCCAGAATAACCATCAAGAAAACAAAAATGAGTATTTTTAGACAACCTTTCTAGCATTTGATCAATAAATGGTAAAGGGTAATGATCTTTCTTAGTAACTTTATTAACCTTTCGAAAATCAATGCACATTCTATACCCTACAACTACTCTTTGAGGGATGAGCTCATCATTATCATTAGGCACAACAGTCATTCCTCCTTTCTTAGGAACACAATGCACAGGACTAACCCATCTACTATCAGCAATAGGATATATAATACCAGCTTCAAGAAGTTTTAATACCTCATTCCTTACCACCTCCTTCATCTTCGGAATTAGACGACGTTGATGTTCAACAACAGGCTTTGCATCATCTTCCATATTAATAGCATGTTGGCAAATAGAGGGAGAAATCCCCTTCAAATCATCAAGAGTGTAGCCAATAGCTCCTCGGTGTTTCTTCAATATTTCCAATAACCTTTCTTCCTCAATCTCTGAAAGCTTAGAACTAATAATAACAGGATATATTTTCTTATCATCAATATGAGCATATTTAAGATTATCAGGTAAAGGCTTTAAATCAAAAACAGGATCTTCCTTTGGTGGCGGTGTTGTACCCAAATCTTCCACCGGTAAATCATGCTTGAGAATAGGTTGGTGATGACCCACAAGTATAGGGGATCGCAACTCGAGGGAAGTATTACCCAATTTATTGATTCGACACAAGGGAGACAAAGAATACTTGTAAGCCTTAACAGAGTTGTCAATTCAGCTGCACCTGGAAACAGACTTGCTCGCAAGAGTTTATCAGTAGTAACAGTTTTATGGCAGTAGAAATAGCGAAATAACAGCACGGTGAAATAAAGACAGCAGTAGTGATTATAGTAAACAGCAGGATTAAAATACTGTAGGCACAGGGATGGATTTAACGGGCGTTGCATGGATGAGAGAAACTCATGTAACAATCAAAGCATGGGCATTTGCAGATAATAATAAAACGGTATCCAAGTACTAATCAATCAATAGGCATGTGTTCCATATATAGTCGTACGTGCTCGCAATGAGAAACTTGCACAACATCTTTTGTCCTACCAGCCGGTGGCAGCCGGGCCTCTAGGGAAACTACTGGATATTAAGGTACTCCTTTTAATAGAGTACCGGAGCAAAGCATTAACACTCCGTGAACACATGTGATCCTCACATCACTACCATCCCCTCCGGTTGTCCCGATTCTTGTCACTTCGGGGCCATTGGTTCCGGACAGCGACATGTGTATACAACTTATAGGTAAGATCATAAACAACGAATATCTTCATGAATCAATAACATGTTCAGATCTGAGATCATGGCACTCGGGCCCTAGTGACAAGCATTAAGCATAACAAGTTGCAACAATATCATAAAAGTGACATCTACGGATACTAGGCACTATGCCCTAACAATCTTATGACTATTACATGACCAATCTCATCCAATCCCTACCATCCCCTTCAGCCTACAGCGGGGGAATTACTCACACATGGATGGGGGAAACATTGCTGGTTGATGGAGAGGCGTTGGCGGTGATGGCGGTGAAGATCTCCTCCAATTCCCCGTCCCGGCGGAGTGCCAGAACGGAGACTTCTGGCTCCCGCGACGGAGTTTCGCGATGTGGCGGCTCTCTGGAGGGTTTCTGGCGACTTCGACTTCTCTCCGTGCGTTTTTAGGTCGAACCCGATAAGTAGTCCAAAGGGGGGCGTCGGAGGCCAGCCGAGGGGGCCACACCATAGGGCCGCGCGGGCCCCCCCTGGGCCGCGCCGCCTTATGGTGTGGGGCCCTCGGGCCTCCACCTCCTTTGCCCTTCTGGCTCCGTCAATATTTTGGTAAAATAGGGCCATCTGAAGAAATTCCGAGGATTTTCCCGAAAGTTGGATTTCTGCACAAAAACGAGACACCAGCAATTCTGCTGAAAACAGCGTTAGTCCGTGTTAGTTGTATCCAAAATACACAAATTAGAGGCAAAACAATAGCAAAAGTGTTCGGGAAAGTAGATACGTTTTGGACGTATCAACTCCCCCCAAGCTTAGCTTATTGCTTGTCCTCAAGCAATTCAGTTAACAACTGAGCGATAAAAGAACTTTCACGAACACATTTGCTCATATGATGTATATATTCTCATGCTATGGCTAATACTTAAGCAGTTCATAATGAGACACATGCAAATAAGATCATCCAACAGCTATGTCAATCATGGAGAGGTACCAACAATTAATAATAAGCACCATGAATCATGTATATAAGCAGGATTGCAATGTTCATAAGAGAATATGATAAAGTGGTATCTCGCTTGCCTGTATTTGATCGGCAAAACATAAATGCCGAGGCACCTCTTGAGTTCATAGAAAGACTAGAAGTAGTGATTGTCAAAGATAAAAGCATCAAAGTTATACCACAATCAATCATATTTTGAGACAAGCATATTATACTAAGAATGACAGTTGTGCTCTCAAGATAGTGCTCAAAGAAAGAATGGAGACACAACATAAAAGTAAAAGATTGACCCTTCGCAGAGGGAAGCAGGGATTAACATGCGCTAGAGCTTTTCATTTGTAAAGCAGGAGTAAAATTATTTTGAGAGGTGTTTGTTGTTGTCAACGAATGGTAATGGGTACACTAACTACCTCATCAACCGGACTTCTAAGAAGCGGCTCCCATTTTATTTTTGGTTGGCACTCCTTCCAACCTTTCTTTCACAAACCATGGCTAACCGAATCCTCGGGTGCCTGCCATCAATCACATACCATGAAGGAGTGCCTTTTTATTTAAGTTTTATTATGATGATGACACTCCCCCAACCTTTGCTTACACAAGCCATGGCTAACCGAATCCTTCGGGTGCCGTCCAACAATCACAAACCATGGAGGAGTGTCTATTTAAGTTAATTAATTTGGGACTGGGAATCCCATTGCCAGCTCTTTTTGCAAAATTATTGGATAAGCGGATGTGCCACTAGTCCATATGAGAGTCCGTCAAAAGTAAATGACAAGGTTGAAAGCTAAACACCACATACTTCCTCATGAGCTATGAAACATTAACACAAATTGAGAAGCATTTTGAAGGTTTTAAAGGTAGCGCATGAGAATTTACTTGGAATGGTTTGAAATGCCATGCATAGGTATTTATGGTGGACACTTTTGGAACAACTTGGTTTTCAGGTGTTTGGAAGCACGAGCGGCGTCACCGCTCAGTACAAGTGAAGGCTAGCAAAAGACTAGGGAGCGACAAATCAAGAGAGCAGTAACTGTCATAATTATGCTTGCGGCAAAATAAATTAACGGAGGCATAAAAGTGATACAATAACTCTGAAGCAATATAAATCATCGAGGCTTAATTGACTTTTTGTTCAGTCATATGCATGCGTGAGCATGTGCCAAGTCGATATAAATGAATTATTCAGAGGAGGATACCACAATGCCATACTTACTTATGAATAAAACAATGCAAGCGAACATCCATGACATGCTACTCATATTAATAGATTGGAACTAAACATGAGAGATCATGAGCTACTAGACTTTCTCAAATAACATATACCTCACATGAACCAACTAAGCATGCTCATATGGATGAGTATATGTACAAAAATGAAAACAAATAGAGTTCATACCAGCCTCTCACCACAATCAGATTGTCGTAGATCGTCATTATTGCCTTTTCACTTGTGTAGCTTGGATAATATGAAATGAAAACCACGCTCCAGCCACCGAAGACCATTGAACTCATGATGAACTTTAAAAACCAAAGAAGAACAGCAAATATTTTTGGTGTTTTCGAATTAGAAACAAGAACGAAAGAAAACAAGCAAACAAAGCAAAATCTTTTTGGGTTTTCTTATAGCAAACTAACGATAGCAAATAAAGCAAACTAAGAGCAAGGAACCAAATAAATAAATGGTGAAGAGAAACAACAGAAATATTTTTGGTCTTTTTGTGTTTTAGGAAAGAAACAAAGCGAAAACAAAAGAATGCAAACTAACAGAAACACAGAAAAGCAGGATGACAGAAATCTGCCAAATCCTGACAGCAGTACAGAAATCGAATTTAACAAAAATCTTCCATTGCTCAGACCAAAAAGTGTTCAACTAATGAAAGTTAGATAACAACCTGGGGAACATGCTCAAAAATTGGCAACTCAAAATAACGTTCTGGCTGTGCGTACGAATTTTTTTGGTAACAGCACAGAATCTGTTTTTGGACAGCACTTCCCCAAATATCATCTCCCTCTCATTAGAAAACCACTCTAGAGACTAAACAAGTATGTACAAGTATCCAGCAACCATAATATGCAAAGAATGAGTGATGCCGGTATACCTCCCCCAAGCTTAGGCTTTTGGCCCAAGTGGAGTTCATTCCCAACGAGGGTCGGAGTTCCACGCCGGTGGATCATACATGGAGTGGTAATAGGGCCCCTGTGCAGAAGAATATCGTGGAGGCTCCACGTGACCATGATGTTGATATGAGGAGCTTGCTGCATCGGATGAAGAGTCGGGATGCTCCTCGGTCTCCTCCACATCTTCCCTCGCACGACGGCTTTCCCTTTCTATGTATGCGTTTAGCTCATTTTCTGTGATCGACCACCCGTTCCTGGCATCAAGGTTAAACAAAGCAGGTGCAGGCAATCGTACTAGTTTTTCAATTTTCTTAGTTATACTCCAATTTTTCTTATACAAAGTTATCCTATAATGCAGGTTGTTCAAATTAGATGCATCTGAAATAAATTCATGTTTAATCATGGAAACAACATCAAGCTTCTCTATAGAAAGCGGAATATCTAAATGGTGAGGACCTACACCATGCATAGCTAATAAGCGAGAGGCAATAAGACCTCCACAAATTCCTCCTTTCTCACGGTTAGTAGCAAGTCTACAAGCTATTAAAGCACCCAAATTATAAGTCCTATCCTGTTGCAAAGCAGCAGCTAAGAAAGCCAAGTCTGGGACAGATAATTTACCTCCAGTCCTTCTTGCAAGAACGCACTTTGTAATGAAATAGGCAAAGTAGCGGATGGCTGGATGTTGAATGCTACTAATCTTACCACCATCATTGGAGAAGCTCCTCCCATTACAAATCCTTGTATAAAGATCTGAGAGCTCCCGCGGTGTTCCCCTGATCTTCTCGCAGGATCCCCACTGCGGCACTCTAATCGCTGTGCAAAAATCACTAAAAGGCAAGTCAATGGTTTTGTTATAAATTTTATACCGGACCATGGGGTCAGTTCGAGACCGGTGAAATTCGAAATCCTGCACAACCGACACCGTTAGTTTAGCATATTGGTGAGGTTCACCAACAGCAAAATTTCCCAATCCTGCATTGGAAATTAGTGTTTGCACATCTTGCAGGATTCCTGCATTCCGCATAAAGTCCGTGCATGGGTAATAAGAGGGGTATACTCCCTCTTCACGATGGACTCTCATAACGTGCTGTACCTCCAACTCTTCTTGGTTCAATTGGGGCACACCTCCTTCCATTTTCTGAAATTTTCAACAATCATTATAAAATTTGATTTCAAGGTGTGTAATTGAAGGGAACTACTATAGGAACTTGCTAGAGTACTAAACATGCATCAAAACTAATTTCTTCCACTTAGAACAAGCATGCAAGCTCACTAAACATGTTATCTACAGCAGCAAAATATTCAAGATATACTCAACCAAATGAAATTCTAATTGGACAATCAAAGGAGTCACATACCAAGGAGTAAATGTGCCAAATTTCAGACAGAAATCTGGGCTGAGCAAGGAGATCGAAAAATCGCGAGTTCTTGAGCAGAAACACGAGTGAGAGAAACTTGGTACGAGCTTTTTCGGGAGAGAGAAGGTGCTGGGAGGAAGAGATGGTGTAGTGGGGCAAGGGGTGGCCCACACCACATGGTGGCGCGGCCCCCTTGCTGGCCGCGCCGGCCTATGGTGTGGCACCCCCTGGTGCCCCACAGGTCATCCTCTGGTGCTCCCAGGTGCCTCGTCGAAAAATAGGACCAACGGTGTAATTTTTGTAATTTTTAGAGAACTTCGAAAAATGCACATTTCTGGGTATTAAATTAATGATTACTGCGCAGGAAAATGATTTCTAAAATCTTAAATGACTAAAGCATATTGCAAAACAAAAGTGCTACAGCAAGTAAAATAGGTGAAGGGAGAAAGAAAGAAAGAAGTGTTGTTTAGCTCTTTTATGCAATAAAATATACTTGTTAACAAGGTTGATCAAGTCTTGCTATCAAATAAATTTTATATGACATAAGAAGAAATAAACCTCAAATCAATCATGTTACCTTATATTGAATTGATATGGATCCAATCACAAGAGTTTGATATTCTTCTTTAGGCTCATATATAGGACAATCAATGGATCCCACTTTGATAGTTTTCACATTAAAAATTGTATTGACTCCACATACTTTATCAATCCTCTTGGGAAAATAGACAGTGTGTTCCTTATCATCAACATTGAAAGTAACCATGCCTTTATTGCAATCAATAACAGCCCCTGCAGTATTAAGAAAGGGTCTTCCAAGAATAATGGACATATTATCATCTTCAGGCATTTCCAACACAACAAAATCAGTTAATATCAAGCAATGCTGAGTAACTTGAACAGGAACATTTTCACATAAACCAACAGGAATAGCAGTAGATTTATCAGCCATTTGCAAAGATATATCAGTTGGTATCAATTTATCTAAATCAAGTCTCTTATAAAGAGAAAAAGGCATCACACTCACACCTGCTCCCAAATCACATAGAGCAGTTCTAACATAATTATTCTTGATGGAACAAGGAATAGTCGGTATACCTGGGTCGCCAAGCTTCTTTGGAATCTTACCATTGAAGGAGTAATTAGCGAGCATAGTAGAAATTTCCTCATTGGGGATTTTCCTTTTGTTAGTAACAATATCTTTCATATACTTTGAATAAGGAGGCAATTTAATAGCATCAGTCAAAGGAATTTGCAAAAATAAAGGTTTCATCCAATCACAAAATTTATTATAATGTTCCTCTTCCTTTGATTTTAGTTTCTTAGCAGGAAAAGGCATTTGCTTTTGAACCCAAGGTTCTCTTTCATTACCATGCTTCTCAGTAATAAAGTCTTCTTTAGTGTACTTTTTATTTTTAGCATGCTTTTCAGGTTCTTTTTCAATTTCTTCTTTATCAGGAGCATCATTCTTATCATTATCTTCCTCATGTTCATTACCACTTTCAGTTTCAGCATCAGAAATAGAAATACTATTAGGATCATTAACAGGTTCAGAGGATTCTACAACATTCTTATGTTTCTTTTTCTTTTTCTTAGATGGAGCACTAGTTTTAATTAGTTGAGAATCTTGTTCAACTCTTTTGGGATGCCCTTCAGGATATAGAGGATCCTGGGTAGAAGCACCACCTCTAGTTGTTACTTCACAAGCATGTTTTTCTTTAGAATTATTTCCCAACAAGTCATTTTGCACTTTAGTAAGTTGATCAATTTGAGTTTGAACCATTTGAAAATGTTTAACAAGTATCTTAACATCATTGGAGGTTCTCTCCACAATATCATGCAATTCACTAATAGCTCGGGAATTTTCCATTAAATGATTCTCTACTCTCATATTAAAGTTTTCTTGCTTAACAATATAATTATCAAATTCATCTAAGCATTGAGCAGGAGATTTTGAATACGGAATATCTTCCCTAGTAAAGTGTTGAAGAGAGTGTACCTCAATCATGGATGAAGGGGGAATTGTCTCACATATATCTTCTATAGGAGGTAAATTCTTCACATCTTCAGGTTTAATACCCTTCTCCTTAAGAGACTTCTTGGCTTCCCTCATATCTTCATCATTTAATTTAATCATACCCCTCTTCTTCACTATCGGTGTCGGGGTTGGTTCAGGTGTAGACCAATCATCATGATTCCGGCCTATTTTAGCCAATAATTCTTCAGCGTCGTCTGGAGTTCTTTTCCTGAAAACACAACCAGCACAACTATCCAGGTATGCCCTAGACTCAATAGTTAGTCCACTATAAAATATATCAAGTAAATCATGCTTTTCCAAATCATGGTCAGGCTGAGCTCTAATAAGAGAACAAAATCTAGCCCAAGCCTCAGGCAATTTCTCTCCATCTTCCTGGTCAAAATTATAAATTCTCTGCAAAGCAGCATGTTGAGCACTAGCAGGAAAGTATTTCCGGAAGAAAACATCAAGCAATTCTTTTGGACTTTTAATAGAACCAGGAGGCAAATTATTATACCAAGTTTTAGCATCATCCTTTAATGAGAAAGGAAAAATTTTAGCGACAAAATAAGTACGCATCTTAATATCATCAGAAAACAAGCCACTAAGAGTAGATAACTCAGTCATGTGTTCAACAGCACTTTCTTTTTCAGTACCACAAAAGGGTGTTTTCTCAACAATAGCTATATGAGATAAATCAAGAGAAAAATCATAATCTTTATCCCTAATATTTATAGGAGATGTGGCAAATTTAGGATCAGGAGATAGTTTATATCTAACAGCATGTTCTGCAAGCAACTTTTTAATTTTTCTTGCATCAGTAGTAGCATTGCATTTTTCAATAAAATCATCATCAAGCTCTACATAATCTTCATCAAGATCATCACTAGAATATTCAACAGACTCAGGTGAATTAACAGGTGTAGCAACATTTTCATTAGGAGTTTCAGTATTTTCAATTTGTCTAGACTTAGCAATTGTAGCATCTAGAAAAGATCCCAATGAACCACTATCATCAAGCACAGCAGAAACATTATCAATATTATGAGAATTTTCAGATTCAGCAGAAGTACCAGCACGCGAAGCATGTGGCGGTGAAACAAGTTTATCAATCACAGATGGTGAATCAAGAGCAGCAGAGGTACTCAGAGTTGTACCTTTTCTTGTAGTGGATGGTAATATGGCGATCTTAGTATCGCGAGGTTTACCCATAATGGAGAATTTGCAGCGAACAATATCAATCCAAGTGAACTTCCAAATAAAGCTATGCTCCCCGGCAACGGCGCCAGAAAATAGTCTTGATGACCCACAAGTATAGGGGATCGCAACTTCGAGGGAAGTATTACCCAATTTATTGATTCGACACAAGGGGAGACAAAGAATACTTGTAAGCCTTAACAGCGGAGTTGTCAATTCAGCTGCACCTGGAAACAGACTTGCTCGCAAGAGTTTATCAGTAGTAACAGTTTTATGGCAGTGGAAATAGCGAAATAACAGCAGCGGTGAGACAGCAGTAGTGATTATAGTAAACAGCAGGATTAAAATACTGTAGGCACAGGGACGGATTTAACGGGCGTTGCATGGATGAGAGAAACTCATGTAACAATCAAAGCATGGGCATTTGCAGATAATAATAAAACGGTATCCAAGTACTAATCAATCAATAGGCATGTGTTCCATATATAGTCGTACGTGCTCGCAATGAGAAACTTGCACAACATATTTTGTCCTACCAGCCGGTGGCAGCCGGGCCTCTAGGGAAACTACTGGATATTAAGGTACTCCTTTTAATAGAGTACCGGAGCAAAGCATTAACACTCCGTGAACACATGTGATCCTCACATCACTACCATCCCCTCCGGTTGTCCCGATTCTTGTCACTTCGGGGCCATTGGTTCCGGACAGCGACATGTGTATACAACTTATAGGTAAGATCATAAACAACGAATATCTTCATGAATCAATAACATGTTCAGATCTGAGATCATGGCACTCGGGCCCTAGTGACAAGCATTAAGCATAACAAGTTGCAACAATATCATAAAAGTGACATCTACGGATACTAGGCACTATGCCCTAACAATCTTATGACTATTACATGACCAATCTCATCCAATCCCTACCATCCCCTTCAGCCTACAGCGGGGGAATTACTCACACATGGATGGGGGAAACATTGCTGGTTGATGGAGAGGCGTTGGCGGTGATGGCGGTGAAGATCTCCTCCAATTCCCCGTCCCGGCGGAGTGCCAGAACGGAGACTTCTGGCTCCCGCGACGGAGTTTCGCGATGTGGCGGCTCTCTGGAGGGTTTCTGGCGACTTCGACTTCTCTCCGTGCGTTTTTAGGTCGAACCCGATAAGTAGTCCAAAGGGGGCGTCGGAGGCCGGCCGAGGGGGCCACACCATAGGGCCGCGCGGGCCCCCCTGGGCCGCGCCGCCTTATGGTGTGGGGCCCTCGGGCCTCCACCTCCTTTGCCCTTCTGGCTCCGTCAATATTTTGGTAAAATAGGGCCATCTGAAGAAATTCCGAGGATTTTCCCGAAAGTTGGATTTCTGCACAAAAACGAGACACCAGAGCAATTCTGCTGAAAACAGCGTTAGTCCGTGTTAGTTGTATCCAAAATACACAAATTAGAGGCAAAACAATAGCAAAAGTGTTCGGGAAAGTAGATACGTTTTGGACGTATCAGTTGGCGAAGAAAAATTTCCTCAAGCTCATCTCTTTCTTTCCTAAAAGCTTCACTTTCGCTATTCTCCAAATGTTGCTGCAAAGGATTATTAGGAACAAGAACAATAGATGCACACTGCTCCATTTTAAAATCATTACTAGGCAAGTCAGCTTTATAAGGAGTTTTGGTAAATTTAGAAAAGTTAAATTCATAAGGTTCACCAGCAAATTTAGTCAAAATTTTCTCTTTCTTACAATCTATAATAGCTCCACAAGTATTTAGAAAAGGTCTACCAAAAATGATAGGACAATGATCACTAGCAGCAGAACCAAGTACCAAAAAGTCAGCAGGATATTTAATCTTACCACATAGAACTTCCACATCTCGAACAATACCAATTGGAGAAATAGTTTCTCTATTAGCCAGCTGAATAACCACATCAATATCTTCAAGTTCACAAGAACCAATTTCATGCATAATCTCCGTGTAAAGCTCATAAGGAATAGCACTAACACTTGCACCAATATCACATAAACCATAATAGCAATGATCACCAATTCTAACAGATAACATAGGAACACTAACTTGTTTGGGTTTATTAGGATGTGAAACAATATTAGAAGCATCTTCACAGAAAATAATATGACCATCCTCCAAATTTTCAGTCACAAGATCTTTAACTATTGCAACAGCAGGTTCAATTTTAATTTGTTCTTCAGGTTCTATAGGTTTCTTTTCACTTTTATTAACCGCACTAGATATGACAGAGTACTCCTTCATTTTAGCAGGGAAAGGAGTTTTTTCAATATAAGCTTCAGGAATAACATGATCAACAGTTTCAATCACTACACATTTGTTTACAGATGAATCAACTTTATCTTTATACGGTTCATGATACTTATCAAAATTCTTCTTAGGCAATTCATAATGAGAGGCAAAAGCTTTATAAAGATTTGCAGCAACTTGAGAATCAAGACCATAAGTAGCACTCATATTACGAAATTTATCAGTATCCATAAAAGCTTCAATGCATTTATAATCATAAATTATACCTGATTCTCTATCTTTGTCGTTCTCCCATCCTTCAGTATTTTCTTGGATCCGATCAAGAAGGTCCCTTTTAAACTCTTCTTTCTTGCGTGTAAATGATCCAGAACAAGAAGTATCCAGCAAGGTCTTGTCTTGAAAAGAAAGTCTTGCATAGAAATTATCAATAATAACATTACCAGGAAGCTCATGAATGGGGCATTTGAGCATTAAAGACTTCAATCTCCCCCAAGCTTGGGCAATACTTTCTCCATCATGAGGCCAGAAATTATATATGCGGTTCCGATCCTTGTGAATTTCACTTGGAGGATAGAATTTAGAATAAAATAAAGGCACAATGTCCTCCCAATCAAGAGAATCACCATTCTTCAGCAATTTATACCAGTGCGCCGCTTTACCAGACAGCGATATAGTGAATAGTTTCTTTCTAACTTCATTCATAGCAATACCTGCACATTTAAATAACCCGCATAATTCATGTAAAAACAGTAAATGATCACCAGGATGAACAGTTCCATCCCCTTCATAGCGGTTATCCATAACACGTTCAATAATTTTCATAGGTATTTTATATGGTATCACTTCCTCACCTGGCGCTTCATCCACTACCGTTGCAGTAGTAGTAGATTTCCCAAATAGAAATTGAAGAGAAGATCTCTCCATAATGACTTATAGCAGCAGGCAGAAATAAAATCAGCACAAACAGTAAAGGTTTTCCTTACCAATTCCACTTACCAATAGCGCTTCACTCCCCGGCAACGGCGCCAGAAAATAGTCTTGATGACCCACAAGTATAGGGGGTGTATCGTAGTACTTTCGATAAATAAGAGTGTCAAAACGAGAGAGAAGGTGTTGACAAGCAGTTTGATGAAGGATTCACTGTAAATGCTCACAGACAAGTATTCAGGGGGTTTTGATATAGCAGATAAATAAAGTACAAGTAAATAAAATGCAAGAGAAATAATTGCAGCGAGTGGCCCAATCCTTTTTAGCACAAAGGACAAGCCGGTTTGTTTACTTATAATGACCAAACGTTCTTGAGGACACACGGGATTTTAGTCTAGTGCTTTCGCTTCATGTAGCTAAATAATCTTCATTGTTTTGATAAGTGTTGTGTGGGTGAACCTATGCTAATGCACCGCCCTTCCTAGGACTAATACATACTTGTGATTATACCCCTTGCAAGCATCCGCAACTACAAGAAAGTAATTAAGATAAATCTAACCACAGCCTTAAACTCTGAGATCCTGCGATCCCTCTTGCATCGATATACTAACGGGGGCTTAGGTTTCTGTCACTCCGGCAACCCCGCAATTAGCAATCGAATACAAGATGCACTCCCCTAGGCCCATAAATGGTGAAGTATCGTGTAGTCGACGTTCACACGACACCACTAGAAGAATGACACCACAACTTAAATATCATAACATTGAATATTACTCAACCATAATTCACTACTAACATTTAGACTTCACCCATGTCCTCAAGAACTAAACGAACTACTCACGAGACATCATATGGAATACAATCAGAGGTGATATGATGATGAATAACAATCTGAACATAAACCTTGGTTCTATGGTTTCACTCAATAGCATCAATAACAAGTAGAAATCAACACCGGGAGAGTTTCCCCTATCAAACAATCAAGATCCAACCCAAATCGTTACAGCGGTGACGAGGTGCAGCGGTGGTGATGGCGGTGTAGATGGTGGAGATGATGATGACGATGATGATGGAGATGATGTCCAGCTCGATGACGATGGCGATGGCGTCGATTTCCCCCTCCGGGAGGGAATTTCCCCGCGGATTCCTGCCCGCCGGAGAGCTCTTTTCTCTCTGGTGTTCTCCGCCCCGCAGAGGCGGTTGTAACTCTTCGTGAGGTACCCTCTGTGGCTTAGGTCTTCGGGACGAAGGAGTACGCGAAGAAAAGGAGGCGAGAGGGGCTGTGGGGCCCCCACACACCATGGTGGCGCGGCCAGGCCATGGGCCGCGCCGCCATGTTGTCTGGGCCCACCTTGGGTCCAGCTGGCTCCCCCTTCTGGCTTCCTTCGTCATCTGGAAAAATAGGAATTTACGTGTAATTTCCTTCCACAGTTGATCTTCCGAAATATTGCGTTCTGACGGTGCTTTTTCCAGCAGAATCCTGGCTCCGGTGCTTGATCCTCCAATAATGATGAAACATGCAAAATAGATGAAATAACATAAGTATTGTGTCCCAATATGAAATATATCAATGAATAACAGCAAATTATGATATAAAATAGTGATGCAAATTGGACGTATCACCCATCTTAATGGCTATAAAGAAAGCACTTCTTGGGAGATAACCCATGTTTTATTTTATTTACTGTATTGTTGAGTCTTGGAAGTTGTTTACTACTGTAGCAACCTCTCCTTATCATGTTTTTGTGCCAAGTAAAGTTTCTATGTTAAAGTTGATGTTATATTTGGGATCGCTGCGCAGAAACAGCATTGCTGTCTGTCACGAATCTGGGCCTAAGTCTCTGTAGAAAATTCGAAAAAATCTGCCAATTTACGTGCGTGATCCTCAGATATGTACGCAACTTTCATTAGTTTTGAGTTTTTCCATTTGAGCAAGTCTGGTGCCATTTTAAAATTCGTCTTTACGAACTGTTCTGTTTTGACAGATTCTGCCTTTTATTTCGCATTGCCTCTTTTGCTATGTTGGATGAATTTCTTTGATCCATTAATGTCCAGTAGCTTTGTGCAATGTCCAGAAGTGTTAAGAATGATTGTGTCACCTCTGAATATGTGAATTATTAATTGTGCACTAACCCTCTAATAAGTTTGCTTGAAGTTTGGTGTGAAGGAAGTTTTCAAGGATCAAGAGAGGAGAATGATATACTATGATCAAGAGGAGTGAAAGCTCTAAGCTTGGGGATGCCCCCGTGGTTCATCCCTGCATATTTTAAGAAGACTCAAGCGTCTAAGCTTGGGGATGCCCAAGGCATCCCCTTCTTCATCGACAACATCATCAGGTTCCTCCCCTGAAACTATATTTTTATTCATCACATCTTGTGTTCTTTACTTGGAGCGTCGGTTTGTTTTTGTTTTTGTTTTTGTTTGAATAAAATGGATCCTAGCATTCACTTTGTGGGAGAGAGACACGCTCCGCTGTTGCATATGGACAAATATGTCCTTAGGCTTTACTCATAATATTCAAGGCGAAGGTTGAAACTTCTTCGTTAAATTGTTATATGGTTGGAATCGGAAAATGCTACATGTAGTAATTCTAAAATGTCTTGGATAATGTGATACTTTTAAATTGTTGTGCTCATGTTTAAGCTCTTGCATCATATACTTTGCACCCACTAATGAAGAAATACATAGAGCTTGCTAAAATTTGGTTTGCATATTTGGTCTCTCTAAGTCTAGATAATTTCTAGTATTGAGTTTTGAACAACAAGGAAGACGGTGTAGAGTCTTATAATGTTTACAATATGTCTTTTATGTGAGTTTTGCTGCACCGGTTCATCCTTGAGTTTGCTTCAAATAACCTTGCTAGCCTAAACCTTGTATCGAGAGGGAATACTTCTCATGCATCCAAAATCCTTGAGCCAACCACTATGCCATTTGTGTCCACCATACCTACCTACTACATGGTATTTCTCCGCCATTCCAAAGTAAATTGCTTGAGTGCTACCTTTAAAATTTCCATTCTTTACCTTTGCAATATATAGCTCATGGGACAAATAGCCTTAAAAACTATTGTGGTATTGAATATGTACTTATGCACTTTATCTCTTATTAAGTTGCTTGTTGTGCGATAACCATGCTTCTGGGGACGCCATCAACTACTCTTTGTTGAATATCATGTGAGTTGCTATGCATGTCCGTCTTGTCTGAAGTAAGAGAGATCTACCACCTTAATGGTTGGAGCATGCATATTGTTAGAGAAGAACATTGGGCCGCTAACTAAAGCCATGAATCATGGTGGAAGTTTCAGTTTGGACATATATCCTCAATCTCATATGAGAATAATAATTGTTGCTACATGCTTATGCATTAAAGAGGAGTCCATTATCTGTTGTCCATGTTGTCCCGGTATGGATGTCTAAGTTGAGAATAATCAAAAGCGAGAAATCCAAAATGCGAGCTTTCTCCTTAGACCTTTGTACAGGCGGCATGGAGGTACCCCTTTGTGACACTTGGTTGAAACATGTGTATTGCGATGATCCGGTAGTCCAAGCTAAGTAGGACAAGGTGCGGGCACTATTAGTATACTATGCATGAGGCTTGCAACTTGTAAGATATAATTTACATAACTCATATGCTCTATTACTACCGTTGACAAAATTGTTTCATGTTTTCAAACTAAAAGCTCTAGCACAAATACAGCAATCGATGCTTTCCTCTTTGAAGGACCTTTCTTTTACTTTTATTGTTGAGTCAGTTCACCTATCTCTCTCCACCTTAAGAAGCAAACACTTGTGTGAACTGTGCATTGATTCCTACATACTTGCATATTGCACTTGTTATATTACTTTACATTGACACTATCCATGAGATATACATGTTATAAGTTGAAAGCAACCGCTGAAACTTAATCTTCCTTTGTGTTGCTTCAATACCTTTACTTTGATTTATTGCTTTATGAGTTAACTCTTATGCAAGACTTATTGATGCTTGTCTTGAAGTACTATTCATGAAAAGTCTTTGCTTTATGATTCATTTGTTTACTCATGTCATTACCATTGTTTTGATCGCTGCATTCATTACATATGTTTACAATAGTATGATCAAGTTTATGATGGCATGTCACTCCAGAAATTATCCTTGTTATCGTTTGCCTGCTCGGGACGAGCAGAACTAAGCTTGGGGATGCTGATACGTCTCCAACGTATCGATAATTTCTTATGTTCCATGCTACATTATTGATGATATCTACATGTTTTATACACATTATATGTCGTATTTACGCATTTTCTGGAACTAACCTATTAACAAGATGCCGAAGAGCCAGTTGCTGTTTTCTGCTTTTTTGGTTTCAGAAATCCTAGTAAGGAAATATTCTCGGAATTGGACGAAATCAACGCCCAGGGTCCTATTTTTGCACGAAGCTTCCAGAAGCGTGAAGAGGGGGCCACGAGGCGCCGCCACACTAGGGCGGCGCGGCCCAGCCCTTGGCCGCGCGGACCTGGCGTGTGGGGCCCTTGTGTGGCCCCCCGCGTTGCCCTTCCGCCTACTTAAAGCCTCCGTCGCGAAACCCCCAGTTCCGAGAGCCACGATACGGAAAACCTTCCAGAGACGCCGCCGCGCGAATCCCATCTCGGGGGATTCGGGAGATCGCCTCCGGCACCCTGCCGGAGGGAATCATCTCCCGAAGGACTCTTCATCGCCATGATCGCCTCCGGAGTGATGAGTGAGTAGTTCACCCCTGGACTATGGGTCCATAGTAGTAGCTAGATGGTCGTCTTCTCCTAATTGTGCTTCATTGTTGGATCTTGTGAGCTGCCTAACATGATCAAGATCATCTATCTGTAATACTATATGTTGTGTTTGTCGGGATCCGATGGATAGAGAATACTATGTTATGGTGATTATCAATCTATTACTTATGTGTTGTTTATGATCTTGCATGCTCTCCGTTATAAGTAGAGGCTCTGGCCAAGTTTTTGCTCTTAACTCCAAGAGGGAGTATTTATGCTCGATAGTGGGTTCATGCCTCCATTAAATCTGGGATCGTGACAGAAGGTTCTAAGGTTGTGGATGTGCTGTTGCCACTAGGGATAAAACATTGATGCTATGTCTAAGGATGTAGTTGTTGATTACATTACGCACCATACTTAATGCAATTGTCTGTTGCTTGCAACTTAATACTGAAAAGGGTTCGGATGATAACCTGAAGGTGGACTTAGATGCAGTTGGATGGCGGTCTATGTACTTTGTCGTAATGCCCTGATTAAATCTCACTATATTTATCATATCATGTATATGCATTGTTATGCCCTTTTCTATTTGTCAATTGCCCGACCGTAATTTGTTCACCCAACATGCTTTTATCTTATGGGAGAGACACCTCTAGTGAACTGTGGACCCCGGTCCTATTCTTTACATCGCATACAATCTACTGCAATACTTGTTTTACTGTTTTCTTCGCAAACAATCATCTTCCACACAATACGGTTAATCCTTTGTTACAGCAAGCCGGTGAGATTGACAACCTCACTTTCGTTGGGGCAAAGTACTTTGGTTGTGTTGTGCAGGTTCCACGTTGGCGCCGGAATCCCTGTCTTGCGCCGCACTATATCCCGCCGCCATCAACCTTCAACGTGCTTCTTGGCTCCTCCTGGTTCGATTAAACCTTGGTTTCTTTCTGAGGGAAAACTTGCCACTGTGCGCATCATACCTTCCTCTTGGGGTTCCCAACGGACGTGTACATCTCCGCGCATCACGTCGTCATCCACGATGACCCGCAGCCGGCTTTCGCTCCGGCTCGGAGGACGCCGGCCGGGGTCGGTTGAACGCTGCCGCCACAAGGAGGAGGAGGCTACCGACGCTTCTATTGGGCTCGAACCCGCGTCGGCGCTTTTTAGAATGCGACGGTGTGATCTAAAAAAATAGCGCCGGTCACTAAATAGCTATCGGGGCCGCCAGTGAAGATGCTCTTAGCTCTTCACACACACCAGCTTCACAAAATATAAGGGAAAGAAACGATAAAATATTTGAGGAGTTTTTTTCTGTTGCGATTTTAAAAATGTGTACAAGTCGTTGCTCCTCGCAGAACAAACATTTCCTCGTTCAGTGTTTCTCTTGCGAACGCTAAATACCAGCAGCAAATTATGGATCTGCGCCAAACAATTTTTGCCGCTAGCTCCTGGAAGGATTGTTGCGAGCGAAACATATCTATCCGCGAACGGTGATTGCACGAGTCGTTGAAACTTCAGCCAGCAAATAATTCAGCAGGAAATCACGGTCCAGGTGTCCAGCAATCAGGTCTAGGATGTTGCCTCTTCATTTGTACCGCGCATGTAGCAACGGAAAAATGCCATAAATGCGTTTCAGTTGGTGGGCCACTTACTATTCCTAATTCTGGCTGCAGCTGAAAATACAACAGAAAATACACCTACCAGCACCCATCTGGCAGCAATTGATTGGTGCAAGTATAGGGGGCATCTGGACCCGTTCCGTTTTGAGTTTCCAATCACATCCTTGATACTATCTTGATGGACAGGGATGGCGAATCATGCACCTACACGCAGAAGTCGTGCATTCAAGATTTCCCAATCAACAACCTTAGCGATTATACATCCACAAGAAAGCCTTGGACCGTTCCTTCCCCACCTACACTACCAGGGAGGCGAATTTCTGAGCGACCGTAGCTTTCTCACCTCGCCGGCGCCTGTTACCACCCGATTTTGGCTAAATCAGGAGATGGGCCGTAAGTGAAGATGGGCTTGAAGGACGTACACGAGGAACATCTTCAAAGCGGCCTTGCTAAGGGTTTGGGCTAAATCGCCCGTGTATCTGTAATTTAGTAGATCGTGTTGTATTTAGATTAAAAAGATAGGGTTTGGCCCGACGGTTAGGTGCACGCCTCAATTAGAAAGTCCCTTGGACTATAAATATGTATCTAGGGTTATCGAAAGGAGGACAATCATCGTTCAACCAACACAAATCAGGCGCATCACCTTTCTTTCGAGGGTTTCTCCCGGGTAAGCACCATGCTGCCTAGATCGCATCTAGCGATCTAGGCAGCCGTTTATTCGTCAACCTTGTACTGCTCGTGCTGAAGCCTTGTTGATGGCGAGCAGTACTATTTATCCTTAGGTGTTTAGGGGCTTGCATTGATGCTTTCACGTGCATATCTGCGTGGCAATGCCGTCCCTCGACACCTAGCTGCCCTTACGTCTAGACGTAAGGGCAGCATCTTGCTTGTTCGTTACTTAGTAGATCCGATCCGTTATAGTTGCTCCTTGCTCCGCAGGATTAGTTTAATATCTGCATAGTTAGGCCTTATGCTGGGGTCGGACGATCCGGTAGTGCGTTAGATGTTGTTCACCGTCCCTGCAAGGGATGTTCCGGGAATCAACGTTATGTTGGTTTTTAGGCCTCTCGTAGGGGTAGTTTGCATCATCTTCCGTAGCTGCTAGGCCCGATCACACGTAGGACGTTCCGGTTATGCGGTGAAAACCCTAAACTGTCGTGGATCGCTTTAGCTTTGTCCTGATCAAGCAGGATCCCCATGCCATTGTAAATCCAACGTGAAACATGGGGCGATCGGCTCCTTGAGCCGATCCACAAACCTGAGAGCCGATAGGGCTCGTATTTAATGTTTACGTGTCTACCATGCAGGAACAATCGAAGCACTCTAACACCTTCCTGATCGGGTCTAGGTCAGGTGGCACGCCCTAGCAACCGCCAGGACGTGGCTGGAAGATTTGCGGGACGACGCGAGGTGCCAGGGTCCACTAAGCGGCCTTGGGAGCCTCCCGGCTCTTCGTGTTGCTTAGCCATTGCCCGTCGGTGGGTTTTGGAGGGTAACACATTCAGCACGCCGGTGGGACGATCTAGGCGATACGTTTATTCGTCAACCTTGTACCGCTCGTGCCGAAGCCTTGTTGATGGCGAGCAGTACTATTTATCCTTAGGTGTTTAGGGCTTGCATTGATGCTTTCACGTGCATATCTGCGTGGCAATGCCGTCCCTCGACACCTAGCTGCCCTTACGTCTATCCAGACGTAAGGGCAGCATCTTGCTTGTTCGTTACTTAGTAGATCCGATCCGTTATAGTTGCTCCTTGCTCCGCGGGAGTTTAATATCTGCATAGTTAGGCCTTATGCTGGGGTCGGACGATCCGGTAGTGCGTTAGATGTTGTTCACCGTCCCTGCAAGGGATGTTCCGGGAATCAACGTTATGTTGGTTTTTAGGCCTCTCGTAGGGGTAGTTTGCATCATCTTCCGTAGCTGCTAGGCCCGATCACACGTAGGACGTTCCGGTTATGCGGTGAAAACCCTAAACTGTCGTGGATCGCTTTAGCTTTGTCCTGATCAAGCAGGATCCCCATGCCATTGTAAATCCAACGTGAAACATGGGGCGATCGGCTCCTTGAGCCGATCCACAGGGAAACCTGAGAGCCGATAGGGCTCGTATTTAATGTTTACGTGTCTACCATGCAGGAACAATCGAAGCACTCTAACACCTTCCTGATCGGGTCTAGGTCAGGTGGCACGCCCTAGCAACCGCCAGGACGTGGCTGGAAGATTTGCGGGACGACGCGAGGTGCCAGGGTCCACTAAGCGGCCTTGGGAGCCTCCCGGCTCTTCGTGTTGCTTAGCCATTGCCCGTCGGTGGGTTTTGGAGGGTAACACATTCTGGCACGCCCGGTGGGACCATCTTCTGCAACATCCACGTCAACATCGGCATCCGAGATGGCGGAGGAACAGATCACATACGAGGATCTTCCTCCTGATCATAAGAAGAAGTACGATGAGCTGAAGGCCATCGTTGAAGCCGAACTCATCGGCTCCTTTGAGAAGACCCGTTCGCACGGCATCAGGTTCAAAGGATTCACGCCACAAGGTGTCCTCGATGGGTTGGATTTATCCCTCCCTTCAGATGAACGTACCCGAGCCCTGCGACAGGGAATCAACTACGTGGTGGCCCATTCACTGCATCGGCATTCTGAGAGCCTGGTGAATTCTTTGGAGCGCGTTGCATTCCGGGTGATCCAAGAGATCATGGAGCGTCGATACTCCCCTTCAGGACCTGCTCTAGGGACTCACCAAGGAGAAGTGCAACTCCACACCAGGCCACCATTGCCGTACTCGATGGCAGCTCCACGGCAACAAGGTTCACCGGCATACGTTGTCTACAAGGTCGGAGGTGATCCGGGCGACTACCAGTTCTTATATGAGCCGCCCAAGGAGATCCCACACGGATACATGTGCACGTTTGTGCCGGACTGCAACAACTGGACACAGCGATCCAGGCTCCAACAGGAGGGATTGCCGGAGCAGGAGCCATTGTTCCGGCAGGAGGAACGACTGCAACAGCCGGGGTTTGGGAGCAGAAGCTGAGAACAGGCGTGGCTAGCCAAGTATGCCACTGCACCAGTCCAAGAAAGCTCAGCTGCCACTACCTCCACCGCAGATCAGATCAGTGCAGTCCTGAGAGATCAGTTCGGCATCTTGCCGAAGAAGAAGATAATCGGCTATTCCAAGCCGTACCCCAATGAGTTTGACCTGATCCCACTACCACCTAAGTACCGGCTTCCGGACTTCAACAAATTCAGTGGGTCAGAAGGATCTAGCTCCATCGAGCACGTGAGCCGATACTTGGCCCAGCTGGGCATGGTTTCGGCATCGGATGAGCTACGGGTGAGGTTCTTCTCGCAATCCCTCACCGGTCCGGCTTTTGGATGGTACACCTCGTTGCAGCCAAATTCAGTACGATCATGGAAGCAGCTGGAGGAACAGTTTCACACCCAATATCATTCAGAAACTGAAGTGGTATTGCCGAACCGGCACAGGTTCGGCAGAGCGAGAGAGACAGTGTCGAGTACATTCAGCGTTTCAGAACTGTCAAGAACCGAAGCTATTCGGTTCATTTAATCGAGAAAGAAACGATCGAGCTGGCCGTGGCAGGCCTTGGCGTCATTCAAGGATTTGACGTTCCAAGTGGAGTACAACTCGTTGACGCACCTGGTCGGTCACTGACCTTATATGAAAGCGCCATCCAGAACTGTACCAGGACAAGTTCAAGCGCGCGATAACCCTGGTCAATGCTGATGGGATGAAGATTCTACGGAAGATCGGAAGTTGCGGTAGCCGAGTGGACTCGGACGCCGTACTGTCCCTGCAAATGGGTGAACCCGCCAGGGCCTCCAAGAGGGTTGGACTTTGATGTGAGCAAAACTGAACAGATCTTCGATCTGCTCGAAAGAGAGCAGTTGAAGCTCCCGAAGGCCACAAGATCCCTACGGCGCAGGAGATGAACAAAAGGCCATACTGCAAATGGCATCATACGTTCACGCACGCCACCAACGACTGCAAAGTGTTGCGCGCACAAATTCAGATGGCAATAGAATCAGGCCGATTAACTTTCGGACAGTTTGCCATGAAGGTAGACATGCGTCCATTTCCGGACGTCAACATGGTGGACCTAAGCCACTCCATAAGGGAACCTGGGTTCTCTTTTGATGTCAATATGGCAGGGTTTGTGATCCGCCATGGCAAAGATAAAGCCGAGAGCAGCCACTCTCGTGGCAAGGATAAAGAGGAGGCCGTTCCACGCGACCGGCCCCAAGATGATAGACGGTACCTAACCGAGGAGGAGGTGAGAAGCATACGGTATCAGCGCCCACTCTCCGTGCATCTCCTCAACAAATATGAGTAGCAGTACGACCGACGTCGGCGCTACGACGAAGACGATGGAAAATATCATCGGTCTGATGCGGAAAACAAGAGGTATCGTCAGCATGACAGGAACAACGACGGGTACGAACGTCGCGCTAGAGGGAGGTCAAGGGACCAAGACGACGTGGATAAGCACTGGAACTGTCCCTTCTTCAAACATTGCTGGGACTCAGGAATGAGCCGATTGCCAACAATCGAGAATTGCCCAGAATGCAAACAAAAGGAGAAGGACAATGAAGTTTCAGTGTTCGAACGTCTAGGACCTCTCCCACCTATCAACAAGCGAGCTGAGTCATCTCAAGAAGAGGACTTCGAGGAGTCAGATGGAGAAGAAGATAGGTATCACCGACCAAGGTGGTGCCCTGATGGACTCAGCCATTCTCAGAAGCGTAGAGTGCAGCGGCTGCGAAACCTGGAAGAAGCCGAGGCACATACCTGTACACGTTGAGAAGGCACGGCCCGATCTGGCCGTGAAAATTCAGCAAACATTGGAGACGAAGGCGCCAAAAGAAAATATGGCGCCCAAAGCAGGCGAAAGCCGATGCGGAGGCATCGGCTGATGCCGATGCAGCATCGGCGATGCCGATGCGGAGGCATCGGCGATACAAACATGGTATCCGTGATCCGGACGGAGTAGCAGGTCCAAGACATTGGACGTACGTGGCAAGGCCGATCCCTGAGATCGGCCCTCAAAAAATGGAAAGCAAAGGATCTTATCTCCAGCATGCCACGTAGCTACAGTAGAAATCCAAGAAGTTGCAAACCATCGCCAAAGCATTGCAACGGAAAAGGAGGCCGATTCCCGCAATCGGCCAAAATTATCCTCAACATCCTTTTGTCTGTGTTCAGCATTGATCCAACAGATGCCTGAAGAGCCGATACCATCAATGACTTGACAGAATCGGCTCGGGGGGCACATAGATGGATAAGACACGAGGATACAAAGCTGAGAATGCATGCCAAACGCCCAGCAGAACAGCTCAAAGATGGGGGCCGATACATAAACAAATCGGCCGCAAAAAATCGAAAATACAGAAATTTTTGAGCACAGCCGATGCGTAGACATCGACTTAAGAATTCAAAGCCGATGCACGGCCATCGACTCAAGGGATGCAACTGTTACAAGCGGAAGCCTAATGGAGCAGTCACCAAGTCACGTGGCGAGGCTTTGTTGGAGGAACCCCTCATTGGGATTGCTTGGTGACTCAGGCCCTCTCTTCAAGGACTTCCAACTCCTTCTGCAAGACTCCAAGCCCGGCAGCACCAGCAGAAGCATCGGTTTGGGCGTCCAAGACGGCCCTTTTTCTCACTTAAGCTGCTGGTATTTGCCGGCAAGTTTGAGGATCGCAGCCCTGGCCAACAGCAAGAACAGCATGGACGTGCAGATCAGGCTAGGATCATGAGAACGACCGACGGTCGTCCAGTTGGACTGAACTGCATTCTCACCAGAGGTTGCCTCATTGGACTGAAGAAGCTCGGGGGGCAGTTCACGTTGAAGGTTCTCTGCTTTTTGAAAAGCCGATTTGGTTAGAATCGGCTGATGCTGCACCACAGTTGAGAAGCTGATAGTGGCCCAATGCGGCTGGTGCACTTTCATTCTCGCCTTGACAGAGGCTCGGGGGCAGCTGGCTTTGAGAATTCCTCATTCTGAAGAGCCGATGGTGTTGAAATTGGCTATCTCTGCATCATAACCATGTTGAAGGGTGGAAGACTCTTGCAGAGGAAAATCACCAGGTTTGACAGGAGGAGTTGGAAAAAGGAGCCATCATCGTTGATCAGGCTCTAGACCAGTCCGTTGCTGCAAAAAACAGAGCATCACAAGGGAAGTTGTGAGCAAATGGTACCTGTTATACAGGTGTATCAGCTTTGACGGCAAGGTATTTCAGCCACGGTCTCAGAAGCTTTCCTGGAGGCGTTAATTCAGGAGTTTTGCTATCAGGACGAACATCACGATCGGATGATTTTAAAGTCTAAAGATCTGGGGGTCTCAAGGCTGCGCGTTGGACCCGTTCGATTGGGAGTTTGGGTCTGAATCTCACGGATGGCAAGTTAACATCTGAGAAGGCGATTGGATTGGTCTGTCTTGCAATTTGTTATAAAAGCTGATGCATTGCCATCGGCTCATCGAGTTCAACAAAGGGGAGAATCGGCTAGTCTAATATGGAAGAGATCAACAAAGTCAAATTGGAGAAATTTCTTCATTGATAACCAGATTTTTACATAGAAGGAGCCGATTGCTCTCAAAAGGAAGTTGCTAGGGGATACATTGCCCCGTCTACTACTCCTAGCTCTACCCTATCTAGGGGCCGCTGCTGCCCTCATCATCGTCGCTGCCGTCGGCGCTACTCCCGGCCGGCTCGTCGTCACTGCTGTAGCGGCCGCCGGCAGGACCTTCGTCGTCCTCATCTTCTTCATCAGCGTCGTCATCATCGCTGTCGAAGTCGCCCTGGGCCAGGGACACTGGTGTTTGGCCGGCGGCTCGTCGGAGGAGCTATCCTCCTCCTCCTCCACCTCCTCGGAGGAGGTTACTCCCTCCCAGGGAAGGTCGTCGTCGTCGCTCTCCGCTGCCCCATTGGCGAGGCTGCGGAGGACGCTTTCCCCATCGGTCAGGGATTGGTCGTCCTCTGACCAGATGGAGAAGTCGTGGCTTGGTTCGTCCCCGGCCTCGATGGCGCGGCGGATGTTGGCCGCATGGGCTTCCTCCGGGTTCCACTCCGGCGTCGGCTCGCGGAAGGGGGAGGACTGCGTGGAAAGACCCGATGAGGAGGAAGAAGACGACATGCTGGCCGAGGAGGGTTTTGGGAGTGCTAGTGCGAGGAGGACGGAGAAGGGAACTACAGGAGTGGCCAAATAAAAGGGGGAATATAGCGATTTAATGCCTAAGCAGTTCCCAAGGACGTGGTGCCAGAACCGTCAAATCGTGCAGAGAAGGCGAGAAGACAAGACGTCATCATGAAGAAAATTGCGACGGTTCTGCCATGACATGACCCTTGGAAGGAGACAGATGGTTTTGCAATTATCATTATCAAATCCAGGGGGCATGTGTTACCACCCGATTTTGGCTAAATCAGGAGATGGGCCGTAAGTGAAGATGGGCTTGAAGGACGTACACGAGGAACATCTTCAAAGCGGCCTTGCGCTAAGGGTTTGGGCTAAATCGCCCGTGTATCTGTAATTTAGTAGATCGTGTTGTATTCAGATTAAAAAGATAGGGTTTGGCCCGTGCACGGTTAGGTGCACGCCTCAATTAGAAAGTCCCTTGGACTATAAATATGTATCTAGGGTTATCGGAAAGGAGGACAATCATCGTTCAACCAACACAAATCAGGCGCATCGCCACCCCTTTCTTCGAGGGTTTCCCCGGGTAAGCACCATGCTGCCTAGATCGCATCTAGCGATCTAGGCAGTATACGTTTATTCGTCAACCTTGTACTGCTCGTGCTGAAGCCTTGTTGATGGCGAGCAGTACTATTTATCCTTAGGTGTTTAGGGGCTTGCATTGATGCTTTCACGTGCATATCTGCGTGGCAATGCCGTCCCTCGACACCTAGCTGCCCTTACGTCTATCCAGACGTAAGGGCAGCATCTTGCTTGTTCGTTACTTAGTAGATCCGATCCGTTATAGTTGCTCCTTGCTCCGCAGGGATTAGTTTAATATCTGCATAGTTAGGCCTTATGCTGGGGTCGGACGATCCGGTAGTGCGTTAGATGTTGTTCACCGTCCCTACAAGGGATGTTCCGGGAATCAACGTTATGTTGGTTTTTAGGCCTCTCGTAGGGGTAGTTTGCATCATCTTCCGTAGCTGCTAGGCCCGATCACACGTAGGACGTTCCGGTTATGCGGTGAAAACCCTAAAATGTCGTGGATCGCTTTAGCTTTGTCCTGATCAAGCAGGATCCCCATGCCATTGTAAATCCAACGTGAAACATGGGGCGATCGGCTCCTTGAGCCGATCCACAGGAAACCTGAGAGCGATAGGGCTCGTATTTAATGTTTACGTGTCTACCATGCAGGAACAATCGAAGCACTCTAACACCTTCTGATCGGGTCTAGGTCAGGTGGCACGCCCTAGCAACCGCCAGGACGTGGGCTGGAAGATTTGCGGGACGACGCGAGGTGCCAGGGTCCACTAAGCGGCCTTGGGAGCCTCCCGGCTCTTCGTGTTGCTTAGCCATTGCCCGTCGGTGGGTTTTGGAGGGTAACAGCGCCGAATCGGTGGTTGCCTCGCTCTCCGCCGGCCGCTCCGGCGGCGGGAGGACGGGGGAACGCCGATTCGCGTCGTGTACACAGTGTAGAGGAGGTTAGGGTATCCAGCCGGCGGCGTCGGGGCGGAAGCGGCGCGGTCGGAGTGGTTTTGCTGGCGGTGGTTCTTCTCCTCGATGGCGGCGCTTCGCGGGGCTCCGACGTCGATCTGCCGCCTTCGTCGGGCTGGCGGTTCTGTGGAACTGCTGGTCGCGACTTCCCCTTGCCGGATTCGGTGGTCCGGTGGCGGATCTGGCTGTTGTTGAAGATCTCGACGAAGAAGCTGGGGCGGCTCGGTTCGGCGACGACGGCGTCCTTCGGTGTAGGCCCTTTGGGGCCGGCGATCGGCGACTTCCCGCTCGCTCGGGGACTACCTTCGATCCAGGGCGTGAAAGAGGGTAGGAGCGACGGCGCGCCACCGACGGCGCTCGGGACGACGATGTGGTCGAGTTGCAGAAGGGCAGGACTGTATTTTTTGTTTTCTGTAGGGACCTTTCTGTAATTTGCTGTGATGTTCCACTTCTTTGTACTTGCGAAAAAAAAACCTTAGCGATTGTAATTACCACACAACGATTGGGGGTGGAGCAAGTTCATCAGCGCTGTAGCTCTTGAAAAATATTTAAAAGAAGGAGACATCACATTTCTGTGCGTAATAATGGTCTTAAATGACAAATCTATTTTCGTGCCACCTTCAGATATCGGGGTCCATCTTGGCCACCTGCTAGATCTCACACACAGGACAGACGTATCATTCATCGTTGAAGGTGAGGCCTTCTGCGCTCCTCGAGCGGTGCTTGCCGCCCGCTCACCAGTTTTTAGAGCAGAGCTCTTCGGTTCCATGGTTGAGGCTACAATGTCATGCATCACACTGCACGACATCTCGCCCGCTGATACGTCTCAAACGTATCTATAATTTCTTATGTTCCATGCTACTTTTATGACAATACTTGAATGTTCTATACATACTTTACAGCATTAATATACATTTTCCGGCACTAACCTATTAACAAGATGCCGAAGTGCCGATTGCTGTTTTCTGCTGTTTTTGGTTTCAGAAATCCTAGTAAGGAAATATTCTCGGAATTGGACGAAATCAACGCCGGGTCCTATTTTTACACGAAGCTTCCGAAGACCGAAGTACACGAGTGGGGCCACGAGGCGGCCAGACAATAGGGCGACGCGGCCCAGGACCTGGCCGCGCGGCCCTGTGGTCTAGGCCCCTCGCGTCGCCCCCTGACATACCCTTCCGCCTACAAATAGCCGTCGTCGTGAAACCCCCTGTACGGAGAGCAACGACACGGAAAACATTACTGAGAGGCCGCCGCCGCCAATCCCATCTTGGGGGATTCAGGAGATCGCCTCCGGCACCCTGCCGGAGAGGGGAATCATCACCGGAGGGGCTCTACATCATCATGCCCGCCTCCGGATTGATGCGTGAGTAGTTCATCCTTGGACTATGGGTCCATAGCAGTAGCTAGATGGTTGTCTTCTCCGCATGTGCTATCATTGTTTAGATCTTGTGAGCTGTCTAACATGATCAAGATCATCTATTTGTAATGCTACATGTTGTGTTTGGCGGGATCCGATGAATATAGAATATTATGTCAAGTTGATTATCAATCTATCATATATGTGTTGTTTATGTTCTTGCATGCTCTCCGTTGCTAGTAGAGGCTCTGGCCAAGTTGATACTTGTAACTCCAAGAGGGAGTAATTATGCTCGATAGTGGGTTCATGCCTCCATTTAATCTGGGACAGTGACAGAAAGTTCTAAGGTTGTGGATGTGCTGTTGCTACTAGGGATAAAACGTAGATGCTTTGTCTAAGGATATTTGTGTTGATTACATTGCGCACCATACTTAATGCAATTATCTGTTGTTTACAACTTAATACTGGAGGGGTTCGGATGATAACCCGAAGGTGGATTATTTAGGCATAGATGCATGCTGGATAGCGGTCTATGTGCTTTGTCGTAATGCCCTGATTAAATCACATAGTAATCATCATTGGTATGTATTGAATCTTTATTTGTCAATTGCCCGCCTGTAATTTGTTCACCCAACATGTTAGTTATCTTATTGGAGAGACACCTCTAGTGAACTGTGGACCCCGGTCCATTCTTTTACATCTGAATACATTCTACTGCAATCATTGTTTTTACTGTTCTTTGCAAACAAACACCATCTTCCACTCGATACGCTTAATCCTTTGTTTTTAGCAAACCGGTGAGATTGACAACCTCACTGTTACATTGGGGCAAAGTACTTTGATTGTGTTGTGCAGGTTCCACGTTGGCGCCGGTTTCACTGGTGTTGCGCCGCACTACATTCCTCCACCAACAACCTTCACGTGCTTCTTGGCTCCTACTGGTTCGATAACCTTGGTTTCTTTCGAGGGAAAACTTGCCGCTGTGCGCATCATACCTTCCTCTTGGGGTTCCCAACGGACGTGTACATCTACGCGCATCAAGCAAATTTTGGCGCCGTTGCCGGGAAGAAAAGATACACCACAGAGATTTCTAACTCCCACGTCAACTACACGCCGACACTTTTTGGCGCCGTTGCGGGGAGATCAAGACACGCTGCAAGGGGAGTCTCCACTTCCAATCTCTTTACTTTGTTTTTGTCTTGCTTTACTTTACTTTATTTACTGTCTTGTTTGCTTCATATTAAAAACACAAAAAATTAGTTATTTTACTTATTGTCTTATTTACTAGTTCTATATCAAAACACAAAAAAATTAGTTACTTGTCTTTACTTTATTTGCCTAGTTTACTTGTACTCCTGAAAATACTAAGTTTTATGATTTCACTAGCACAAATAATTATGATTTTATATGTACTCCTATTGCTCCACCTGCTACTACAGCAGAATTTTATGAAATTAAACCTGCTTTACTAAATCTTGTTATGAGAGAGCAATTTTCTGGTGTTAGTACTGATGATGCTGCTGCCCATCTTAATAATTTTGTTGAACTTTGTGAAATGCAAAAGTATAAGGATATAGATGGTGATATTATAAAACTGAAATTGTTTCCTTTCTCATTAAGAGTAAGAGCTAAAGATTGGTTGCTTTCTTTGCCTAAAAATAGTATTGATTCATGGACTAAGTGTAAAGATGCTTTTATTAGTAAATATTATCCTCCTGCTAAGATTATATCTTTGAGAAGTAGCATAATGAATTTTAAACAATTTGATAATGAACAAGTTGCTCAAGCATGGGAGAGAATGAAATCTTTGGTAAAGAATTGCCCAACCCATGGACTGACTACTTGGATGATCATCCAAACCTTTTATGCAGGATTGAATTTTTCCTCGAGGAACCTATTGGATTCAGCTGCTGGAGGTACTTTTATGTCCATCACCCTGGGCGCCGCAACTAAACTACTTGATGATATGATGATCAATTACTCTGAATGGCACACTGAAAGAACTCCTCAAGGTAAGAAGGTAAATTCTGTTGAAGAAACCTCTTCTTTGGGTGATAAGATTGATGCTATTATGTCTATGCTTGCAAATGGTAGATCTCATATTGATCCTAATAATGTTCCTTTAGCTTCATTGGTTGCTCAAGAAGAAAATGTTGATGTGAATTTCATTAAGAATAATAATTTCAACAACAATGCTTATAGGAATAATTATGGTAACAACAACTATAGGTCATATCCTTCTAATAATGGTAATGGTTATGGTAATTCTTATGGTAATTCTTACAACAATAATAAGAGTGTACCCTCTGGTCTTGAAGTGATGCTTAAAGAATTTATTAGTACACAAACTGCTTTCAATAAAACTGTTGAAGAAAAGCTTGGTAAAATTGATGTTCTTGCTTCTAAGGTTGATAGTCTTGCTCTTGATGTTGATCTTTTAAAATTGAAAGTTATGCCTGAGGAAGTTAAAGATGCTAGGTTTGCTAAAACAAATGCCATCCAAGTTCGAATTAATGATAATATTAGACTGTTGGCTGAATTGCATGCTAGGTGGGATAGAGAAGAAAAAAAAAACTTGCTAAAGAAAATAATGTAGCTAAAGTATGGACTATTACCACCACTAGTAATGTTGATTCTTCACATGTTGCTACACCTCCTACTATCAATGGTAAAATAATTGGTGTTGGCAATGTTTCTACTCCTAGTGCAAAGCGTACAAAATTGCCTGAAACTGCTGAAACTGCTGTTTGTGATAAAACTGCTGAAATTTTTCAAAATATTGGTGACAATGATTCCATTGTTGTAGAACATAATGGTTTAGATTTTGATGATTTTCATATTACTGAAGTTATAAAGTTCTTACAAAAACTTGCTAGAAGTCCCAATGCTAGTGCTATAAATTTAGCCTTTACAAAACATATTACAAATGCTCTCATTAAAGCTAGGGAAGAGAAATTAAAACTTGAAGCTTCTATTCCTAGGAAGTTAGAAGATGGTTGGGAGCCCATCATTAAAATGAAATTCAATGACTTTGAGTGTAATGCTTTATGTGATCTTGGTGCAAGTATTTCTGTTATGCCTAAAAAGATTTATGATATGCTTGACTTGCCACCATTGAAGAATTGTTATTTGGATGTTAATCTTGCCGATAATGTTAAAAAGAAACCTTTGGGGAGGATTGATAATGTGCGCATTACGGTTAACAATAACCTTGTCCCCGTTGATTTTGTTGTCTTGGATATCGAATGCAATGCATCTTGTCCTATTGTGTTGGGAAGACCTTTTCTTCGAACCGTTGGTGCTAGTATTGATATGAGGGAAGGTAATATTAAATATCAATTTCCTCTCAAGAAAGGTATGGAACACTTCCCTAGAAAGAGAATGAAGTTGCCTTTTGATTCTATTATTAGAACAAGTTATGATGTTGATGCTTCTTCTCTTGATGTTACTTGATTTGCACTTTCTGCGCCTAGCTGAAAGGCGTTAAAGAAAAGCACTTCTTGGGAGATAACCCAAGTTTTATTTTATTTACTATATTGTTGAGTCTTGGAAGTTGTTTACTACTGTAGCAACCTCTCCTTATCATGTTTTTGTGCCAAGTAAAGTTTCTATGCTGAAGTTGATACTATATTTGGGATTGCTGCGCAGAAACAGCATTGCTGTCTGTCACGAATTCTCGCAGAGCTCCCTGTAAAAAAATCTAAAAATTCTGAAAATTTACGAGCGTGATCCCCAGATATGTACGCAACTTTCATTAGTTTTGAGTTTTTCCATTTGAGCAAGTTAAGTGCCCCTGCCAGATTCGTCTTTACGGACTGTTCTGTTTTTGACAGATTCTGTCTTTTATTTCGCATTGCCGCTTTTGCTATGTTGAATGAGTTTCTTTGTTCCATTAACTTTCAGAAGCTTTATGCAATATCCAGAAGTGTTAAGAATGATTGTGTCACCTCTGAATATGTGAATTTGTAATTATGCACCAACCCTCTAATGAGTTTGCTTGAAGTTTGTTGTGGAGGAAGTTTTCAAGGGTCAAGAGAAGAGGATGATATACTATGATCAAGAAGAGTGAAAGGTCTAAGCTTGGGGATGCCCCGGTGGTTCATCCCTGCATATTTTAAGAAGACTCAAGCATCTAAGCTTGGGGATGCCCAAGGCATCCCCTTCTTCATCGACAACATTATCGGGTCACTTCTAGTGAAACTATATTTTTATTCCATCACATCTTATGTTCTTTACTTGGAGCGTCGGTTTGCTTTTATTTTTGTTTTGGTTTGAATAAAGTTGGATCCCACCATTCTTATATTGGAGATATTACGCTCTGCTTTTTCATATGGAACACTTGTGTTCTTAATTGTGCTTTAATGTTCATGGCGAAGGCTGAAAATTGCTTCGTTAAATTGCTATTTGGTTGGAATCAGAAAATGCTGCATATGGTTTGGAATAAACTTGGCAATTGTTTGAGCTCTCATAGATCATGTTTAAGCTCTTGCATCATGTAGTTTAATCTATTAATGAATAACTACCGTAGAGCTTGTTTAATTTGGTTTGCATGATTGGTCTCTCTAAGTCTAGATATTTTCGGGTAAAGTGTTTGAACAACAAGGAAGACAGTCTAGAGTCTTGTAATGCTTGCAATATATTCTTGTGTAAGTTTTGTTGTACTTGTTCATACTTGTGTTTGCTTCAAACAACCTTGCTATCCCAAACCTTGTACTGAGAGGAAATGCTTCTCGTGCATCCAAACATCTTGAGCCAAAACCCATGCCATTTGTGTCCACCATATCTACCTACTATGTGGTATTTTTCTGCCATTCCAAAGTAAATTACTTGAGTGCTACCTTTAAAATTTCATTCCTTTATCTTTTCAATATATAGCTCATGGGACAAATAGCTTAAAAACTATTGTGGTGATGAATATGTAGTTATGTGTCTTAATTCTTATAAGTTGCTTGTTGAGCGGTAACCATGTTTCTGGTGACGCCATCAACTTTACCTTTGTTGGATATCATGTGAGATGCTATGCATGTTCGTCTTGTCTGAAGTAAGTGCGATTTCATGATCAAATGGTTTGAGTATGCATATGTTAGAGAAGAACATTGGGCCGCTAACTAAAGCCATGTATCATGGTGGAAGTTTCAGTTTGGACATACAACCTCAATCTCTTATGAGAATATTAATGTTGTTGAATGCTTAAGCATTAAAAGAGGATTCCATTATCTGTTGTCTATGTTGTCCCGGTATGGATGTCTAAGTTGAGAATAATCAAAAGCGAGAAATCCAATGTGTGCTTTCTCCTTAGACACTTGTACAGGCGGCATAGAGGTACCCCTTTGTGACACTTGGTTGAAACATATGTTATGCGATGATAATCCGTGTTTTTCGAGCTGATTAGGACAAGGTGCGAGCACTATTAGTACTCTATGCATGAGACATGCAACTTGTAGGAAGTATTATGCATAGCACATATGAATTATTACTACCGTTGACAAAATTGTTTCTATGTTTTCAAAATAAAAGCTCTAGCACAAAAATAGTAATCCATGCTTCCCTCTGCGAAGGGCTAATCTTTTACTTTATGTTGAGTCAGTTTACCCACTTCTTTCTATCTTAGAAGCAAACACTTGTGTTAACTGTGTGCATTGATTCTTACATGTTTACTTATTGCACCTGTTATATTACTCTATGTTGACAAATATCCATGAGATATACATGTTACAAGTTGAAAGCAATTGCTGAAACTTAATCATCCTTTTTGTTGCTTCAATGCATTCTACTTTGAATTTATTGCTTATGAGTTAGCTCTTATGCAACTCTTATTGATACTTATCTTGAAAGTACTATTCATGAATTTTGTTGCTATATGATTCATTTGTTTAGTCATTATCTTTGTTAGCAATCTTTTGTTCAGATCACTCCATTCATCTCATATGCTTTACAATAATGTTGATCAAGATTATGTTGGTAGCATGTCACTTCAGAAATTATTTGTGTTATCGTTTACCTACTCGAGGACGAGTAGGAACTAAGCTTGGGGATGCTTGATACGTCTCAAACGTATCTATAATTTCTTATGTTCCATGCTACTTTTATGACAATACTTGAATGTTCTATACATACTTTACAGCATTATTATACATTTTCCGGCACTAACCTATTAACAAGATGCCGAAGTGCGAGTTGCTGTTTTCTGCTGTTTTTGGTTTCAGAAATCCTAGTAAGGAAATATTCTCGGAATTGGACGAAATCAACGCCCAGGGTCCTATTTTTACACGAAGCTTCCAGAAGACCGAAGAGTACATGAAGTGGGGCCACGAGGCGGCCAAACAACAGGCGGCGCGGCCGGGCCCGGCCGCGGCCCTGTGGTCTAGGCCCCTCGCGTCGCCCCCTGACCTACCCTTCCGCCTACAAATAGCCTTCGTCGCGAAACCCCCTGTACCGAGAGCCACGATACGGAAAACATTACTGAGAGGCCGCCGCCGCCAATCCCATCTCGGGGGATTTCAGGAGATCGCCTCCGGCACCCTGCCGGAGAGGGGAATCATCACCGGAGGGCTCTACATCATCATGCCCGCCTCCGGATTGATGCGTGAGTAGTTCATCCTTGGACTATGGGTCGATAGCAGTAGCTAGATGGTTGTCTTCTCCGCATGTGCTATCATTGTTTAGATCTTGTGAGCTGCCTAACATGATCAAGATCATCTATTTGTAATGCTACATGTTGTGTTTGGCGGGATCCGATGAATATAGAATATTATGTCAAGTTGATTATCAATCTATCATATATGTGTTGTTTATGTTCTTGGATGCTCTCCGTTGCTAGTAGAGGCTCTGACCAAGTTGATACTTGTAACTCCAAGAGGGAGTAATTATGCTCGATAGTGGGTTCATGCCTCCATTTAATCTGGGACAGTGACAGAAAATTCTAAGGTTGTGGATGTGCTGTTGCTACTAGGGATAAAACATTGATGCTTTGTCTAAGGATATTTGTGTTGATTACATTACGCACCATACTTAATGCAATTATCTGTTGTTTACAACTTAATACTGGAGGGGTTCGGATGATAACCCGAAGGTGGATTATTTAGGCATAGATGCATGCTGGATAGCGGTATATGTACTTTATCGTAATGCCCTGATTAAATCACATAGTAATCATCATTGGTATGTATTGAATCTTTATTTGTCAATTGCCCGCCTGTAATTTGTTCACCCAGCATGTTAGTTATCTTATTGGAGAGACACCTCTAGTGAACTGTGGACCCCGGTCCATTCTTTTACATCTGAATACATTCTACTGCAATCATTGTTTTTACTGTTCTTTGCAAACAAACACCATCTTCCACTCGATACGCTTAATCCTTTGTTTTCAGCAAGCCGGTGAGATTGACAAACTCACTGTTACGTTGGGGCAAAGTACTTTGATTGTGTTGTGCAGGTTCCACGTTGGCGCCGGTTTCACCGGTGTTGCGCCGCACTACATTCCTCCACCAACAACCTTCACGTGCTTCTTGGCTCCTACTGGTTCGATAACCTTGGTTTCTTTCTGAGGGAAAACTTGCTGCTGTGCGCATCATACCTTCCTCTCAGGGTTCCCAACGGACGTGTACATCTACGCGCATCACCCGCAACATTCAAAGCTATGCTTCAATTCATTAGTTAACAGTAAGATGGAACTAGCTAGGAGCCACCATAGCGCTCAGACGTTCTCAGCCATCCGATTTAAACATCTAACGACCATTACCAAAGTATCTATTAGAGTAAAGTCTGAAAAAAACCTTGAAGTTGTAGGCTCTGTTGGTATCGAACCTCAAACTACTAATCCCGGAAATCAGCACCCTAGATTTAGAAATCCCGGTCATTTTATACCGTGAACTAGTTAGCATCAATTTGGCACAATAATACCGGCCGGGATTAATCCCTACCCTCTGAAAAAGATGACCCATATGTCATGTCCGTCTCTCCCCAATTTCTATAGGAAAAAAATGTTTCTTGCCTCCTTCCTGATCCCATCCTCCCGGCGGCAATTACCACAACCAGCATCGTCTTCCTAGCTGTGAACGCCTCCTCCGTCGCGGGTCTGCCACCAATTCATGCGCCTACCTCTCCCTCCTCCTCGACTCCACGAAGCGGTCCATCCTACTGTCCTAGGCACCTATCCCTAGGCGGAGCCCCTGGAGGACTCGATGCTCTCTCGCACGGAGTACCTCACCGACGCCGCTACAAATTCGCGCATGGACCTCGCCGCACTCCTCACACTATTCGCTGCCTGGTGCCTGCTCTAACTGCTCGCGCGTTCGGCCGGACCTTCTCCAATAGGGAGACGCTGGGCGGGCCCGTGGTGCGATGAGGCCGTGGCGCCGTGCCGCTTGACCCTGCTCATGGTGGCCGCCCCTGCGCTGATCCTGCTCGAGGGCACATCGCCGGTGAGGTGGTATGCGAGCAAGTGCCGATAGTCCTGGAGATTTGGGGTTGGGGAGGAAATAGGAGAGAGATGAAAGATCATAGTGATGAATCTGACTTGAATCACGGACGTCAGTGACAGGAGTGACTACCTTCAAGATAGCTTGCATCCTGGTGCACCAAACAGGTGCAAGGTTTACATTGACCAGGATTCTCATGTCTAGGGTGCTGATTTACGGGATTTGAAGTCCGAGGTTCGATTCCAACACAGCCTACAACTTCAAGGTTTTTTTCAGACTTTACTCTATCTATTACCTGGGGGTTCGGTCGATCGCTCCCGTCAAATTGGCTCTCTTTCGTGGCTGGGCTGCTACTCCCGACGTTGAAATACGCTGCTGCTGCTTGTTTGGGCCCGAAACTGTCTAATGGGCCGACTGGTTTGCTCGTGCGGTTGCCTCGCCGACACGAGCGGAAAACAGACGGTCGTTTTCCTCTTCACATCTCCCTAGCGGCGGCGGCGTGCCGCACGATTCGGCCATCTTCCTTCCTCTTTCTTGCCTGCACGCTCTACATCTCATTCGTGTTCCGACTCGTTTCAACACTGACGGAGGAGGCGGAATGTGAGAATCGGGGTGATTTTCCTTTTGAGTAGATCAAGGAAAAGGAGAGACACGACTGAAGATGTCAACGTTCATGGAGTTTGTCATTAGATGGTAAATTTGGTGGAAATCATCAAAGTTCTTTGTTGCGGATACGACAAACTCAAAGGCATCATTGCTGCAGATTTTTCCTCCCCGCTACAGCTAATTTTCAAGTGGTTCAATTCAGTCCAAATTCATTCTAAAGCTGTTTTCGCTCCCCATTCGTTGCAGGTCCTGCCAACCCAAGTGCTTAGGACTGTTTTTATTTTATTTTATATTGATTTGGGCAATTGCTGGTGGCTGCCTCTGGTTCTTTTTCGTTGGAGAACAAATGACGGTTATCAGCAGTGCTTGGTTTTCGTTTTGTCGATTTTGCAGTATGGAGAAAGTACTGATCTGACGAATTCGTTAGTAACTATGTTCTTTCAATGAAACTAGTACAAATGCCCGTGCATTGCTACGGGTTCTCAAATTTAATTTATCAATGCAAATGTACTACATCATCATAATACCGAACACAATAACAATACATCATTGTTGTGCTTCTGTGTGGTTGCAAGTCCTAGGTCTTATTGTTAATCTTCCGTGTTAAGTCCCACACCTGTTCTGGGCTGTCATAACTGTCAACTCAACAACCTCTCCTTTTGAATATATTATTGTCTCACAAGACGTGGGTGTTGCAAACACAAGTTTACCCGAAGGAGTATTTCTTTTTTGATTAGTCCAAACAACACTTTGATATTCATCAATATCCGAGACAACCCTAGATCGTAGCCTTCTGTGTTAAACATACAAAAGGGGCTTAGCAAATCTTCAATAATGGCTTGGGTAAAAAAAAAACTCCCTCCGCAACCCGGTAGTGCAGATGCTGTTTTTTTTAGGCAGCAATTCTTTGACCGCTCCAAAAGAGGATGACCATGGAAACCAAGAAAATAGGTGCGAACGGAGGATAATATCGTTGCCAACTCCTAAAGTTCCTGGAAAAGCTGAGGCAATGGAGGGCCTGTGGATCGTGCTATGAAGCCATGAACACCAATATATTGCATGTTTAATTTACCACTGATACACGGTGCCGCTAAATGTAACCTGCAACAATCTCTTGTACCGTCATAACAAAACCTAATTGCATGGGCCTTAGCAAGACAAATTCTTATAGTTCTACAATTCGAGGCCCACAAATATCAACATCTCTTAGGAAGCAACACCCAACCTGATCGCCTTTGGCGGCTCTGGAAAAAATGATGTGTCATCCTGTAGTTGATACTTTGGGGTGAGGTGAGGCTCGTAATTTGACTTTGATAGCAAAATAGTATGTCTGAACATGTTTTGGTACCATGCTTGAAAGCACTGTTGGATCCTGTGAGAACCTGCTAGTAACTCTAACAGATTTTTGGGCCCAACTGCAAACCCGCAAGGCGTTTTGGTTCTGACGCAACCCAATAAAGTGTCCGGCGTGGGTCATGTACCACAGCAGGTACCCCATTCTTCCTGATGTGTGCTTGCCCTTCAGCTGGAGGATGAGCGTGGGCGGTATCGAGATTCCATCGGTGCCAGAGTCGGGCACGAAGCGTTCGAGACAAATGCCAACCGCATCATGCTAACGGCCGAGAATCTTGTCAAGCCCCTCTAGGGCGCGAAGAACCTCACCCAGGGGAGCTATTCTTCTGCCAGCGGTAGGAGCCAAAGAAGAACCAGGCCAGCCACGAGCTAGTGGGAGGTCCCAGGGTGGCGACATATTAATAAAATTACAGATGTATGAGCCTTATTTTTCTTCGGTTGATTCATGTATCGACCCTATCTGATATGTGACTGTAAATGTTGAAATTTTTTTTACCGCTACTATATGAAATAAATGAATGACGATATGCATCAATTGATGCATAGGCTGGGGCTATACCTCCATATCGAAAAAAGTGGGAGGTCCCAGTGCGCACCTACGAGGCCATCCTTGAGCACATCCACAACATCAACAACGGCTGCTCCCATTAATTTATTTTCTAGCCAAATTTCATTCATATTTATAATATATAATACAAGTTAAATTGAATCCAAATGTTCTCTAGTGGGGTCACAGACTGGGCACATGCACCCCTAAAGGCAGAAACTCGACGACGCTTCTTACTTTTGATCTACCACCAAACCCACTTTATTCGCCCTCATTCTCGTAATTCCTAGGCCCATCCTGCAAAAAATTATTATGCAGACTTCTCCTTTGTCCTATCTGGTGTGATCCATCCATAAGGGGAAAAAATAGTGCCATAGTACAACATTATTATCCAAAAAGAAAGTAAAATTTACGCAAGAAGAACACCTGATACATAATTGATATTCCTGACATAGACCCTTGCGATGGGATCCATCCCTACTATTCTTACCAAAATAAATAAAGTATTTGTGCCAAATAAACATCACATATATGACTGCAACAATGTTACAAGATCAGCTGACCATACTGGTAAGAGATCCACACATAATATGAAAAACAACAATTCCTTATCAAGTGGTGAAGTTGTACCTGAACAAATAAAGCATCCAATGCATAGACACAACGTATAGTTATCGGAAAAAATGATTTGGGAATACACTGCTAACAACAAGGTCTAGGCAATACATACATATCAGCCCCTCAAGTTGTACTTCTGACTCAACATTGCCCAGCTCAACTACATGGTTGCCCCATCATCTTAAATAATTCAAACAAATATACCCAGGTGGATTTGATCACCCCGACAGCAAATGGCAGTACATATGACATATTCGCTGGTACCTTAAATCATGCCTCCCTGCCACTCAGATCTACCTTCAACTCCACTGCTACAACTCCATTGTTGATATGTGTGCAAAACTCAACTTACAGGGAAACAAAAATGCCATCAGTGCAGGTTGCCTACCGTAATAAACACAAGACCCTTAACGATCCATCTATAATGGGCCCTCACAATAAGAAAAACTACTTGAATTTAATGTGTCATCTACAAACCTACATCCTTGAATATCACATAAAAATGGCACCAAGGCCAGATCCAGATTCATCTATTTGGCGGTAACAACCCACATTCATCATGTTCAGAGTTCATGATCTAGATTGAAGTAGATATTGACCATTCTCTACTTAGTTCTCGAAAAAGAAGTATTGCTTTGTACATCAGAGAATCTAACTCAACTGCTATAGAACTAAAGAACTGAAGAGTACAATGCACCATCATTTTTGTAATCGATAAAAAATGCTTAAGTACTACACCCTGAAAATAAATAAATAAGTGGTTCAACAAAATTCTGGCCTAGAGGCATCTAAATATTTTTGTGCATGACTAAAAAAATAGAATACCTGATGGAGAAATCCTTGCATTTTTATACATGATAGTTGAATGCCCGTACGCCTTATTTTCTTACCAAAGATGTAAAATCTATGTCATTTCCGAAAAATCCAGATTAGTGCTTCTTCATAGAATCATGTATTTTCCCAAGCAGAAACACATTTATGTAGTGATAGAAATAAACAGTGCATAAGTAATTTAATTTTGTGGAGAAAAAATTGCAAGAGGCAAAGTAGTGTCTTTTTTATGGAGGTTTATTCAGTGGGGTGTTTTCTAGGTTAAAGAAAACAGAACTATTATCAAGGAAGCTACAAGAAAAAAAAATCTTATTGAAAAAGGTTCAAGTTGCTTCACGTCATTGGAAATTTTGAATATAACATCATGAACACCTGTTTTCAACCTTAGGATATCTCTTGATATATGTTCTATTTGGTGACCACTACAAAATAACACTGGCCAAAAGTCAGATAAATATAATTTTCCAAGCAAGAACAACCCATGCTTTCTCACTACCTTAAACTATGTAAACACTTGTCTTGTGAAGAAAGAGTGTCATTGCAGACAATCATGTGTGCTCTGTAGTCCAATATAGTCGGTCCAGGAATATACCTTTTCAATCTTATTAATCCTACAAAACCAATGCGAGCTCTGCATGGCAATATTTTTGTTTGCAGCAGTGGCAGCATCAAACATGAGAAATGATGGGACTTCTAATACGGCCTTGTTAACTTAAACCTGAAATTAAAATACCAAGCTATTTGTTGTCATCCTGTACCTGCACCAGCACTGACATGGCAAACATCACATGAAAGCCTACGAGCTTGCCACGAAAAATATGAACGCATCTTCCTATTCCTTCTATGATTCCATCTATCCCTACAGAATTAATATGCTAATAATCAATATGGCAAAAACTATGTTTAAAAAATATATAATGATTTCCTTTACAAATATATATATGAACCAAACATAATTGATTATGACACATAAGTTATTTCCTTAATTAAATAGCTATATTCTAAAGGAAGTTAAAGAACTTTTTTAGTGGAGCAAAAAAATATTGCACATCATGGCCAATTGGACTAAGCCCGTTCCAACAACAAATAAGTCAGTATCTATAATCAACAATATGAAGTTGGACAAATATATACTGAATCAATATTAACAAAAGCACCAGCTGATCTTAGCTACCACACAAGCTAGGACGAGATTTTGTTCCTGAACTACTAATATTGGTTCAACATGTGATAGGTTCATCTTACAACTGCTGCTACATCATAACCAAACCAACCGTTTGTACCATAAGCTCGATAGTACATGGAAATATGACCCTGCTTCCGACTCTCATTGGCCAGATCTGATGAGCTTCATGTCACTCTTGTCCTTCTTGCTCTTCTTCTGCTCATTGCAGTCGATCCCGTCAGCTCGAGGTTGAGCTCTGCATAAGAAGTGCTTACCTCCCTGGAAAAAAAGCATTTGTTTCTCCAGAAAAAAGTTAATTCAAAAGAAAGCAAAATTGCTAAGATTCTTCATTACCATCCTGTGACAAGAGAAGGGGGTAGAAATTGACTCTACAAGTGAAACCGTTGTTGCTAGGAATAATATTTTGATTACGATTTAATGGCAAGAATAGGAAAGAACCTTTTTTTATTTGGAGATCTAAAATTCCAAATTCTATGATGAAATCCCCTCCGAACGATCTAGTTGTTGCCCCCTCTTGCTTGTTGGATTACCACTATGCTAAAATCAGCATATACTCACAATAATCCCACGAGGCCGAGGGAGCGGGTGGCGTCGAAAAAGTGGTGGAGTTGGAGGAGTGGGTCAAACCCGGCACCCCGCCGCCGGGGCCAACAGCTTCCCCAGAAGGCGGTGCACCAACTTGATCCCCACAATGAGCACCTGGTCGACATGCTCGTCATCGGTGCCGCCGCCGCCATCTTAGCGGACCCATGCCTAGAGAGGTGGAGCGCCGCCGGACCAGCGCGATGATGCAGGTGATAGGCAGCACGCTCGGGCAAGTCCGGGTCGGCGAGCAGCAGGCGCATGGTGAACTTCCCCATTATTATTTCTACCGCTGCAACATTATTTCTAATGCCTGGCGTGTGATACAGCCTGGGGCTTGGCCTATTTGGAGGCATATGAGTATCCAATGTGAGAATGAATCTGTTGATGTCAACATTAATTAGCTGAAATTCATAATCGTGATGGAGGTATGCTGAGAGCATAGCTCTGAACTAATCAACCGTGAAATCAATTCATCCTTCCACAAACGAACTACACTCGCAGCCATCTCAGCAACAACCTGAAAGTATGATATAACCAACATCTGAGAAATTTATAAACTGCATGAAACATCAATTTTATAAGTGCATCATTGTATGTGGTCCTCAATTGCAGAAATCATTTATGTACCGCTGGAATCCATGTTTCTTTACAGTACGATAATACATCAGGAATAACAAGTTCCAAATTCAGCTTCTACGCAAAATTTACAGATAATACAACATACATGGCGTGATGTGTGCAAGCAGTCGTTCAGCTCCACATCACATTGAAGTGATCATGTGAAATGACAAATCTTAAAGCGGTTATTCAACTGGCAAGGTCCCACCCTCTGCATATACCACCATTTGGAGCCTGGTACTTCAGGTGTAGCTATTTTGAAACTCGATATTGAGTTGCATCCAACATCGACAAGGCTGCAAGGTACCTCCACACCTTCAGTAGTCACACCAACATTTCCGTTTCTTAACAAAATCAAAATTCATTACTGTAAATGGGATCAAATTAAGGCACCACACATTCAGCTGTAAGTGCTTGAATTCTGATGTAGATTTTCTAATGGATCGGGTCATATCAGAAAACTTCAACCAACAACAAATACTACTAATCCCGCGAAGTTGAATACAAAATTTCTACGGGGAAACAGAATGCATGGTGAGGAGCCTACTCGAATATGAAGTCCTTCCATTTTTACCTGGTAATGGAGGTGAGTGCCCTCATGTAGGTCCAAGTCATCGAGGGGGCAGTGAAATTTGCGGAAATCCTCTTCTTCGGTGGCATAAGCCCTCGCCTCCATTAGGTGTGGGGAGGGGGCGTTAGAGAGGCGGGGCTGGAGGTACAGAGGCGGACGGCAAGTCACGTCGCTGCTCCAGGTGGGTGCCTCCATGCGCGGTGGGTGGAGGCGGCATTAGAGGGAGCGGAGACCAGAGGCCAGTGGAAACCTGTTGCTCCCAGCGCTGCCGGCTACGCCTCCGCCGCGTCGAGCACCACTTCATCGAAGACCACAGCGCTAGTCCCTCCCTTCCCCTGGGCGTGAAAATCTGGAGGCGCTTGGGTTGTGCTCGTCTGCTCGATTTCCACCACGCATCTGTGCCTATTACTCCCTCCGTTCCCTTAATTAAGTCGTAATTTTTTTCCTGGTTTTTAGCCCGAAAGGAAGGCGCGGGGTTAAGTGCGTTGATATTCTCCCAAAATCACCCCTCCGTCCCCTTAACTTCGGCCTTTAAACCCGTCGTGCAATCAATTCTCCTGCCCAAAAGGCTCTCTCAGATTGGCGGTGCATCGGTGAAGGGATGCTAGAAACAAGGAGCCTTGTGGTTATCAATGGGAGAATTAATTGGAGGAAAGGAGCGAAATAATTAGGGGCAGATTTGGAAAGAGATATATGGCAAGGTTCTCCTTACGTGATACTATATGCATGGAAATGGAAACAGAAAGATATGTCATTATGTGATTTGGTGGGAGGGCAAAATAGTCAGAAAAAATATGTAGGACGAAAATTTCGACCGGAGGAAACAGAACCAGTTCCTCCTTTTTATATAGTAGAGATTTTAGCCCGAAAGGAAGGCGCGGGGTTAAGTGCGTTGATATTCTCCCAAAATCACCCCTCCGTCCCCTTAACTTCGGCCTTTAAACCCGTCGTGCAATCAATTCTCCTGCCCAAAAGGCTCTCTCAGATTGGCGGTGCATCGGTGAAGGGATGCTAGAAACAAGGAGCCTTGTGGTTATCAATGGGAGAATTAATTGGAGGAAAGGAGCGAAATAATTAGGGGCAGATTTGGAAAGAGATATATGGCAAGGTTCTCCTTACGTGATACTATATGCATGGAAATGGAAACAGAAAGATATGTCATTATGTGATTTGGTGGGAGGGCAAAATAGTCAGAAAAAATATGTAGGACGAAAATTTCGACCGGAGGAAACAGAACCAGTTCCTCCTTTTTATATAGTAGAGATTGTGGAATTCAGGGTGCTTGCTTCCTCCCTCCCAGCAACGATTTTAATAATTACATTGATCACTCACGCCATCAAAATTAGTCGCGGACTAATTCTTTTATGTTCTCATGACATTGGTGTATGCGAGCACAAACATATACGAAAATTAATCTGAACTTCTTCCTCATGGCAGAAAATTCAGTTGTCACTCTGACATGCACCCATTGGTTTGCTTGCCTGGTGTTTTCAGATGAGCAAGGAGTCGAGGAGTCCACCCTGACGGGATGCAATCAAGTACACGCAGAAGCTCCATAACGAGGTCCTTGAGCTGCAGACCCAGCTAGCAGACTCGCCCGGTGAGGCCTGGGAGAAGCAAGGCAGTGCGTCATGTTCCGAATCCTTCGCCCCCACGGACAACATCCATTACCAGGTAGTACCCGCTGTAGGGAATGAACTGAACACTAACAGAGTTAGTAGTTAAAATAAATGAAAGAGAATGTTAGGGGACCATCAGGCTTAACTTGACTATTTATGATCAACCATTGCACACCTCTGGAACCTAAAAGTCAGAATAAGCAATGCCATAAAATATAATGTTCAACTTCACCACACCAATCAAGTAGTTCCACCAATGGATGGCCACTTGCATATCCTTGAAGTTGCCGAGCCTATTATTTTTTATTCCAATATGCTTCTAAACAAAGGTCAACAAAGTTACATTGTTGTGGATTTGGGGGTATAGATGAAGTTATGGTGGATCAAGATGTGAGAACTGATGAGACTTGATTGGTTAGAAATTGTATTCAGTTTTTCAAATATCCATGGTTTTTCTCCATGAGTTTTATTCATGTTGTTGCCTAATGCAAGTTTGATCAATATGCTGAGAAAATTTAAAAGCTATTCTGGAATTGGAGATAATGTATTGGTTCCGGCATTTAGAACTGCTTATCATATTGTTTATTTGAATCAGTATTCCCGTCAACATAAAATAAGCATACAAATACTGGTATATACATGTTCAAATTGTGCATGTATATCAAGTCACATTTTAAGTTGAACTATTCATGTGAATTTGTATATACCTTCTCGGAACCAGAGGCCATGCTTTTGAACCTCTGCTGAAACTTTTGCACTACAATGTCAACTGGCATCATGAGACGCAAATAAGCTATTTCTTATGGCACGTCTTTAGCAAATATATCACATGTGGAGTCTGCGAAAGCTAATATTTTGGAGTATAGTATCTTAAATTAATGGCTGGATTCTCTTGAGGCAACTATAGTGTCATCTTATGACAGGAGGCCCAAATGTCTTAAATTCAGATGCTCTTAATGTTTTGTATGACTTGTGGTTAGCTATATAATGGTCATGCCTTGAGCAAGGATGAGAGTAGTGCCTTTGCATGGTTGCCTTTAAATACTCAAATACACTAGAAAAAAATCAGAGCCTTTACGCTAGAGAATTTGGAGAGATGTCGAGGGAGCATTTATTGGTTCTTCTCTCTCCAACAATTATGGGGGTACATATAAGTATATAACCACTCAATTTAAAATGACAACTGAAAAATTAAATCAGTCATCATTTGGATTATTCACAAGCGAACATATAATGGCTCTAATCAATCTTCTTGGGCTTAATTTATTTCTTGCACTCATACCTCCTAGATTTATGCAGAGGCCGGGGGTCTCATCCTCCATTTCGAAAAATAAATCTCTTGGATTTTCAAGCTCCTATTGTTAGCTCTAAAACGTTCTCTCTTTTCTATCTGAATCATCATTTATGGTATATGCTCCTTTATTTGTGTTCTTTGGTAATGACTTGTACATTTGTTTTTCTTTTCAGGAGTTCGGATAGAGCAAATGTCCTCATGGTAACATCCATGTGGCTGAAGGGGCTCCTAACCCCTGACTGCCCTGCTGCCTTCCGCTTCCTAGGTACACAGACAATCATACAAATCATGCTTAAGGATGTCTGTAAAGCCTTTTTCGCTAAAGTACTATAACAACTTGATGTAGAAGTAACATCAGATGGTTAATTATGCTGAGGGGTCGGCAGCAATGTTTGATCAATTGAAGAAGTGCACAATAAGGAGTGCAAATCAACGTTGTTTGTATAATGAGCTCAACAGCCTAAAGTAAAATACCTGGTGTTCTTTGTGGGTGTCGGCCCCGAAGTGCCAAAGAGCGTCCCTTGAATTTGATCCATCCCAGGATACTTAACTTCATTACGTTCCTTGAGAGAAAGATCTCTGAACTGGTTTCTGATCAAGGTATTAACTGGTCCTACTCTTCTTGGCATATCCTAAATTCTATCTCATATTCAGTGTTTTGTAACATGAAATGGAGGATAATAGCATGCCCGAGAGTACGTTGAGTAACTATTCAACAGAATTAATTGCACATGCATTTCTTATTCATAATTTATTTGAGGTATGATTTTACTTTTGTAGGATGTTGGATCCATTGGCTTATATTATAAATGTTTTCTTCAAGGATGTATTTGCTGAAAGCCTATGGCGTGGTCACTGATGGATTCTAACAATTGCTTTCATCTTCACTTGTAGGCAAACACGAACAGGGGGAACTTACCATAGAATGTGCTCCAGAATCCTCTGAATATGAGTGTTAATGATTGGGCTCGGTGGGAATTATTCAGGATGTCTAACAAAAAAAGTTGGTCTCGGTCGCATACATATTTTTGTGTGAGCATCTTGGAAGTATTCAAGTATATAATGAAAAACAAAATCAGGGTCTTAGTGATAACTGTGAAGTGGGAACAAACAGAGGAAATGTATGTTTCCTTTGTTTCTCATTTGTCCCTACTATAGTAAAATTGAAGTACAATATTTTGTTGCATTGAAAGGTTGCACATCAGGTATATTGATGTGGCACAAGAGGTTCTGTTTGGTTGAAGCTCCAATATATATGGTTGATACGTCCAAAACGTATCTACTTTCCCGAACACTTTTGCTATTGTTTTGCCTCTAATTTGTGTATTTTGGATACAACTAACACGGACTAACGCTGTTTTCAGCAGAATTGCTCTGGTGTCTCGTTTTTGTGCAGAAATTCAACTTTCAGGAAAATCCTCGAAATTTATGTCGAAGGGCTTATTTTTCCAGAAGAATCACGGAGCCAGGTGCAGGCCTGGGGAGGCCCAGGCCCCCAGACACTAGGCCGGCGCGGCTGGAAGGGGCGCGCCGCCCTAGTGTGTGGCCGCCTCGGCCAGCCTCGATGCCCCCTTCGGACTACTTAAGGGTTTCGATCTAAAAACGCGAGACGAGAAGTCGAAGTCGCCAGAAACCATCCAGTCCGCCGCCACCGTCGCGAAACTCCATCTCGGGACCAGAAACTCCGTTCTGGCACTCCCCGGACGGGGGGAGGGATCATCGCCGCCATCACCACCGACGCCTCTCCATCGACCAGCCATGTTTCCCCCATTCATGTGTGAGTAATTCCCCCGCTGTAGGCTGAAGGGGATGGTAGGGATTGGATGAGATTGATCATGTAATAGTCATAAGATTGTTAGGGCATGGTGCCTAGTATCCGTAGATGGTACTTTTATGATATTGTTGCAACTTGTTATGCTTAATTCTTGTCACTAGGGCCCGAGTGCCATGATCTCAGATCTGAACATGTTATTGTTTCATCATGATATGCATTGTTTTATGATCTTACCTGCAAGTTGTATACACACGTTGCTGTCCGGAACCCGAGGCCCCAAAGTGACAGAAATTGGGACAACCGGAGGGGAAGGCGGTGATGTGAGGATCACATGTGTTCACGGAGTGTTAATGCTTTGCTCCGGTACTCTATTAAAAGGAGTACCTTAATTTCCAGTAGTTTCCCTAGAGGATCGGCTGCCACCGGCTGGTAGGACAAAACATGTTGTGCAAGTTTCTCATTGCGAGCACGTACGACTATATACGGAACACATGCCTATGGATTGATTAGTACTTGTATACCGTTTTATTATTACCTGCAAATGCCCTACCTTGATTGTTATATGAATTCTCTCATCCATGCAACGTTCATCCATCCCTGTGCCTACAGTATTTTAATCCTGCTGTTTACTATAATCACTACTGCTGTCTTTATTTCACTCTGTTATTTCACTACTCCTGCTATAAAACTGTTGCTCTGATAAACTCTTGCGAGCAAGTCTGTTTCCAGGTGCAGCTGAATTGACAACTCCGCTGTTAAGGCTTACAAGTATTCTTTGTCTCCCCTTGTGTCGAATCAATAAATTGGGTAATACTTCCCTCGAAGACTGTTGCGATCCCCTATACTTGTGGGTCATCAATGGTGTGCGTCCGAAAAACAAAAAGTTGCGGTGCATTTTCTCTTGTCTCATTCCTTGTTCATTCGTAATAGTCATGCTTGTCGGAACAAAAATAGATCTCTATGAAGCATTTATAATAGCACACTTATAATTTGAGGCTTGCTTAGTACAAACCCCTCCCTCCTAACTCAGTTTAAGCTCAATTGATTGTGAGCCCCCTAAACCCATATCTATACCCGGTATACCCATAGTATACATTGTAGAGAAGCCACTATCTCTCCCCTCGCTCACTTTCTCGCTCCGCTAGAGATCATGGTCCCCGCTGCCATGATCCTCTCTCATGTCACCAGCGATTTGAGCGTGTTCGTTTCCAATGCGCCACCAACCTGCTTGCTCCTGCCACCAGCACTGCCTCATAGTGTCTCGGGGCTGGCAAGCACGGTCTTGCCATGCCTCCCTCCTGCTGGCCACGACCCCCGCTGCCCGGAAAATTCCGTGGATGAGCTGAAAACGGCATACATACATACTAATATTGGAGCAAACGCCTTATAATTTTATGCCCAGTATACTATGAAGCTTTTTGTGTGGGTGTTTTCCGTAGGTATCCTAAATAATGGTTGATGAAACTATTGTAGAGGTGCAATGGTAAGAAGTGTGACTAATCAACTGGCTGGTGTAACAGAGTTGCACTCATCAGTTGTCTTGTCGAATGCTGCTCCATTGAAAGTGTTCATTGACAATGATTTTAGTAATATTGGAGGTTACAACTGTGTGTTCCTCTTATTTTCTCATTTTTGTGCATGCAAGAATGATGGGCCTTTTAATCTTGATGACAGATGATATGAAACTAGCAATGAGGCAGCTGGTTGCTTCAAGTAGTTTGTACTTTCCAGCTCTGGAATATATCTACTCCTGAATCTTCACAATTGTTTGATCATGATTATTATGATGAAAACAAGTATTTACTTGTAATGTCATGGTCGACAATAATGTCTTGTAGGCAATAAACGTAACCCCTTCCTCTTAGTTGGTTATAATAACATGTTATATTATGTAGGGCCGGTCCTGAGATTTCGAAGGCCCGGGGCGGAACTAAAATTTTGGGCCCCTCTTACTAATTACTATAATTTTTTTACACGCATGTATGAGATGTTGAAAAATAAATACTTTAAATATATCCAATTGCAATATTCATATAAAAATAATAATGTTTACATGATACCTTGCGCCAATTCCTAGAAGCAAAGTCACTGACGATGGAGTCAATATCAATCTCGTCCACTAATTTCTTCTCGATGCATAGAGTTGCCAAACCATTTAACCTCTCTTGAGACATTACAGATCTCAAATAGTTCTTCAATAATTTCAACTTTGAAAAGCTTCTTTTTTTTAGTACCGGATTCAGGCGCCATAATTAGTTAACCTAGCTCCTACAAATAAAAACAGCAACTACTAATAAAAATTTAGAACACGAATTAGAGCAGATAGTTGAATTTCAAGAGAACGGTGGCAGCCGGCAGGCGTTCTTTTCTTACCTTCTATGCAGATTCGGTGCACAGCAGGGGACTGGGACTGCGGCGGCCAGCGGACCAGGCAGGGCACCAGATCGTCGCAGCGTCGGCGGTCAGCACTCAGTAGTCACGCAGGGGCGGCGGCGGCAGGAGAGCTGGAAACCGCGATCGCCTGGGCGAGGGCACCGAGCGTGAGGCGCGACGTTCTGTTTCCGCGACTCCGCGTATCGGCGTATGGAACCAACTATCGATGAATCGATCGATCAATGATCTGCGTACTGGTACGTTTTTTTTTTTTTTTTTTTTGAGAGAACTGCGGAAGCTTTATTGCATAATGTTTCTGGGGATACAAAGGTGATCCGGTGGATCAATGAGCCATACATGGCGACCAATATCAAGACTGGTAGCCATTTTAGCTAATCTATGAGCTTCCCCATTCGCTTCACGCCGTTCATGTCCGAAGACTGATTCCTGAAAACTTGATCTGTACTGAAAGATGTCACGCAAGATCATGCCATTCTTGCCATTATACATTTGACCATTAATCTCCTTCACCACCGTTAGACAGTCTGAGGCTATCATCACCTTCTGTAGATGCAAGTCTGCAGCCAAATTGAGTGCTTCTCTACATGCATAGGACTCCAGGAGTACTGGATCGGTAGGCCGGATCGGCAACTAAAAGAAAAAGTATAAAGGCCCAAAGTATAGACTGAAGCCCATCTAAAAACGTTAAAAAAAATTTGCAACTTATAGTAAGCCTGCCTATATAAAATTTTTGGGCCCCTAATTTTTTTGGGCCCGGGGGCTAGCCCCCCAGCAGGGGCGGGCCTGATATTATGGGACAAAGGGAGTAACATCTTTGTGAGAAGCCCATTTGGTGGTTTATTTTCTAGAGAGGGACTTGTGAACTACCTTCGGAGTAATCTAGAATGTAATATGTTGTTGGGAACCTATATGAGAGTTCAAACCCTCACTTTTCTCAGAATGTCCAGTGTATCTAAACTTCTCTACATAGTTCAACCATTCTTTTCACAATTGTATGTAATGTCCACTGTATGTCTTCATCTTGTGTAAATATTGACGGGCGCGGCAATGCCCGCCTTCATGATCTAGTATACACGGATGACTTGCCTGAAGAAGGCAAGCTTGGGAACTCTCATATTGAGATGAACCAGAATCTACTTATTGCAGCTGATCGATCGCTATGCACTTGACCGGCTGAAGATTATATGTGCCCAAAAAGCTATGGGATAAGGTGTCCTTGGATACGTACAGTCGCAACTACCATAGCTTGCGCCGAAACATACAACTATCCAGAATTGAAGAGCAAGTGCATTGACTTCTTGGTAATCTATACCTAATAATAAAAGCAAAAGAGTTTCTCCCTCGGTCGTCCGTCGTTTTGCAGTTTAGCCCCTGAAAAACGTGTAATAAACCCGCAGTACTACCTGATACGTTGCCTGTTACTTGTTTTTTTAGGAAGTCTCTGCCATATCTGTTCCTATTCCTAGCGAACTTCGGAAGGCGAGAGAGCAATCCATCCTGGGCCAAGGCCCAACAAAATCTGGATGAGACGTACCCGATCGAAGGAACAACGTGCAATGGAAGTTGATCAGAAATATTCCGTATTGCATCTAACCATGACATATGCAATCAAACTGATACACACGTCGATAGATTGGTTTGTGCTATTGTCGAAGAAAACAACTCCAAGTCGGTCCCGATTAGAATTCCTACCTAACCTAAGAACCCCTGGTATATATGTACACACGTGAGATCGCGGAGACAGCTTGAGATCGAGACTAGATCGAAAATATTTGGTGGCCGCCATCGACGCTGTTTTGGAGCTCTCGCCGATGCCTCACTGGAGACGACCGCGCATGTCTCACCGTGGCTGCAATGGAGGTCTAGCGCCACCTCAAGTTCTCAAGTTGTCTCCTCCTTCGCGGGTATGTTTAGTCCGCACATCGCACCAGCCTTGCTCGCTCGCGTGAGCGGTTCGATAGGCCGGCCATGGAGTCACCGGAGGACGCCGAGAAGTACCTTGCAGCGGCCACTGAATCGGGTTAGCCGGAGAGGCCGGCAACCGGCATGCGCTTCCGGGTGGCGTAGCAGGTCGTGGCGAATGAGTTCCGCCAGCAGCTCATGCGCGCGAGTGCGCGACGGCAAAACAGTAGACGTCTGACTATCCCGAAGGCCATGCCATGGGATATGCCGACGGCACGGCTCCCATGCACAATGAGGAGGGTGCCAGTGCCACAGGAATCAACGAATCTTCATGACGGTGCGTCCGCGTCGCTGCCTGGCTGCCGGATGCGGCCAGCAGGCCCGCAGCTGCCCCCGTATCGTCATCAGAGGGCGACAGCGGAGCAGGAGCAGCCAGCGACGAAGCTGGTTGGGATTGAGTTGCTTCACACCGACGCACGGCAGACTAATCGCCGACCCTGGCGGGAAGCCACTCCAGACTTGCCCGTGTCCCAGATGCGGAGCCGCGCCTTCTTCAGCCCTTTCTTGATGGCTGCGCGGAGTGCCACTCCTACCTCAAAAACGGCTACAGCGACGCACGTTGTCCAGCCATATGTTTACCATCGTGTTTCTCTGTAGTAACCAAAACAAGAGCTCGCAATGATCAACGAAAGTGTTTACCTCGAAGTAGAGTTCTGCTGGAGTGTAGGCCCAGACGTGGAGGCCACCTTTGGATGAAGTTGTCGGCCGTCTTCACGATGGCCATGACCGCGGCACTCATGTTGCTGACTTGCAACCAAGATATATGTACATTACAAACCAACATAGCTTACATGTGCGACTGTCCTAACGAACTCTGAAGAAAGATTGGCGTATGTAGGGGCTATCAGATTCAGACTTGAGGGTGTAGTGCGTATCGTTGGTACAACATCAAGCTGGCGCTAAGATACTACTACAATTAATCGAGATTAAATGGATGTAGCTTTGCCTTTTTTCTGCCATATTGGCATCAAAAGCAGTAACCCCAAAACTACCAACCGAATTAGCTACAACTTTCTCTCATTTAAAATAAGACAACCATCCAAATTTGCTACTACTTTCTCTCTTTAAAAATAAGACAGCCTACTAAAACGGCTTATATACTTTAACATCCAGATACGGGTTTTTAGCAAAATTTTCTCTCCTTATATTAAAAAGGGATCATTTGTTGAAATATAAGGCATTTTCATGATTAAATCCATAACGTAGGTCACATGTGCACAACCATGCTTTTGCCAAATTAATCGCTTAAATTATTAAATTACGAGCAAAATCATCTTAAACCCAAGATTAAAACAATAAGAATAGACAATGCAGCTAAAATTAGCTCATGTGCATTTAATGATTATTGTATGACTTTAGGCATTCCTCATATTTAAAATGGATTGGTTGAATCTTTAAGCAAAAGAGTAAAAACTACGTCGAAGCTGATTGGTTTTTGCGAAGCATGGTATCACTTCATTTTTTCTCACTTCCATTGCAACGCATGGGCATATGTGCTAGTGGAGGATAATTTCAAGAAGGCCGTGTTCATCAATGGTTATGCATTGCTGGTTTTGAATTTCCATCAATTGTTGATGAGCTCAGAAATAGGGTTAGGACATAACACAGAAAGACACCATTCACACATGTATATAAAGTCTTGGCGTTCAAGCATAGCTCTAGTATCACGTTTTGGAATATTGATGAGTAATATCTTTGTACCTATACAATCACACATATTAGGACATCCATTACCTGTATCTGATGAATTATACCGGATGCAGATTGTATCGGATTACGGATACGGAACGGATTCGGAGCGAACTAGGACCGGAAGCGGATGGTTGAGAAAAATATACAAATAAAATAAGAAATGCATTTATTTAATGTAAAATATGTAAGCAATTTTTTTTAACATTACACTATAGCTATACTTGCACACTTGTTCATATAACAAAGAAAGTTACGTGGTGGTAGATAACATAGTTGGATCGATGAACTAACTATATATGTTGTCTGGACATTTGGGGATTATTTTATCGGATTATCCTCTTTGAGAAATTCGGACAATCCGCAAAAAATGTCGGATAATCCGTATCCGTCGGATATTATCAATACCATATCCGCTACCGTATTCGCCGGATATCCTCTTGACCAATATCCACATCCGCATTCATATCCAGCGAATTTCTAAAAGTGAATACCATATCCTCAAAAACGGATGCAGATGCGGATTCGGAGCGGAAATTATTCGTACCATTTATACAACCCTACTGACGATGAAGGAGTCTAATATTTAAACTCGTCTTCCTGCATATCCATCTTCTTGCAGGCCAAAACCAAGAAAAAATATCCATATGCTGGCGATCCCTGTCACTCTTCTAAGATGGCTGATGGTGTCACTGGATATTTGTAAAAGTATTTTGTTATTGGACGAATATTAGTAAGACATCGGTGGTCTCATTTGACTGCCAATTGGGCTTATTTGCTAAGAGACACACTCAGAAAACAATTGTGGCGTGAAGAATTCTATTTAGATAAATCAGATGCAATGTTAAGGATGTTGTGCCTAATCACTGATTAGTAATCAGCAGCGTATTGTGTTTCTGTTTTTTTCTTAATCTATCTGCAGTCCACAGCCTGTTTTGCAACACAAGCGAATGATGAAACCGGACTTCTGGCTCAGCCTTACCTTCCCCGCCTTGGCGAGATCAGGAGCTGGGATTTGTGTTATGAACTAGAAGTTATAGGAACTTTTGGACTGTTTTCGTTTGAGAGATTGTCTTCTAGAACACGCACACACATCAGACCCACATCGTTGCACATGTTAAATCTGAAGTGGGTGTCGCTCCAATAAAACTACTATGCATTATTATTTACCTCACTGACCATGGTACAAAACTTTTACCTCTAAAAATGTGCCCTCATATCAAGGCGTGACATGCATGAACTCAATCCAAGGACTGAACAATTGAGGGCCTGCACCACCAAAGCCTGCCTTATCAACGAGCCAAGGCGCACTTAGGTCTTTCATAAATTTTATCTTTCAAACATCTTGTCAAGTCGTTGAGGGAGATGGACGGTTCGATCCACGCGTTGTCCTCCTCTGGCGACACGGGAGAACCCTAGCCGCCGCCGCTCCTTGCAGCCCCCCACCACCTCCCCCGCTTCGCCGCCGCCGGAGGGGCCATCGGCAAAGCCGTGCGTGCCCTAGGGAAGGTGGCGGCGGGGCTCCTTTCTTCTCCCGGCGCGAGGGAGATCTTCTGGGCGGCGCGTTTTTCGGCTTCTGCAGCGGGCGGGCGCGGTCGATGCGAGCCGCCGCCGGCGTGTTTGCTGCAGAGGCTGGTCTGGCTGGGCTCGGCGGCGAGGTCGGCTGGAGGTGCGGTCCGACCACTACTAGGAATTAGCTTATAGCCGCATTTTTTACCGCCGGCACGCTCGGTTCGAAGATGCCAGCGGTAAGTTACCGCCGACGAGTTGGTTTGGGGTTGCCGGGGATAGGCCCCTTACCGCCGGAGAATCAGAACTGAAACCGCTGGGGGTAAGTTGGGCCGAGAGCACCCAGATGGACCTCCCAATAACGCCGGCGAGTGTGGACTGAAAACGCCGGGGGTATTTGGCCCAATACCCACCCCGGCCCCTTCCACCTCCCACCTATCCCCATAGTGGGACCCCACTCCATCTCCTCCCGCACCCCAACCCCAAGTCCCAACTTCTTCTCCTCCCGCACCCCTGCAGCACCCTCCGCCCTCCCTCTGCCATTCCTCCACTTCCTCTCCTCCCACCTCCCCGCCTCGGACAAAACCCGACGACGGCGGCGGCCGGCAGGCGCGTCTCCCAGAGCCGCCGCACGTCGTCGATGGCCAGCAGGTCTGCGAGGTGGTTCCGCGTGTAGTTGAGCGGCGCCTCGAGCGCCGCGCGCACTGACAAAGGATTAATTTGTCAATGCCTACGGATTGTAGACTAGGGTTTTGCTAGAAGTAGAGGGCAAGTAGATCTCGAAGGTTTCAGGCGAAAAGTACTCGACGATTGTGAAAACTAGGGTTATGTTGACAGTGGATTCGATCCCTTCTTTGTCCCTCGACTCCCCCTTATATAGAGGTGGAGCCGAGGGTTTCGTAATACACAAGTTACAGAGTTCGGGAGGGTTTCGTATCCAACCCGTAAGATTACAAATCTCTATCTTTCCTAATACAAACTATCTTTCCTTAACACTAAATGGGCTTTCGAGTCTTCTTATTCTTCGAATCTTGGGCCTTTAGTAAACCCCGGGTACCATCTTTGGCAGGCCCATTGGGGATGCCTATGTCAGTAGCCCCCGAGATTTTTCTTGAATCGAAGAATCAGGGAAAATCTCCAACTTTACTCATTACATAATCTTTTAATATGCAAATACTATTTTGTGCAGGGATAACGGTAGTTGGGGCTAGTTCATCTGACGGATCAGGTACTAGTTAACTGCTCTAGTGGCAATCCGCAAAAACCTACTTCAAGATCACGTCCCTGGACATGATCTCGGGATACTGTAAACTTCGACGTGTGCCGCTTAAGGTCTTACCATTCTGTCGAGTCCCAGTCATATTTTATCGGGTACTAACGCGTCCGTTAGGATTTTCTTCGTATCTGTTGATACGGAAAAAGTAGCAGTCCGCCGTCGAGACGGTGCCACGCCGCTCAGAACGGATCTGGGGTCTTACCTTCGCAAAGTTTTGCGGCATTCAGAGATTTATTCGCGACTTTTAGCGCTCTGAGAATATATTGTCGAGTGCTTTTCGGCTGTTGGAATAGCACATTTTATCGAGTCATATTTGATGACTTATTTTGTCTTCCCGATGGGAGTATATGTAGAGTTATCTGTGTAACTCAAAATATACTCACTTCCACTTCTTTCTTTTAATAAAAAATTCATCGGGCACGCGAACAGCGTTCCCGATGGGAGTAGCCCCCGAGGCTACAGCCAAGAACTTGTGCTTGGGTGTAGGCTCTGATTAGTATCCTTTGCCGCTATATTTATAATCCTTCTCGATTTTTTTATCTATCGGGTGCGCGACCAGCGCTCCCGATGGGAGTAGCCCCGAGGCTATGAACAAATGCTTGCATTTGGTCATAGGCTCTCGCCATTTCTATCTTGTCATACTCGAAGTTTTCTATTTTTCCAAAGTAGCCCCCGAGCATTTGGGCAAAAACTTGTATTTGATCAAAGGCTCCCGAAATAATCTTGCGTTGTCGATAATCTCTCCCAGCTTCATAGTCGAGCTTTTCTTTTACCATGATGACGTCATTGCTGATGATAGCCACGATTTCTGTTTTGGAAACATGCGAAAACCGCTCCTCTCACTGCCTTGTGGGTCCAAATTCCTCATCTGATTGACACGTCGTGCAAGTGGGGGACACACGTTCTCCACTTTTTCTGGCACACGTTCCGTAACCTCTCAGTGTTAAAATACTTTTTACCCTTGTATTCACGTGGTTATCATCTACCACACCTCTTTTCCATCCAACGGTCCAACGTTTCGCCGCACCCCTATATAAGATCTTCTTCTTCCTCCTCGAGCACTTCTGCTCACGCCGTTCTCCCCTCTGCAAAATCTTCTTCTGCGCCCCACAACTCCTTGAGCTCATCTTCTCCAAGCTGTACTCCTGCGCCATTGTTGATGCCACCGCGTCGGTTGATCAAGCACAGCACGCCTGAATCATCAATGGCCGCCGCAGATCTGGGGACCGCGGAATGGGAAAGGTCCAAAATCACCAACCAAGACATCAATCTCTTGAAAAAGTTGGGGATTAGCAAGAAACCCAAAGCGGTGTGCTTCCCTAGTGAAGAAAGCTACCCAACCCCTCCAATGGGGTATCGGGTAAGTTTCGTCGATCATCTCATCCGCGGTCTTTCCGCCCCCATTCATCCTTTTCTCCGTGGATTGCTTTTTGTCTACGGTCTTCAACTTCGCCATCTTACTCCTAACTCAATCCTCCATATCTCTATTTTCATCACCCTCTGTGAGGCCTTCCTTGGTGTCCAGCCTAACTGGGCATTATGGAAGCGCATTTTCTTCTGTCGTAATGGCTCTCCCAATGTCGCCTATAATATAGGCGGCGTTGTTATTTCTGTTCGCTCCACGTCAATTACTTCGACGTCAAACTCCCGATTCAGTTCAAGGGTGGCACAAGAAGTGGTTGTATATTCGGGAGGAGAACCATGGATGTGTTGAAGACAATATCCCTCCTTTCGATGGTGCCGAGAAAATCCTTCGCCGCCGTTCTTGGGATGCAGAGGCTACCGAGGAAGAAAAAGCTTCGACAGAGGCCTTGATGACTCGCATCCATGAGTTGCAGAATACTCGTGGCAAAGAATTGTCGGGTATCCAAATTACAGCGTATTTCCTTAGAACCAGTGCAACCTCTTCGGGCTCGCAAAAACCCTCTCGGAATTATGCGGCGATGAAGACACAGATCGTTTGTCGACAATCTGAAGTCAAGGATTTGGAAAGGCTTGTCCGAAAAATCTCCTCTCTCAACAAAAAAGATTCTATCCCTTCCTCTTGTCGTGTAAAACCATACAGCGCCACCAATGCGCTTCCTAAGGTAAACATTGTCGCTTAATTTGTTATTGCCTTGCTATTTTGGTTGTAACTTTTTTTTTTGACATCTTCCCTTATTTTTATATAGAACCGTCCAAATCTCGTTTCGCTTTCTCCCCTACCTGAAGGTGGAGAAGTCGAAGAAAGGGCCGTTATCTCCGACGATAACCAAGATGCCCCCTCTTTTGTGAATGAACCCGCAGATTCTCGAAAATCTGGGATCTAATGAAAAGGAGGCTGCCTCTGAAGCCACTGCATCGGCACAATCTCCTCCTCTGCTGTTTCTCCAAAGAACAAAAGGAAAAGGAATGATGTCGAGGATTCCGGCACCTCCAAACCCGAAGAAGCTGTTCCTTCACGCCAGAAGGCAGCTTATGATCCATATCTCGAGACCCTCATCAGTTCGTAAGTCCCCTCTCTCTTTTGCACTTGAAGATTTTTGTCTATCTTGCTTTTTATGTTGTCCCATTTACTCGTAGTGATGATGAGGAAGGAGTACCAGCTTCTGATGTGGCGGCTCGAACGAGCACGTCACATACTCTAGTTGCTTCGGAGACGCCAGTTGAAGGAGAGGAATCCTCGCCTCCTCAACAAAACGTCGGCGCTCCTCCTTCAAGCCCCCTTGTCCCTTCACCAAAAAGGGCAAGGATTGACACAATCCCGGAGCCTACTCTCCAATTGAGTAGCTCCTCTAGCCCTCTCTTGGATGATGTAAGTTCTTAATTTGCTTGTCATTGTCTATATTTCCTCCGTTTGTTTCTGCACGCCATCATTTTTCCATACCGACATTTTCTTTCTTTGTCCTTCCTTAATAGCCTATGATCAAAGAGCTTCTTCGCATTGGTGCCCAATTCGTTGGGTACCGTGATTACGCCAGTAAAACTGAAGGTAGTGCCTGGCTGCTTCTTTTTGCTTCTGCTTTCTTACTCCCTTGTTGTCGATGTTTTTAACTAATTTTAACTTTCTTGGCAGAAAAACTGGCGGAGGTCAACGAACGTGCCAATACACTTGCTCAAAAGTTAGAGCAAAGTGAAGAGGCTCGTAAAAAGGCTGAGTCAGATGCCGTTCAAGCTAGACGAGAAGCTGACAAGGCCAAGGCCGATGCTGCTTGTGTCGAAGATCTTAGGAAGAGACTTCACGATGCCGAGACTTCACTAAGCGAGCATATAACTGCACAATCTGCTCGTGAAGAGGCGATCCTTAAGCGTCTAAGATCACAAAATCATCGCTTTGTCAGTAAGTAACTTAACCACTTCATATTTTTTGGACTTTCTTTCTTGCACTCGTTTCTTGATCAATAAGTTTTTATCTTGACAGGTAAGACCTCTCAAGAATTTGAGCTTGAAGACCCCGACAATGATCCTCTTCTTGACGCCGTTTCATTCCTTGAGTTTCATGGGACAGAAGCACGCGAGGGCATTGATCAAGCCAAAGCAGGGCTGTCGCGGCTCTTCCCCTACTTCTTCCCGAAGAAAGAGGAACCTGCGACTTTCCTTGCTCTTGCCAGGTGCTTTAATCCACCCGAAGATCTTGGGCTGAAGATGCGCCATGAAAACATGAAGGTCGCTGTTGAAAGCACTGTTGCCTTGGTTGCTGATAGTCAACAGACTATCGACTGGGCGAAAGTAGGCGACACGGAACAGATAGAGCAAGCAAAATGGCGATCATTGATCAAGGCAGCAAAGCTCAACACGAAGAAAATCCTGTCTTATCTCGGGATCAAGCCATCTTCAACTCCTAGCTCATCAAGGCCGGAGGTCTAGTTGAATGCCCCTTTGCTTTGTTTTTCTTCTTAGTTTACCTCCTTCTTTTGGTACTGCCGCCATAGTACTCCTGGCGATGATTAGGTCTTCTAGAAGTCCTTCTTTTGTAAAGACATGTATATATTATGAGAATGAATGGAAATCTATCTTTTTCTCAATGATTGATGTCGAAATTTCTTTTTTCAGTTAATTTTTTATAACTATACGTCAACTCCTGGTCCTTCCGAAGTTTTCCCTTCGTTCCTTCCGAAGAAAACCCCTGTCGCTGTTAAATTTGTTGAAGATTCTGCGAGTAAGGATTCGGCAGAAGATTTGGAAGAACTTCGACGTCAACTCCAATCCACGAAGAAGCAATCACTTATGCTCATGGAACAATCTCGAAAATCTTCGGAAAGGGAAAAGATTGCGCTCCAACAAGCTCAAGATGTCATAACTGAAAAGGACGCCGCCTTGAAGCTGCTGCAGCTACAACCCGCGAAAATTTTATGCTTCAACTGCTGTGAGATGCTAGCTTGGATATGGCAGGTGTGCTTCATTATCATTGTCGTGCTTTTTCTTTTCCTTTTTATTTATCTTCTCATTGCTCACTGGCTCTTGTAAAAATAGGTTCTTTTTTGGATGCTACTACGGAAGATGAGCGTGTCGAAGCTCGATCCAATGTACTTCTTCGTCTTGCCAAAGATCATGGTTCAAGTTTTTGGGGCACACCTGAACGAACTCGCCAGATTGTCAGGTTTCAAGATCGTGCACTCCAGGTTCGCGATTATCTTGACTTCTGTACAAGGACTCTGTCTTTGGTCTACGGCACCATGTTTCCTCGGAACAAGATGCCGAAACTCTTCCTGCTTTAATGGATAAGTTTCGGGATGCTCCTCGAATCCACGGCTTTGTGCGGGCCCAACTGGCTGCTGGCGCAAGATTTGCTATGATTATGATAAAGATCTGCTACCCGAAGTTAGACGTGGGGCAAATTGTTCCAAAGTGCTTGGCCAAGATGTCGAAAAGGAAGAGAAACTTCGGCAAATATGATGATATTGTTACTCCTGTTGCCGAAGATATGATGGATGAACTTCTTCGGATGGATGCCGAATTCTTCGTGAAGGGCAGCTATGCTGAGCATAGCACTCGTGCTGTAAATAATGAGCGCTTAACCATAGACAATATATTGGGAAATCCTTGAAGATAAACTTGTTCCGAAGATTATTTCTTGTGTATATGATCTGTATTGTAAAGTCACTATATTTTTATTTTTACCGCCAAGCCCCCGGGCGTTTTGATTGCAGTATTTTTGTTTTTATATTGCGAGGTTGTCCCAAGGCAAAATAAATTATACTGTACTATTTTTGCGGGTATGAGTCCCCGAGCTTTATGTTGACCGCTATTTTGTCGATATTTTTATTTTGGCGAGGTACTTTATACCAAGGCGAGATATTTTTGCGAGTTGTATTTGTCGATACTGTGTATATATATATATTGTATCGTCTAGGAGGAAGCCCCCGAGCCTGTCGAGAAAAGATATAAAATTCCACTATCTTTATTATATTGCAGCACCGCGAGCCGCCTCATTAAAAACCTTTTCCGGCCCCACTCGGTGCCCCGAAAAAGGAAAATAGCGCGTCTGAAAACTTGCGGGCGTTTCAGTATGTTTACAGAGGAGACTATATTTTGGCATCTAAGCGTAAAAACGCCTGAGCTGCGCCACGTTCCAAGGATTTGGCTCAGCATTCCCCGTCTTCTTGTCCTTGATTCTGTATGCTCCTCCTTCGATTACTTCTGTGACGATATAGGGTCCAAACCATGGTGACTCGAGTTTTTCATGACTTTTTTGGTTGAGTCGCAAAACTAAATCACCAACTTGGAAGGATCTTGGCCGCAATCGTCGACTGTGGTAGTTTTTCAAGTCCTGTTGATATTTAGCGACTCGTGACAGGACTTCGTCTCGAGCTTCATCAAGTGCGTCGACATCATCCTCCAAAGCTTTTCTCGAAGTTTCTTCATCATATTCTGTAACTCTTGGAGAATCATGCTCTATTTCTATCGGCAGGACTGCCTCGGCTCCATGGACCAGAAAGAACGGCGTCTCCTGTGTCGCTGTATTTGGTGTTGTTCGAATACTCCACAACACACTTGGCGCTCCTGCCAAGTATGCCGAGCTTTTTCCAATGGTCCTAACATGCTTCTTGATACCATTGCAGATGATGCCATTGGCCTTCTCGACTTGACCGTTGGTCTGTGGATGTGCGACAGACGCAAAACTCAATTTGATGCCCACTTCTGCACAATATGCCTTGAACTCCTTGGACGTAAAATTACTGCCGTTGTCTGTGACAATGCTGTGAGGGACTCCAAATCGAAGACGATGCTTTTCACGAACTTAATCGCCGACGCGCCGTCCGGTGAATTTATCGGATTTGCTTCTATCCACTTTGTAAATTTATCGACAGCAACAAGCCTATACTCATATCCTCCTGGCGAAGCTTTGTGTAGTTTTCCCACCATGTCGAGACCCCATTGAGCAAAAGGCCACGATAGCGGGATTGGCATCAGTTCTGCTGCCGGAGTGAGGCTTGGCGGCAAATCTTTGGCACGCGTCGCAAGTTCGCACTATTTCCTTCGCGTCCTCGATTGCTGTTAACCAATAAAATCCTGCTCTGAAAACTTTAGCCGCGATAGCTCGGCTGCTCGCGTGGTGCCCACATATTCCTTCATGTACATCTTTCAGGATGATTCTTCCTTCTTCGGGTGTGACACATCTCTGCACGCCCGAAATGCTTCGTTTGTACAACTCCCCTTTTACCACGGTAAAAGCTTTAGATCGCATGATTATTCGCCTCGCTTCAATGGATCGTCGGGTATTGTTTTCCTTAGGATGTATGATATGTAAGCCTGCATCCACGGAATTTGCACCATCATTACTTCCTGTTCCTCTTCTTCTTCCACTAAGTTTTTGGTGGTACCCGAAGATTTCTCTTCTTTCTCCTTCTTCTTTATTTTCACTGGCTTTGTTGATCTTTCGCTTATTTCTTCCCAAAACACGCCTGGAGGGATCGCGAGACATTGTGACCCGATGTTTGCAAGAACATCGGCTTCATCGTTACTCATCCTGCTGATATGGTTTACCTCGCATCCATCAAACAATTTTTCCAGCTCATTGTACACCTCCTTGTATGCTATCATACTTTCATTGACTGCATCACATTGGTTCATAACTTGTTGTGCCACCAATTGTGAGTCGCCGAAGATTTTCAATCGGGTTGCACAAGCTTTCGCCATCTTCATCCCGTGTATGAGAGCTTCATATTCTGCTTCGTTGTTAGACGCGTTTGGGAACGTCATCCTTAAGACATATTTCAACTTGTCGCCTTCAGGTGATACCAATATCACGCCTGCTCCAGCACCCTTCCAACCTTTTGGACCCGTCGAAGTTCATGGTCCAAGTTCTCGATAAATCTGGAGGCCCCGTGTTTTGTAGCTCCATCCACTCTGCAATGAAATCTGGTAGCACCTGCGATTTTATTGCCTTTCTTTTTTCATACGTGATGTCCCGAGAGGAAAGTTCTATTCCCCAAAGGGAGACACGGCCCGTAGCTTCTGGGTTGTTCAATATGTTAGACAAAGGAGCTTCATTGACCACTATTATCGGGTGCGCCGAAAAATAGTGTCGCAATTTTCTTGATGTCGTGAATACTCCATACGCCGTTTCTGATATTGCGGGTACCGCTGTTTTGAAGGCGATGAAATATACTGGCCTCTGAACTCCATGAAGCTTTCCTTCTTCTTCTCTCTCGACTACCAGAACCGTGCTAACCACTTGAGGTGTAGCTGCAATGTATAAGAGGAGAGGTTCTTTATCTTTAGGCGCCACCAAGATTGGTGGTGTCGAAATTGTCCGCTTGAGGTTTTCGAAGGCCCTATCTGCTTCCTCGTTCCATTGAAATTTTCCCCCTGTTTGATCAATGCATAGAACGGCAACGCCTTTTCTCCTAGCCTGGCGACGAATCGCTTGCGACTCGTTAGCTGTTGTATTTCTTTCAACTTTGTTGGCTTTCTCATAGTAACGATGGCCTGGATTTTTTGGGATTAGCTTCAATCCCCCTTGCTGATACTAAGAACCCGAGAAGTTCTCTGCGGGAACTCCAAAAGAGCACTTTGTCGGGTTTAGCTTGAGAGAACTTGTCGAGGTTGTCGAAGGTTTCCTTCAAATCTTCGATCAGAGTTGACCCCTTCTTTGATGTTATCACGACATCGTCAATGTAGACTTGCACATTTTTCCAATCTGTGTTGCTAGGAACTTCTGCATCATCCGCTGATATGTTGCTCCGCGTTTTTCAGACCAAAGGGCATTGTTTTGTAGCAAAACACGCCGTAAGGTGTAATGAACGCTGTCTTGGCTTCATCTTCTTCTTTTAATCTGATCTGGTTATAACCAGAGTACGCGTCCAAAAAGGAAAGACGTTCGCATCCTGCCGTGGAGTCGATGATTTGATCGATCCTTGGGAGGGGAAAGTGATCTTTGGGACAATGTTTATTGAGACACGTAAAGTCGACGCACATGCGAAGGACTTTTGTGTGTTTCTTCGGCACCATCACTGGGTTAGCTACCCACGTGGCTTCGTAGATGTTTCTTTAATAAAACCAGCATCTTTGAGTCGATCTATTTCGATAACATAGCTTTGCGGTTGGGTTCGAAAAACGCCGCAAAGGTTGCTTGATTGGTCTCGCGAGAGGATCCAAATTGAGGTGGTGCTCGGCAAGTTCCCTGGGTACTCCTGGCATGTCAGCTGGACACCATGCGAAGATTTTCCAGTGCTCACGGAGGAACTCGACGAGCGCGCTTTCCTATGCGATATCCATGTTTGTTGCAATGGATGTCGTTTTCTTTGGGTCTGTCGGGTGGATCTGTACCTCTTTTGAATCCTTGGTTGTGTTAAAAGTTGGCTCCTTAGAAGACCTCCCTACTTCTGGTAGCACATCATAATCAGTGAACTTTGGCGCCATATATTCTGCTTGCATCCCGAAAGTTTCTGACAGTCGATGAAAATCCTTGTCGCATTTATCAGATAACGCGAAACTTCCCTTAATTGTAATGGGTCCCTTGGGTCCGGGCAACCTCCACAATAGATACGTATAATGTGGTACCGCCATAAACCTGGCGTATGCTGGTCGTCCTAACAAAGCGTGATACTGCGACGGGAAATCCACAACTTTGAACTCCAAATTCTCTATCCTGTAGTTTTCTCGGGTTCCAAACTAAACGTCGAGGTTGATCTTGCCTAATGGATAACTTGGCTTCTCTGGTGTAATCCCATGGAAACGTGTATCAGTTGGTTTCAGGTTTGCCAGGGATATGTTCATCTTCCTCAATGTATCTGCATACATAAGGTTTAAGCTGCTGCCACCATCTATGAAAACTCTCGACACGTCGAAACCAGCAATTACTGCGGGTAAGATGAGTGCCGATTGTCCTGGTCGAGGAACTTGCTGCGGATGATCCGCGATTGTGAAGCCAATGTCTTGCCCTGACCAATTTAAGTACTCAACTGTTGGTGGAGGCATCTTCTCTGCCATGAACACTTGTCGTGAGATTACCTTCTGCGCCCTGTTTGATGGCCTAGATTTCTGAATCATCGAGACCGCACCGTTAGAATTAGGATCAACATAGGGAGGTGGGTGTGGTGCTGCCGCTATTCTGAGCTGGTGCCGATTTTCGTCCGTGATTGCGGGAGGAGGTGGAAGGTGGATCTCACTCCTTGGCCCCTGAGGGTTTCTATTCATTGCTTGGGCATTTGCAATTCCTGCGCTCGCAACATTGCCGAAAATTTCGGCAATCTTTCTGGAGATGTCCTGACTGCCTCTTTCCATTGTTGTCGAGATAAAAGTGCATTTGACACGGACCGTTCATCATCTCCTCGGGGGACACGTAAGGTCTTTGGAACCTTGGTCCACTATTTTGCCTGTTGCCGCGAGAATCACCTCTATTGTCGCCTTGTTGCTCATTACTCCTTTGATAGTCATCTCGACTATTCCCTCCAGGATTTCCCCGAAAGCCAGCCGATATATGGCCAGGAGCGTCATTGTTGTAGAACTGGTGAGAAAATCGCCTTCTATTTTGATAATTTCGACCACGATCCTCTTCTGCGATCGTGTCGCTTGTTGTATATTGCGTCTTCTCCATCTGCCCACTTATTAGCTATCTCCATTAGTGCTGATATGGTCTTAGGGTTAGTTCTCCCTAAGTCCTCGACGAAATCTCCTCGCCGAATTCCTGCCACGAACGCATCTATTGCTCTCTCGTCAGATATATCCTCTGCCGAGTTTTTTATAATGTTCCACCGCTGTATATATTTTCTCATCGACTCATCGTGTTTCTGTCGACACGCCCTTAATTCTTCCAATGACGCAGGTTTCTTGCAGGTGGATCGAAAATTTCTCACGAAGATGTTCTTGAAATTATCCCAGCTGTCGATGGAGCCTGGGGGAAGTTTCTTTATCCAAGATCTTGCGGCACCACTCAAGTGAACTTGGATACTTTGCATAGCTGTCTGGTTCCTCCTACCAGCTTCACCATCTCGAGATAATCCACGAGCCAATCCTCGGGATCCTGCAGGCCGTCGAATTTCTTGAAATTCTCGGGTAACTTGAACCCTTTTGGGACTCGAGTCTTTCGAACTCTTCTCGTAAAGCACGGGTCCACACATATCTTCGTCGGCAACATGGGTGAGTGCTGACGTTCCCTTCTTTCTTGTCGCGCTCTATCCACCCTTACTTGAACTGCTGTGTCTCTTGCTCCACTTGTTCTCGGTGGATCTTGAACCGTTGTAGTGGGTCGTGGACTATTTTGCCTAGGATTTCCTTCGGGAGGCGTGGCTGCAAATGCTGTTCCCATAACTCCTACTCCAGCCATTGCCATATTGAACAATGGTTCTCTCGGGTCCCCAGGAGGTGGTCTGGACGCGAGGATGTAAGCTTGCGTTGCCATGTAACCTGCTTCGGCGTTGGGATGATATTTCCTCTTGTATCAATCGTCATGAAAGACATGTCGAGGTTTTGAATTATATTTCCTCTCTCTTCTTCAGGTATATTTTGCAGCCGAGATCTCGCTCTCCTTCGAGCCTCTCTATGGCTATCTGCCGAAGTTTCTGATTGTCGACTGAGCTCTGCTCGGCGCCTGCTGGATGCGGAAGCTGCCTCTCTTCTCCTATTCAAGGATGATGTCTGTTTTTCCAGCTCTCTACTTACCCGAGCAAGTCTATATTGGTATGCTTGTAGTTCTTGTACAGTAGCAGTGGTGGTCATTGGTTCTGAACCATCCATGGCTTTTGCGGCCCGTCCCATGCTGCCTGCGGGAGTTGAACTCTTGCGCGAGTTGAAGACCCAGCATATTTAGTGCCTAAACCTGTTCGAGATCAGCGGGATCGACGTATGGATTTCCCAAATCGTCGAAAGCCTCGACATTTCTGGTTCGATCGGCCTGCTTCGATTGCACAGATTTGATGATATTTTGTGTATTGATTTTTGTCGGGATTGGTGACACCATCATATAGAGTGGTGAAGACCTTTCCGATGATTTGTCGATGAAGTTGAAGCTGTCGACGCTGTCGGAATCGCTGCTTATAAAGGAGTCCGCAGACGACTCGAAAGATGTGTTGCTGAAGATCTTGGCGAGCTTTCCGCTTGCCTTGGTGTCCGGCGGAGGGAGGGGAACGGGTAGATCTCGAAGCGGAGGGAGGGGAAGGAGGCGGCGAGCGCGGTCCGGAGCTCGGGGACACCCGGGGCGGTGGAGGCGGAAGGGGCGTCGGCGTCGAGCGTCATGGCGATGTGGACCAGGCCCGGGTCGCAGACCCCGGCGCCCGCGACGGCGGCCGGGCAGCCGTCCCCGTTGCGGTACTCGGGCGCCTCCGCGAACCTCGGCAGTGGCGCCGATGCCCCCGATGCGGCGAAGAAGGTGAGCAGGACGAGCCCGGCCCACATCGGCGGTGTGGCGCTACCCATGGCCGGCGCCGGCGCCTGCTAGGGCTCCCCCTTCCCTCCATCCAGATCGGGAGCCAGGAGATGGCCGTCGTCGTCGAGCAGGATGGTGGCGTGCGGCGGCGGGATGTAGGACTTGATCGCTTTTGCTTTTATTTTCAGGGTCTTTGATGTAAAGTTGTAGTTCCTGGGTGTATTAGTTTTACGTCTGGACGTTGCCTGGCGCTGCAGATGCGCCGCTCCGCCTGCTTTTTTTTATTTGCAAAAAGTGATACCGCCGGCGAATTGCTATGGGATAGGGCAAAGCGCCAGGGTACTTTTATTTTACCGCCGGCGAATACAAAAACGCCGGGGGTAGCCCATTACCACCGGCGAGGTTACCGCCGGCGAGTACAAAAGCGTCGGGGATAGCCAAATCAGTGTGCCGGCGGTAAGGTTATTCCTAGTAGTGGACGCGATGGCGGATCTGCTTCAGCTGGCCGCGGTGACGGGGCTTCATCGGGTGGCCATGGCGACGGAGCTGCAGCGGAAGGCCGCGGCGGAAGCGCCTGTGGGTGGCCACGGCGGAGGGGGCCGCTGATGACCCACAAGTATAGGGGGTGTATCGTAGTATCTTCGATAAGTAAGAATGTCGATCCCAACGAGGAGCAGAAGGTGTTGACAGCAGTTTCAATGAAGGATTCACTGTAAATGCTCACAGACAAGTATTCAAGGGGTTTTGATGTAACAGATGAATAAAGTACGAGTAAGTAAAATGCGAGAGAAATAATTGCAGCGAGTGGCCCAATCCTTTTTAGCACAAAGGACAAGCCGGTTTGTTTACTTATAATGACCAAGCGTTCTTGAGGACACACGGGGATTTTAGTCTAGTGCTTTCGCTTCATGTGGCTAAATAATCTTCATTGTTTTGATAAGTGTTGTGTGGGTGAACCTATGCTAATGCACCGCCCTTACTAGGACTAATACATACTTGTGATTATACCCTTGCAAGCATCCGCAACTACAAGAAAGTAATTAAGATAAATCTAACCACAGCCTTAAACTCTGAGATCCTGCGATCCCTCTTGCATCGATATACTAACGGGGCTTAGGTTTCTGTCACTCCGGCAACCCCGCAATTAGCAACCGAATACAAGATGCACTCCCCTAGGCCCATAAATGGTGAAGTGTCGTGTAGTCGACGTTCACACGACACCACTAGAAGAATGACACCACAACTTAAATATCATAACATTGAATATTACTCAACCATAATTCACTACTAGCATTTAGACTTCACCCATGTCCCAAGAACTAAACGAACTACTCACGAGACATCATATGGAATACAATCAGAGGTGATATGATGATGAATAACAATCTGAACATAAACCTTGGTTCAATGGTTTTCACTCAATAGCATCAATAACAAGTAGAGAATAATGCCGGGAGAGTTTCCCCTATCAAACAATCAAGACCCAACCCAAATTGTTACAGCGGTGACGAGGTGCAGCGGTGGTGTTGGCGGTGTAGATGGTGGAGATGATGATGATGATGATGGAGATGATGTCCAGCTCGATGACGATGGCGATGGCGTCGATTTCCCCTCCGGGAATTTCCCCGCGGATTCCTGCCCGCCGGAGAGCTCTTTTCTCTGGTGTTCTCCGCCCCGCAGAGCGGCTGTAACTCTTCGTGAGGTTCCCCCGTGGCTTAGGTTTTCGGGACGAAGGAGTACGCGAAGAAGGAGGCGAAAGGGGCTGTGGGGCCCCCACACCACGGGGTGGCGCGCCAGGCCATGGGCCGCGCCGCCTGTGGTCTGGCCCCACCTTGAGCCCTCTCTGCTCCCCTTCGGTTCCCTCCGTCATCTGGAAAAATAGGAATTTACGTGTAATTTCCTTCCACATTGATCTTCCGAAATATTGCATTCTGACGGTGCTTTTTCCAGCAAATCCTGGCTCCGTGCTTGATCCTCCAATAATGATGAAACATGCAAAATAGATGAAATAACATAAGTATCGTGTCTTAATATGAAATATATCAATGAATAACAGCAAATTATGATACAAAATAGTGATGCAAATTGGACGTATCAGCCGCGACGGAGGAGCCTGCCGGGGGCCACGACGGCGGTGCTGCTTTGGGAGGCCGCGACGGTGGGCGGGCCTCGATCTGGGCATGTCGGGCCATGCGGGCCGCGGCCGCTGTTGGCGTTGGGCGGCGTCTCCGTCATGGCGCTGGGATGGCATGGTGCTGGCCATGGCCATGGGCCGGGTTGGCAGTGCGGTGGCGGCTTTGCGTGGTGCGGGGAGCTCATGTCTGCGGACTTCAGCGTTCGTCGTCGAGCCCCGTGTCGGTGTTGGTCGGCGTCCCCTCTATGTGGCGTTCCGGCGACGCTCACGGTGATCTTCGGCGGTACTCCGTTGGCTTCAGGCTGTGCAGCCCTATGCGCGTCGGCGGCTACAGGTTGGCCAGGAGGTTGCTCAGCGCTTGCAGGTGGTGGTTTGTGCCGGTCCTTCTTGGGCGGACGCGAGGTCTTGGAACTCTTCGCTGGGCGAAAGCTCTATCTTGGCGGCCGGCCAGGACCGACGATGGTGACGCCTGTCACTACAAGAAATCTACCATAAGTTGACAAAAATAAGGTGTCACTGAAACGTCACTGATGGCTGCTTGTGACGTTACCGTGACGCTTTTCAAAACGTCGAAAGCTGGGAGTCAGCAGTGAGTGCTTAAGACGTTTCACTTGAAAACGTCGTAAAGCTTTGTGACGTTTTAAAATGTCACTGACGGCATGACGTTCCCAAAACGTCATGGGCACCTGTCCCCGAGTCCAGCGTGGCAATCCGACGTGGCAAAATTGTGACGAATTAGAAACGTCGTTATCTGAATTCAGCCCGGTCCATTCAGCTTCTTATGTGGGCTGAGCCCATTAGTTCTGATTATTTTTTCGGCTTTGTTGGGCCTTGGCCCGTAACTGGCCCAATTACCTCAGCCTTTTTAGCTTATTTTTTTTCAACGGCCTTTTTAGCTGCTGTACTTACTGGGCCTGGGCCAATTTTCATTGGGCCGTGGCCTTTTTAGGACCCATTACACTTTTGGGCCGTGGCCTTTTTAGGACCCATTACAGTTTTGGGCCGTGCCCTTTTTAGGACCCATTACACTTTTGGGCCTTGGCCTTTTTAGGGTCCATTATGGTTTTGGGCCTTGGCCTTTTAGGGTCCATTAAGATTTTGGGCCTAAGCCTTTATAGGGTCCACAAAGGTTTTGGGCCTCAGCCTTTTTGGGGTCCATAAAGATATTGGGCCTTGGCCTTTTTGGGTCCATAAAAGTTATGGGCTTTGGCCTTTTTACTGTCCTGCAAGTTTTTTGGGCTTCGGCCTTTTTTGCCTTTTCAACTCCCATTTTTCGAAAATGCAATTAATTATTTGTTGGGCTCTAGCCTTTTAAGAGCCCATATATTTCTAGGCTACTTTGGGCCTTGGCCTTTTAAGACCCCACAATAGCCCAACAGTGCATATATTAAACTAAGAAATTCAACAGCAAAATATAAAAGACAACATTTCAAATCTGCAAATTTCACAGCAGAGTGACAGCAGCAACATGACCAGGTTCACAGATTCACCAACATGTCAAGAAAGTTCACAGATTCACAGTAAGAAGTTCACAGATATGACCAAGTTATTGTCACGCTGCCAGGATATGACCAAGTTCCATGGCGGGACACAAAAAAGGGATGCGACCAGCAGCAGGAGCTAATTCGCAGATGCTCCGAAGATGGACATCATGTGAGCAAGCCTCCTATCACTTTCCTCAGTCCGCTTGAGGAGCTCCATGTAGTCCTTGTCACGCTGAGCTTGTGCGGCTTCATTTGCCGCTTGCTTCTCCTTCTGGGCAGCTGCTTCTTCCATGATGGCAGCAAACTGCTGCTTCATCTGTTCAGCTTCCTCCTGGGACCTCTTCAGCTGTGCTTCCAGGTCATGAACATGCGCCGATACAGCAGCTGCGGTGGGCTTGTTGAGCTTGACAGTGGAACTGGGCTGAAGTCCAGCATTCTTCAGGAAAGTGCTGTGTTTGGCTTCCTTGCTAAGAACCTTTGCAACAACAGCGACTGCAGACCTTGGCGGTGCACCTTCTGGCACAGGAATAGCCAACTCAGCTTCCATATCATCCTGGAGATCCATTTCCAAAAGATTCATCAATTCAGGAAACGCACAGGTCCAAGAATGGTTCACAAAAGTGAAATGAACAAGTCACTTACTATTGCAGCTAGAGCTTCCTCAGAGAAACCATCCTTCTTGCTGTGATGGGTCGCCTTAAAGATGTCGACTGCATCTAGCTCTTCACCTCTGCGCTCCTCCCTCTGGAAATGATGTTCACCAAGAATCAGAACATAAGCTTGTGGAGACAAGAGTAAGATGCAAAAGGAAATTCTGTAAGAGTGTTCTTACAGTTGCATACAGATGAGCAGCATAGCTACGAGAGCCAGTCTTTTGGCCAAATTTGACCGCATCACGACTGTCCTTGTTCTTGGTACATGTGTTCTGCAGAAGGGCACAATCATGATATTCAGTAATGTGCACACTATAACGATGAGCATCATGTCTACCATGCAAGCACTAATGACTGCAACTGAAGCAAAGAACATACCCTGTGTCTTGGGGTTACCCACAGAGCAGTTAGAGCTTCCCATTCTTCATCTGAGACATCCTTAACAGGGGACTTGATGCTGACTTCATTTGCTGGTACTTTGTCGAAGTAGTCCCTTTTCAGGATGTAGCGCCTGTTCTTCGACACTTTCCGCAGTACGTCATAGCAAGCCTTCTGGATGACTTCCGACTCTGTGTCCATGTTGAAATTTGCCTACAAAGCAAACAAGGGCAAGGACGAGGTTAGTTATCATGAACTATGAACAATCAAGCAAGCACTCCTATCATCTAACAAATGAACTGGTGATGAAGAAGATTACCCCCATCTTTCCAACAAAGTCGGCCAACAAATTCTCATCCCTCTTGTACAACTTGAAATGCGGAAGGAGCGGCATCTGGCCTCTTGCAAGCATTCCACCCTCCGATGCAAACTTGGCAGCAGGCAAAGGCTTCTCAGGACGTTTCAGCCCTGGAGGAATCTCAATGGTAAGCTTGACTCCCATCCCCTTGCAAATCTGCTCCAGCCCGGTGCCCTTCCTTTTACGGCCACCTGCAGCAGTGGTTCCACCTGAATAGCATACATACAAAGATCATGTCAGAAAGCAGCACACATCCAAAAGAGTTTATAAAGATAAACAAAAAAGGCAGTAGATAGTGTGGACAGCTGTCCAACAAAAACTTGCCTTCATCATCCTCAGGATCAAGAAAACCATCAGAATCAAAGTGCTGATGGACCATGACATCAGATGCAGTAGGACCTGTGTCCCTGCGAACAGTGCTTGCTTCATCGATCCTTTCATCAATCTGCGGTGAGCTACTGCGATTGTTGCGGGGCGGAGTATCTTCATTGTTGGTTGCAGACGCTTCACTTGATGTCCTCCTGGTGGCTCTTTTGGAAGGAGCTTCAGCAACAGGTTCCAGATGCCTCTTTCTCCCTCCTGGAGCATCAGCAAACACTCTAACAGGAGGCATTGAACTTTGTTCCTTTTGCAACCTCTTACTCCTCCTCCCTGGGCTTGTCTTTCTAACAGAAGCCTTTTTCTTTCTACTCTTGGGATCCTTCAATGCCTCGCAAAAATAGCAAAACAAAATGGCATTACATCACAGGTTATAGCAAAACATAAATAAGAAAACAGATACAAGTAATGCCAGCCCTCCAAAGATGATAAGCAGAATGCACCTTCTCAATGTGTTCCCCTATACTCCCTTCAACCTCCCCATCCTCCTGGTCAACCAATTGGTCATTGCTCGGATGATAATCTGAGCTGTCGCCTTGTGTTATGGCAGATGACTCATCATTTGAAAGTGTGGAACGACCTCCACCTCGACCACCATGTGACTTCCTAAAAATTGACACTACGGCGGGGATACCCAGGGATTGTAAGACACGGTTGTTCCGCATCATTGTCCTAGCCCTGTCCTTCTCTATCTCGGTGAGTGGCGCTTCTTTACATGTATGAGAGAAATATGTAACCATTAGATTGATGGTTGAAATGCATAGAAGCAAGCCAACTCGAACAACTAAGGTAAATTGTTTAATCATAGCAATTTTCAACTTTTAGTTTCATTTAATCCTAGGGTACAGAAATATTCAGACAGAGCCAAAAAACCCCAGCACCCGATTAAAAGCATCAATTAGACACAATGATGTTAGGATGAAGCCGCATACCAGCCAGCTGCTTCTTCCCAGTCTTTGCCATGCCTGATGTTGATGGGTTGGATATGTGCTGGCACGAAAAGAATAACAATTAGTGACAGCAGATACAACATATGGATGCAATTAAAGAACCAAGCAACATAGGTTCATGTCGATCAACAATCACCTGGTTCACCTTGCTCCTTGAAGTAGGTCAGACCTTGGTATTACCTACGAAGATAACAGGTTATAATCATTAGACATATCCCTTCATACAACAATAGACATGTACACAGAAAAAGCTGTAGGCATGTACAGATAAACAGGGCTCCCAAACTTTGTTTGGGAGAAGTTTCATCAACACAGGATAGAAGGGCAATATAAATGTTCATCGACGAAATATAAAAGGGAATGCCTTGGTAAAGATCTGTACCAAGCAAGATCCGCAGCAGGTAATCATATTATGTACTAGTTGCAGCAAGAAAGATCTGTAGAAGCTAATCATATATGGACTGCAGTAAACTAGATGTACAATCTACAGAGCCCAAGCCAAGTAAAATCCCCCAACAATCACGGACTGGTTGCAGCGAGACCCACGCCAGGCAAGATCTGCATCACTAATTGACTGGTTGGATACAGCAAGCAAGATCGGCAGCAGGTAATCATATAGGGACTGCAGTAAACCAGATCTAAATTCTACAGAGCCTGAGCCAAGCAAGATCCGCAGCAATCATCGACTGGTTGCAGCAAGACACATGCCAATCAAGATCCGAAGCAACCATGGACTGCTTGCATATAGCAAGCAAGATCGGCAGCAGGTAATCATATAGGGACTGCAGAAAACCAAATCTAAAATCTACAGAGCCTGAGCCAGGCAAGATCCGCAGCAATCATCGACTGGTTGCTGCAAGAACATGAAAAGCAAGATCCGAAGCAACCATGGACTGGTTGCAGCAAGAACCATGACAGGCCGAGCAACCCTGACCCTGGACAAGCCAAGGAAACAAGCCATGCCACGAAATCCCTAACCCTAACCATGCCATGCCAAGCAAACCGTAACCCTAGCCATGGCCGACGAAACCCTAAGCAGGCCAAGAAAAGGCCATAGATCGAAGAGGGGGGAGGGGTCGGGTTGAGGAGGGAACTCGCCTGAAGATCTTGTGGCGAGCGTCTACGCACGCGCGGCCGTCGTCGGCGGGTAGCTCTCCGCTCGTCCGCTCGTCGGAGCGCCGCTCGTCGGTGGCCGTCGGCGGGTGGGGATGAGCGGAGTGGGAGGGGAATTGGGGTTCGTATTGCACCGGAGTGGGAGGGGAATTGGGGAATTGAGGGAGCTCGTACGGGATTTGACTGAAATGTCCCTCCTTTCCAGCTTAGGTTAGTGGCGTTTCGGACATTTGCCCTCCTTTCCAGCTTAGGTTAGTGGCGGGCGGATTCAAAACATTTCGCTGGAGCTGGCGGGAGAAGCTGGGCGGGAGAGTTTTGGGGTTTTGGAGGGTTTTGGGGTTTTGGGGTTTTGGAGGGAATTTTTGGGGCTTTTTTGTGCAAAACAATAATAATTAAATGCGCAATAATGCATATAATTTGGTGTAGATTAAAATATTTTTAAAAACATAATATCATGTAATTAAACGTGTGTCACCTTCATTCCTTTAATGATAACTAGTAAGATTGCACGTGCAATGCACGTACCTATTTGAATCACATTTTTTTTAAAAAAAGTTTAAATTTTAAGAATTACTTGAATGGTAATCTATGTATCAAGATGTACTGATCCGACATAGGAGGAGAAAATCAGAAAGGAATTTATTTTTGGGCCGACTTCTCCTGTTAGGACGGAGAAAAAAACATGAACGTTTATATCTTTTTTGCAGGTTATTCCCCTCACTACACACTGGATCCATACGTGGTCCTTGCTACAGCCGGAGGAGCGGCGACAGGATATGACTATTGGGTGCAGCCGTTTGGAGACGGTTGCTCGGGATTTGTTCAACCAGTTCAGCTGGCGACCTGTTTTTAGAGTGACATGTTGATTAGACATATCACGTATCTCTTAGTTTTATTTCGATGGTTGATTCATGTAGCGACCTTATGTGATCCTTGAATTGTAACCGACACGTTACCAAATAATGAAATAAATGAGGCCGTATGCATCAATTGATGCAGAAGCTGGGTATCCCCATTTCGAAAAAAATGAACGTTTATATGTGATATATGTATGCTCATTGTGTTTGGAAAGAAAGAACACATAATTTCCTTAAGGCACCATCTTATTTTGGACCCAGTCTAGCAACCGTATCCAACGATGTGAGTCTGCATTTATTTGTTCATCCTTATAGATTCCGATATGCGGGGTCACGGTTTACCCGAGCGTGAACGTGTCATTATAGTTAGAGTAGCTTAAACTTTTCTTAGCTGCCGTCCCTTACTCCACTGTGGTCCCCAGCAGGCATGAACACATCAACAACATTAAAAAAAAAGCAAAATAAATTTTAAAAGTAGACATTTAGAGGTCTCTCGCTGCGATCATCCCAAATACTCACCTATAAAAAAGTAGACAGTAAAATTACAAATCGCGCCTGCTGATGCTGTAATGTTTCCTTATGATTTTCAGGTGTTCTCCTAAACTCGATCATCCACAAATTCGAGTAAGTATACATCATACAAATCTCTAATACTTATAAAATATACCTGTACACCTAAATCTCCAAAATTATAGATCAGATCTTCGCTCGTAAAGAACTCTATGTAAACCCCCTGACATAGAAATGTATTGAAAACTGACTGTCAAAGGGCATCATTTTAAGAGGAGATAAAATCATAAAATTAAGAAAGGATTTAAACAAACCAAGGATGGCTAATAAATAATTCTAGATAAATCCACTGACAAATGAAATATATTGAAGCATAACTATCAAAGGGCATCATTGTAAGAGGGCACACAATCACAAACTGAAGGGGGCAAAAATAACAACCTGAAGCTCATCGTCATCAACAATGGAATGAATAGTACAATGTATGCCAAACCTGGGCAGATTCATAGTCGCCTTTCCCAGATGCTTTGCCTTGCTCTTCGCGTACAACAGAACTCCAAAAGTATCTCATTTACCGAACCAAAATCACGAAAAAGTTTCATTTAAAGTACACATACATCCATATTATGACTGCAAATAAGATATGAGCAGTTATTGAAACATTTAAGTCCGATACATGAGAAAGAAAGTTGATACATGCGTCATCTTTGGCACATCAAAATATAAATCCATGTCTTGTTCTTCCTTCTCCCAATTATCCATGATTCTTATAAAGTGGGTAAAATTTGATGCTAAGGTTTCTCCTGACTCCTACAATAACAACACCACATTGTCTCTCTCTTGGTCAGAACTTAAGCACAAAGAGGATGCAAGAAAATGCATTAAAAATAAGAAGCCTCACTATTGTGTTTTCAAGCCCAACGTTGCTATGATGTGTATCAAACTATCAATCATCCATGTTTGTTTGAGTCACAAGAGAGAAGGACGATGCCAGTGGATGCCACATATATCGGCCAAAATGACAACTGAATTACGGCTTGTCTGCAATCATGCTTGAAACATGCCACTTTGTGTAGTCAGACAGAATACAACAAATGTACATGCTCTTTGTTCAGAGAAGAATAATCCCGAGAACTGAAAAAAGTTTGAAGGACACAACCTGCACAATTGTTCTCCTGGAAACCAAGTTAAAATAGATACAGGTCTACTTATTGGTTATATTCACATTTGTGTTTCTTGCGAATAAATTACAAATGTGTACATGACGTTTGATTAAAAGTAATACTAATACAGAGAGAAAACTATTGGACTGACCTTTCATACTGAACTGTCACAACCCCTAGACACCTTTGTCAGGACCAATTGCTACCGCTCTTCTCATTTTCTTCTTGATGCTACATCATAAACCAGTGAAGGTGATTTTCTACCTAACATGGAAGTCCTAATCAAATTAGCTCACCAAACATTTTACTTGGGAGCCATAAATCACCTTAATAAAACAAAGCTCCCTATTTAAGGTTCCCTAAATCTCATACATCATGAAGCATTCCTCATTCATATTGGGGAACAATTCCAATAGGGCACTCATCCTTTCTGTGAATCAACAAACACCTAGCAGGATAGTAAGAAAAATCAATGAGAAACTATAACCTTAAGTGCAAACAGCCAAATGCAATTCTCACCTAAAACTGCTAGAAACATGTACAAGTTCAAAAAAGGCAGACCACTTAGAGCAGTAATATTATGCAGCCAGATAGTAATCACAGGACATTAACTACCTTGGATAGCAGACATCCCCATTTAACACATCCACATGGCAACGTGACTTTGTGAGAGCCTTAGTGAAAATGCCAAAAGCATATATGCCCTGGCTATGATCTATGTAATGGAACGCTATTTTTAACGAAGCGATGACTTGCCAAGCAAGTGAATGCACTCAATATGAAACTTATGCCGCACCCATGCCAAGTTAGAGGCTTATGGCTGATTGCTCAATCACAACTCATACTGTGCATGCCAAGGCCGGAGAAATACATATCATTGTTTGTGCATATCGAACATGACTCTCAGAGGACACCAATACATTTCTAGAGCCAAAAGCATGCTACACTCAACACAAAAATCGATTAGCTGATCGATTAGAAAACGGCATGGATGCATGGTAGAGGCTTATGCAAACAACAGAAAAAATATATCCAAATATCCTAAGCTACGGCACTTATTAATTTCATTACCCTTTCTGCAACCCCGTGGGATCAGTCACCTGCACACGAAACGCTCGCATCTTCGGCCTTAGCACCAATGGCTGCAGGCCACTGGCTGATCAATCATGCTTCGATTGCTGTGGGTGGAAATTTTTAATTGTAGAACAAGCAATCAGGTACAATATATTTTTTACAAATTAAAAATTGGAACACACATTATCTGTGTGCATAAGGGTACCTCGGGAGGCGGTTGCACGCCACCACCAAACACAAGCTGGAAAAGGTTGGGAAGAGGCACATACTCCCTCTTTCGAAGAGGCAAGCGATAAGCCTAGCATGCATCAGAACACCATCGGTGACACATCGCGCTACACGCGGAGGGACGGCCGCTAGTACTGCACCGTGAGATAGATGTGGGGAGAGGACGGTGCAAGGAGGAGCATGATTTATGTTCTACCGCTCAGGAATGGGGACGGATGGAATGGTGAAGTGGTGGAGCCGGATCCTGTCCGCCCGACACTTAGGATATCCCGGGCTTCCTGTACCCTTCTTTAAATTTGTGCATGCAAGGATATCATTATCATCATTCTATAGATCATGATCTAGCACTCTGAAATCAGTTTTGCTAGCTCTGCTTTTTCTTCACTAATAATCCTTGCGCTTCAAGAGCACACATCTTTTCTACATTTTTCAGATTCAGATTTTTCTTTTTTTAATTTAACCAATTTTCTCTTAATGAGAAGAAAATTGTCAAAATAATAGAACCCATGTCCTAGACCAGTTCAAGGATGTTGACAACACACGGTAGATAATTTCTGCCATCTTCATTCATTCAGCAGATTTAATTCCCTAAGCAGTGGACTGTGTTAATTCAGTAAAACATCTTCTGGCCTAACACAACATTTAGAAAGAAATACAAAGAATCAAAACGTGCAACAATGAGCACTGTCAGAAAAGGTACTGAGCTAGCATGAGGAAACACAAATATCGTGCCAACAAACTCACAGGAATTTCCCATGAGTAAATATATGGGCAACAAAAGGAATTATGGAGTTGTTCCACGCTTTATTATCTAGAGGTTTTGTTTCTGCTAATACCGCATATTATTATGTAGTTGGGTAAACATAAGGGGCCACAACAAATGATGTGCATCTCACAAAGAACCGCACATTAACATTTATCTATGTTCCGCATATCGTCACAGAGCTAAAGGAAGAAGAGTGCCAAACCTTGAAAACAAAAGACTCCTAGTCCAATTTCTTGAAGCAAGCATTTTCACCATCAACCTTCCTCTATTTGTGGATGAGTGGCCTGAATTGCACACACATTCTGACGTTGGAGTTTGACATCCTGGCATTCGTTCGGTTCACACAGCACCAAGACATCAGCTCCTTGCGATAACTTGATTAATTTTCTGTAATAATAATGTAGTAATAATGTCAGTCCTTTCATCTCCTTGAAGACATCCATACAACAAGAATCAGAAGATAGAACCCACAATGTCATATATCATTAATCTCTTGCGTACATTCTTTCCAACAGGTGACATGCAGCTAGAGTTGTACTGGACAGTTTCCCACGTTCAGATAAGAAACGAAGATAATTTAAGTGGGAATCAAAAGCGATTGCAGTTGTATGCCATGTAACTACAGCATTGCATAAGTTGAGAACATTTTTTAGTCATCTTCGGCCTTTCTCTCTCAAATCTGAACTTATCTCCGAAGTTCAGTCCGTTTACAGTTACCAAGTATTGTTCCGTATGTAGTTGTCTTTTGCCTCTGAAGTCTAATTAATTCCAAAAATCAGAAACAACTATTAGAACAGATATCTGATGGTGATGTTTTCGTTCAAACTGAAGACGCCAAACCTGAATAAAGCACGGCGTGCAGGGCATGTGCAGGGCGCCTCGACTGTCAGCGTTCTATCCCGCAGGCCGGCCAAACATCCTGGAGTGCAAGGCGGCGCGGGTGTCTGCTTGCAGTTCGGCCTCCCTTCCCGGCTTGCAGGGCGAGGGCCTCCCGTGCAGGCTATCGCGGTGCTGTTGCGGCCGGATTTCGAGTTGGACGGCGAGATCCTGGGAGGGCTGTGGCGTCGGGGGCGCGGCCGGCGTTGGGGATGGCGCGCTGTTGCTCGGCGGATTTCCAGTCAGCCGAGGGGAGGGCGCTGGCGGCGTGAGCCTGCGAGGTCTGCGGCGGTCAGCGAGTGCTGCGGCGACGGGATGGCGACGTTGATGTTTGGGACCGAAAATCGTGGGTTAGTGGGGAAACTAATGTTTAGAGTTGTCCGCTCGCGTTAAACACGGAACCAGTGTGGAGCGTTGGATAGATTGGTTAAACGGCCAAGATTGCTTGGATCAGACCCTCTGGGTCTTTTATTAGTAGTAGAGATAATATAGGGATATATGAAACTCCTAGAATCCTTAATAATTAAATTATTTAAAAAATCAGAAAATGTTTGGTTAATTAGGTCAAATAATATATGTCTCTTGCACACACTAATTATATGTTATCATAAGGCATATGCAAGCTTTATCCCATTCTATATACATCAAGATTCCGAACGTGGCAGTTCGATCGTGAAGGATTCTAGCTCCTAGCTAGAATGTACGTCGTCTCCGCTCGACTTTTTGGCTCCGTTTAATTTGCCAACTGCGCAAAAGGGGCCGCCGGGACATGCGGTATGGCCGTACCGGGCGCGCGCGTGCACCCATCCGCCAACGCGCGAAACGGAAAACATTTAGCACATAAAATGATGCGTCCTAGACCTAAAAACATTTTTCACTCCATTTATTGAGCCAAGGAAAGTGTGGCCCCAGTTCAAATCCTCCCGGTCAGTTTCCAGCGGATTCGGCGGGACACCGCAGGAAGCGGGAGGGATTCCCAGATGGCTACCGCGCGCATACGGCATGTGATAGGTGGTGCGTAGGAGGTATCGTACCGCTGCGCGGAGGACTCGCGCAATACTAAAATGCGCACCATGTAGCTCCTTCACAAAAAAAGCCCTTTCGGCACCCCGAAAATATGGAAAAACTGTCGCCCGTGGTTCGAATTAGAAATCCGCGACAGGGGCCTTGCTTCCCATCCTAAGGTCCACGCACGTGCCAAATATGGCCTCGTTCCGACAAACTATGTGGTGAAACGGGCCGTTTCCTACTCATTTCCCCTAAAAGCCATAGAACTCCGGACGTGATAGCCCTATTCGCGAAGGGTTTTTCAAGATAATTGCCGTATCCCAATTCCGTCTTTTGAAGTGGTTACTAGGACACATAAAATGACGCCACGCGGCTCCGCTCGATTTTTTGGCTCCGTTTAATTTGCCAACTGCGCAAAACGGGGCCGCCGGGACATGCGGTATGGCCGTACCGGGCGTGCACCCGTCCGCCAACGCGCGAAACGGAAAACATTTAGCACATAAAATGACGCGTCCTAGACCTAAAAACATTTTCCCCTCCATTTATTGAGCCAAGGAAAGTGTGGCCCCAGTTCAAATCCGGTCAGTTTCCAGCGGATTCGGCGGGACACCGCCGGAAGCGGGAGGGATTCCCAGATGGCTACCGCGTGCATACGGCATGTGATAGGTGGTGCGTAGGAGGTATCCTGCCGCTGCGCGGAGGTCTCGCGCAATACTAAAATGCGCACCATGTAGCTCCTTCACAAAAAAGCCCTTCCGGCACCCCGAAAATGGAAAAACCGTCGCCGTGGTTCGGATTGGAAATCCGCGACAGGGGCCTTGCTTCACATCCTAAGGTCCACGCACGTGCCAAATATGGCCTCGTTCCGACAAACTATGTGGTGAAACGGGCCGTTTCCTACTCATTTCCCCTAAAAGCCATAGAACTCCGGACGTGATAGCCCTACTCGTGAAGGGTTTTCAAGATAATTGATGTATCCCAATTCTGTCTTTTGAAGTGGTTACTAGGACACATAAAATGACGCCACGCGGCTCCGCTCGATTTTTTTGGCCGTTTAATTTGCTGCGCAAAAGGGCCGCCGGGACATGCGGTATGGCCGTACGGGCGCGCGTGCACCCGTCCGCCAACGCAAACGGAAAACATTTAGCACATAAAATGACGCGTCCTAGACCTAAAAACATTTTCCCCTCCATTTATTGAGCCAAGGAAAGTGTGGCCCCGGTTCAAATCCGGTCAGTTTCCAGCGGATTCGGCGGGACACCGCAGAAGCGGGGGATTCCCAGATGGCTACCGCGCGCATACGGCATGTGATAGGTGGTGCGTAGGAGGTATCCTGCCGCTGCGCGGAGGTCTCGCGCAATACTAAAATGCGCACCATGTAGCTCCTTCACAAAAAAGCCCTTCCGGCACCCCGAAAATGGAAAAACCGTCGCCCGTGGTTCGGATTGGAAATCCGCGACAGGGGCCTTGCTTCCCATCCTAAGGTGCACGCACGTGCCAAATATGGCCTCGTTCCGACAAACTATGTGGTGAAACGGGCCGTTTCCTACTCATTTCCCCTAAAAGCCATAGAACTCCGGACGTGATAGCCCTACTCGTGAAGGGTTTTTCAAGATAATTGCCATATCCCAATTCCGTCTTTTGAAGTGGTTACTAGGACACATAAAATGACGCCACGCGGCTCCGCTCGATTTTTTTGGCTCCGTTTAATTTGCCAACTGCGCAAAACGGGGCCGCCGGGACATGCGGTATGGCCGTACCGGGCGCGCGCGTGCACCCGTCCGCCAACGCGCGAAACGGAAAACATTTAGCACATAAAATGACGCGTCCTAGACCTAAAAACATTTTCCCCTCCATTTATTGAGCCAAGGAAAGTGTGGCCCCAGTTCAAATCCGGTCGGTTTCCAGCGGATTCGGCGGGACACCGAGGAAGCGGGAGGGATTCCCAGATGGCTACCGTGCGCATACGACATCTGATAGGTGGTGCGTAGGAGGTATCCTGCCGCTGGAGGTCTCGCGCAATACTAAAATGCGCACCATGTAGCTCCTTCACAAAAAAAAGCCCTTCCGGCACCCCGAAAATGGAAAAACCGTCGCCCGTGGTTAGGATTGGAAATCCGCGACAGGGGCCTTGCTTCCCATCCTAAGGTCCACGCACGTGCCAAATATGGACTCGTTCCGACAAACTATGTGGTGAAACGGGCCGTTTCCTACTCATTTCCCCTAAAAGCCATAGAACTCCGGACGTGATAGCCCTACTCGTGAAGGGTTTTTCAAGATAATTGCCGTATCCCAATTCCGTCTTTTGAAGTGGTTACTAGGACACATAAAATGACGCCACGCGGCTCCGCTCGATTTTTGGCTCCGTTTAATTTGCCAACTGCGCAAAACGGGGCCGCCGGGACATGCGGTATGGCCGTACCGGGCGCGCGCGTGCACCCGTCCGCCAACGCGAAACGGAAAACATTTAGCACATAAAATGACGCGTCCTAGACCTAAAAACATTTTCCCCTCCATTTATTGAGCCAAGGAAAGTGTGGCCCCAGTTCAAATCCGGTCAGTTTCCAGCGGATTCGGCGGGACACCGCAGAAGCGGGAGGGATTCCCAGATGGCTACCGCGCACATATGGCATGTGATAGGTGGTGCGTAGGAGGTATCCTGCCGCTGCGCAGTTCTCGCGCAATACTAAAATGCGCACCATGTAGCTTCTTCACAAAAAAAGCCCTTCCGGCACCCGAAAATGGAAAAACCGTCGCCCGTGGTTCGGATTGGAAATCCGCGACAGGGGCCTTGCTTCCCATCCTAAGGTGCACGCACGTGCCAAATATGGCCTCGTTCCGACAAACTATGTGGTGCGGGCCGTTTCCTACTCATTTCCCCTAAAAGCCATAGAACTCCGGACGTGATAGCCCTACTCGTGAAGGGTTTTTCAAGATAATTGCCGTATCCCAATTCCGTCTTTTGAAGTGGTTACTAGGACACATAAAATGACGCCACGCGGCTCCGCTCGATTTTTGGCTCCGTTTAATTTGCCAACTGCGCAAAACGGGGCCGCCGGGACATGCGGTATGGCCGTACGGGCGCGCGCGTGCACCCGTCCGCCAACGCGCGAAACGGAAAACATTTAGCACATAAAATGACGCGTCCTAGACCTAAAAACATTTTCCCCTCCATTTATTGAGCCAAGGAAAGTGTGGCCCAGTTCAAATCCGGTCAGTTTCAGGATTCGGCGGGACACCGCAGGAAGCGGAGGGATTCCCAGATGGCTACCGCGCGCATACGACATGTGATAGTTGGTGCGTAGGAGGTATCCTGCCGCTACGCGGAGGTCTCGCGCAATACTAAAATGCGCACCATGTAGCTCCTTCACAAAAAAGCCCTTCCGGCACCCGAAAATGGAAAAACCGTCCCCGTGGTTCGGATTGGAAATCCGCGACAGGGGCCTTGCTTCCCATCCTAAGGTCCACGCACGTGCCAAATATGGCCTCGTTCCGACAAACTATGTGGTTAAACGGGCCGTTTCCTACTCATTTCCCCTAAAAGCCATAGAACTCCGGACGTGATAGCCCTACTCGTGAAGGGTTTTCAAGATAATTGCCGTATCCCAATTCCGTCTTTTGAAGTGGTTACTAGGACACATAAAATGATGCCACGCGGTTCCGCTCGATTTTTTTCCGTTTAATTTGCCAACTGCGCAAAACGGCCGCCGGGACATGCGGTATGGCCGTACGGGCGCGCGCGTGCACCCGTCCGCCAGCGCGAAACGGAAAACAATTAGCACATAAAATGACGCGTCCTAGACCTAAAAACATTTTCCCTCCATTTATTGAGCCAAGGAAAGTGTGGCCCAGTTCAAATCCGGTCGGTTCCAGCGGATTCGGCGGGACACCGCAGAAGCCGGAGGGATTCCCAGATGGCTACCGCGCACATACGGCATGTGATAGGTGGTGCGTAGGAGGTATCCTGGCGCGGAGGTCTCGCTCAATACTAAAATGCGCACCATGTAGCTCCTTCACAAAAAAGCCCTTCCGGCACCGAAAATGGAAAAACCGTCGCCGTGGTTCGGATTGGAAATCCGCGACAGGGGCCTTGCTTCACATCCTAAGGTCCACGCACGTGCCAAATATGGCCTCGTTCCGACAAACTATGTGGTGAAACGGGCCGTTTCCTACTCATTTCCCCTAAAAGCCATAGAACTCCGGACGTGATAGCCCTACTCGTGAAGGGTTTTTCAAGATAATTGCCATATCCCAATTCCGTCTTTTGAAGTGGTTACTAGGACACATAAAATGACGCCACGCGGCTCCGCTCGATTTTTGGCTCCGTTTAATTTGCCAACTGCGCAAAACGGGGCCGCGGACATGCGGTATGGCCGTACCGGGCGCGCGCGTGCACCCGTCCGCCAACGCGAAACGGAAAACATTTAGCACATAAAATGACGCGTCCTACACCTAAAAACATTTTCCCCTCCATTTATTGAGCCAAGGAAAGTGTGGCCCCGTTCAAATCCGGTCGTTTCAGCGGATTCGGCGGGACACCGCAGGAAGCCGGAGGGATTCCCAGATGGCTACCGCGCATACGGCATGTGATAGTTGGTGCGTAGGAGGTATCCTGCCGCTGCGCGAGGTCTCGCACAATACTAAAATGCGCACCATGTAGCTCCTTCACAAAAAAAGCCCTTCCGGCACCCCGAAAATGGAAAAACCGTCGCCCGTGGTTCGGATTGGAAATCCGCGACAGGGGCCTTGCTTCCCATCCTAAGGTGCACGCACGTGCCAAATATGGCCTTGTTCCGACAAACTATGTGGTGAAATGGGTCGTTTCCTACTCATTTCCCCTAAAAGCCATAGAACTCGGACGTGATAGCCCTATTCGTGAAGGGTTTTTCAAGATAATTGCCGTATCCCAATTCCGTCTTTTGAAGTGGTTACTAGGACACATAAAATGACGCGCGGCTCCGCTCGATTTTTTGGCTCCCTTTGGCACATATACCCGGCTAGAGCCATTATCACACGATCGAGGGTGTGCCTGATCTACTGGTTAGGGTTTGGTGTAGGGTTAGGGCTAGGGTTTAGGGGTAGGGCTAGGGTTTAGGTTAAAGGTAAGTATTTATGGTTAGGTATATGTTTAGGGTATAGGGTTAGGGTTAGGGTTTATGATGCATGGTTCTGCAGCTCCGGTGTCGTGGTTTAGGGTTTTAGAGGGGTTTTAGTGCTCGAAGCCTCCCAGTTTAGGGTTTAGGGTTTAGGGGAGCTACTTTTGCACCATTAGACCTTGCACCACACTTTGACACATATCATAGGTCCACACGCAAGATTTGGTGGGGTTCCGGTGCTCGGCGGTCGTTCTCCCCTCCTTCCCCCAAAATAGCGGAACGTGTGCCCCGGCGGTCTACCCCTAGATTTCTCCGCGCGGTGCACCAATGTAACTTTTCATTCTTTTAGGTTTGTTTAGGACATATACACATGGAGAACCAAGATTGGGACCCTTTGGCACATATACCCGCAGCTAGAGCCATTATCACACGATCGAGGGTGTGCCTGATCTACTGGTTAGGGTTTGGTGTAGGGTTAGGGCTAGGGTTTAGGGGTAGGGCTAGGGTTTAGGTTAAAGGTAAGTATTTATGGTTAGGTATATGTTTAGGGTATAGGGTTAGGGTTAGGGTTTATGATGCATGGTTCTGCAGCTCCGGTGTCGTGGTTTAGGGTTTTAGAGGGTTTTAGTGCTCGAAGCCTCCCCAGTTTAGGTTTTAGGGTTTAGGGGAGCTACTTTTGCACCATTAGACCTTGCACCACACTTTGACACATATCATACGTCCACATGCAAGATTTGGTGGGGTTCGGTGCTCCGGCGGTCGTTCTCCCCCTCCTTCCCCCAAACAGCGAACGTGTGCCGGCGGGTCTACCCCCTAGATTTCTCCGCGCGAGGGTGCACCAATGTAACTTTTCATTATTTTAGGTTTGTTTAGGACATATACACATGGAGAACCAAGATTGGGACCCTTTGGCACATATACCCGCAGCTAGAGCCATTATCACACGATCGAGGGTGTGCCTGATCTACTGGTTAGGGTTTGGTGTAGGGTTAGGGCTAGGGTTTATGGGGTAGGGCTAGGGTTTAGGTTAAAGGTAAGTATTTATGGTTAGGTATATGTTTAGGGTATAGGGTTAGGGTTAGGGTTTATGATGCATGGTTCTGCAGCTCCGGTGTCGTGGTTTAGGGTTTTAGAGGGGTTTTAGTGCTCGAAGCCTCCCAGTTTAGGGTTTAGGGTTTAGGGGAGCTACTTTTGCACCATTAGACCTTGCACCACACTTTGACACATATCATAGGTCCACATGCAAGATTTGGTGGGGTTCCGGTGCTCCGGCGGTCGTTCTCCCCTCCTTCCCCAAAACAGCGGAACGTGTGCCCCGGCGGGTCTACCCCTAGATTTCTCCGTGCGAGGGTGCAGTAATGTAACTTTTCATTCTTTTAGGTTTGTTTAGGACATATACACATGGAGAACCAAGATTGGGACCCTTTGGCACATATACCCGCAGCTAGAGCCATTATCACACGATCGAGGGTGTGCGATCTACTGGTTAGGGTTTGGTGTAGGGTTAGGGCTAGGGTTTAGGGGGTAGGGCTAGGGTTTAGGTTAAAGGTAAGTATTTATGGTTAGGTATATGTTTAGGGTATAGGGTTAGGGTTTATGATGCATGGTTCTGCAGCTCCGGTGTCGTGGTTTAGGGTTTTAGAGGGGTTTTAGTGCTCGAAGCCTCCCGTTTAGGGTTTAGGGTTTAGGGGAGCTACTTTTGCACCATTAGACCTTGCACCACACTTTGACACATATAATAGGTCCACATGCAAGATTTGGTGGGGTTCCGGTGCTCCGGGTCATTCTCCCCTCCTTACCCCAAAACAGCGAACATGGCGGGTCTACCCCCTAGATTTCTCCGCGCGGGTGCACCAATGTAACTTTTCATTCTTTTAGGTTTGTTTAGGACATATACACATGGAGAACCAAGATTGGGACCCTTTGGCACATATACCCGCAGCTAGAGCCATTATCACACGATCGAGGGTGTGCCTGATCTACTGGTTAGGGTTTGGTGTAGGGTTAGGGCTAGTGTTTATGGGGTAGGGCTAGGGTTTAGGTTAAAGGTAAGTATTTATGGTTAGGTATATGTTTAGGGTATAGGGTTAGGGTTAGGGTTTATGATGCATGGTTCTGCTTCGGTGTCGTGGTTTAGGGTTTTAGAGGGGTTTTAGTGCTCGAAGCCTCCCTAGTTTAGGGTTTAGGGGAGCTACTTTTGCACCATTAGACCTTGCAGCACACTTTGACACATATCATAGGTCCACATGCAAGATTTGGTGGGGTTCCGGTGCTCCGGTCGTTCTCCCCTCCTTCCCCAAAACATCGGAACGTGTGCCCCGGCGGGTCTACCCCTAGATTTCTCCGCGCGAGGGTGCACCAATGTAACTTTTCATTCTTTTAGGTTTGTTTAGGACATATACACATGGAGAACCAAGATTGGGACCCTTTGGCACATATACCCGCAGCTAGAGCCATTATCACATCGAGGGTGTGCCTGATCTACTGGTTAGGGTTTGGTGTAGGGTTAGGGCTAGGGTTTAGGGGGTAGGGCTAGGGTTTAGGTTAAAGGTAAGTATTTATGGTTAGATATATGTTTAGGGTATAGGGTTAGGGTTAGGGTTTATGATGCATAGTTCTGCAGCTCCGGTGTCGTGGTTTAGGGTTTTAGAGGGGTTTAGTGCTCGAAGCCTCCCCTTTGGGGTTTAGGGTTTAGGGGAGCTACTTTTGCACCATTAGACCTTGCACCACACTTTGACACATATCATAGGTCCACATGCAAGATTTGGTGGGGTTCCGGTGCTCCGGCGGTCGTTCTCCCCTCCTTCCCCAAAACAGCGGACGTATATTATGGAGATGTACATGTAAATTTTTTTGTCAAAATCTTTCCACACTTCAAAATACGTTTTGTTGGTAGAGGGAGCATACGCACCCGGGAGCCGAATTGAATTTCCGAAGCCTGAAAAAATGACAACACACATCTATGTTATATATGCAATGCCAAAATCTGGGTGTGAAATATTCAACCAGATCTGACACTATTCACATCAGCAAAAGTATGATTTCTCTAAGTTGATCCTATGATCCTACCTAATGGGGAGATCCTATACAAGTCTACCCCGAGCTGTGCCTCATAAACAAAGAGACGATAGAAGCAAAGTTTCTTAACAAGCAAATACAAATAATTAACTAGGCATGGATCTTGGAGAAGTCGTCAGTAATTGCCTGGCTTCGTCAGCCACGGATTATCACTCTTCGGGCTCTGCTGATCACTCTCCGTCGTCCACGGATCATCACTCCACTGATCAGCACCAGTCCATGACTTCTTCCTCAGGTCCTGCCAATAATCACTACTCTTCGGCGCATCACTACCCTCCAGCCACTGCTCATCATTCATCTTCGTCCGTTTGCCATGAGGGGGACTTGTCTGCTGGGTGTTGTCGCTGGAAGCTGGTGCCTTCAAGATTGCTAGTTCAGCCTGCGCGCTAGCAAGTTCAGCATTTAACCTTGCTATTTCAGCTGCAGCATTTCTCTGTGCATGTTCAGCTTCGATCTCTGCTGCATTGCATTTGCGACACAGACGTCCCCTCAGCTTGTCTTCCTTCTTGCAACCGGGGCAAAACACAAGGTAACGCAGGAAGAACCATATCTTAACGTAGAGCTGGTAGCTCACGTAAGCATCTTTAGCTGCATACTCCAGGTTTAAATCAGACAACGGCTGCTCTTCCCAGTAATTGTGCCTGTCTCGAGGGAATTTGCTCTTCATCTCGCTGTACGACTCGTCCAAGATGCTAGTTGCAAGACTAGCCATTCCATCCCTCATTAATTTTCCTCTCTCGTTGAGACCTTTGACGTTGACAATTTCCTGGATATCGATCCAGTTCTCCCTAGGAATTATAATCTTCTCGTAATATAACAGAGAAACCAGATGTGGTGACCCGGCATACCACTGCATGGTGTAGTATGCAAGTCTGATATAACACCAATGAAACACCGTTCCACTAGTATTATATCGCTCAGAGTGGTACAACGAAACATATGCGGGTCCAAGGTATGTCTATAGAATAACAACATTGACTCTGTTACATAAGATCATCACAGCCTCCTACTTTACAATGAGGTAAAACTGCAAATAAACTCTAGAAGAACGACTCGTAGTCTAATCCTAACACGAACTCTATTTGTAGAGTATTTAACTAGCTATAGAGGCTATGAACAGATTCTAGCTAAATAGGAGCTAAGTTTAGGAAGCTAGTTCCCTTCTATTGCTAATCTATGTTTTCTCCTTGTTGGATGTGGTGTTTGACTCCTCTGACAGGGTCATGTCCCTTTGTAGTAGTTGTTGACTCCTCGGTCTTCGAGTTGCACTGTAGATCCTCCTTCGGTGCCTCCATATCTAAGCAGGGGATTTAAGAGTGGGATGAGTACGAGCGTACTCAACAAGTTCATTATAGGAAAGAGGTGTTTAATGCACTAGCTACAGCCATAGACCAGAAAGTCATAGGCAATGCAAGTTTTTGTAAACATTTCTTCAAAAGGTTGCTTTTATTCTGAAGAGCTATGTCCGTCAGCCTTCACCGGTTGACTAGAACTTCATGGAGTTCCTTTCCGGCAGCGTTCGCTTCCAAAACCCGAACAGGGGTAGTCACGATTGTTACACTCTGCAGAGGTGTGTTGCTTTACCCATAAGAGATCTTAACCTTGGTGCCAACGGGCATATTCCCCGTCCACACTTCCTTTGGTGTGAGGCCCGGTATAAGGTCCTAGTCAATCATGTTCCTCCGCTACCTCGAACACCCACCCTTTGTTGCATACCCCGACCCTGGGTCCTCGTCGGTCCCATTATTCCCACTCACGGGTGGACCCCGACCACGACAACAGTTTGGGATCGAACCAAACTCCTTCGCCGGTAGCTGCAACCCATCATAGACCGCAATACCGTGGGGAACTTAAGGCTTCCCCAGCCCACCGCTTGCTCTTCGGGCGACAAGTGTACACGGACACAACCGTGGGGACTTAAGGCTTCCCCACCCACTTGCCCCCGACAGATACAAGTGTCTACGAAAGCGCATCCGTTGATGAACGAGAGGTGGAAACACTTTTGACTACTCCGTCCCATTCCAGATCTTATGGTTAACACGGGTATTACGGCACAAGAATCACTGGACGACATTTGTTGTTTAATCCTAGATGGATATAAACCCTTGCAATGGAACCTCCACCATATCAACACAATCCATGGTTCCATTGCCCACCACATAGTCATATTCATAGTTATGAAAATAGTGGTTTTGCTTTTTATGCAATAGTGATAAACATAGTACTTTGCAAGTAATTTGGTAAAAATACTCAAATGACATGAGCAAGCGATGAACTTGCCTTTCTTGACTGCAAGATTATGCAGACAAGGTCTTCGGTGCAATAACTCCAAATTCTGAAATAGCATCATCGTCCGGTAAGGACGATGTTTAAAAGATTGGCAAGGATGCAATAATGCATAAATATGAGATGCAATCGCTCTAAGCGTGACCTAACCCGATGATTTAGGATCAGTGAGTTGTAATGATTGGTTCAGGGTGTGTTGCACTTTTAGAGAGATTCACAAACAAGGTTCTTATTCAGGTTTGTGTTGTTTTAGAATCATAAGCAAGTGGTAAAATGCATAGTAACAATCATACACACCAATGAATAGTAGTTGTATAATAAGTAAAGAGCAGTTGTCAATTTTAAGTCCTATAGTGTCTGGTTGATGTTTACTTATTATATATTTCAAAAGAATAACTTTTGAAGAACATGTTCTTTAATAAAGAACAAGTATGATAATTGGGTTTGTGGGGTTCTATGGTTATCTATGGTTCTAATTGGTTTCTGGAGGAAGTAGTAGATGGATCACAACATAGTTGGATTCATTAATAGCTAGAACTTGTAAGGGTTGAGTTAAGCCTAAGCATCTTAAGCAATTAATTACCCCTGGGTGCTATCAAGGTTGGTTTTGTCTTACTGGTGATAGATGGCTATTGTCTATGGGTCCTATTAGGCAGGATTGATGATGATTCCTTATTTTCTTCAAAAGAATAACTTTTGAAGAACATACCTTTTAAGTAATAAGAAGTATTACAATTAAGGTTGAGGTTGCCTAGGGTTTACTTTTAAATTCACTAAGTAAAGAATGGTTGGTTCCTGAATAGGATGATTCATAATTATCTAATACTAGTAGGTTTTTAAAGGAACAGGGTTATGTAGTGCAAAATAATAGGTATGGTTGCTATTAGGGTTCATCACAATGGTGTGATGCTAAGCATAGATAACTATGGATGATGGTTTTGGTAATGGAAGCTAGGGTTTAGACTTGGTTGATCCTACTTGATTATCTAGGTCTGGTGAAGATGAACACATGGGATACCCATGTTTTATGTGGATTTGAACAAGCATTTAGATGCTAAATATGAATCTATGATTACTAATGAAGTAACATGATCACATGTTACTTGGGTTTTAGGTTTGGGAACAATTTAGGTTTCATATGGAGTATTGGATCTAGGGTTCCTAATTGCCTTAGGGTTTTGGGTTTCACATGAAATGATAGGGTTGTAATATCATTCCAGATGGAGTTAGGGTTTGCTATTTACCATATAGTTCTATGATTAATAACTTCATTTTTAAATTTGAAGTTATTAGTAACTTGGAAATAAAAATAATATGGGATTTGGCATTTTATTATTTTTAAACAATTAATAATTAAGGTAATTATTATTTAGGGTTTTTAATCCTCCTAATAAGGCTTTAATAATATAATAGTAAAGGAAAATAATTTTTAATATTTTCCTTATTTACTTATTGGTTTTTATTTATTTTATGAAGTTTTCCTTATTATTGAATTTTTATTGAATTAGAATTAAAATTAAAGGCTTAAATAACAAGTTTAAAATAATTGAATTTTTATTAAAAATAAAAATTTCATATTATATTTTTATTAAATAGAATTTATTTTTGTGAACATTTTGATATGTCATTTATATTTTTCTGAGTTATAATGAATTTTATAAATTCTTGTAAACTTTCAGCAATTTATAGAATTTGAAATAGAATGAAGAACTACTAAACGTACCCGGCCAGATCTTACCCACAGTCACTGGCTAGTGGGCCAAGTTCCAGCGTGGCAGCCACGTTGGATCTGACCGCGGTCAAAATCGACGAGGTGGCTTGGAGGCCTACTGCCGGCGGGAGGTCGGCGACGGCGCCGCCGTTCCCGGGCTTGCGCGGCCTAACTAGCTATCCTACTCGAACCAGTACAACACCGTGAGCATTTTGGTACCAGCGCCGCCCGCTAATGACCACCGGAGCATGGCCGGCGATGAACTTGCTGCGGCGGCGGAGACGGCCTCACGGCGCGAAGACGATGCAGGACACAATTAAAGGAGATGGGGGTACTGGAAGGACCACGAGCTCACCAGGAGCGTGTTGGTGTGGTCGGCGAGGCTCGGGAAGGTCTCTGTCGACGGAGAACGGCGTCGACTGGTGGTTACCGGCGGGGAATTGAGGTCGCAATTCGAGGACCTCGAGGCTTCCCGGCAAGCGTGCGTCGACGAGAAGGTTGCTGGGGACGAGGCGAAGCTCCAGAGCTTCACGGCGGTGCTCGAGGTGGCTTTAATCGGTGACGACGAAGATGACCGGAGCGGCTAGGGTTTGCGAAATTGGGGAAAAGGAAGAACAGGAGCGAGGAGGGCTTCGGCCGAGTATTTATAGGGCTCCTGCGTTCGTCGATGGTCGCCCAGGTCAACAACGGCGGCCGGGACGTGGAGCTCGCCGTCGTGCTGGCGTCCTCACGCGCATCGACGGTGGCCAAGACGAAGACGAGGACTTCGTCTACGGTATTATCCACAAAGAGGTATCGTGGCTGTGTTGGGCTGCGAAGTGGCGCTGGGCCATGGGCTGCTGCTGGGCTCGGTGGCCTTCCAGGTAAGTCAGGTGAGTCCTTTTCTCCTCTTTTCTTTTTCTGTTTTATTTCCTGTTTTCATTTTCTATTTTGTAATTTGTTTTAATTCACATTTGAATTCTTGTTTGTTTTGCAGGTGTTTATCAATTTGGCTTCCATGAGGACTAATACAAGAGTCATTGTATTACTGTATTGTTTTTGAATAATTAAAGTTGATTATTCATATTCCAAATGTTTTAGAAGTTATTATTAGGGCTTGGCTTCACATTTGAGGAATTGGTCAATTGCACATAATTTTATGTGAGCTCCAATGTATTAGGTTTTTATAGTTTCTCTCATAACCCCACTTATTAAGATTTGGTCTTGGTTCCAATGATAAGTGGTTGATCACCACTTGTGGGTTTTAATTATAGGACTTGGCACTAAATGTCTCTTATGTTCAACATTTGAAGCAAAAGATATAACTAGTGAACAATTATGGGGTTCTAATTATAATCACCTAATGACACATGTTTTGGAACTTGATTGTGGCTTAGGTTTTAGTTGTGATCACCTATGTGATACACAAACTAGTTTTGGGACATAATCCTAGGTTGTAGATATGGGATGGCACCATATTGCATTGGCTAGGGTTTAATCTCACCTAACCATGATAAGATGGTTGCTTACTTAACATTTCATGTGCTTCTCTAATTTCTAAGGATTTGAGAATTGGTTTAATCTTCTACCAATTAACTTCTATTATTATCCCCAACTTATCATTAAAGTAACTACCTTGGTTATAGTTCTTTTTATAGTTAACTTTGGTCATATGGATGGATGGTTTCTCACCATATAAAGTATAGAGTTTGACTCTAGATGTTTTCTTAGGTTCTTTAATTGATGAATGCATGAAAAACAGATGTGATAGGATTCTACTTGTGATCACCAAGTGGTTCACAAGTAAAGGTTGGGATATAAGCCTAGGGTTGCTTACTAGTTACCTCCCTATGATTTCATGTGGTAAATAATATTTACTTATCCTATAGGGTTTAACTTATCCTCACATACCTTAAGAACATGATCATGGATTAGGCATAATCAACTTGTTCTTAGTATCTCTACCTCAAGTTCTTAGGGTTTATGATCATCACTTAATTTATAATGATCAAGGTTTGGCTTCCTAAGGTATCTCTCATTAAATAGGTTTCTCACTTTCATGATCAAGCATTATCTTGATTAATCTAGGGTATAGTACTTCTAATTTACCTTCTTGAATGGGACTACTATGGTTGCCTCTAAAGTTTATATCCCAGGAGAATGCCTGAGATAATTACTTAGGGTTTTACTCAAGGAATGATGGTTTAACCTATTTGGATATTTGAATAAATCTCTCCCTTGAATCCAAGTGTTTTCTCAACTAACTTGAGTGTAACACCAGATCTTGAGCTCTCTTATATAGGAATGATTGTTCTAGGGTTTATGGTGTACTCACAATATCTCAATAGGTATAAAGTCTAAAACTCCTCTGGGCTATCTTGATTGAGTTGATCTCCTCCTTACTTTATCAATTCATGGATATGGTATTATTCCATGTGGTATTAGATTATCTCACCACTCCAAGGGAAATGGTTTACAACCTAATACTTTAGTTCAAAGGTTGTCCTTTATTCTTAAATAGGTAAAGCTAAGATTGGTATGAGTGGTCTCTCTCATTTAGGGAAGGACTTGAATACTAACCTAAGGTTAGGCTCCATAGAGAATGATGTGGTCACCAATATCTATGGTTAACATAAATGGATTCTCTCTCTAGGAGGTCTTGAATAATATCCTTGGGTTCCTCTTAAATGTGATGGTTTGAATACATGGATGTATATCCAAGGTTCAGCTCGAGGTTTATCATGGATCCTCTAATAAGTAACACAGAATTCTCACTTTTCTAGGTTTGATGTATATTATGATGTGGTAGAGAGGAATATATATTTCTAGAGTTTATCTCCTTGTCTTGTTTCCAAGAATGAAGTGAAATGGATACCATGAGGTTCATGGTAGGATCAAGGATTAGTTTAAGACATGGAAAAGATAAGTGATGAATAGTTTCTTCATTTATTGTTACTTGATTTCCAATTTAATGGATGTTCATATGTTATGGCAAAGAATACCATGTTGTGATCTTAAATAAGATCAAGTAGTTGATCCTTGATTCATATGTTCTTGTGTTGGTTTTAATTCCATTTGATCTAACCCCTTAGATCAACTTATCTCTACTCAAAACAAGGTTTTAGCAAAGTCACATTGAGGTTTATAGCACTTGACTTGATGAGCTACTTCAATTCCACCAAGGTCAAGTGAAACTTCAGTTACTGTGACTGTTTTACTTTAAAGCGCGAAAATTCCCCAGATTTTCTATGCATGAATGCAATGCACACATCTGTTTCCTCTATATTTGTAACCCCAATACCTGGGATATTACAGTCTCTACCCCTTAAACTAAACTTCGTCCTCGAAGTTTGATCTTTCTCACGTTTCCGGAGTGTAGATCTGACTTGTGCAGACTACGACTTTTCTCGAACTCCGTGTTGATCTTGTTGGATATATATTTGAATATATCCCTTGTCCAGATTCTTCCTGGAATCCATTAGTGTCTGTCTCTGAACCATGGTTCTTACTTTGATTCATTGGTTTCTTCCAATTCTATAAGCTTGTTTCCTTTCTCATTGAAAATTCAATGATTGAGACTTCTTCTGGTGCTGCTAGTCTTATTTGAAGGCTAAACTTGATAATAAACTCCTAATTGATAAATAGGTCTTTGCTTTCCCTTACTACCAAAAGTGCAATAATGGTACTTAGTAAGGTACTTACCATAGAAATGGTCTTGAGTATTTATTTCCCTAAGAATGGATTAGACTCATTTAGTCCTTCCAATCATGGTTTATAGTTGATACCTATAACTATTTTGGGTTATTTAGGTTCCATGAAAGGAATCATTCTATTAGTCTGTGGTTCTGGTATGGTCAGTTTCCTTCGGTCTTTGGCCTTCTTGAGCTGTATTTGGTCTATTGTATTTTCTTCGTCCAACTTCTTTATGCTTGACTTACTTGAGCTTTCGTACTTCCGAGTAGATATTACTCACTTTCTCAAGTTATAGACCACTTCTTACTTCCTCGAGGTATAAACCTCGGCTTCTGGTCTGACATCCATCTGATAGTAGTGTTCGACAATCTTATGAAAATAAGATCGAACTTCCTCTCAGTTCAGACCTTCTTCTTATATCTTGCTCAAAATATTGAGTTATTGTACATTCATCTCAATCTTTACTCTACCCCTTTGAGTTTTCTTTTTTTGTTTTCAACTCCTTTTCTTCCAACCATTGGACTTATGGTTAGAATATTGGTCTAGGTCTAGCTTATGGGTTGTACTCTTCTAAGGTCTTGCGAAGAATATCTGTGGTGTATCCACTCAATTGTGGACATCCAATGTGAATCCTTCGATTAAGTGATGATAGATCATCGTTATTTGGCTGACAAAATTTTATTTGTTCATAACTTCTTGGTACGAATAATCCAATTATGGACTATTTGATACCAATTGTGGCTATTTGTTATCTAAAAATGGATTCTTGTATAAGTTCTGATTATCTGGACGAGACATCTTCTACTTTATCTCGCAGTATGGATCCTATATCAACTATGGTCTTCTGATACCAACTATGGTCTTCTTACATCTGCTATGGTTTCATAGGTCATCTTCCCTTCCTTCCGGGTTTATTTTGCAAGAAAATCACTAGCTGACACTACGAATATAGTATCTTAAGTGATTTCCCATGCATTTTCTCTTCCATAATAATTATGGATCTGCTTCAGCTTCACCATAATCATTATATTTCTCACCTTCATGCTTCTTTCGTACTAAAGTACTCCTCTGTTGAGGTAAGCATGAATATTGGATTGGTACTTCCTTCAGAGTATGGTGGTTACTTCCCACAACTTTTCTTCCTTTTCCTGATGATCCTTCATCTTGTCTTCACAATTCATCACTTCCTCACACGAATACCATTACCCTCTAGATCTATAGCATCAAGTAAGAACTTGATATTGCAACATGCATTTGCATATCAAAGTCAAACTTCATGTATGGATCTAGTCAATCAATGAAAATCCAATAAGATCCAAGAAGATTCAGCTTTGTGCTTATAATACACACCATTATAAGCCTGAATATAATAGTTGAGTAAGACATCTCTAAACATCAGGCTTTGATGTGTAGTATACAACACCACATATGATAGGTTTATATCGTGATACTTAGCACGAATATGTGGATTTCTACTACTTGTCTGGACATTTACCTGAATTGCACAATTGCAATGAGATAAACTTGAAGCAAAAGGGTCTAGGGTAGTTAAAATTAACCTAATTTCCTTTGGAAGTACTAACTTAACTTCCATTTGGTTGAGGACTACTACACATGCTATCTCTAGATTCTAATATAGCTACTCTAAACTCATAACTATTAGAGTATATCACCTATAATTCCAGAGTTTCTCCATAAACTATGTTCTATAAAGCCTACTTCAGACTATAAACTATGGTTCTGGCATACTTGGCACAGTTGCCAAGGTTTTAGAATATAAATCTTGAACTATCGTTGAACAACTGACTTCTTATTGTACTCATATTAAGTACTTATGATATTCTACTCCATCACATAATGATTCTCAAGTGAATCATATATGATTACTACCTCTACTATGTGAGTATACATATTTTATTCGTGTCACTCTTCCTTACCTCCCATGATTGACTCATCATGGTCTATATTACCTCATATAAATTACATTTATCACTTACTACCAGTTGTTTCACAAGTTTGGATAGATTTATACTTACCCATTACTTGTCTTGGTATACACCTTCTAGTAGGATATCTTACTTATCTTAATCACTTGATATTACTCCTGTTGCAGATCTAGATAACTCTTACTTAATCATCACATGTGTTGGTACACATCTTCCAATAGGATATCTTCCTTATGGTTGTATCCTCTCTTTGGACTACCATGTATTGTATACCAACTGTGGTCTACTCATCTATGATTTTAAGGACTTAATGGTGTTCTACATACTTGGAATTAGATAACTTCACATAGGAAAGATAGATAAGAAAGGTTGACTTAAGTGTGTCAGGATTATTCTCAAGTGAATACCCATCTCAAGTCATAAGAAGATTTGGTTCAACTAAGACAACTTCCTATAGACACTACCAATCCTATAGGTCTCCTTTAAAGGGTTTTAATCCTAAGGTCAAAGCATTTGCTCTGATACCAACTGTGGTGACCCGGCATACCACTGCATGGTGTAGTATGCAAGTCTGATATAACACCAATGAAACACCGTTCCACTAGTATTATATCGCTCAGAGTGGTACAACAGAAACATATGCGGGTCCAAGGTATGTCTATAGAATAACAACATTGACTCGTTACATAAGATCATCACAGCCTCCTACTTTACAATGAGGTAAAACTGCAAATAAACTCTAGAAGAACGACTCGTAGTCTAATCCTAACACGAACTCTATTTGTAGAGTATTTAACTAGCTACAGAGGCTATGAACAGATTCTAGCTAAATAGGAGCTAAGTTTAGGAAGCTAGTTCCCTTCTATTGCTAATCTATGTTTTCTCCTTGTTGGATGTGGTGTTTGACTCCTCTGACAGGGTCATGTCCCTTTGTAGTAGTTGTTGACTCCTCGGTCTTCGAGTTGCACTGTAGATCCTCCTTCGTGCCTCCATATCTAAGCAGGGATTTAAGAGTGGGATGAGTACGAGCGTACTCAACAAGTTCATTATAGGAAAGAGGTGTTTAATGCACTAGCTACAGCCATAGACCAGAAAGTCATAGGCAATGCAAGTTTTTGTAAACATTTCTTCAAAAGGTTGCTTTTATTCGAAGAGCTATGTCCGTCAGCCTTCACCGGTTGACTAGAACTTCATGGAGTTCCTTTCCCAGCGTTCGCAGTTCCAAAACCCGGAACAGGGAGTGATCGGTCACGTCGTTACACTCTGCAGAGGTGTGTTGCTTTACCCATAAGAGATCTTAACCTTGGTGCCGGGCGGCATATTCCCGTCCACACTTCCTTTGGTGTGAGGCCCGGTATAAGGTCCTAGTCAATCATGTTCCTCCGCTACCTCGAACACCCACCCTTTGTTGCATACCCCGACCCTGGGTCCTCGTCGGTCCCATTATTCCCACTCACGGGTGGACCCCGACCACGACAACAGTTTGGGATCGAACCAAACTCCTTCGCCGGTAGCTGCAACCCATCATAGACCGCAATACCGTGGGGAACTTAAGGCTTCCCAGCCACCTCTTCGCGACAAGTGTACACGGACACAGCCGTGGGGACTTAAGGCTTCCCCACCGCTTGCCCCCAGATACAAGTGTCTAAAAAGCGCATCCGTTGATGAACGAGAGGTGGAAACACTTTTGACTACTCCGTCCCATTCCAGATCTTATGGTTAACACGGGTTATTACGGCACAAGAATCACTGGACGACATTTGTTGTTTAATCCTAGATGGATATAAACCCTTGCAATGGAACCTCCACCATATCAACACAATCCATGGTTCCATTGCCCACCACATAGTCATATTCATAGTTATGAAAATAGTGGTTTTGCTTTTTATGCAATAGTGATAAACATAGTACTTTGCAAGTAATTTGGTAAAAATACTCAAATGACATGAGCAAGCGATGAACTTGCCTTTCTTGACTGCAAGATTATGCAGACAAGGTCTTCGATGCGCAATAACTCCAAATTCTGAAATAGCATCATCGTCCGGTAAGGACGATGTTTAAAAGATTGGCAAGGATGCAATAATGCATAAATATGAGATGCAATCGCTCTAAGCGTGACCTAACCCCGATGATTTAGGATCAGTGAGTTGTAATGATTGGTTCAGGTGTGTTGCACTTTTAGAGAGATTCACAAACAAGGTTCTTATTCAGGTTTGTGTTGTTTTAGAATCATAAGCAAGTGGTAAAATGCATAGTAACAATCATACACACCAATGAATAGTAGTTGTATAATAAGTAAAGAGCAGTTGTCAATTTTAAGTCCTATAGTGTCTGGTTGATGTTTACTTATTATATATTTCAAAAGAATAACTTTTGAAGAACATGTTCTTTAATAAAGAACAAGTATGATAATTGGGTTTGTGGGGTTCTATGGTTATCTATGGTTCTAATTGGTTTCTGGAGGAAGTAGTAGATGGATCACAACATAGTTGGATTCATCAATAGCTAGAACTTGTAAGGGTTGAGTTAAGCCTAAGCATCTTAAGCAATTAATTACCCCTGGGTGCTATCAAGGTTGGTTTTGTCTTACTGGTGATAGATGGCTATTGTCTATGGGTCCTATTAGGCAGGATTGATGATGATTCCTTATTTTCTTCAAAAGAATAACTTTTGAAGAACATACCTTTTAAGTAATAAGAAGTATTACAATTAAGGTTGAGGTTGCCTAGGGTTTACTTTTAAATTCACTAAGTAAAGAATGGTTGGTTCCTGAATAGGATGATTCATAATTATCTAATACTAGTAGGTTTTTAAAGGAACAGGGTTATGTAGTGCAAAATAATAGGTATGGTTGCTATTAGGGTTCATCACAATGGTGTGATGCTAAGCATAGATAACTATGGATGATGGTTTTGGTAATGGAAGCTAGGGTTTAGACTTGGTTGATCCTACTTGATTATCTAGGTCTGGTGAAGATGAACACATGGGATACCCATGTTTTATGTGGATTTGAACAAGCATTTAGATGCTAAATATGAATCTATGATTACTAATGAAGTAACATGATCACATGTTACTTGGGTTTTAGGTTTGGGAACAATTTAGGTTTCATATGGAGTATTGGATCTAGGGTTCCTAATTGCCTTAGGGTTTTGGGTTTCACATGAAATGATAGGGTTGTAATATCATTCCAGATGGAGTTAGGGTTTGCTATTTACCATATAGTTCTATGATTAATAACTTCATTTTTAAATTTGAAGTTATTAGTAACTTGGAAATAAAAATAATATGGGATTTGGCATTTTATTATTTTTAAACAATTAATAATTAAGGTAATTATTATTTAGGGTTTTTAATCCTCCTAATAAGGCTTTAATAATATAATAGTAAAGGAAAATAATTTTTAATATTTTCCTTATTTACTTATTGGTTTTTATTTATTTTATGAAGTTTTCCTTATTATTGAATTTTTATTGAATTAGAATTAAAATTAAAGGCTTAAATAACAAGTTTAAAATAATTGAATTTTTATTAAAAATAAAAATTTCATATTATATTTTTATTAAATAGAATTTATTTTTGTGAACATTTTGATATGTCATTTATATTTTTCTGAGTTATAATGAATTTTATAAATTCTTGTAAACTTTCAGCAATTTATAGAATTTGAAATAGAATGAAGAACTACTAAACGTACCCGGCCAGATCTTACCCACAGTCACTGGCTAGTGGGCCAAGTTCCAGCGTGGCAGCCACGTTGGATCTGACCGCGGTCAAAATCGACGAGGTGGCTTGGAGGCCTACTGCCGGCGGGAGGTCGGCGACGGCGCCGCCGTTCCCGGGCTTGCGCGGCCTAACTAGCTATCCTACTCGAACCAGTACAACACCGTGAGCATTTTGGTACCAGCGCCGCCCGCTAATGACCACCGGAGCATGGCCGGCGATGAACTTGCTGCGGCGGCGGAGACGGCCTCACGGCGCGAAGACGATGCAGGACACAATTAAAGGAGATGGGGGTACTGGAAGGACCACGAGCTCACCAGGAGCGTGTTGGTGTGGTCGGCGAGGCTCGGGAAGGTCTCTGTCGACGGAGAACGGCGTCGACTGGTGGTTACCGGCGGGGAATTGAGGTCGCAATTCGAGGACCTCGAGGCTTCCCGGCAAGCGTGCGTCGACGAGAAGGTTGCTGGGGACGAGGCGAAGCTCCAGAGCTTCACGGCGGTGCTCGAGGTGGCTTTAATCGGTGACGACGAAGATGACCGGAGCGGCTAGGGTTTGCGAAATTGGGGAAAAGGAAGAACAGGAGCGAGGAGGGCTTCGGCCGAGTATTTATAGGGCTCCTGCGTTCGTCGATGGTCGCCCAGGTCAACAACGGCGGCCGGGACGTGGAGCTCGCCGTCGTGCTGGCGTCCTCACGCGCGTCGACGGTGGCCAAGACGAAGACGAGGACTTCGTCTACGGTATTATCCACGAAGAGGTATCGTGGCTGTGTTGGGCTGCGAAGTGGCGCTGGGCCATGGGCTGCTGCTGGGCTCGGTGGCCTTCCAGGTAAGTCAGGTGAGTCCTTTTCTCCTCTTTTCTTTTTCTGTTTTATTTCCTGTTTTCATTTTCTATTTTGTAATTTGTTTTAATTCACATTTGAATTCTTGTTTGTTTTGCAGGTGTTTATCAATTTGGCTTCCATGAGGACTAATACAAGAGTCATTGTATTACTGTATTGTTTTTGAATAATTAAAGTTGATTATTCATATTCCAAATGTTTTAGAAGTTATTATTAGGGCTTGGCTTCACATTTGAGGAATTGGTCAATTGCACATAATTTTATGTGAGCTCCAATGTATTAGGTTTTTATAGTTTCTCTCATAACCCCACTTATTAAGATTTGGTCTTGGTTCCAATGATAAGTGGTTGATCACCACTTGTGGGTTTTAATTATAGGACTTGGCACTAAATGTCTCTTATGTTCAACATTTGAAGCAAAAGATATAACTAGTGAACAATTATGGGGTTCTAATTATAATCACCTAATGACACATGTTTTGGAACTTGATTGTGGCTTAGGTTTTAGTTGTGATCACCTATGTGATACACAAACTAGTTTTGGGACATAATCCTAGGTTGTAGATATGGGATGGCACCATATTGCATTGGCTAGGGTTTAATCTCACCTAACCATGATAAGATGGTTGATTACTTAACATTTCATGTGCTTCTCTAATTTCTAAGGATTTGAGAATTGGTTTAATCTTCTACCAATTAACTTCTATTATTATCCCCAACTTATCATTAAAGTAACTACCTTGGTTATAGTTCTTTTTATAGTTAACTTTGGTCATATGGATGGATGGTTTCTCACCATATAAAGTATAGAGTTTGACTCTAGATGTTTTCTTAGGTTCTTTAATTGATGAATGCATGAAAAACAGATGTGATAGGATTCTACTTGTGATCACCAAGTGGTTCACAAGTAAAGGTTGGGATATAAGCCTAGGGTTGCTTACTAGTTACCTCCCTATGATTTCATGTGGTAAATAATATTTACTTATCCTATAGGGTTTAACTTATCCTCACATACCTTAAGAACATGATCATGGATTAGGCATAATCAACTTGTTCTTAGTATCTCTACCTCAAGTTCTTAGGGTTTATGATCATCACTTAATTTATAATGATCAAGGTTTGGCTTCCTAAGGTATCTCTCATTAAATAGGTTTCTCACTTTCATGATCAAGCATTATCTTGATTAATCTAGGGTATAGTACTTCTAATTTACCTTCTTGAATGGGACTACTATGGTTGCCTCTAAAGTTTATATCCCAGGAGAATGCCTGAGATAATTACTTAGGGTTTTACTCAAGGAATGATGGTTTAACCTATTTGGATATTTGAATAAATCTCTCCCTTGAATCCAAGTGTTTTCTCAACTAACTTGAGTGTAACACCAGATCTTGAGCTCTCTTATATAGGAATGATTGTTCTAGGGTTTATGGTGTACTCACAATATCTCAATAGGTATAAAGTCTAAAACTCCTCTGGGCTATCTTGATTGAGTTGATCTCCTCCTTACTTTATCAATTCATGGATATGGTATTATTCCATGTGGTATTAGATTATCTCACCACTCCAAGGGAAATGGTTTACAACCTAATACTTTAGTTCAAAGGTTGTCCTTTATTCTTAAATAGGTAAAGCTAAGATTGGTATGAGTGGTCTCTCTCATTTAGGGAAGGACTTGAATACTAACCTAAGGTTAGGCTCCATAGAGAATGATGTGGTCACCAATATCTATGGTTAACATAAATGGATTCTCTCTCTAGGAATGTCTTGAATAATATCCTTGGGTTCCTCTTAAATGTGATGGTTTGAATACATGGATGTATATCCAAGGTTCAGCTCGAGGTTTATCATGGATCCTCTAATAAGTAACACAGAATTCTCACTTTTCTAGGTTTGATGTATATTATGATGTGGTAGAGAGGAATATATATTTCTAGAGTTTATCTCCTTGTCTTGTTTCCAAGAATGAAGTGAAATGGATACCATATCTAATGGCCTGTTGGTCGATGTAATGTGCTCAAGTAAATGAGCGTTGAACCTCCTCGGTAGTATCTATAATTAACGTGTCCTTTTGGTACTATGTTATTGAGCTCAAGGCTGCACTATATATGTGTAATATAATGTGCTTTTGGTGGTCTATATATGCTGGAGTATATATAGATATATATAGTTTGCTAGCCGTAATTAATTATTAGTCATATTTTTTTTTTGACCAAAAAACAGTAGGAGAGGCTCCTACTGTGGTACTATATTAAAAAGCCACAATATTTACATCATTGCAAGGTGCATACACCTGCGTTACATCAGATCCCTCAAACAAAACTCAAAGCCTAAGTGTTAAGTCTATCTATAAAAGAAGAGATTGTGTGTTCCAGGTTTTGGTTAACCCTGAACCTAAGCAGAGTCAAATCCCCTATTACTCTAGCCTTCCAGGAGTTCCTTGAGGGTGTTATGCCTTTGAAGATTAAATCATTCCTTTCTTTCCAAATGCCCCAAGAAGCTATAGTGAAAATTTCGAAAAAGAGACCCTCCTGGAAGTTTGCTTTTGCTTGTGTAATCATATCAAACCTCCCAGCACCTATATTCCAATTAATGTTTAATCTTGCCCAACATGCGTGGCTGAAAGTGCAAGTGAAGAAAAGATGCTCCAATGTTTCTTCATCTCCCGTGGTACAAAGAGGACAATTATAGTTGTTTCCAATATTGAAGTGCCTTCTCTTTAACATGTTTCTAGTGTTCAAACGATCCGAGAGAAGTAGCCAGGAGAACACTTTCAACTTTGGCCATAATTTTGATTTCCAAATCCAGGAAAAAGGAAGTGGTGGTGATATCAATCTATGCACAAACTTATAATATTTCCTTGAAGAGTATGTATCACCCCAATTATAAGTCCATGCATCATTGGTCCCCTGTGCATCATTTATATTTTGAACAACCTGTAGTAATTGTTGATATTGTTCAAAGGCTTCTGGAGATAAAGGCATATGAAATGTATCTGCAATATTTTCCAATGCTCCAAATAACTTAACCGAAATGTCTTCATCTTGAGCATAGGAGAACAAACAGGGATATGTTTCTTGCATAATTTGATTATTCCAATCATCTTTCCATAATAGAGCCGTATCTCCTTGCCCAATTCTACAGACTGCAATTCCTCTATATATAGGTGATAATTTCATTACTGACTTCCACCAAAACGAGCCACACAAATTGGCAGCGTGTGGGACAGTATGCTGATAGTATGTATCCCAGATCAAATTGACCCACTGAATATCTTTTTTGTTATAAAACTTGTCCAGAAACTTGAGAAGAAGTGCTTGGTTTTGAATTTTCATATTTAGGACACCCAAACCTCCTTTTTCTTTCGGTTTACATACCATGTCCCAAGCAGCAAGTGACATACATTTCTCACCATCATCCGTTTTTTTGCTCCAGACTACTCTTCTTCTTATTTTTTCTATGTGTCCCATGATCTTGGGATTAATCTCAATTGTACACATTGCATATGTGGCGATAGAGGTTAAGATTGCATTGACATAAGTTAGCTTCCCTGCATGAGACAAAAGGAGAGTTGTAGTTGAAACCCTTCTTTCAATTCTGTCCACTAAAGGTAATAGATCAGTCACAGCAGGTTTAGTGGTGCCCATTGGAAGTCCTAAATATGTGAAAGGCATAGAAGCCACTGCACATCCGAAAATGGTTGCTAATTCTTCTGCTCTTTGACTAGTAATATTGATTGGCACAAGACTTGACTTTTGAAAGTTGATCTTTAGTCCTGTTGATGTAGCATAATCAAGCAGAATATTCTTTAAGTGTGCCAACTCATGATCATTTGCTTTCATAACCAATATAGTATCATCGGCATATTGAATAATAGGGAAGCAACCACCACAAGGAATGGGTAAAGATATTCTTCCCTGAAGCATTTCTCTATTAATAATCACTTGTAAAAGCTCAGCAGCAGCAACAAAAAGGAGGGGTGACAGGGGGTCACCTTGCCTTACTCCTCGCTTGCAATGAAAAAATTTCCCAGGAACTCCATTTAGAAGAATGGAAGAATGACCAGAGGAGAGTAAACATTTAATCCAATTAATCCATATTCCATCAAAACCCATATGTTGCAGAATATTCAGAATAGTGTCATGCTCAATCATATCGAAAGCCTTTTCAAAGTCAAGTTTTAGAACAATTATCTCTCTTTTAGAGGCCTCACATTGATGCAAAAATTCGAAGGCCCAAGCCAAACAGTCTTGGATTGTTCTTCCCCTTATAAAGCCATACTGATTCTTACTGACTAGCTTCAAAATCCAATGTTGCAATCTATCAGCAAGCAATTTAGTAAGCAACTTGAGACAAGAATTCAATAGAGAAATTGGTCTGTAATCATTTACTGTGGATGGGGATTGTTTCTTAGGAATTAAAGTTATAAGGGAGCTATTAATACTATCCAGAAAAGCTTTCCCTTCAGCAAATTCTTGACATAACTTATAAAATTCAGGTGCCACAATATCCCAACAAGTCTTTATGAAGCAACCATTAAAACCATCTGGGCCCGGGGCTTTATCTAAAGGAATTCTCTGAATGACTTTATCTATTTCTTCTTTGCTGAATGGGACAGAGAGACTATTTAAACCCTCCAATGGAGTGAAAAGATCCTGTAGATTAAATCTCATGCTATGATCATCAGAGACACCAAGTCGAAGCTTATAAGCTTGAAAGAGAGCATGAGCTTTTCCTTCATGCTCTGATAAGACATTACCATCTGCAGTAGTTATGGTTGCAATTGAATTTCTTCTGTGTCTCTCAGTGGCAATTCTATGAAAGAACTTTGAATTTTCGTCACCAAACTTAATCCATCTCTCGGTGCATCGTTTCTTCCAATACTGCTGCTTATAGGATAACAATCTGATAATGTGACCTTTCAAGATTTTTCTGAAGTTTCTTTCTGGAACAGAGAGGTGTCTAACTTGTTCAATGTCATCAATTTGCTGAAGGACTGTTTCACAGTTGTCTATAAGAAGTGATAATTTAGAAATAGATTTACTCCACTTTTTAAGAGCTCTTCTGACATTCTTTAGCTTAGCATTAATAGTGGCTGCTGCATTGGTTTTTCTCACATTTATCTGCCAAGCTGATTGGACCGTCTCTTTAAAACCAGGGTGTTGTATCCAAAAGTTCTCAAATCTGAACACTTTGCTTCTTGGTATAGATGACTGAATAGAAATGAGACAAGGAATATGATCCGATACTGGTCTTGCTAAGGCCTGTACAGTAGTGTTAGGGAAAGAGGATGTCCAATTATTGGATGTCAAAAACCAGTCTAATCTCTCTAGAAGAGGTTCAGCCTGCATATTGGACCATGTATAAGTAGCCCCATTCAATGGTAGATCTATAAGGTTTTGAGCTCGTATAATGTCATTGAAGAGCAACATATCATCAGCATTTCCCCCATCTCTGTTTCTATCAGTTTGTGATCTATAGAAGTTATAGTCTCCCATAAGAATCCAATTATCCGAATCATCAATATGTAAATCATATAACCATTGAACGAAATTATTTCTTTCCTCCCCAGTACATGGCCCATATATATTAGATAAGTACCAAGAGTTGCTAGACTGAGTTGAAGAAAATTTAATTGTTGTTGCCCAGGCTAGATTTTCTACTAAATCCCCTTTAAATATAGCACTGTTCCAAATCACAATGAGGCCTCCAGAATTACCCTCCGAAGGAAAATAAATAAACTTGTCAAATCGTTTTGGGCAAAATTTTCTAATGTAAGAATGGTCAAAGATAGCTCTTTTTGTTTCTTGTAGGCAAATGATTGCACAACCGGAGGATTCAATATGAGTACGTAAGGCATTGTGCTTATCATCCGAATTTATGCCTCTTATATTCCAACATAAGATATGCCAGTGTCTAAGCAATGAGTTCATATGATCTGAATAAATAAAGAATCTTGAAAGGGAAATAGACAGGCAGAACAACCTGTAATAAAATCCTAAATAGTTCCAGAATGAATAGAATAATAACTCCTATAACAAATAGCATAAGAGGCTTTATTAAGCATAGAATGCTGCAGCATTCAAACTTCATCATCAGAGTCCGATTTCTCTAGCTTGTCCTTCTCCAGTTCTTCAGGTGGAATGCCACAGATGTTTACTCCAATCTTCTGCAGAACTGATACAGGCGTTGGTGGAGGAATTGGAGGAGAAGATGACTCCCCATCAGATTCTGGCACATTTTTGACAGGAGTTTCAACTGAATCAGAGACCAACCAGGAATTATCACTAACACCCGGTATGACACGGTTCTTGACCTTAGACTGTCTCTTCTTTGCATCCGTGGGCATATCAACCTTAAAACCTCTATAAATATTGTTCCTTGGGCTTCTCCTAACAGCAGTGGTGAGTTTCACTTGCTCCTTACGAACAGAACGAGGACGCTTTGTAGTTGGAGTACTGTCAACCACCAAAAGCTCCAAACTTGCATTATTCAGATCAGAAGCCTCAAAAGATATTAATGCATTGTCATCAGCAGGAGAGGCATCAAAACAGAGTTTCCGAGCAACTCTACGTCCCAAGATATTAACCTCCCGATCATTATCATACATACTCACTTTGTCAGACAAGAAAGTCTTGATGGTGCTTATAGGTGGCAAAGCAGATCCCCATAAGGACTTGGCATTGATGAATAAATTAGGCTGCTGCATATTAATAATCACTGATCTTGCTATCATGAAAGATGGTGGAATTTCCTCATCAGAAAACTGTTGTCCAGACCGTGCAAGTGCCCTAGCAGCCCCTTGAGCTGAGGATTCAGCAACCTCCTCATCACCAGTTATGATCTGAAGTGTTTCAGTAGAGCTAGAGCTGTTGTCTGACAACATGTCATTCCAAGCAGTCATTGGGCTGTCCACTAGGCTGTTGATAGCAGGCTCAACACCTTCAGAAAAATGAACTCCTTGCTCCCTAAGAATTTCCTGATAGTTGACCTGCCCCCTAGTAGGAAGAAACATGACACGTCCTTGGGTTTGTTGTTGAGCTTGCCTATTATTCCCCTGAGCATTAGCAGCTCCTGTAAACATCCCGTTCTGCTGCAGCCAGGTTTGAAGCCTATCCTGAAAACGCTGCTCAGCAGTCATATGAGGACCATGAAAGGGGTGTGGGTTTCCATCCGCTGGTGGCTGATCTTCCGAGTCAACAGGCAGAGCATGAATATGAGCATTCCACTGATCCGTGCGCAACAGATACACTGGAACTGTCCACGATCGCCTTCGTCCACCCATCTGACGGAAGACAAAGCTTCTAGGCACTAGAGCATCACTCATAATCCAAACTTTCACTAGAATACGGGCATGATTATCTTGGTTATTAATAGTGTGCCAAAGCAGTAATTCCCCAAACAAAGCAACAGCCTTTGCAATCCAAAAATCAGTCTGATAATCAAGAGGGAAATTCAGAAACATCACCCACTTCTCTTGCCCTAAAGTAGCTGGCCTCATATTGATAGCTTCATCATGCTTAACAAAAGTGATTTCTAGCCAATCATCTATGGTATAAGTTCTGCCAACTACAATATCTCTAACAAACTGATTGACAAAGCTGAACAGACCTAAACCAATTGCATAATCTTCCATATTGCAAACCTGAAAACCATCGTGACGAAGCATCCGACGCAGTTCACGTCTTGCATGGAACCTCTGCTGGATTGGAATATCCAGATTTGTTTCAGCAAGTGCATAGTTCTCATGTTGAAGAGGAGGAACCGGACTGATCGCCAAATCGCAACGCACCCTTCTGTTTTGCGGCCCATGGTCGATGGCGAGGCCGTCAGGCACAAAGGAGAAAGGATTGCAAGGGTAGTTCGCCATGAGAGCAACAAGGAGTTCAGGGTTTGGGAAGGAGATAATGCCGTCAGACGTAGATGGATGGAAACGATATATTTGGCTGGGCACTGCGGATGTATCGTGAAAACGTTTAACTCTCCAAACTTGTTTAGATCCTTGCGTGGTTACAACAGAAGATATCCCGTGATCTCCTCTAACTCTCTAAATTTGTTTAGATAAATTCCTTGCCAATTTACACCCTGTAACAGAATGACCATATCTTGAACAGAACTGACAACGTGGGGTAGAAGTACAACCCAAACTAGAATGACCCTCTGTCAGACACCGTGTGCAAAAAACATGCCGAGACTTCTTTACCCATATCTGATGCCTCTTAATAAAATTTTGGTTTCCTTTTTTATCGAAGAGGGCGTTGTACGCAGGATACTTTCTGTCGACCAAAACCTCCTGCGAAACTGACGGAGACAATTTGGGCTTCATTTTCCAGGCAGACACAATAGGAGATAGGCAATTCTTCTTTATATGACCCATCTTAAGACAGCCCAAACATCTAATCTGATTTCTGCACTGAGAATCTTTGTGGCCCAAAGCAATACAATTAGTGCATGCAAATTTGAATAACTGAACGTAACATACCAGATCAGAAGGCGAATAACCCGCTTGGATGAGATCGTGGATGCTATCCAACGTAAAGTCCTCATGGAACCAAAGAGGACGACTGACTGCATTGTTTCCAAACTGTAACGGCAAGATATTTGAATTTGACTTCCTATTCACTCCTTCAGAAAAAGAAAATTCCCCGATCTTGATTTTATTCAAAACTGCACATTCTCTATTGCCTGAATTCTGCTTAATAACTGAAGGACTCTCATCAGTTGCATTGCAGCAATCCGAAAGAACAGCATGATCAAAAGCATGACTTTGTTGAAGAATACTCAGATCTGGCTTGATGGCAATCGATTGGGATTTATGACCACTTAATTTGCCTTTCAGACTCACAGGGAAGTTACGTAGATAATAAGGTGTTGATCTTGATCTAGAGTTAACAGATACTTTCCAATCATCAGAGATAGAAGAATCATCAGCTAATGTATTCCTCCAGATCTTATCATGAAATAGATGAAAGTGACACGTGAAATCAACACATTTAAAGAACTCCAGTGCATGAATGAAATGCCCAACTCGATTAGATGCAACCCGAAATTTGAAAGTATGATCTCGTAACCAACAGACCTGAAGCCGATCCGCATATCCACCAATACAAGATTCCAAGGCTAAAGCCACAGTCTCAACATTGAGAGGGAAAGTTTGATCCGAGAATTTTGCCAACAAGAAGAAACCCGACGAGGCAATTCCGGCTTGCAGATGAACGGAGGACTGAAAACGACGACGTACCTGCGCTGCCACCTTATATCCGTGAGAGAAATCCCAAGTAATCATTGCATCCATGATGACCGATGGATCCAACAGGGGGAAAGTCTCCGGAGATCAACTTAGATGGTGGAGGATCCATTGCCGCCGGCTAGGGATGGAGATCGCCGGCTAGAGGTGGAGAGGTGGGGTGGGAGGGTAGAGGGAGCCATTTTCATCAGCTTATTATTAGTCATATATTAGCATGTTGCTTAGCTAATGCTCCTGTACAAATTAACTGTTGTCCTAAATCAGTATCCCCTCTGATAGATTATGTAACAAGATCATATCCATAACTATAAAAAAAAAAGTTGCCTTAGTTCCACTATGTAAAGGATAAAGGATGGTAAGCTGACAAGATCTCTCCAATAGCTCCACGGTTAACTGGCACGTTGACACATCTAGAGGTGCTGGGTTCGACTCCCAGCCCTCACACTTTTTGATTTTTTTTGGCGCCCAGGAGAGGCCCAAATATCCCTTCCGAATCCAACTCCCTCCGATAACCTAGCAGAAATTCGAATCCAACTCCCTCCGCAACTCGGCGGCGGCGGGGGCGGTGGCGGCGGCGGCGCGGTGGCCCTCTCCGACGACGAGCCCTCTGGTGGGGCATCTCCCGGTCACCCCCTCTCATCTCTCTCTCGATCTGTTCTTCTTCGTCAGTTCACAATATCGAATCTCTGTGATCCGAGGTGACGGCGGTGGTGGGTGTGCCGCCGCGTCCGAGCAAGGGATCTGCTGTCCATCGGCTCGCCGACGACGAGCCCTCGCTCGCCGACGACGAGCCCTCGCCCTCTCCAGACGAGCCCCTCGCCCTCTTCAGACGAGCCCCGGCCCTCTCCCATGACGAGCCCCTCCGCATCTCCCGGTCCCCCTCTCATCTCTCCCTCTCGATCTGTTCTTCTTCATCAGTTCACAAAATCGAATTGAACTGCTGTGCATTGCTTGAAATTGGCTGCTGTGCAGTTAGGTGTGTGCTAATTTCATCATTTTGTTCTTCCGCAGATGGACAGACGCTGGATTACAACAAGAATTAGAAGGCTTTCCCAACACAAAGGGAGTGGCAGAGTTTATGCAGTTTGTTCGCTTGAGTGCTGCCAATGATGATCAGGTGCTGTGCCCATGTCGTAGCTGTCTTAACCGGTGCACAAAACCTCTAGATGTAGTAGAGGCTCATTTGCTTCTTTTTGGGATGGCAAGCACTTATGACCGATGGGTCTTCCATGGAGAACCATTACATCCTGTACCTGAAGCTGGACATGGAGGACAAGGAGGTGCACCTGAAGCCGGACATGGACATGGAGGTGAACCCGAGGCTGGACATGGAGGTGAACCTGAGGCTGGACATGGAGGTGATGCAGGGGCACACCATGTTGGTGGAGGTGATGCAGAGGCACACTATTTTGGTTTGCAAGAGGAAGATGGTTACGAAGATGATAGAATTCCTGATCTGCTTGCTGATTTGTACAAGTCAGAACCGCAAGGTGCTGGAAAGGACACTATATTTGCTGAGTTGATAGAGGAAGCCAAGCGCGCAGCCAGCGATGGGGGTACAATGTCAAGGTTTTCACTCACAGTCAAGTTACTTCAGGCCAAGTCGTACTACCGGATTAGCAACGTTGCATTCAACGCGATACTCCTGATTTTGGCCTTGCAATACCCTACTAGCTCAATACCAAAGTCATACGAGGAGGCACTTAGCATAATCGGCAGGTTGGGACTTGGTTATGATAGTATCCATGTGTGCCCGAATAACTGTGTATTGTTCCGGAAGGATTATGCCAAGGAGAATAATTGCCCCAAGTGCAAAGCCTCCAGATGGAAAGATGCTGATGGTAGGAGACAGATCCCAGAGAAGGTGCTGAGGCACTTCCCATTGATTCCAAGGCTGCAAAGAATGTTTCTTTCAAAGGAGCAATCAAAGGAAGTACAGTGGCACAAACTGAAGCGGCAAGACGTGGAGAATGATCTCAGTCATCCAGCAGACGGGGATGCATGGAAGGATTTTGACAATATTCATAAAGACTTTGCCGCTGCCAGGAACATAAGGCTTGGACTTGCCACGGATGGTTTTAATCCCTATGGGAATATGAGCAACTCCTACAGCATGTGGCCTGTATTCGTGGTGCCATACAACCTTCCGCCGTGGGCATGTATGGATCAGTCCAACTTCATGCTTGCATTGCTAATCCCTGGTCCATCCTCTCCAGGAAAAGATTTTGATGTCTTCATGGAGCCTTTGATGGAAGAGCTGCAGGAGCTCTGGAAAGGTGTAAAATCGTATGATGCCAATAGTCCAGACAAGTTTGATCTCCGTGCTGCAATCTTATGGTGTATTCATGATTATCCGGCACTGCACACATTGTCAGGGAGGGCCACAGCTGGTTACCAGGCATGTGTGCGTTGTGACAAAGAGAATTGCTCCAAGAAATTAAGGAACAAAATCTGCTTTATTGGGCACCGCCGTTGGCTACCTCGGCACCATCCTTGGAGAAATAGCAAAGAATTCGATGGTGCTTCTGAAAGCCGTGAGAAGCCAGCGGAATTCACTCCAGAAGAGCTGAAGCAACAGCTTGATAGGGTTAGAGATGTGATACCAGGCAAGCTTCAGAAGAAAAGGAAACGTGAGGACGGTCAGTGTTGGAGCCGTAGATCATGTTTGTGGGACTTGCCATACTGGGAAGATCTAAAGCTGAGGCATAATCTCGATGTAATGCACATCGAGAAAAACATCTGTGACAATTTGATTGGTACTTTCATGAACATACAAGGCAAGACCAAAGACACTGTCAATTCAAGGCTTGATTTGGAAGACATGGGCATAAGACGTGACTTGCATTTGCAGCCTATTTCAGCTGACTCTTTTGAGATGCCACAGTGGTATACAATGAGTAAACAAGAAAAAATTGCTTTTTGTGAATTCATAAAAGCTGTGAGGTTTCCAGATGGGTACGCGTCTAACATATCCAAGTGTGTTGCTTCTGATAAGTGCAAGCTTCAAGGGCTGAAGACCCATGACTGTCATATATTGCTTCAAAGGATCTTACCGGCTGGCCTTCGAGGAACAATCCATGAAGACATATATGAAGCGGTTGCTGAGCTTGGAAATTTCTTCAGAGAGCTGTGCTGCAAAACACTGAAGAGAGACGTTCTGGACAGACTTGAAAAGGAAATCGTAGTTATTCTTTGCAAACTTGAGAAGATCTTCCCCCATCTTTCTTCGACGTGATGGTGCATTTGGCCATCCATTTACCAAAAGAGGCAAGGCTTAGAGGCCCAGTGCATTACGGTTGGATGTACCCAGTCGAGAGAAGGTTGCTAACATTGAAGCGTTATGTCCGGAACAATGCCAGGCCGGAGGGATCGATTGCCGAAGCATATATTGTTGATGAGTGCCTGACATTTAGCTCGAGATACTTCGACGATGTTGAAACAAGATTCAACCATCCAAGTAGAAATCCGGAGCGGGATGATTCACATATTGGTGATCTGTCTGTTTTCAAACACGGTGTGAAATTTATTGGAGCCTCTCAATATGTGTATGCAGGTGAGGACTATGACAACATGGTGTGGTATGTGCTCCGAAGTTGCCCTGAGGTTGATCCATACATCGAGTACGTTTCTCTTCATCCCCATATATAGATAGGTTATTGCAGCATGTCCAAATAATAATTAGGATCTATTTTCTGTTGCCATTCCAGCCTGTGCAAACAAGAGTTGAACCAACGAGGTGGTCAGATCAATGTTGATAGATGGCTTGCCAAGAACTTTGCTAGATGGTTTCAGACTCATGTGAGATCTTTAGCTGGTTTATTTCTGAAGATTGGAAAAGTTCATGATATAAATTTTCTGTGTGTGTTACTCACCCCCTGGTTGATTTTTTGCAGATTGGAAAAATGCGAAATGATGTCTGTCCTGATCTCTATGCTTTGGCGTGCAAACCAGATTTTAGAGTGAGACTATATTCGGCATGTGTTGTTGACAGTGTTCGGTACCATACTGTTGACCGCGAGAAGAACAGAAAGACACAAAATAGTGGAATCGTTTCTGAGGGAGATCATGATGGCAACAGCATTGACTTCTTTGGTCAGCTGAAATCCATCATCAGATTGCAATACAACTCCAGCGGTGGCGTCCATCGGTCAGTTGTCCTCTTCCGGTGTGAGTGGTTTGACCTTGGTGGTAGGAAACCCGGATTCGACGATGATGGACACTTCAAGAGTGTTAACACAGAAAAGTTTTGGTACAAGACTGATCCTTTCATTCTGACATCACAAGCAACCAAGGTCTTTTATGTGCCAGACACTAAGTTGAAAGGAAAATGGCAAGTTGTGCAGAAATTTCACCATAGACATCTATGGAGTGTAAAAGAAAATGAACAGGGACCCGGTGTTGCCGTACTATCATATCAAGATGAAGATTCCAGTCAAGTTCCTGTGCAAGAAAAAGAAGGCACTGCACGGAGAGAGAAGTGACCAGGAACGTGTGCTACTTGAAAAAGTCATTGTGGACAAACTGAAGAAACGGAGCAAGGAGGTTGTGCCTGAAGAAATCGAGGAGGTTGATCAGACAATGTACCAATATTGCGTGATGATGATGATGGAGGAAATAGGACTAGGAATCGTCCAGTTTCCGAAGAAGATGAATAGCAGTTTGAATCTGTAGTTTGTGTAATGGATGAATAGCAGTTTGAATCTGTAGTTTGTGTAATGTCAGTTTATTTCAGATTATGTGTCAGGTTGTTTGGCCCAGAATTTATGTTGAACATGCCAGCTTGTTTTCCCCAAATTTATGTTGAATATGTCAGGTTTTTGTTCCCAGAATTTATGCCCAATTTTTTGGGGAATCCATGCCCAATTTTTAGGGGAATCCATGCCCAATTTTTTCAATACATGGCTGACGCCGGCGACCATATATGGGCGGCGCCGCCGTACACATTTTCAACAGAACTCATTTTCAACAGAACACATTTTCAACTGAACAGAATTGCACACATACATAGACATGGTTCAAATTCAGGAACTAAACATTGTGGCACGAACAGACAAATGTTTGGAATTACAACACAATAACTCTAGCATATACTCTAGCTTCTTCTCCTCCTGACCAACAGATCACTGAATTCACCCTAATTTCAGTTCGTACACATCACCCAGGTACAACAGATGACAAAAGCTACAGATAGCACCCAAACCATGAAGCCTCTCATTTTCTTTGGTCAGGGTTGCTCTGTTTCCTTGCAGCAAGCAGAAACTTTTCTTCCTGGAGCCTCTCAATTTCTACCTGGAGCCTCTCAATTTCTTCATCTCGATCCCAAACAGCATCACGCAGATCACGAACTAACTCTTTGTGACGTGCATCCAGCGGATCATCAATCCACTTAAAAACTTTACACCCTATTCCACCAGCAATCTGACAGATGAAGAACAAAAGAGGATAAGTAAGGCATAGTAGAAAAGAAACTTCAGACGGCGGGCTCCAGGAAATTCAGAATGGGGGGGGGCGTGCTCGAAGACTAACCGAGCGAATTTTGCATTTCCGGTATCTTCTCCCAGGATTCGGATCACTCCAAGAAATCCATTGCGGCATCTTATCGCCACAGTCACATACGTCGGCGGGCTCATAATCGAATGGCCGGCCGATACGGAATGGGCGTGCCGCCGCCGCCGGCGACGCGACGACGCTCCGACCTAGAAGAAGCCCGAGCAGTGCTGGAACTGCGCCGCCATGCAACAGATGCACCTGGTCGGAGGGATTTTGGTCGGAGGAGGAACCTAGCTAGATGCACCTGGTCGGAGGGATTTTGGTCGAGGTGGAGGGATTTTGAAGACAACTGATTAGTCTATCATGTCTATATACATGGACAACCATACTTTTGTCAACAACACTATTGTAGCAAAGCGGTAGGGAGTGGTAGTGCGGCGGCGTCGAGGTTCGAGTCTCCGCAAACGCAATTTTTGCCAGTTATTTCCATCGGAGCCACTCCAACCCCGGATGGGCCGTCGGGCCAGCAATTCAACCGGATGGGCCGTCGGGCCAGCAATTCAACCACCGGATGGGCCGTCGTGGGGTAGGCCAGCAGCCAGCAGCCCAAAATGGTGGACGGCACAGAGAAAAAAATAACAAGACGCCTTTGTCCCACAAGTATCAGTTGGTCCTACATGTCAGTTAGTTCAAGCCAGTTGCTTCCAGTGACACGTGTGAGGCGCGTGGGACCCGAAAAGGGACACATAGGCAAAATGGATGACATGGCAGCCAAACACATACCATTGTATTGAGCCAAATGCCAATGACGCTATTGATTTGTCGCAATCGGCATCGGGAAAACGTCGTAGGCCACTTAATTTTGCTAATGACGTTTTGACCTAAATTGCCAATGACGTTTTTGCCCAATAACGTCACGATTTTCTAGGGTTTTGCCCCCCGGAGTGGCCAAGGACGGTCAAAGCTAGGAACGTCATAAAGCTATGACATTTTGATTTCCAGTCATAAAAAAAACGTCATATTATGGCAGATTTCTTGTAGTGTGTGGGCGCCACATACTTCTTGAAGGCGTCGTCGACGCGGGTGTTTCTTGTTCTCCGTTCGGGCTCTCCGGGGGAAACCCTAGATCCCTCGCGGGATCGGGCGTGGGCGGCGCTCTTGCGTCGCTTTGCCTCTTGGGGCCTCGCTTTGGATGTCCACCGGACAGAGGGACTTGTGGAGTGTTTTGGTGGTTCGGTGGAGGCGGGTTTGTCTTCGGCCAGGCTGGGCGCGGCCTTGGGGCCGGTGTGGTAGTTGGAGCAGTGGCTCCGATCTTTCGCCTCCGCCTGTTGCGTTGAGGTGTGGTGTCGACCTGGCTGGTCGTCGACCCGTGTGGAGCGCAGCCTCGAGGCTGTCGTGTGGTGTCGAGTTGTAACGGTTTTTCGCCCAGTTTTCCTCATAAACGGGCCAACTCTTTTCTCCTATGTCAAGCAAGGCCTCGTTTCAAAAAAAAAGTCGTTGAGGGAGATGAGATTGTTAAAATTAGACAAACCTTACTTAAGCAGGGCAGGTTTTGCATCTGCAGGACACCAGGGGACGGAAGTATTTTAGGCTCAAGGCCCAAGAATTGGAAGCCCAATCAGTAGTGGGGGCCCCTTAGTAGTGCAGCTTGGAACACACTCGGCGGCCTCAACGACTTGGAGACGAGCTGCGGCGGCCGCAGACGGGGGACTCGCGGAGGACGGCGGAACGGCTTGTGTGGCCTCGGCACCGATCTCCACCACCAGCTGGCCAACCCGCCGCCACCTTCGGCGGCTAGCAAGCCAGTGAGTGCCCTCCTCCAATCTTCTCCGGTTCACCGATTTGATAGTCTGTGAAATATTAGGCTACATACTGTCAGATTTGTGGTCAATCCTTACTTCATGAAAATTTCAGTGAGCAAGCGAGCTAAGACGACAAGGTCGGTGCCGCTGACCGCCATGGCGGGTTCTGGCTTCCTCAAGTTCAGGGTAGACTACGAGAACAACAAGGACCTTCCCGTCGGCGAGGGAGTCCACTCCGACATAGTCTCCGCCGGCGGGCATCTATGGAGGATCGAGTGTTACCCGAATGGGATCGGAACACTGGCTGGCGGAGAGCTCTCTCTCTTCTTCAAGCACATGAGCAAATCCGGAACCGGCAGGGTCGAGGGCATATTCGAGGCTTTCTTGATGGACAGGGATGGCGTTCCATCCACCACGGCTGTCGGAAGGACAGATGTGTTCAAGCTCGCCGGCAACGCCAGCGGGAAATGCGACAACCGGGGATGGATTTGGTTTGTGAATCGGACGGATTTGGAGGAGAACTATGTGAAGGATGGACACATCACTTTTGTATGCGCCGTATTGGTGATAAGTGACAGCCCTATTCCCGTGCCATCTTCAGACATTGGTATCCATCTCGGCAGCCTGCTGGACCGCATGGAGGGGACTGATGTGTCATTCACCATTGACGGAGAGACGTTCCTCGCGCACCGAGCGGTGCTTGCTGCTCGCTCACCAGTCTTCAGAGCAGAGCTCTTCGGTTCCATGGCAGAGGCAAAAATGCCGTCCATCACGCTGCATGACATCACACCTGCTGCATTCAGAGTTATGCTTCAGTTTGTGTACACAGATGCCTTGCCCGGAGAAGACGAGCTTGGGGACTCGCCAGTTGAGATGTTTCAGGACCTACTTGCTGTGGCCGACCGGTATGCACTAGACCGGCTAAAGCTTATGTGTGCCCAGAAGTTATGGGATAATCTGTCGGTCGATACAGTTGCAACTACTTTAGCCTTCGCCGAGACGTACAATTGCCAGGAGTTGAAAGACATATGCTTTGATTTCTTTGCACTGGAGAAAAATTTCAAGGAAGCTGTGTTCACTGATGGTTTTGCATTGTTGCTGCAGAAATACCCGTGTATTTGTGCTGAGCTGAAAGAGAAGGTTAAGACATAATATAGCCTGATGCATCTACATGTGTGTAGTTCAGTTATTCTAGCATAGCCCCAGGATGGTGTTTTGAAACATTAGTGAGTGCACATTGATTGTGACTTAGTATCCCATCTTGTATTTGATGAAATGCAGCCTGATCTTAGATTCATCTTCTTTTACAAAATCATACTCTTCTTCTTGGAGTGATGTGCTAAGTAGCTGATAAGTGATAATGATGAGGGAGGTGTGCTGGAGAACTGTTCAGAACAGCTGAGATGCTAGGCTAAGGAGTTTATGCCAAATTAGTAACCCATGCATCTGCTTTTCTTTTCTCTAGGACATATCATGTCTTGAATCCTTCAAGATGTTTACTTTTGGTATGTTGATGATACGACTATCTAGCTATCTGTAGTCATAGCCCCATGTGAAACTACGTGATCACTGCAAAGCATGTGAGAACAAGTTGCATCCGAGCACTGGAAATTTTGCATACAAAAATTCTAACCGCTTGTATACTTTAGCCCAGAGATGCACATCCATATGTTGTACTTCGTTAGGCACATATGGCACTATGTTATTGTGTGTCTGAAACACGTGTGAACGCTAAGTTGCTAACAGATGTCTTTTGAAGAAGCAATATTCGAACATGAAGTTGTCTGTGTTCCTCCGCGACGTTGTCTCTTCTCAAAAAATTCTGATTCTTCGCCATTGAGGGTACACCGGTACAGTTGCCATTTTCTATGCTTCATGCTCTATTCCTCCTGCCTTCTACCGCACCTTTGTCTAGCGCCCGCTGACGTTCCATGGGGGATGAAGCAGTTTTCCCCAAATTGAAGCATGTGGGAACAGCAAGGCCGCTGCCGGAGGGCTCCCTGTTTTGTGCGCCGATTGCTGGATTCAGGGCCATGTGCTGGTCGCGACCCTCCGCCACCACCTCAGTCAGCGCGTGTTGGAGGCGGGCCGGATGCGGAAGCGTGCGCTCCTGCGTAATGTGTAATGAGGATCAGTGGCGCAAGGCTCCGCTTCGCACGCCACCACCGAGAGAAGCAACGCCTATAGCCGCGCAGCAGGCGTCGGGAGCATCGACTCGCGGTTGAGAGAGCCAGACCGAGGGCTGCCGTCGGACCGCGCGGTGGCGCTGTGGAGCGCCGCGACAGCTGTTTCCGCTGTTGAAGGAGAGCCGCTCAAACGCCGGTTTAAGGAAGGCAGAGATGATGCTAGGAAAGTTCATTCTTGCCATGATCCTTACCTCTTTTTTTTCTTCTTCTTGCATGTGTTTTCTTCTTCACTTTGTTAAAGAGCCCTGCTGGTAGAGACTCTATGCTGATAACGGATGACATGTAAGAATTCAGAGGAAAAGTTCCCTTTCATCTATAGTTACAGAAGGTTCCAAGCTCTATTGGTGCCACTGAGCTCTTGAAATGTCAGCTGGTCGTCGCCTCTATTAGTGGTAATCATCAGCTGTCTGCGCATTTTCCTTGCATTATACAGTTGTTTCATGTGATGTTCAGGTACTGCTCGTGTCGAGCTGATGGGAAGCGCATGTATGTTATTTAGCTCGAATTGTGTTTGGCATAGTCATGTGCTAGGGACTACTTGGTGCCTTTTTCAGTAAGGAAAATAGTTAGTTTTATATTGTGAGTTTATATTCTTTTTTAGGAAAATGGTGGCACCATATTTAAGGTCAAGATATTTTTGTTCCAAGTTACTATTGTATATACCTTTCCTATTTGGCATACATATATATCATATATCTTGATGCCAGTATAGTTGCATGCTGTAACATCCACCGAAAGGAATTGGTATCAGAAACATTGAAGATGTTAGCAGTAGGTCCTTTCTATTGTTTGGAACCTAATTTTTTTGCAATGAGATTGTTTTGGGTGCTCATCTTTGTTGTTTTCTTGCAGGTCATTGTTTGCTGTCTTCATGCTACATGTGCTCCTATTTGTCTATGGTTACTTGAGATATGATATGGTACCCTTATGACCACTTTGCAGCTTCTGTAGCTTCACAATTTCAGACAAATTAAGTTAAGCGCATCATGTTTTAAGCGGAAATTCCTGCTCATGCAACATCCAGGTAAGTCTGCATTTAGTGGGCCTTTACATGGTTTGATTATCCTATAAGTGACTTGATGTTCAAGGTTTATCACTTAAATTGATAAGTTTAAATTGTTAAACTGCAAAGGAAAACTAGAGCACGTGCTTCTCATGTTTGACAGTGTATACTTATTCTGCCTACTAATTTTAGTCATCAATGGTTACAAATCTCATGGCATATAGATTTATCTGAGGTGACTTATCCAAATGAATACCATATCTATTGACTTTTGACTATATTGGTTTACACATAATGCTCTTCAAGCTAGTGAACCTCAAAATTTGGAGAAAAAAGGCCAGCTTTAACATTGTTGGTACTTTGTGTTATGAGATTCTTTGTGTGACCAACTCTTTTGTCACAGCTTCATTTGTTGCAGGGTGTAAGATGTAATACCTTTGCGCTACAGATTTTTCGCTGGTCCAAGTACTGACGTGCTTTTATCTACCATCAGATATTCAGATTGTGTCATGAGTTATGTGTATGGAATCCTTTATTCCCGCAGCACATAAGGTATGGTATGTAAATGTTGCTATGCTTTTATCTGCCATCAGATACATTTACATACAGATTACTAGCATAAGCTTATAAAACATAACAACAACATTCTTTGTTTGTATATATAACACTATCTCTATCTCATATTAGGTCGGTGTTGTCAAATTCGTCGCGTTGCTGAGAAGCAACATTTACATACCTGATGCAAGGTATAATTTATAGAACACAACATCAACAATCTAATGATATATCCTACCGAAGATCCATATGCACTGCCATTGTAATTTCTGCAATCAAGTGGCAACTCTGCTATTGTTACTTTATGGCGAGAACATGCAGAAACCTTTGATGTGTTGTCAGGTATGCCACCACCTCCGGGTGAGGGTCCATACAACATTTATAGACTAAATGCACCCTTCATTAATTAGCATACTATTTGCATTGATGTTGGAATGTTCGCTTTCAAGAGTACCTTCATGTTCTGTTGTCCTGTACATGTTTTCACTTTGTTTTTATTTTTCAGGACTGTCTGTTTTGATTACTGCCTGTTGGTATTGTCGCAAAGTTCATGAACGCAGTTTGATGGTGCTAACATTCTATCAGGTGATTATTGTTACTGCTAGTGTTATTCTCTGTTGCTTCTGCACTTCTGTTTCCACACATGTTTTGTAAAGCCACATCACAGGAATAGGATATATTTATATGCGGAAAATGTTATTTATGAAAGCTAGGTAAATTAAAATTTAAGTATTCAGAGAAACCGATAGCCCACACTTGCTAAATAAACGGGGACAAGTTGCCTCAATGCCACATGAGGAACATGAAAGTGTAGACTTATTTGAATAGTAGAGAAACAATTCATGATTTTGTATGCTCCAGTTTCCTTTTTTAGGAGCTTCATAGTTATGAATTGCCAACTAAGCTAACCATGCATCATGTCATAAGAAAAAACATGTCTGTAAGTAAGCAGCAAACCATGGAAGATAAACCTGTCACATGAATATTCAAATGAAGTACATGGAAACTATGTATATTTCACTGTGATTCTCAGTCTTAAAACATGGATTTATGAGGTGCATTTTACTTAGAAATAATGCAACCTTGACTTTACTTTTTAATGATTTTGAAGTTAAGTCAATAGGCCAGATTTCCTCATTGTCCGAGCTTATTCATACAAACTGGCAAACTGCTTCACGACGAAAAGAAGTTCGATGCAAGTGTAGTTATATTGTACATGAAAACAACAAGCTTAGATCAGACCTATTTTAGCACTCATCAAGACTTCGCCAGAAAAATATATTTTGTTTGAACTGAAAATTACCACAAACTTATATTTGTCAGAGTACGTACTTACTACTCGTGAGTGCATGTGTGTGTTCTATTGACCACCTTTCTATCTTGGAGGACATGGAAGTGACATTTTGTTCCTTTCTATACATAAATATTTGTAGAATGTAGGACGTCTTGTGGATCTTCTATCTCCAGTTAGTGCTGATAAGTATTCTGCAGATTTTGCATTTCTTTCCAGTTGATGAAGTTGCTGAATTCAGCAAACAGTTTCCTGCTTTTAGATTTCTCAGGAGAGAAGGTATGCATCTAATATATGTGGGACATTCTACTCACAAGGGGAACAATTTCTCTTGGTAACACACCAAAAAAAATTCTCTCAATCTGCACCTCCTTTTCAGATCTTTTCACTCCAATAAAGATGTAAAAAGAGATTTAGACCATTCAAAATGTATACCAGGCAGATAAACTTATGGATAGCATGTGATTTGGCTTGATGAGATGAAAATTTCCATGTAAAGTGGAATTAGTGAACTGCATCGTAACTCATAAGCTGAAGAATGAACAAGTAGAAATTACTAATATGATACTATGATGTCACCCACTTCCCCGGTGGCGAGGAGGAAGAGGTACAAGTTCAAGAGGATGCATTGTTGCCTATTCATCAATAAAAAAAAATGGCGGACGCTAGGCGTCGGTGGGCTGATGATTTGACCAAAATCGATCGTCCTCTGGACCGTGATTTGACCAAAATCGGTCGTCCTCCGGACCATTAGATGGACATCCAATGCATAGAACTAGATGCAAAGTATTTTTGCACTTTAACCCCTGGTTCTTGGAAAATCAACTTGCAGTCATAATATTCTCCACTTAATCCGAAAGGGTATATCACTTTGGCTATGTCCTTCTCGATATTTACAACAAATATGCCGCTATGCTGATTTATCCCTAGGGTAGAGGGTATTAAACAAAAAAAATCATCCCATATACAAAATAAATACACTATTACAACAAAAAAATTCCAAAATTTATAAACAAATAATATTACCATAAAGTGGTTAAACCAACATTATTTTATGCTGATTGGTTTGCAGCAAAAGTTGCCAACAGTTTTACCAAAAAAATCACATACCATTACAACAACAAATCCATATGTTTTCAAACAGTTCAAAGCGGTCAAGCAACAACTAATTGGCGAAGGTGCTCTTTTGGATCTAGCAATGGTGGAGGCTCATCGTCTCTTCCAACACACGTCTAGGCGGTGTTTGAGTTTTGCGGCGACCGCTGGCTTCGGAGAGTGCAGAAGATCCCAGATATAGTTCTCTAAGTTTTTAGGATATATGTTTTCTCTTGGTTCGTCTATTGTTTTCCATGTTTTTTTACTCCTGTAACTTGGTTTTCTATTAATGAAATACATGGTTGCTCTCAAAACGAAGTCTCTAAGAAAGTTACTTATCTACCGTATATATATTATTCATTTCTTGGAGATATGAAGCATCAACCTAATATATTATGCATGGAAAAATAATAACATAATATTTAATCCACATGTTCTAGAAATTAAATATCTTTGGTAAATAGTTTAAATTTCATATTTATATTCCCCCCTTTTCATTGGAAGCCATCTTCATGGACAAATTATTGTCTTTGTTATTGATATGCTTGTTTCAGGGGAAAATTGTCCAAAAACTTTATTTAGGTACTACCTTGTGTAATTTCTTCTTACCTACAAATTATTTGATGTATTCCTTTTTTAACACCTTTTGATGAAAAAAATATTTTCAGCACCAACACATTGACCATATACCGTTCTTTTTTATATATACCTGCTGCACCATTAATTCAGAGACAAATGCGACCTACACTATTTTCTAGAATGCTTGACTTACATGTATAATCAACACGTAGAGGACGTCTCAGAGAAGAAATTACTCTCTGTCTCATTAAAGTTGTCATAAATTTGCAAAAAGTTACATGCACCTACACATTATTTAGTGTTTAGATACATCAAACTTAGAGAAATCTAAGTCAAGTTTTATGAGACGGAGGGTACAACAAATTGTATTTTGAGAAAAATTACAACAAATAAAACTCTATTGGCGAGCCGGTTGTAGCACTAGTCGGGCTGTTCCACATGCAGTTCTTACCTTATCGTCTTCATGAGCCAATCGTCTCTCTCATGTGGATGATTTCTTGCTAGTTTCCTTACATCCACGCACTGCCGTTGATATGCTCTTCTCCGTGCGCCGCAGAACAGACATCTGTCTCCACTTGACGTTGCGCAAGGCCACTGCCAGCCCGCTTCACCTGCAAGCCGAGAAGCCCCCTTTCTCCTCGCGCGCATGCACCGTCGCATGGTTGTTCCCCTGCACCTTCCGCGGGTGGCCTTCGCTTTTCTCACCTCCGACCGCTATGCCCGGCCCAACCTCGCCCAGTTTGGGATCCTTCGTGCGCGCCACCTGTAGGTTGAGATCCGGTTGTCCTCGATGACCATGAGGTACCTAATCTTTGTCAAACTTGGAGAAGACAACTCTTGCGATCGGAGGGGGCATGGATTCACTTTATCTCGCTCCAACGAACCTCTAGCGTGGCGGATTGGTGGTGATGAGGTCGAATCGGCCACGGTGTTCCACTGTCAATAGTGAAGGTCAATTTGTTGGGATTTTCGTCAATGTTACACATGATGTTGCAATTTGTTACATATGTGCATTTTTTTGTTGTGTAAATATGAGCAAAGTGGTACAATTATTTTCTATGTATGGTACATAAAAATTGCACCAATGTTACATGTGTATTCTTGTAATGTTAAATAAGTTAGGCAAAAATGTTAGATATATTACAGAGGAATATTGCAAAACGATGTCACATTTTTGAAAATATTACATACGCAGATAAAGTTATTACGTTCAAGATTATTTTGCATGGAGAGGATCCTTGTTATTACGCAGATAAAGTTAGATATATTACGCTCAAGCAATCGACCAGATGGTAAGGATCCTTGTTGGGCACGGATCTGGGGCTCTTCAGTACCTCCAAAAGTTAAAACTTTTGCATGGAGAGCAGCTTCTAACGCCCTAGCGACAGAGGGTAACAAACTCAGGCGGAACATGCGGGTTACTGGTCTTTGCAAGATTTGGAATGCAGCGGTGGATGATGAAGCGCATGCCTTGGCACATTGCCCACATTCTCAGCGTATGTGGCATTCTATGCGAGAGTGTTGGCTCCTCCCACAAGAAGCCACTTTGCAAGTCTCCTCCTCGTCCTGGTTTCGTTCTGTTCTCCTCTCGGCGCCGGTCCAAATGGTTGATCATACGATGTTGGTGGCATGGAGGACATGTCATGAGCGGAATGTGATAGCTCATGATAAACCGCTTCTGTCTATGGAGAGTTCGAAGAAGTTCTTGTGTAACTATGTGAAGATTCTGGTTTCAATCAAAGACACTCCGATTGACCATATGCTAAAAGGCAAAGGCCCGATGTTGTCAGTAGAAGTTGTGCCTCATATGCCGAGATCGGAAAAGCATCCATCCGATAAACCTTGGATTAAGCCTCCCCCGGGTTGGGCGAAGTTGTCGATAGATGGATCTTTTTAGAGTGAGAATGGTTCTGCAGGTACTAGCATGGTTTTACGTGACTCTGCTGGTTCAGTAATCTTCTCGGCGTGCCGATCTTATGTCATGTGAGCAGCCTCTTGAGGCGGAAATTCTAGCCTGCCTAGAAGGATTGGAGCTTGGGTTGCTTCATACTCAACTGCCAATCATGATTGAAACGGATTGTTCCCAATTGATCTTAGCGATTTCTTCCAAGGACCAAGACCGATCAGCCTTTCTTCATAGTATTTCTGAGATTAAGGAGTTAGCTAGTGGTAGCACATTGTGTAACTTCGTAAAAGTAGAGCGTAGTCACGTAAGGATTAGTCACTGCCTTGCTAATCTGGCAAGAGCGGAGAACATCACGCAGTTTTGGCTCGGATCAAGTCCTGAGTGTGTTGCACATGAACTTGTTGATGAGTCCCTTGTAATCCTGTCTGATTAATTAATAAAGGTCTGGTTTTACCCGCAAAAAAAAAGGCTGATACAACTCAGCCCCCTCCTCTCTTCTCCCTCATCCCCATCTTGCTTTCCTTGTGACAAGTGGCGAGCAGCAAGATCACTTTCCAGGGATTTTCTGGCACCACAGCGCGTCACTTGTCGCGTGCGGAGCGAGTTATCTTCCCTTCGCTAAGGTTGGCATTTTTCTAACGATTTCGTTGGGTGGGTGTATATTTGACGGGAAGACTGCCGACCAAGTAGCTAGCTAAGAGCATCTCTAATAGTACCCGTAAAACTGGCCGAAACCAAAAAAGTCTGACGGAAATACGGGTTCAGGCCGAAACTAGGCCAGAACGGAGCCCGAACTCACGGCCTGGCCCGTAAAACGGGTTCGGGGGCCCGAGAAACTAGGCGGCCGCCCCGTATTAAAAGGGGCCGCAGAGGGAAGTTCGGTTTCTAAACCCTACTCCCCTCCGCCTTTACCACTTCCGCCGCCGCCGCTCCCCATCCTCTCCGGCGACCAATTCTGCCGCCGCTGCCACCACCACCCCTCCGTACGCAATGGGCCACTCAAGACACGTAGGTAAGGGAGGGGGCCGAATCGGCGGCGGGAAGCCAGCTCCACGTACGCCGGGTGTACGGTCGGAGGCGGAGCGCGCAAGGTGGGTGCGCTCCGACGGCGCTTGGAAGCGGGCGGCACAGAAGTGGCTGTGTGCTTTCGCGTTCCGGGCAGCGCGCGAGGAGGCGCACGAAGGAGAAGCCGAGGAGGCGCCCCCCGCCGGATCGTGCAGCCCGTCGCTGCTGGCGCTTCCCCCGCGCGGCGACGACAACGACGAAGACGACGACGCTGGAGGGCCGCCACTCATCTGCGGGAGCTCGGCGGAGGCGGCGGCGTTCGAGGTGGCCGCACTCGTCATTGCGTAGGTGTCGCCGGCGCGGAATAAACCCTCCGCCGCCGTAAGAACTGCCCGATGACAATCCGGGGCCTAATCTAGTAGTTTAGGTCTCAAATTAACGAATGTAGCTCGATCGGAGCCGTATTTTGGCTAGTTATATATATGTAAATTATTGACGAATGTAGCTTGATCGGAAGGTTCAATTTCGCAAAATCATCACAACAAATTTTCCCGCGACGTTTGATTTTCAGTTTTCAGTTCGCGAGTTCGATTTCTAATCTGCACCGTCAGTAAAACCATCAAAACTGAATAGTTCGGGAGGTCGAACTATGCGTTTTCGGTTCGGATGAATACGGGCTCTGCTAGAGATGCTCTAACCGGTAGTAAATGTTGTTCATGCATGTACAAATACAATATATATAGTAGATGCAAGAAACGTAGATCCTGTAGTACCTTTGCTTATACTATAGTTGAATAAAAGTAATACGGCCGTATCATACTAGCACATATTTGAACAAGGTTAATAAGCTAAGCACGTGCTCTAATCTTTTCCCTTTTTGCTCATGTTTTCTAGTTTGTTTCTTTTTTACTTATTTTATGAGATAATATGAATTTTTATTTTGTGTAATGTGTGAATGTTTTTTCAAATCTTGTGAAAAATATTTTGTACTACATGAGTACATTTTCTGTCATATGAACACTTTAAAAACTCGCGAGCAGTTTTTGAACTATAAAAACTTATTTTGAGCCTAGCTTAAGGCATCACAAACAAAATTTTGAACTGTAGGAACATTTTTAAGGCTCATGAACATTTTTGAAACCTCACAAATTTTTGAAGTGTAAGACCATTTTAAATCCGCTAACAATTCATTAACCTCGCAAACTGTTTTGAGGCATAAGAACATTTTTAAGACTCGTGGACATTTTCAAAACCTCGTGTTTTTTTGAACTATATGAACATATTTTTGGATCTTGTGAACATTTTTTTTAAAGCTCACGATTTTTTTTTCAACCGTACAAATATGTTTAAGACCCGTTGTTTTTTTTTTGATACCCCACGTTTTTATTTTTGAATTGTATGAATATTTTTAATCTCGCAAGCAATTATTTCAACCGCGTAAATTACTACATTAACCGTACGAACATTTTTGAGTCTTGTGAATTTTTTTAAAACCTCACATCTTTCGAATTGAATGCACATTTTTTAATATCGTGAACAATTTTTAAATATCACGAACAATTTTTTTTAACCTCACAAGATTTTTTTTGATTGTACAAACATTTTTAAAGTACACGGACATATTTTAATCCTTGAGATTTTTTTAAGTGTACATATGTTTTCTGAATTTCGCGAACAATTTTTTAAACCTTATTTTTTGTTTGAACTGTACGAACAATTTTTGAACTATACGAGCATAGTCTTGCTATTTTTTTGAAACCTTTTCCTATTTTTTTATTGTACGAACATTTTTTAACTATACAAATATTTAAGCATCACAATATTGTGGTAAATATTGTGGTTCGCATGATGATTATTGAAATGTTCTATCCCCGTTAGAGAAAAATAGCTGGATTCTACGAAAATAGTTCATTTTATTATCTGTGCCTATATGTGCTTATTTATTATCCTACGTAAAACGCTCCAAGTGAGAAATTCATAAGAAGCGTGCAAGCAAAACAGACAGGCACGATCGAATGAGTAAACAGGCACGATCGATTCAGTAAATAGAAACGTCCCAGCGAAATAGACAAACGCAGAAAACAGAAGCAGACGAGCGAACCGTAAATGGGCCGAGCCCAGATAAAGGTGCGCGCAGTGTTCATAGCAGACGCTTTTAGCGTCAAATAGGATCGCCCGTTTAAAGTAACAGGAGCAACAGGAGCCCTAGAGGGCGGCGGCGGCGGCGGCGGCGGCGACGACGACGGTAAAGGCAACGGCGGCGAAGACGACGGTAAAGGCAACGGCGGCAGCCACTGCCACGAACAGCAGCGGCGTCCGGCGGTTCAGAAGACGCGGGATCGCGGAGGACCGCGGACGCGTGCGGGGAGGTCATAGGTGCGGCCTGTGGCCCGTCAGCACCAATCGCCACCACCAGGAGGCAAACTGCCGCTACTCCGGCGGCTAGCAAGAGTGAGTGCCCTCTTCCAGTGTTCTTCTCCAGTTCTTTAAGCATAATGATTTCGGTAATTTATGAATAAGGTTATTGTTCAATTTTGTAGTGAGCAAGCGAGCTAAGATGCCAGGGCCGGAGGCAGGGACAACTGTTGTGGGTTCTACTGCCGTCCAGTTCAGAGTAGACTATGAACAAGCGAAGCAGCTTCCCATCGGCGAGTCTGTCAACTCCGACGTCATCCCCGCAGGGGGACACCTGTGGAGCATTGAGTTCTGTCCTCGTGGTGGGAGCAATGATGACAATGAGTATGTTTCTATCCACTTTTCGCTCATGAGCAAAAACAGAAATGTCAAGGCCATCTTTGAGGCCTTCCTGTTGGACAGGGACGGCAAACCATCTTCCATGCCGACAGCAAGGGCACTTAAATCCTTTGTAAACATAGGTCCTGACCTCATAGCTAGCTGGGGATTTGATATTGCGGAAAGGAATCTTGTGGAGACAAATTATGTAATAGATGGACACGTCACATTTATGTGCACCATCATGGTCATCCATGACAGCCTTGTTCCTGTGCCACCTTCAGATATTGGGACCCATCTTGGCAGCCTTCTAGATCACACTGATGGAACAGATGTGTCATTCATCATCGACGGTGAGACATTCCATGCGCATCGAGCAGTGCTTGCTGCCCGCTCACCGGTCTTCAAAGCGGAACTCTTTGGCTCCATGGCCGAAGCTACAATGTCATGCATCACTCTACAAGACATCACACCTTCAACATTCAAAGTTATGCTTCGGTTCATTTACACGGATGACTTGCCTTTAGAAGAGGAGCTTGCGGACTCTCCCATTGAGATGTTTCAGAACCTACTTGCTGCAGCCGATCGGTATGCACTTGACAGGCTGAAGTTTATTTGTGCCCAGAGGTTATTGGATGAGGTGTCGGTTGAAACAGTGGCAACGATCTTAGCTTGCGCGGAAACCTACAACTGTCCTGCGTTGAAGAACAAGTGCATTGAATTCTTTGTGGTGGAGGAGAATTTCAAGGAGGCCATGTTCACTGAAGCTTATGGATTGCTGGTTCTTAAATTCCCGTCGCTTACTGCTGAGCTCAGAAAGAGGGTTAGGACATAACATGGTGAGATTCATACATGTGTATACTGAAGGTGTTCAAGCATAGCTCTAGCTGCTGTGGTGTTTTGAAGCACTGGTGTGTCATGTTTCCAAGCATATTGTATGTGGTAATCTGGAGACTGATCGGTAAACTCATCTTACGCCAGAATGTTTGATGTTGCAGTATTGTGCTCAGTTGCTATAAATGAGATAAGGTGGAGGATATTGTCGGACACTCCGATATGAAGTTCGGGGTGCTGTTCTAAATTAGCATCTGTCCGTGTTTTTGTTTCTGTTCATTTGGACATGTTCTGTCCTGTGTTGAAGCTTTGAAGATGTTTACTTTTGCCGTGCTGGTGTACAATCTAGCTATCTGTTGTATTATCTTCATGAGTACTATATGACCAATGCTATCTGTAGTATTATCTTCAAGAGTACTATATGACCAATGCAACCATGCCGGGTGTTAGCTTCATGAGTATCATATCACCAATGCAAGCATGTTGGGGCTCAGGACATCTGAGTGCTTATGTTTTAATGCCAAGTTAGCTATGCTGTCTGCATACTTTCAGCAATTTTGGAAAATGAAAATTGGTTTGGCATCGATTTTAAATCTGTATAACCAGGATAGGTTAATGCTTGAGGAGTTTTTCTCACTTTGCTATGACTATTGTAAATTTTAATCCGGAATCTCAGCAGTTTATCTCTACTCTTCTGTTGAACTGAGCTGGGCTCCGTGGTAGAAGTGTTTCGATCGTCATGCAACGTTACAAGGATACGTTCCTTGTTCTTGTTAGTTTTCTATCTTTTCTTTGCCACTAATGGATATGACTTGACGAGTCTTCTGTTGAGTATATTTGAGAAACCTGTGCGCGTGGTTCTAGAAAGCGGCAGAGTAGAAGAACAGTTTTTGTTTCCTTGGCAACCACACTTTTGGAGGATAGGAAGTACTTTTATTTGTTTGAGCTCGGGCCAACAAGGATAGGATCAACAGCTATACGCCTTCTGACATTATTGATAGAGAGATCTCGAATACAAGGTTATAAAGAGGGATCTCGGCGAGTTCTAGACAAGAAACTCGACGAGATGAGAAATCTAGGGTTTTAGCTATTTGGTGTATAGCTTCGATGGTGGAGTCTCGTCCTTGTTCTGCCGTGTCCTTTTTCTTTATATAGGGGTAGGTCTTGAGAGTCATCCTACAGTACATGGAGTCCTCTGTCTTGTACCAGACCTGTCAAGGCCACCTTTCATACCTTCCTGATGGAAAGGAATGGTTAACCATGTGCTACAGCCACAGGAAGCATAGGACTGTACAAAATCAATAGAGATAAAGTGACTCCTCGGGTTTTAGGAGGTTTGTCAGAAGAAATTCCTTGGAGAAAAGGTAAACTCGATTATAAGCTAGAACAAATCTGTGGGCCGGGTTTCTAGGAGATGCTGGTGGGAAGAAGCTACTCGCATAAGCCGCTGGAGAAGCCGAAAAGAAGTGGGCCATACTCCCTTCCGTTCAAAATATTTGCCCAAACATGAATGTATTTAGACATGTTTTAGTATGTAGATACATTCATTTTTAGGCAATTATTTCGAACTGGAGGGAGTCGTAGAGATACACGTCACATTTGTATGCACTATCATGGTCCTCGATGATAGCTCTATTCCCATGCCGCCTTCAGATATCGGAACTCATCTTGGCCGCCTCCTAGATCACACTGATGGGACAGATGTGCATTTATCATTGACGCTGGCACATTCCGCGCTCATCGAGCGGTGCTCGCTGCCCACTCACCCCGGTCTGCAGAGCGGAGCGCTTTGGTTCCATGGCTGAGGCTGCGATTCCTTCCATCACGCTGTATGACATAGCGTCTGCAACATTCAAAGTTATGCTTCGGTTTCTGTACACGGATGTCTTGCCTGGAGATAACGAGCTTGGGCGCTCTCCTGTTGCGATGTTTTAGGATCTACTTGCGGCGGCCAACCGTTATGCGCTGGACCGGCTGAAGCTTATGTGTGCTGACAAGCCATGAGATAAATTTACGGTACAACCTTAGCGTGTGCTGACACTTAAAGCTGTCCAGAGTTGAAAGGTAAGTGCTTTGACTTCTTTGAGGTGGAGAAAAACTTCAAAAAAGGCGTGTTCACTGGACCTGACATAGCACGATGCATATATATATGCATAGTTTAGGCTTCCAACCATTGCTTTTGTATGTCATGTCCTGAAGCTGGGTTGTACTTAATACCTTTGCGATGTTTAGTTTTGCTATGCTAATGTATAGTTCACAAGATTGTAGTACCTAGCTATCTAGTCTTGGCCTCATGAGATATGATCAGTATAAGCAATTTGTTTCTACTATTTAATCATCTGAGAAACCAGCGGGCCCAGATGTGTGACCATAAGATAACACTGAATCACCTCAAAATGCAAGACACCCCTTCATACATCTTTGTCTTCCTCACATGTTTTTTTTTTTTGCATTGACTGAGGGCATGACCTCTCTGATAGGTAATGTAATGGGTTTCTTGTTAAATGTGATAGCTTCTTTGAATCGTAGCAATTTGAATGTTTATGCTTGCAGGTGGAAGAGCCGAGTAGGATTTGAACATTTCTTGCTTGTACCAAATTAGTTTTCAAACTTTTAGCAGCTTTGATTATTTGTAAATGTAAAATCAAATTTCTTCTCCTTAATTTGTGTCTTAAAACATTATTTTTTGAGAAATTTCATACTACGGGTTGAGTTGTTCAGTTGCTGTAACTTTCTTGTTAAATGTGTCTTCTTCGAATCCTAGCAATATGGATGCTTATGCTTTCAAGTGGAAGAATCAACTAGGCAGTGAAAATTTATTGCTTGTACCAAATTTGTTTTAAGATTTTAGCAGATTCGAGAATGTTTGGATGTAACATCCAATTTTATGTCCGCAGTTTCTGTGTTTCAAAAAAGTGTCATGTTGTTGAGTTATTCAGGTGTTCTAAATTGAATTCCTGACATGCATAGTATTCTGAATCTGCTGAAGGTCCTCACCAGCCATATGGAAGAGCAAAGAAAAGCAAATACTCTTCTACTCCTTCCGTCTAAAAATATGTGTCTAGATACTGATAAATGAAACAGCATCAATGTACATCCGTTATTTACAGTTTGAGTCCATCGCCATGTTAACACAGCTTCCTTCCCTAGTACGTAAGATACTGCTTCAGCAAAAGAAATAGAAGGATTACACGACGACAGAGTTTTTTAACCATCATTTCCTCCAGTTTTTTTAGTTCAATGTGTATTTTCTTTTCCTCGTTTTAGGCTCGTCCCAGATTGCACAGCAGGTCACCCAGCATTCCAGCAACACCTTCTGCTTCATTCTCAACACCCAGCATTCAGTAGTTTCCAGATATCCAAGAGCACTTTGCAAATTATTAAAAATCATTGCATAATTCCATCCCACAGACCATCATTTGTCTGAACGTATTTCGGATTTTTCATTTTTCTTTATTTGACATGGGATTTGTCGGTTCTAAGAGTTCAGAAAGATTAACGTGCCATGACCGTGGCCGCAGAGAAGCCAACAGGCCAAGTCATGACATGGGCTGTCGTTAGTACTGGGCTAAGGCTCGGTGAACTCCTCGGGGAGCTTTATAAAGGAAAGCAATTTCTGTCCCTGACGGTGACCTGCACGGACACGGACACCTTATCCGTGTCGGATAGGGAAAAGGTATAGTCCAGCCCACATATATACTATATGTGCTTCTGCTCACGTGGAAATATCAAGGGGCTGTGTTGAGCTCGGGATCAAGGCTCTTCAAAATTTGCTTGCGCAACTCGACGGCATCACTGGGCGTCGGCGAAGAGAGTAGGCGACGACAGGGGACTCGCGGAGGGTGCATGAGCGGAGCGGCCGGCGGCTCATCAGCAACGATCGCCTCCACTGCGAGCCAGTGAGTGCTTCCCTCCTCTTCGGTTCCTTCAACTTAGTTTGCAGTCTTTCAACTCGTGTACTGCACATTGTTATTTTGGCGGTAAATTAAAAGGTTGCTGTTTGTTAAAATTGTTCAGTGAAAAAGCGGGCTAAGACGGCCGAGCCGGAGACGCAGACAACCATTGTGGGATCAGCCGTCGTCCAGTTCAGAGTAGACTACCAGCAAGCCAAGCAATGTCCCGTCGGCAAGGCTGTCCACTCCGACATCATCTCCGCCGGGGGACACCTCTGGCGGATCGAGTGCTACCCGTGTGGGGACACTGATGAGAACGGGGGCCGGTATCTTTCCATCTTCCTTAGGAAAAAGAGCAAATCCAGAAACATCACGGCCATCTTCGAGGTCTTCCTTGCGGATGGTGCCGGCAAACCATCCAAACCATCCTATGCGGAAACCAAAAAGGTATATGGATGTTTCGAATTTGACAACGACCAAGGCGACACGGGATGGCGTGAGTTCCACCATAAATCATACCTGGATAAATTTGTGATTGAGGGACACATCACATTTGTATGCTCCATCATGGTCATCGATAACAGCCCTATTCCCGTGCCGCCTTCGGAAATCGGGACCCATCTTGGCCGCCTACTAGATCATGCCGACGGGACGGACGTGTCATTTGTCGTCGACGGCGAGACGTTCCTCGCTCATCGGTGGGTGCTGGCCGCCCGCTCACCAGTCTTCAGGGCGGAGCTCTTCGGCTCCATGACCGAAGCTACAATGCAGTCCATCACGCTGCATGAAATGGCGCCTGCCACGTTCAGGATTATGCTTCGGTTTATGTACACTGACGGGTTGCCTGAAGACGACGAACTTGGTGATTCTCCTCTTGAGATATTTCAGGACCTACTAGCCGCAGCTGATCGATATGCACTAGACCGACTGAAGCTTATGTGCGCCCAGAAGTTATTGGTTCATGTGACCGTAGATACGGTTGCAACTGTCTTAGCTTGCGCTGAGACTTACAACTGTCCAGAGCTGAAGAACAAGTGCTTAGATTTCTTTGCGGTGGACAAACATTTCAAGAAGGCAGTGTTCACTGATGGCTTTGTAATGCTGATGCAGAAATTTCCAACAGTTACTGATGCGCTGAGAGATAGGGTTGGGGCATAACACGACAGGATACATCAGCACTTTCTGTAAAATGAGTGATACACAAATGTGTCGCTATGAGATAAAACTATATCATGTAGAAATATATTAATTGTGATTGCGTGAGAGCAAGACCGCTCAATTCAGCAGGTTTTCTTGTTAACGCCTTAACGGCGTCAGCTTCTTTGAATCTTAGCATTTGGTTTGTTGTGCTTGGAAGTGGAGCAAATATCCGGCACTAAACATTTTGTGCTTATAGTCTAAATTAATTTTAGCAGATTTGAGTATATGAGCGGTGGTGTATGAGTGAACATCAAATTGGCTTCCATAATTCATCTGTTTTGACCGGCGCCGGATTGTGAAGCTTATAAGGTGTTGTAAATATAATTACTGAGTGAGTTGCAAATTGATCTCAGTTTTTAAAATCCATTATGAAAGTCAAACAGTCATTTAGCTCGGGGGCTAAACGCTCTATTCGCAATAGTAAATCCACCAGATTCTGGAGTTTCTAGGGTTCCCCAGATCCTCTCGCGGCGCTCGCGGGAGTTCCCATCTACCATCAGATTTCTCTGGTGATCGACGTGTTTCTGCTCGGTTCTTCGGCGGATCTTGATCTGGGGGGCTTATGGCGTTCTTCCCTCACGGGTTTGTCTGGTTGCATGGCAGAAGGGGTGGCAAAGTCGCCCCAGGCGGCGGAGGAGCCGGGAGTGGTTTCGCCACCATTGGCGGAGACCTAGGCGGAGATTGCGGCGGATATGAACAAGGGGCTTCAAGGGGAGGCCTCTGATGGTGCGGGTGGCTCTGGTACCACCGATGTTGAGAAGGATTTGGAGGATAGATTTGAGGGACTCAATCTATGTGGGAAGAAGAGATAGACCTAGATTTTTCGGAGGAGATAGAAGAATTGATTGGCGATGTTCGTTGGCTTGCCCTTTTTAGGGTTCATACGTCAAAACCTTTCAGCCATGCTGCAATGTTCAAACAGATGTGTAATGCATGGTCGACCGCGCAAGATGTTAACTTCAAAACTATAGTTGAAGATCTCTTTCTGGCTCAGTTTCATTGCTTAGGTGATTGAAATCGGGTTATGGATGGAGGTCCATGGCTTTTCCGTGGTGCTACCTTAGTAATGACTGAATATGATGGTTTTACAAATGTTGAAGACTATAAGTTGGATAAAATTCCTGTGTGGACACGGATTCAAGGGATCCCGGAAGGTCTGATGAAGAAGAAGGATTTGGCGGAGAAGGTTGCTCGAAAAGTGGGTGATCCACCAATTACAGTGATTGTCAATGAAGATATTAGTAATGCATCCAAATATTTACGTGCAAGAGTTCATGTGGCTCTGAGTAAACCTTTGGGTCGAGTGGTTCCAATTACGATAAAGGAAAGAAAAGTTTACCCAGTTCAGTATGAAAGTTTTCCAGACTTTTGTAATTTTTTTGGCATGATTGGACATACTGTTATGGAGTGTGGTGATGAAGTTCATGCTAAAGAGAAGTGTCAATGGGGAGAATGGCTGAAAGTTAGCTTTGAACCCTCTTTCCCTCCGGGTGGGGGCAGAGGTGGCAGTAACCGTGGAGGATTTGGGAGGAGAGGTAGAGGAAGGGCATAAACCCTGGAACTCCAAATGTATCTGAATATACTGACATGGACTGGAGCACCGATTTTACCCGACAACTCAAGCACTTCGTAAAAGACCAATTGGCGACAGGGTATTGTAGTTATTCGTGATGGCCTACACTTGGCCCATCCGTCTACAGGCAGGGTTGCACAGCAGGTTAACTTATTAGAGTATGGAAAAGATAATCATATGCAAGGTGCTCCAGCGGGCTGTAATGTATCCCCAGAAGGTGCAGCCACCAAAGAGGCACGGAGGTGGAGTTGATGGTGTAGAAGAGAATGATATTATGGGATCGGCGACCTCCGGGATGGAGGATCGCCGGGAGCAATGAAACTCTGTGGTCTGAACTGCCGCGGTTTGCGCAACCGCCGGGCAGTTCGTGCGCTTCTTGATCTCGAGAAGCAACTGAAACCTGATGTGTTTTTTTCTGTCCGAGACACATTTGGAAAAGCGAGGGAAGAAAATCTTAGAAGGAAGCTGGGTTTTGACAATTTAATTATTTTTGAGAGTGATGGTCAAAGTGGAGGTCTTCTGATGCTATGGAGAAATAATGTTAAGATTGAAAAGAGTGTTACAAAAAATTACATCCATGTGGTGATTGAAGATGATATAAAGTGGAGATTTACAGGTATCTATGGTGAGCCTAGTTGGGGTCAAAAACATGTTACATGGGATTCTTTGCGCACACTCCATGGCCAGATGAGCTTGCCGTGGTTAGCGATGGGATATTTTATTGAAATCATGTTTAATTATGAAAAAGAAGGTGGGCGCCCTAGAGCCCAACAGGCCATGCAAGCTTTTCATGATGCGTTGAGAGATTGCGAGTTGGAGGATATGGGGTATGTTGGTGATCTGTTTACCTGGAGAAGAGGGAAATTGAGGGAAAGATTGGACAGAGGGGTAGTAAATGAGCAATGGAATAATATTTTTCCATTTGCTAGTTTGATCAATAGTGAAACAACAAGGTCGGACCATCGGCCTTTATTACTGAATACTGAATATGTGTCCAATACTCATGCAATGAGGGATAGTCCCCGCAGATTTGAGGCTAGGTTACTCCAGGAAGATGTGGTTGAAGAAATGGTTAAGTATGCATGGGAAAGGGCTAAAGCAAGGCGCGAAAACCCTTCATTGATGTAAAAGTGCAGCGATGTTCATTCGGAATTACATAGTTGGGATAAAGAGGTGTTGGAGGGGCCTACTAGAAGATTGAAAGAATTAAAGAAGGACCTTGAGCAACTTAGAAGGGTGCAATGACATATGCGGCTTTGGCGGCGCAAAAACAAATTCAGTTACAGATCGGGTTAACTTTGGAACAAGAGGAAATTTTCTGGGTTCAACGAGCACGTGCAAATTGGTTGAAGCATGGAGATAGAAATATAAATTTTTTCCACAGATTTGCATCAAAAAGGAAAAAACAAAATACAATCAAATGCCTAATTGATGATAATGGTACAAGACATGAGGAAAAAGATGCTATGTGCAACGTGGTATATAACTACTTCTCTGGATTATTTTCTTCGGAGGTGGAGGAGCCAGATGAAGCGGTTTTTGCTGATGTTCAAAGATTGGTCACTGAAGATATAAATAGAGGTCTGTTAGCTCCATTTTCTGCGGAAGAGGTGAAGATGGCTTTGTTCAGCATAGGGGATCTTAAGGCCCCGGGTCCGGATGGTCTGCATGCAGTGTTCTACAAGAGATTCTGGGACATGTTGGGAGATGATTTGATTAAGGAGGTTCTACATGAAGTAAATAGTATCACAGTTCCTAATGGATGGAATAGTACAACCATAGTTTTGATTCCAAAAATTGAGAACCCAGACAAGGTCACACAGTTTAGGCCGATTAGCTTGTGTAATGTGGTATATAAAGTTATATCCAAAATGCTAGCAAATCGACTGAAGAGGTATTTACCTGATATTATTAGTGATCATCAAAGTGCTTTTGTTCCGGGGAGATTAATCACTGATAACATTTTAGTTGCATATGAGAGTATCCATGCTATGAAGAAAAAGAAGGGCAAAATAGGGCTATGTGTTGTGAAGCTTGATATGCACAAAGCATATGACATGGTAGAATGGAGTTATCTGAGTAAAATAATGCTGAAGATGGGTTTTGATAGAAGATGGGTGGATATGATCATGGTCTGTGTTTCCTCAGTAAACTATAATGTTAGATTCAATTCAGTGGAAATAGATGTATTCATACCTTGGAGAGGCTTGAGACAGGGGGATCCTCTGTCACCATATCTTTTCCTGCTGGTGGCTCAGGGTTTATCTAGTATGTTGAAGGGGCAGAAATGAGAGGAGACTTGGAAGGGGTACGGGTATGCATGCCGTGATGCACCAATGGTATCTCACCTTCTATTTGCTGACGAATCATTGATTCTAATTAAGGCGGATAGAAAGAATGCACTTAAATTGAAGGATATTCTTGATAGCTATTGTGCTAGCTCAGGCCAGAAACTTTCTGAAAACAAGTCAAGTGTATTCTTTAGTCCAAATACTATTGTTGAAGAGAGGATGGAGGTTTGTCAGATTCTGAACATTATGACTGAGTCTCTTAATGAAAAATATCTGGGTTTACCGGCGATGGTGGGGATAGACAAGAGTGAATGTTTTAGACACCTGGTGGATAGAGTTCTTGCAAGGATAAGTGGGTGGAAGGAGAAATTGCTGAGTTTGGGAGGTAAAGGAATTCTTATAAAGGCTATTGCTCAAGCGATACCAGTGTTTGCGATGATGGTTTTCAAGATTCCGAGAAACATTTGTAAAGGAATATCAGACGCCATCTCTCAATTCTGGTGGGGCGACGAGGAAGAGCAAAAACATATGCATTGGAAGGCATGGTGGAAATTATGTATCCCAAAGAAAAGTGGAGGTATGGGTTTTAGAGATTTACAAAGCTTTAACTTGTCTATGTTGGCTAAGCAGGTTTGGAGGCTCTTGAGTGAACCTGATTCTTTATGTGCAAGGGTGTTGAGGGCGAAATATTATCTAGATGGCCGGTTACTTAATGCAAATCTGAAGGGTGGTAGTTCTTTTACTTGGCAAAGTATTATGGCAGGGTTGGAGTGCTTTAAAAAGGGTTGCATCTGGAGGGTTGGTGATGGAAGCCAAATTGATATATGAAAGGATAATTGGATACCATCAAGCCATAATTTGAAGATCATGACTCCTAGAGGCACAAACATTATTACCCGAGTGTCAGACTTAATAAATCCTGCCAATGATACATGGGATGAAGATCTGATCCAAGATATTTTTTGGCCAATTGATGCCCATCGAATTATGCAAATTCCCCTGACCCCGGAAAGGGAGGATTTTGTGGCGTGGCACTACAATAAGGTGGGTCTCTTTTCGGTATGGTCTGCATATTATTGCCAATGAAATTATAAATTTGGTAGAGGAAATAGGAATGAGAGTATAGCTGAAGGAGCAAATAATCCAGTGTGGGAGAAATTGTGGAGTCTTGAAGTTCCTAGTAAAATCAAAAAAATTGGTGATCAGATGGGTACGTGTGCACGCGCTTAGCACCGTTGGATTTAGTCGAGCACCGTTGGATGCTCCCCATCCCAACTTGCCCACTAACGGAGACTACATGGTTCAATAGGGACTTTTCATCCTGCCACATGATGCATGTTTCGTGGGTCCCACTTCATGGACAGAATAAAAAGAGGTAGATACTATAATTGTTGTCGCTACATGGGGCCGAGCTCAGGAAAGAAGAACTGGAGACACATGCAAAGAATAACTCAGAAGGATCAGTTCAGATGAAAAAAAAATCACGGCTCCAACAAATATCAAGAGACGTAGGCAATCATAATGCTGGCCGCCGGTCTGCTCATCTGGTGGACGCCTCCGTGTGAACATCAACGGCGCGCTTCTCTCTGCATCCTCGGCGGCGGAATCCCCTCTGTGTGCTCGTCGACGGCCGCCTCGCGGAGGCAGTCGGCGCGGAAGTTGTCCGTGGCGGCCGCGAGCTGGTCGTACGTGAAGGGGTGCACGCTGCAGCTCGTGATGTTGCTAGGCCGCGCTTGATGCTGAAGCGCAAGTTTGTTGCGCGTCGAGGAGGAGTGCAGGCTGCCGCGTCTGGAGCCGACCATCAACCCATACATGAACCGTCGGCCATACATGAACCCAATCCTCCATCAACCGTCGGCCACCACGCGACCCTGCATCTCTCCCGTCCGGCCAGGAAGAGGCGAACCAGATCCTCCAACGGTCAGGCTCGAGCTGCCTAGGCGAAGCAAGGGGCAAAACACCTCCTTACGCGCCGGTGTCGCCCACGCCGGAGATGGTTTCCCCACCAGAGGTGCAGGAGGCTGGCCGCCGACGGGAGAAACCGTTGTCCGGCCGTGGTACCAACCGCCGCCGCCGGTTTCCCCACCATCTCCTCGCATCTATGCACCTCGGGTCAGCGGGAGAGGGCAGAGGCGGCGCACCTGCCGCTGGGAGGAGGATTGGTGCCTAGGGTGAGGTAGGGCGGACGGGGCGGCGGCGCGTTGTGGTTGGGCCGCTGCTGTGGACTGTGGTGCTGAGCAAGGGAGGTGGTCCGGCCGGGATTGGGGAAGAGGGAGTCGCCGCGTCAGGTGGCATGTGCGTGAGCACCTGACTTTGGGGATAAAAAGAACACCCCTGCATTTGATGGGAGATGGGATAAAGCCATAAAGGAGCCACAAGCTAGATATTATTTTAAGTACCACACCCTGCAGTGTTTCCACCATAGATAACAGATAGACAACGGCCATTAGACACGTGTTAGCTAATTAGCGCGTGCTCACGTACCCATCTGTACACCAGGCTTCATTCGATTTGAAGATCATGACTCCTAGAGGCACAAACATTATTACCCGAGTGTCAGACTTGATAAATCCTGCTAATGATACATGGGATGAAGATCTGATCCAAGATATTTTTTGGCCAATTGATGCCCATCGAATTATGCAAATTCCCCTGACCCCGGATAGGGAGGATTTTGTGGCGTGGCACTACAATAAGGTGGGTCTCTTTTCGGTATGGTCTGCATATTATTGCCAATGAAATTATAAATTTGGTAGAGGAAATAGGAATGAGAGTATAGCTGAAGGAGCAAATAATCCAGTGTGGGAGAAATTGTGGAGTCTTGAAGTTCCTAGTAAAATCAAAAAAATTGGATGGCGAGTTCTACATGCTATGATCCAATGCCGTGGGGTTCTTGCAAATCGGCATATAGGGAATCTGGGGGTTGCCCGTTATGTATGACAAGCTGTGAGGATATCAAGCATATGTTGTTTTCTTGTCCAAGAGCAAAAGAAGTTTGGGGTTGTCTTGGTTTGACTAGCAGGTTGGATATTGTTATTAATATAGACAGATCCGGTTCTGTAGTGGTGGAGGAGATCATATGCCGTGGAGGGCGCATGTCCTCCATTGATAATGTGGGTTTTGCTGAACTTGTGCTTATTGCAGGCTGGTATATATGGTGGGAGAGAAGACAAAAGGTTCATGGTGAGAACATTCAAACTCCTCTGCGATCAGCTATGTCAATTATGGTGCTAGCAAAAAATTATATGAATGCTTTAAAGAAACCTGATGCAAAACAAAGAGAAGGTTGGAAAAAACCACTTGAAGGTAAGGTTTTGGTTAATGTTGATGCAACTTTTGACGCAGATTCTAGAAAGGGTGCAACAGGAGTGGTTATTAGAGATTGTACTGGAGGTTGTATAGCATGCTTACAAACCTTCTTACCACATGTGGTTGATGCACCTATGGCTGAAGCTTATGCTTTTCGAGATGGCTTAACTTTGGCACAACAAATTGATATTCAGAATTTCACGGTATAAACTGATTGTGCTCAAGTGGTGGAAACTATGAAGAATGGAGGTTTTTCGGCGACTTCGTCTGCAGCCATTTATGATGATTGTATGATCCTTTGGAGTGGCTTAGGGAATGTGTCTGTTGAGTATTGTAATAGGGAAGCAAATCAAGTAGCACACGAGCTTGCTAGAGATTCTTGTAGTTCTGGTAGGTCTTGTACTTGGGTCGATGAATCCCCTAGTTTCATTCTTAGCAAGCTCATGGATGATGCAACCTTATTGGGATGATGGGCAGCGGGTACCAGATGCACTCTTTTCCTTCCAGGGTATCTAAGGGGACTGGGAGGTTTTTAGTGAGGCAGCCTGCTGTCCTTTTAATATAAATTGTTTCAAAAAAAAGATCCACCAGATTCTGAAAGATAGATTCCCAACGCTCTTTGACATCGCGGCTAGTAACTAGGAGGGGTTGGTTGCCAAAGTGAGGCCTGGGAACACCTCGCATGTGACCTTCCAACGGGAGCTCAGCCTGAATGAGCGAGTTGAATGGGTTAAACTTTCCCGGTTGGTGGATGGTACCTAGTTGTCACACGCGCAGGATGTGATGGGTGTGATTTCTTGGGCACTAAAAACCTCGGGAAGGTCCGCTCCCTCTACAGTTTGATTGTTATAATTTAAAAAGATTGTCGGAACATGTTTTTCAACCATAGGTAAGTCCATAAACAGCTCACGGAGTCATTCTAGTTCAAAAGTGGTTGTGCAAGTTCTCCTTCCATAGTCCAAGGATGAACTACTCACGCATCAATCCGGAGGCGGGCATGATGATGTAGAGCCCTCCGTGATGATTCCCCTCTCCGGCAGGTGCCGGAGGCGATCTCCTGAATCCCCCGAGATGGCATTGGAGGCGGCGGCGTCTCAGTAAGGTTTTCCGTATCGTGGCTCTCGTTACAGGGGTTTTCGCGATGAAGGCTTTAAGTAGGCGTTAAGGTAGGTCAGGAGGCGGCGCGGGGCCCCACACCATAGGCCGGCGCGGGCCCCAGGCCGCGCCGCCTATGGTGCCGGCCCCGCGGCCCCGTATCTCCTTCGGTCTTCGGAAGCTCCGCGGAAAAATAAGACCGGCGTTGATTTCGTCCAATTCCGAGAATATTTCCTTTAGGATTTCTGAAACCAAAAACAGCGAAAAATGGCACTTCGGCATCTTGTTAATAGGTTAGTGCCGGAAAATGTATAATAATGATGTAAAGTATGTATAAAACATGCAAGTATTGTCATAAAAGTAGCATGGAACATAAGAAATTATAGATACGTTTGAGACGTATCAGGCGCCCAAAGCCCCCTCTCCCCAAACCCTAGTGCCCCTCCTCCACATACTACTCCCGCAGCGCATAGGCGAAGCCGTGCCGGAGTTCTCCACCACCACCGCCACCACGCCGTCGTGCTGCCGGGATTTCGAGGAGGATCTACTACTTCCGCTGCCCGCTGGAACGAGGAGGAGGACGTCGTCTTCATCAACACCGTACGTGTGACCGAGTACGGAGGTGCTGCCCGATTGTTGCACCGTCAAGATCTTCTACGCGCTTTTGCAAGCGGCAAGTGATCGACTACATCCACCCCGAGATCTAATCTCGTTAAGCTTTGGAATCTTCGAGGGTTAGTCTCTTCATCCCCTCGTTGCTACCGTCTACTACATTAGATCTTGGCTTGTGTTTCGTTCTTGCGGTAGGAAATTTTTTGTTTTCTATGCTACGAATCCCATCAGTGGTATCAGAGTCGTGTCTATGCATAGATTGGTTGCACGAGTAGAACACAATTGTTTTGTGGGCGTTGATGCTTTGTTGTCTTTAGTTCGTGTACTTTGCATCTTGCGGCATAGTGGGATGAAGCGGCTCGGGCTAACTTTACATGACCGTGTTCATGAGATTTGCTCCACGCTCGACATGCAACTTGTATTGCATAAGTGGCTTTGCGGGTGTCTGTCTCTCCCACTATAGTGAAGATCCAATTTACTCTTTCTATTGACAACAATAGTATCACCGTTGTGGTTCATGTTCGTAGGTAGATTGGATCTTACTCGAAAACCCTAAACCACGTAAAATATGCAAACCAAATAAGAGTCGTCTAACTTGTTTTTGCAGGGTTTGGTGATGTGATATGGCCATGATGTGATGATGAATATGTATGAGATGATCATTATTGTATTGTGGCAACCGGCAGGAGCCTTATGGTTGTCTTTAAAATTCATGTTGAATAGTATTTCAAAGTAGTTGTAATAGTTGCTACATGGAGGACAATCATGAAGAAGGCGCCATTGACCTTGGTGCTACGCCGACGATGATGAAGATCATGCCCGTTGATGATGGAGGATCATGTCCGTGTTACCTGCCAAAACCCACCGGCGGGCAATGGTTAAGCAACACGAAGAGCCGGGAGGCTCCTAGGGCCGCTTAGTGGACCCTGGCACCTCGCGTCGTCCCGCAAATCTTCCAGCCACGTCCTGGCGGTTGCTAGGACGTGCCACCTGACCTAGACCCGATCAGAAGGTGTTAGAGTGCTTCGATTGTTCCTGCATGGTAGACACGTAAACATTAAATACGAGCCCTATCGGCTCTCAGGTTTCCCTGTGGATCGGCTCAAAGAGCCGATCGCCCCATGGTTCTTGTTGGATTTGCAATGGCATGGGGATCCTGCTTGATCAAAACAAAGCTAAAACGATCCTGAAAGAACATCTCTCATACTATGTTTTGTGTGTTTGATGTCAATGTATGTGATACACTAATAATTGTTTAAGTGGTACAGGGATTACATAGATATTTATTCATATGTGTTGGATGTGATCATCTGCCAAAAGATAGCTGAAAATGTTGGGTAGGCCGGATAATCCGGGCCGGATATTGTTGAAATATCGGCCCCCTGTTTTCGGCTAAGTCTTCGAGGAAAAGCAGCTCATATGGGGCCGGACATTTGCCCGGATATTGTCCCGGTATTGTACCAGGGCCGGAATATCCGGGCCGGATATTTTGGAAATATCCGGCCCCCATTTTTGGCTAAGGACTGGAAGAAAAGTGGCTCTGCATAGGGCCGGATATTTGACCGGACAATGTCACTTTTTGTACCTGCGGCCGGATTATCCGGTGGGGGCGGATTATCCGGCCCCAACTTAGGCCGGATTATCCGGCCCCCCGGAAGACTCAACGGTTGGATTTTGGGAGGGGTATTTATACCCCTCTTCTTCTTCCTTACCTCCTTGCTCAATCATTGCTCAAGCATTCTGCCAAGCTACACCACCATTAGAGCCACCTCAAGAAACACAAGATTTGCAAGATCTCCTTCCTCTCCCAACCAAAGCTCTTGATCTTTGGGGATTCGAAGGAGAAGCCACCGATCTACATCCTCACCGAAGCGTTCTTCATTTCCCCCTCACTTGTTTGAGGGATCTCATGCTAGTGTTCCTATTTGGTTCCCTAGTTGATTTGTTGTTGATGTGTTGTTGTTGATTGTTGTATTGTTACAGATTTGGGAGCCTCCAATTCAGTTGTGGATGTGTGCCCCAAGAACCTTGTAAAGGCCCGGTTTCCGCCTCGAGGAAATCCCTTAGTGGAAGTGGGCTAGGCCTTCGTGGCGTTGCTCACAGGAGATCTGAGTGAAGCCTTCGTGGCTGTTGGTTTGGCTTGCGTAGCAACCACACTCCTCCAAACGTAGAAGTACCTTCTTGCAAAGGAAGGGAACTACGGGAATCATCTCCGTGTCAACGCGTGCTACACTCTCGGTTACCTCTATCCCACTCTATCTCCTATATATTGCGTAGCTATATCTTGCCTAGTTGATAACCTTGTCATATAGGTAAATTCACTTAGTTGCATATCTAGAGAATTTACCTTTGTGTCAAACCTAAATTGAAAAAGAACTAAAAATTGGTTAGCACCTATTCACCCCCCCCTCTAGGTGCGGCATACGATCCTTTCAATTGGTATCGAGCCTCGGCTCTTATTTCAGGCTTAACCGCCTAAGAGTATGCCGAACGAGGAGCCCTCGGAAGGGGCCACCAATACGGTCTCCATGGAAGACTTCAATTCGTTGAAGTCCTCCATGGAAGCCAAAATGGAAGCCCAAATGGAAAGCATGAAAAAGATGATTGCCGAGCTTTTGGCTCCGGCCCGTCCCAAGGCTCCTAGTGTAGAGGTAAAGGACGCGGGTGTGTCGAGAAGAGGGAGGTGCTTCGGCACCACCCTCCTCTACCAAACCCGTGGAAGGTGATAACTTAAACACTAACAAATCTCCCATTGCATCTCCTAGGGATACTAGTGGAGGTGAGAGCTACAATCGAGTAGCTCCACCTTTTCAATCTCCCGATATACCGGTTCCCCATCCTCATTTGAACATTCGGGGCGACCCACCTAAGTTTTCCATTGAAAATTACAACACTTGGCGATTTGAGTTTCGTTCTCATGTTTGCAGTGCCTCCAATGAACTTTGGAGAATCATCCAGGAAGGCTTCAAACCTTACAACCCCGACAAGTTGACTAGAAGAGAAGCGGTTGATAGTCAACTCAACAACACCGCCTTGCACATGATTCAAACTAGTGTGGGGACTAAGGATTTGCCTCGTGTTCGGAACTACACCACCGCCAAGGAAGCTTGGGATGGTTTGGCCGCTAGTTGCATTGGAAGTGAGAGCACGAGAAGGAACAAGTATAATGCTCTTAAGAATAAAGCCGAAGGATTCATGAGGCTACCGGATGAAGATCATCAAGACATGTATTCAAGACTCCTCATTGTTGCCGATGACTTCCGACTTATTGGTGCCACCCACATCAATGACTCTTGGATCAAGGAGAAGTACATTGAATGCATGATGCCATATGTACCCATTGATGTCAAGACCCTTGTTGGGAGAGAATGCTATTCCTCTCTCTCTTCTCAAGATGCCGTGCACGAGATGCAAGCCCTCAAGGTGCTCGAGCAAAACTCTCATGATTCTCTCAATCGTGCCATTGGTATGTCAAAAGGGAACAATCTTGCCTTGGTGGTCAACCCCTTAGAAGAAGTGCACCCTCAAGAGCAATATAGGGCATCTTGGAGTATGTCCTATCCGAAAGATTTGGAATGCCACTATCATGATCACATGGCCTTCCATGCAAAGTCCTTTTGGGTTGATCCCTCCAAGGCCAAGGAAGACAACATCAAGAGAAACCACAAGAGTGGGTTCACTAGCTTTGGTCCAAAGACAAGATCATGCTACAATTGTGATGACAAGCGCCACTTCATTGCCGAATGCCCCTATGAAAATAGAGAGCTTCATAATGGAAGGCTCATTCCCAAGGACAAGAGCAAAGAATCAAAGGGCAAATACTCAAAAGCCCCCAACAAGAAGTTCTACAACAACAAGACCAAGAAGGGCAAGAGGCACCCAAAAGTTGTGCTAGTGACTAGGGAAGAATATTCCTCCGATGAAGTTGCGAGCTCTAGTGATGATGAAGAAGGAAGCTCAAAAGAAGTGGCCGCCATTGTCACTACCAACATTCCCTCTTCATCTCTCTTTGAATCCCCCAATGAGAATCCTCATATCAAGAATGCACATTGCTTCATGGCAACATCTTCCTTGGACACATCTATTGTGCTATCAACTCAAGAAGAATATTCCTCCGGGGATGATGAAGTTGATGATGAAGAAGATGCAACCTCTAATGGATTGGTCGCTCTTGCCTCCCTCTCCACTAACTCTTCATCACCAAGTGAATCCCCCAATGAGATCATTCATGTGGAGGAAGAAAGTTGTCTCATGGCCAAATCCTCCGAGGTATCATCTCCTAGCCCCTCTATGCCTAACATATCAAGTGATCTAGGGGTTGATGATGCTAGTCTAAAAGTGAAACAAGAAATGCTAGAATTTGATGAATTCATGTTTAACCTACAAGGTATCAACAAAAAGCATGTTTCAAATCTCATGGCTCGTTTAGCTCAACAAAATGATATGCTTGAGAAAAAGGGTCAAATAGAGAGAGAAGACTCTCTTGAAATCCATGCTCTTAAAAATGCCCTTGAGGAAAGTCAAGAAACTATAGCCTCTCTTGAGGAGAGGCTAGAAAATCTTGAAGAGCCTCAAGATGAAATTAACAAGCTCACTAAAGCTAGAGATCATGCTAGGGCTAAGACTAAATTGCTTAAAAAGGAAAAGGCCCAATTTGATGTTGATCATGAGAAACTTGTGAAGGATCTAGATGAACTAGACAAAGCTCACAAAGCTTTGAAGAGTGAATACTCTCTCCTATCCAAGTCAAATGAGCAACTTCAAATTAGGCTTGCTTCATATGATGTGCCTAGTTCCTCTACTCCTTCTTGTGATCATGCAAATATTATTGAGGAAAATGCTAGGTTGAAGGATGAACTTGCTAAGGCCTCCTCTCCCCAAAGTAAACTTTCTTTGGATGATCTTTTGAGTAAGCAAAGATCAAACAATGGGAAGGAGGGCCTAGGTTACAATGCCAAGGCGAAGAAGGCAAACAAGCAAAAGGCCAAGCCCGCACAAGAGAAGAAGAAAGATATCACCAATGGTGAAGTCCCTAAGGGCAACACCACTAATGATGATAATGCGGGAAATGCTAACCCTCACTATGTTTTATTTAAAGATTATTATGGTGATGTTTATGCTAAATATGTTGGCCCATATGATGGTTATGTTGCTTGGTCTATTTGGGTCCCAAAGACCCTTGTTGCTAACAAAAGAGGACCCATTGTGAAATGGGTACCTAAATCCAAGAATTGATCTCATGTAGGACTATGCCGCCGGAGGTTCAAAATGGGTACTTGATAGTGGATGTACAAGTCATATGACCGGCGGCAAGAACCTCGTCAAGGAGTTGAGGCCCAACATAAACAATATCACCGTCTCCTTTGGCGATAATTCTACATCCGAGGTATTGGGTTTTGGCAAGGTTGTGGTTGCACACAACATAACACTTGTGGATGTCATGCTTGTCAAAACCCTTGGTTACAATTTGCTTTCCGTTTCCGCCCTTGGCAAGATGGGTTTCGCCGTCTTTATTGATAATGATATTGTGGTCCTCTTGTGGAGCAAGACTCTAAAAGTCGCTTTCGTTGGGTATCGCGAACATAACTTGTATGTGGTGGACTTTTCGGGGACCACCACTTCAAGTGCGATGTGCCTATTCGGAAAGGCGGATGTGGGTTGGTTGTGGCATCGCCGCCTAGCCCATGTCAACATGAGAACTTTGCAAAGTCTTCACAAGGGGAACCATATTGTGGGACTAATGGAAAGTGTTTCTTTTGCCAAAGATCGTGTTTGTAGGGCTTGTGTTGAAGGCAAAATGCATGACTCTCCGCATCCAAGCAAAACTATCATCTCTTCCAAGAGGATCTTGGACCTCCTTCATGTGGATCTCTTCGGTCCCGTTACTCATGCAAGTCTTGGTGCGAAGAAACATTGCTTGGTGATTGTTGATGATTACTCAAGATACACTTGGGTCTACTTTCTCAAGACGAAAGATGAGACTCAACAAATATTCATTGACTTTGCCACCGAGGTGCAACGCCAACACAACCTCCTTATTATGGCAATAAGAAGTGACAACGGCTCCGAGTTCAAGAACTACACACTCAATGATTTTCTTAGTGATGAGGGGATTCGTCATCAATATTCCGCTGCTTACACCCCTCAACAAAATGGTGTTGCGGAGAGGAAGAACCGGACTCTTATGGATATGGCAAGGTCTATGATGGCGGAGTATAAATCCCGCTATAACTTTTGGGCCGAAGCCATCTCCACCGCTTGCCACTCTTCTAACCGGCTCTATCTCCGCAAGGGATTGAACAAGACTCCATATGAAATACTCACCGGCAACAAGCCTAATATCTCATACTTCAAGGTGTTCGGTTGTAAGTGTTTCTACAAAATCAAAGGAGTTCGTTTGTCTAAATTTGCTCCTAAAGCTTTGGAGGGTATATTTGTTGGTTACGGTGCCGAATCTCACACTTATAGAATCTTTGATATAGCCTCCGGGATTATCATTGAATCTTGTAGTGTGAGGTTCGAAGAAAATGATAGCTCCCAAGTGGGGCAAGTTGATGTATGTGCAGGTGATGAAATACCTCAAGATGCCATAGTAAGAATGGGTGTGGGATTTTTCCGCCCCATTGAGGGACACGGTGTGGCGTCTCGGGAAGAACTATGCTCTACCACGGTGGAGCCCTCATCCTCTCAACATCAACAAACCCCATCTCTTGAAGCTAATGATGCACCAACCCAAGAACAAGAAGAAAACCCTCCCTCTCATGAACAAGATCAAGGACAAGATCAACCAAGCATTCAAGATCAACCATTTGATATTTGCACTTCACCAAACATTGTCCAAGATCAAGCACATGAGGTTGAGCATTCTCAAGAAATTGAGGAAGCTCAAATTGAAGGTCAAGACGGGGACCCAAATGATCAAGTTGATCAAGTGACACCTCCAAGGCCTACCAAGGAGGAGATCGAGGCCCGTCGTCTAGCAAGAAGAGAAAGGCAACTTGAACGTCTTGAACACACACATGACAAGGTTCTTGGTGATGTAAGGGCAAAGGTCTCCACAAGAAGGCAATTGGCTAACTTTAGCAATCATCATGCTTATATCTCCGTTGTGGAACCCAAGAAAGTATTTGAAGCCCTTGAAGATTCGGATTGGGTGGAAGCCATGCATGAGGAACTCAACAACTTCAAGCGCAACAAAGTGTGGACCTTAGTAGAGAAGCCAAAGGAGTGCCGCAATGTTATAGGCACTAAGTGGATATTCAAGAACAAGCAAGATGAGTTTGGAAATATTGTGAGGAACAAGGCAAGATTGGTGGCTCAAGGTTTCTCTCAAGTTGAAGGAATTGACTTTGGAGAGACCTATGCTCCCGTGGCTCGTCTTGAGTCCATCCGTATCCTTCTTGCTTATGCATCGCATCATAACTTTAAGTTGCAACAAATGGATGTTAAAAGTGCATTTCTTAATGGTCCTTTGCATGAAGAGGTTTATGTTAAGCAACCCCCGGGGTTCGAGGATCTCAACTTTCCTAACCATGTCTACAAGCTTGATAAAGCACTTTATGGTCTCAAACAAGCTCCTAGAGCTTGGTACGAGCACCTTAAAGAATTGTTGGTAGACCGTGGGTTTGATGTTGGGTTAATCGATCCCACTCTTTTTACTAAGAGGGTTAATGGGAGCTTTTCGTTTGCCAATTGTATGTTGATGATATTATCTTTGGCTCTACTAACAAAGCTTTCAATGATGAATTTTCAAAGCTTATGACCGATAGGTTTGAGATGTCTATGATGGGAGAGATGAAGTTCTTCCTTGGTTTTGAGATCAAGCAATTGAGAGGAGGAACCTTCATCAATCAAGCAAAATATCTCCAAGACATGCTCAAGAGGTTCAAGATGACCGAGTTGAAGGGCGTGGCCACTCCTATGGTTACCAAATGTCATCTTGCACTAGATCCCAATGGTAAAGAGGTGGATCAAAAGGTATACCGCTCCATGATTGGATCCTTACTTTACCTTTGTGCATCTAGACCGGACATAGTGTTGAGTGTTGGTGTGTGTGCAAGGTATCAAGCTTCTCCTAAGGAGAGCCACATGATGGCTCTCAAAAGAATCTTTCAATATTTGGTTGATACCCCAAGATATGGTATTTGGTACCTGATGACCCACAAGTATAGGGGATCGCAACAGTCTTCGAGGGAAGTAAAACCCAAATTTATTGATTCGACACAAGGGGAGGTAAAGAATACTTATAAGCCTTAACAACTGAGTTGTCAATTCAGCTGCACCTGGAAAAGCACTAGTAACAGGGGTGATGTGAAAGTAGCAGTAATATGAGAGCAGTAGTAACAGTAACACAGCAGCAGTAATAGCAATATGAGAGCAATGGTACCAGAAAATAGTTGACATGTAGAACGAGTATATGATGATGAAAGATGGACCGGGGTTCCCAGCTATCTACACTAGTGGTAACTCTCCAATAACAAGTGTTGGGTGAACAAATTACAGTTGGGCAATTGATAGGATTGATAAGGCATTAAGAAAGAACATCAATTCATTAATCATGTAGGCATGTTTTCCATATTTAGTCGTACGTGCTCGCAATGAGAAACTTGCACAACATCTATTGTCCTACCAGCCGGTGGCAGCCGGGCCTCAAGGGAATCTACTGGATATTAAGGTACTCCTTTTAATAGAGCACCGGAGCAAAGCATTAACACTCCGTGAAAACATGTGTCCCTCACATCACCGCCATCCCCTCCGGTTGTCCCGATTTCTGTCACTTCGGGGCCTTTGGTTCCGGACAGTGACATGTGCATACAACTTGTAGATACAATCTAAGCAATAATTATAGAGCTCAAATCTAAGATCATGCCACTCGGGCCCTAGTGACAAGCATTAAGCATAACAAGATTGCAGCAACAATAACTTCACAAACTTTATAGATATACTAATCATAATGTATCATCCATCGGATCCCAACAAACACAACACCGATTACATCAGATGAATCTCAATCATGTAAGGCAGCTCATGAGATCATTGTATTGAAGTACATGGGGGAGAGAATACCAACTAGCTACAGAGAACCCGTAGTCCATGGGGGAACTACTCACGGAGCATGATGGAGGCGACGGCGTTGATGGAGATGGCTTCCGGGGCACTTCCCCGTCCGGCAGGTGCCGGGGAGACTTGTCCCCCGGTGGAGTTTCGCGATGGCGCGGCGCCCCTGGAGTCTTTCTGGAGTTTCGTCAAGTGGTACGGTGTTTTTAGGTCGAAAGGGTTAAATAGGCGAAGAGCGGCGTCGAGGGGCACCAGGGCGCCCTCCTCATAGGCCGGCGCGGCCAGGGGCCTGCCCGCGCGGCCTTATGGTCTGGGGCCCTGGCCTCCTCTCTCCCCTTCGGTGTTCGGAGCCTCCCGATAAAATAAGATCTTTGGCGTTGATTTCGTCCAATTCCGAGAATATTGCCGAACAGCCTTTCTGGAACCAAAAACAGAAAACAGGAACGGCACTGGCATCTTGTTAATAGGTTAGTTCCGGAAAACGCATAAAAACATTATAAAGTGCAAGCAAAACATGTAAGTATTGTCATAAAACAAGCATGGAACGACAGAAATTATGGATACGTCGGGGACGTATCAGCAAAGCTTAGTTCTGCTCGTCCCGAGCAGGTAAACGATAAAAGAATAATTTCTGTAGTGACATGCTACTTACATAACCTTGATCATACTATTACAAAGCATATGAAATGAATGAAGTGACTCAAAGCAATGATCTATAGTTGCTAACAAATAGATAACATATAGCAAAACTTTTCATGAAGAGTACTTTCAAGACAAGCATCAAAAGTCTTGCACAAGAGTTAACTCATAAAGCAATAAGTTCATAGTAAAGGCATCGAAGCAACACAAAGGAGGATATAAGTTTCAGCGGTTGCTTTCAACTTTCAACATGTATATCTCATGGATATTGTCAACATAGAGTAACATGATGAATGCAAATATGCAAGTATGTAAGAATCAATGCACAGTTGACACAAGTGTTTGCTTCTAAGATGGAAGGAAGTAGGTAACGACTCAACATAAAAGTAAAAGATTGGCCCTTCAGAGGGAAGCATCGATTGCTATATTTGTGCTAGAGCTTTGGTTTTGAAAACATAAAGAGAGCATAAAAGTAAAGTTTTGAGAGGTGTTTGTTGTTGTCAACGAATGGTAGTGGGCACACTAACTACCTCATCAACCGGACTCACAAGAGCGGCTCCCATTTTATTTATTTTTGGGTGGCACTCCTTCCAACCTTTCTTTCACAAACCATGGCTAACCGAATCCTCGGGTGCCTGCCAACAATCTCATACCATGAAGGAGTGCCTTTTTATTTTAGTTTTATTATGATGACACTCCCCCACCTTTGCTTACCAAGCCAACCGAATCCTTCGGGTGCCGTCCAACAATCACAAACCATGGAGGAGTGTCTATTAAATTAATTAATTTGGGACTGGGAATCCCATTGCCAGCTCTTTTGCAAAATTATTGGATAAGCGGATGTGCCACTAGTCCATATGAGAGTCCGTCAAAAGTAAATGACAAGGTTGAAAGCTAAACACCACATACTTCCTCATGAGCTATGAAACATTAACACAAATTGAGAAGCATTTTGAATTATTTAAAGGTAGCACTCAAGCAATTTACTTTGGAATGGCAGAAAATACCACATAGTAGGTAGGTATGGTGGACACAAATGGCATAGGTTTTGGCTCAAGGTTTTTGGATGCACGAGAAGTATTCCCTCTAGTACAAGGTTTAGGCTAGCAAGGTTGTTTGAAGCAAACACAAGTATGAACCGGTACAGTAAAACTTACATAAGAACATATTGCAAGCATTATAATACTCTACACTGTCTTCCTTGTTGCTCAAACACTTTTACCAGAAAATATCTAGACCTTAAGAGAGATCAATTATGCAAACCAATTTTAACAAGCTTTACGGTAGTTCTCCACTAATAGGTTTAAACTACATGCAAAAACTTATGATCTACTTGAGAGCTCAAAACAATTGCCAAGTATCAAATTATCCAAGACATATGAGGCATTTTCTTTTCCCAACCAAATAAAGATAAATATTGTAGCTTCCAACTTTTATTCATTGAACATTAAAAGTAAAACGAAGAACAAGTGTTCATATGAAAAAGCGGAGCGTGTCTCTCTCCCAAACAAGGATTGCTAGGATCCATCTTTATTCAAACACAAACAAAAATAAAAACAAAGACGCTCCAAGTAAAGCACATAAGATGTGACCGAATAAAAATATAGTTTCAATAGAAGAAACCTGATAAGTTGATGAAGAAGGGGATGCCTTGGGCATCCCCAAGCTTAGACGCTTGAGTCTTCTTGAAATATACAGGGATGAACCACGGGGCATCCCCAAGCTTAGACTTTTCACTCTTCTTGATCATATATCATCCTCCTCTCTTGACCCTTGAAAACTTCCTTCACACCAAACTTCTCATAAACTTCATTAGAGGGGTTAGTACTCAAAAAATTTGAATCCACCTTGGTCCTGTAGTGACACATTGCAAGAACTCAATAAAACATTAGCTACAGCTCTCCACGTCTAGAAAGCCTCACATAAAGTCCACAAGAGACAATGCAAAAAACAGAGACAGAATCTGCCAAAACAGAACAGCCAGTAAACACGAATTTTTACGGGTACTTCCGTTGCTCAAATCAGAAAACTCAAAACTAATGAAAGTTGCGTACATATCTGAGGATCACGCACGTAAATTGGCAGATTTTTCTGAGTTTCCTACAGAGAAATTTGCCCAGATTCGTGACAGATAGAAATCTGTTTCTGCGCAGGAATCCAAATCTAGTATCAACCTTCGATTAGAGGCTTCACTTGGCACAACAAAACACAAAACTAAGATAAGGAGAGGTTGCTACAGTAGTAAACAACTTCCAAGACACAAATATAAAACAAAGTACTGTAGCAAAATAACACATGGGTTATCTCCAAGAAGTTCTTTTCTTTATAGCCATTAAGATGGGCTCAGCAGTTTTAATGATGCACTCGCAAGAAATAGTATTTGAAGCAAAAGAGAGCATCAAAAAGCAAATTCAAAACACATTTAAGTCTAACCCACTTCCTATGCATAGGAATCTTGTACACAAATAAGTTTATGAAGAACAAAGTGACAAGCATAAGTAGATAGAACAAGTGTAATTTCAGCATATAGAGAGGTGTATTAGTACCATGAAAATTTCTACAACCATATTTTCCTCTCTCATAATAATTTTCAGTAGCTTCATCAACAAACTCAACAATATAACTATCACATGCAGCATACTCTTCATGATTTCCAAACACATAATTTTTATCAATCTCAAGAATAGTGGAATTAAAACTTTCAAACTCACTTTTATCAATAATATAACAAGGTAGTTGATCAATCTCAAGAGATATGGGACTCCTAAATAAAGTCAATACTTCTCCAATCCCATTTTCATTAGTAGCACATTTAATATTGTCAAGTAACATAGGACCATCATCTAGAGCTTTATCATAAACATTTGCCAAGCAAAATTCTTTAGTACCATGCATTTCGACATCAGGCACAAACAAAGCATTATCATAAGATTTATCAAAGTAGCATGGATTATCATATATAACAGCAGCATAATTATTCTCACAAGTTTTACTCATAGGTAATATTTCAAGAGAATCCACAGGAACATAACATTCAACCTCTTTCGGTAAGCATGGAGGACAATCAAATAGTGTAAGAGATAAAGAGTTACTCTCATTAGAAGGTTGACATGGGTAGCTAATCCATTCTTCCTCCTTTTGTTCGTCACTCTCTTCTTCTTTTTCATCCAATGAGCTTTCAGGTTCATCAATTTCCTCCTCCTTTTCATCCAATGAGCTTTCAGGTTCATCAATTTCTTCTTCCACCGGTTCCTGCAAATTGTGAGTGCATTCTTGTGCATTAATGTGTCTCTCTTTATAATCAAGGATATAAGGATTCCTACTGTAGCATTCTATGCAAGAATTAAGGATAGTAGAGACATAATCTTTAAGGTCCTTACAAACAACACAAGTTTCATAATTCTCAACCATGAAGGATTCTATCTCGGAGGCTCCCATAAATAAGACAAATTGTTCTACCTCTTCGAACCCATAATGAATATAGTAATTCCGATTATAGTTCTTAATTAAAAATTCCTCACTAAAGCCACATTGAAATTTAAGATGTTTAGTATCCTGTTGAGAGCAACAGTTTATATCATGGCGTCTAAGCAAGATTCTAGCCATTGTATTTAATTTTTCTATCATAGCACTCATTATTTTACCAGTTCTTGATTCTCTATAATTATTATAACATTCTATAAGCTCCAAGTAGGTTGTAGGTTCTCCCATAACAGCAGTTTTTAATTTTTAGATTTTTCAAATTTTTATGGATTTTTGGGTATATGAGACAAATAAAACAAGACAAAAATAAACTAGGCAAAAGTAAACTAAGCAAAGTAAAACTAGACAGAAATAAACTAAGCACAAATAAACTAGACAGAAATAAACTAGCAAGACAAAATAAAATAAAAGCAGAGAGAGAGGTAGAGTGTACTCCCCAGGTGAACTTATGAGTAGAGCTATGCCTCCCGGCAACGGCGCCAGAAAATAGTCTTGATGACCCACAAGTATAGGGGATCGCAGTCTTCGAGGGAAGTAAAACCCAAATTTATTGATTCGACACAAGGGGAGGTAAAGAATACTTATAAGCCTTAACAACTGAGTTGTCAATTCAGCTGCACCTGAAAAGCACTAGTAACGGGGTGATGTGAAAGTAGAGAATATGAGAGAGTAATACAGTAACAGCGTAATAGCAATATGAGAGCAATGGTACCAGAAAATAGTTGACATGTAGAACGAGTATATGATGATGAAAGATGGACCGGGGTTCCCAGCTATCTACACTAGTGGTAACTCTCCAATAACAAGTGTTGGGTGAACAAATTACAGTTGGGCAATTGATAGGATTGATAAGGCATTAAGAAAGAACATCAATTCATTAATCATGTAGGCATGTTTTCCATATTTAGTCGTGCGTGCTCGCAATGAGAAACTTGCACAACATCTATTGTCCTACCGGTGGCAGCCGGGCCTCAAGGGAATCTACTGGATATTAAGGTACTCCTTTTAATAGAGCACCGGAGCAAAGCATTAACACTCCGTGAAAACATGTGTCCCTCACATCACCGCCATCCCCTCCGGTTGTCCCGATTTCTGTCACTTCGGGGCCTTTGGTTCCGGACAGTGACATGTGCATACAACTTGTAGATACAATCTAAGCAATAATTATAGAGCTCAAATCTAAGATCATGCCACTCGGGCCCTAGTGACAAGCATTAAGCATAACAAGATTGCAGCAACAATAACTTCACAAACTTTATAGATAGACTAATCATAATGTATCATCCATCGGATCCCAACAAACACAACACCGATTACATCAGATGAATCTCAATCATGTAAGGCAGCTCATGAGATCATTGTATTGAAGTACATGGGGAGAGAATACCAACTAGCTACAGCTAGAACCCGTAGTCCATGGGGGAACTACTCACGGAGCATGATGGAGGCGACGGCGTTGATGGAGATGGCTTCCGGGGCACTTCCCGTCCCGCAGGTGCCGGACGAGACTTGTCCCAATTGGAGTTTCGCGATGGCGGCGGCGCCCCTGGAGTCTTTGGGAGTTTCGTCAAGTGGTACGGTGTTTTTAGGTCGAAAGGGGTTAAATAGGCGAAGAGGCGGCGTCGAGGGGCACCAGGGCGCCCTCCTCATAGGCCGGCGCGGCCGAGGGGCCTGCCGCGCGGCCTTATGGTCTGGGGCCCTGGGCCTCCTCTCCGTCTCCCTTCGGTGTTCGGAGCCTCCCGATAAAAATAAGATCTTTGGCGTTGATTTCGTCCAATTCCGAAATATTGCCCAACAGCTGGAACCAAAAACAGCAGACAGGAACTGGCACTGTGGCATCTTGTTAATAGGTTAGTTCCGGAAAACGCATAAAAACATTATAAAGTGCAAGCAAAACATGTAAGTATTGTCATAAAACAAGCATGGAACGACAGAAATTATGGATACGTCGGGGACGTATCAGTACCCCAAGGGCTCAAGCTTTATTCTCAATGGATATACCGATGCGGATTGGGCGGGTGACAAGGATGATAGGAAATCAACTTCCGGGGCTTGCCAATTCCTTGGTAGGTCCTTGGTGTGTTGGTCTTCTAAGAAGCAAAATTGTATATCTCTCTCCACCGCCGAAGCCGAATATGTTGCCGCCGCAAGTGGATGCACTCAATTGTTATGGATGAGGCAAACTTTAAAGGAATACGGTGTCATTTGTGACAAAGTGCCTCTATTATGTGACAATGAAAGTGCCATCAAGATTGCCTATAATCCGGTGCAACATTCAAGAACGAAGCATATTGAGATCCGGAATCATTTCATTAGGGATCATGTTGCCCGTGGTGATATTGAGCTCATCTATGTTCCTACCAAAGATCAACTTGCCGATATATTCACGAAGCCTCTTGATGAAGCAAGGTTCTCTTATTTGAGGAATGAGCTAAATATCATTGATTCAAGGAGTATAGCTTGACCATCTTGCAAACACACCTTTGTCTCAAAACTTTATTTGGTTTAGATGTGGGCATGGAAATAGGGGGAGTGCGGTTTAAACTATTGAGCTATCCCTCCCCCCATAATGCCAACATTAAAAGAAATCATTCTCTTTATATCATATAATGATATGTGAGCTTCAATGATGAGTAGTGGTTTTGGGCCCAAGATACATCTTCGCGGTGCCATGCCATAACACTCATATATGGTGGCCTAGGCCACCACACTCTTCTTTGTGAAGAGTTGGAGTTATTTGAGTCTTATCGCTTTTTATTTGACAACTCCATGTTCTTATGGGAAATCACTCTAGTTTGGCCTTATTTGCTCATATCTTGCAAACTTGAGTGATCATGTACCATTAACAGTTTGTATCTTCTTCAACCTAAGCCTACTCCCTACCATAAGCCATTTCCATCTTGCTCATTTGTCATGTTTGGTAAAAAACTTGGAGTTTGAGGTGTTTCGGTCGGATGATCTAGGTCGCTCCATCTTATTGGTAAATTTGCACCTTATATGTGACGTGATACTTTATTGCATCACACATGAGTCTTGCAAATAACCAACGAAAGATGGGACGGATTCCCCGTGATTCTGGAATTTTTCAGAACCCCGGATTATCCGGCCCCAGGCGACCCCGGATTATCCGGCCCGGCCGGATTATCCGCCCTAAACTAGGGCCGGATTATCCGGCCTGGGCAGATCTTGAAAGGGTTGAGGACGAGGCCGCGGGGGGCAAACGGTTCACACCACCCCACGCGCCTCTCTCTCCTCTCTCTCCTCTCAAGTTCGCCGGACCTCCTCCTCCTCGCCGGAGACGCTCCGTCCGCCCCCTCTCGGAGTTCTTGGGTGGATCGGGTGCATCTCCTCCCTAGCTACCTTCTCCTCCAAGCGGTTTCCACAATGGATGTGGGTATGATTCACAATCTCTAACCCTAGATGTTGTGTTTTATATGTGCTCTTTTCTTGGTGGAATTGGTGTCTAGTTGTTCCAAATCTCTTGTAATGTACTCCTCTTGCATGCTATGAGGCCGATCTAGTCTTAGACGTGCTTTTGATTGGCAAAACTGCAAATCTCGCAGGGCCGGATTATCCGCCCCCCGAGCAGACCGGATTATCCGCCCCCAGGGGACACCGGATTATCCGGCCTGGAGCTTCATCGCCGCTGCTTGGCTTCAATCTATCATGTCTAGATTTGTACCGACTTATAGCATGTTTCTCGAGTATATTACTGTATCTTACATGACTTATGAGCATTACCTTTCCTTTGCTACCCGCCTTTGCTTCTCACAGGTGGTGCTTCTCGGGGTGGTCGGAGACGCCCAAGGCATGATCGATCTAGTGATGAGTTTGCCCCCAATGCACCTCGCAAGTCCGTCACTTCAAGGCGGAAGAACAAGGAAGTGAGGGAGAACTACAAGACCATGGACCCAGTTTCTTACTCCGCTATCCGTTTGAAGAACTGGTATGATGATGTCCCAAGGGATGAAGACATAGCGGGCAGGAGATATTGGTGCACTGAGCAGGAGTTCATCTTCAAGGACATCTATGAGCCCATGAAGAATCTGAGACCCATGCAAGCTATCGATGTGGACATTCTGGCAATCAACGATCACTTTGAAGATGCTATCTGGGTTGCTGGAAAGATGGGCTTGCATGATATCATGATGATTCAGTGTGACTTTAGCCCAGATTTGGTGAAGCAGTTCTTTGCCACTTTGGCAATCAGGAAAGATGAGGAACACACCATGGAGTGGATGACTGGCTCCACTCACTGCAGTGCCACTCTGCGCCAGTTTGCTGGTTATCTTGGAGTTCCTGTTGATGGGGGTCGTCGACTTCATGGACCACAACAGACATATAAGAATGCTCTTATGCATCTCTACACCTCTGCGGAAAAAATTGGTCAAGCTAAGGGGCTGCTTCCCATATACAGTCAGTTGCTTCGGTTCTTTCGGGCAACCATTTGCCCAAGTGGTGGCAACAATGATGCTCTTCGGGGAACCCTTGTGGACCTTATGCACCTCAGCTATAAGTGTGCTCGTGATGTGAATGAAGAACGGGACTACACTCTTGATGTCATGGACTTTATCTTCCATGAGATCCATGATGCCATGGTCTCCCGGACCACCATACCCTATGCACCCTACATTCAGCTTCTCATCAACAACTCTGTGGCTAAGGTTGGTGAAGACATAAGTGGGTATCCTTTGGTGAAGCACCATGTCAAGAAGCCCTACAAGCTTAAGCCAGTCTCTTCAGCCGTACCTGCTCCTGACACTTTCATGCGTGATGCTCGCTCCAGTGGCTTTGCTCCTGCTCGTCACCCTGATGTCCCGGCTATGAGGAAGCAAGTGAGCCGGCTTAGTTGGTTTCAGCGTCACATCTTGTGCATGAACATTGAGATACACAAGGAAAACTATGCTGCTAGCCGAGAGCGTTCTGAGATTAAGCACACTCAGGCGGTTATTCTTCACAAGCTCAGTGGTGATCAAGGACCCCCGCCTCAGCCTCCAGCTCACCAGGGTTACAGTGGTTGGCACTCTGCACAGGTTCCATGGAGTGAACTTGATGACTGCCTTCAAAGGTCCAACATCTCTCGCCGCTCCCCGGATGCACCTGACACTGATGAGGATGAAGAGGAAGCGGCAGACGAGTCCGATGATGATTATGCCTCCGAGTGATTCCCATGGGACGAGTAGCATCGCGCTTGTCCCCTTTTTGGCGTTTCGATGCCAAAGGGGGAGAAGTGTTCTATTAGGAACTATCTCGGGGATTTGCATGGTTTGGGCACAAGCATTTGCGTTTACCATTCCTTTATTGCTTGTGTTCCCTCGTATTTGCTCTATTTGCTTTGGTTGTGTCTCGTTTAAAACTATGTGCTATGTGGTGTGAGACATTGTTAAGTGTGAGACATTGTTATGGTTTTCGGAATTCTATATGTTGAGATCAAGGATGCTATATTATGTGTGATGTTATATCTCCGTATCTTATATCTACACATGGGTATGACTTCTTGCATCCTATCTCAACTTCATATTTGTTTATGTCTCGTGTTAGAGCTCATGATGGATATCTCTAGTGTTGAGGCAACTCAATCCTATGTGTTGTGTATTTGTATTCAAATGCAAATTACTTATATGCACACATGTAGGGGGAGTGCCTCTATGTTTTTGCCATCACGTTTGTCTCTATAGTGATTCTCTTGCAAATCCGTATATTGTCATCAAACACCAAAAAGGGGGAGATTGAAAGAACATCTCTCATACTATGTTTTGTGTGTTTGATGTCAATGTATGTGATACACTAATAATTGTTTAAGTGGTACAGGGATTACATAGATATTTATTCATATGTGTTGGATGTGATCATCTGCCAAAAGATAGCTGAAAATGTTGGGTAGGCCGGATAATCCGGGCCGGATATTGTTGAAATATCCGGCCCCCTTTTCGGCTAAGTCTTCGAGGAAAAGCAGCTCAGTATGGGGGCCGGACATTTGCCCGGATATTGTCCCGGTATTGTACCAGGGCCGGAATATCCGGGCCGGATATTTTGGAAATATCCGGCCCCCATTTTTGGCTAAGGACTGGAAGAAAAGTGGCTCTGGCATAGGGCCGGATATTTGACCGGACAATGTCACTGTTTTGTACCTGCGGCCGGATTATCCGGTGGGGGCGGATTATCCGGCCCCAACTTAGGCCGGATTATCCGGCCCCCCGGAAGACTCAACGGTTGGATTTTGGGAGGGGTATTTATACCCCTCTTCTTCTTCCTTACCTCCTTGCTCAATCATTGCTCAAGAATTCTGCCAAGCTACACCACCATTAGAGCCACCTCAAGAAACACAAGATTTGCAAGATCTCCTTCCTCTCCCAACCAAAGCTCTTGATCTTTGGGGATTCGAAGGAGAAGCCACCGATCTACATCCTCACCGAAGCGTTCTTCATTTCCCCCTCACTTGTTTGAGGGATCTCATGCTAGTGTTCCTATTTGGTTCCCTAGTTGATTTGTTGTTGATGTGTTGTTGTTGATTGTTGTATTGTTACAGATTTGGGAGCCTCCAATTCAGTTGTGGATGTGTGCCCCAAGAACCTTGTAAAGGCCCGGTTTCCGCCTCGAGGAAATCCCTTAGTGGAAGTGGGCTAGGCCTTCGTGGCGTTGCTCACAGGAGATCTGAGTGAAGCCTTCGTGGTTGTTGGTTTGGCTTGCGTAGCAACCACACTCCTCCAAACGTAGACGTACCTTCTTGCAAAGGAAGGGAACTACGGGAATCATCTCCGTGTCAACGCGTGCTACACTCTCGGTTACCTCTATCCCACTCTATCTCCTATATATTGCGTAGCTATATCTTGCCTAGTTGATAACCTTGTCATATAGGTAAATTCACTTAGTTGCATATCTAGAGAATTTACCTTTGTGTCAAACCTAAATTGAAAAAGAACTAAAAATTGGTTAGCACCTATTCACCCCCCCTCTAGGTGCGGCATACGATCCTTTCAGATCCACGACAGTTTAGGGTTTTCACCGCATAACCGGAACGTCCTACGTGTGATCGGGCCTAGCAGCTACGGAAGATGGTGCAAACTACCCCTACGAGAGGCCTAAAAACCAACACAACGTTGATTCCCGGAACATCCCTTGTACGGTAAACAACACCTAACGCACTACCGGATCGTCCGACCCCAACATAAGGCCTAACTATGCAGATATTAAACTAATCCCTGTGGAGCAAGGAGCAACTATAACGGATCGGATCTACTAAGTAACGAACAAGCAAGATGCTGCCCTTACACCCGTAAAGGTGTAAGGGCAGCTAGGTGTCGAGGGACGGCATTGCCACGCAGATATGCACGAGAAAGCATCAATGCAAGCCCCTAAACACCTAATGATAAGTAGTACTGCTCGCCATCAACAAGGCTTCAACACGAGCAGTACAAGGTAGACGAATAAACGTATACTGCCTAGATCGCTAGATGCGATCTAGACAGCATGGTGCTTACCCGGGAGAAACCCTCGTAGGAAGGGGTGGTGATGCGCCTGATTTTGTGTTGGTTGAACGATGATTGTCCTCCTTTCTCGATAACCCTAGATACATATTTATAGTCCAAGGGACTTTCTAATTGAGGCGTGCACCTAACCGTGCACGGGCCAGACTCTATCTTTTAATTCTAAATTACAATGCGATCTAACATATTACAGATACATAGGCAATTAAGCCCAAACTCCTTGCGCAAGGCCGCTTCAAAGACGCTCCACGTGTAATCTTCAAAGCCCATCTTCACTTACGGCCCATCTCCTGATTTGGCCAAAATCGGGTGATAACACATGCCCCCTGGTTTTGATAATGATAATTGCAAAACCATCTGCTTTCTTCGAAGGGTCATGTCGTGGCAGAGCAGAACCGTCGCAGTATTCCTCATGATGACGTCTTGCCTTCTCAACTTCTCTGCACGATTTGACAATTTTGGCCCTATATCCTCGGAAACTGTTCGAGCATTGATCTCCAATATATCCCCCTTTATTTAACCGCATCGAACAGTTCTCTTCCTCATCCCCTTGCTCCAAACCAGCCGTCAGCCAAAAAACCCTCCTCCTTCATAGCCATGTCTTCTCCTTCCTCTTCCCAATCCTCTTCCGCAAGCGAGGGAGAGCCGGAGGTCAATCAGACGGAAGCATACAACCGGCGCGCTCCCGAGCATTGGGATGAGCAAGAATTTGACTTCGACTTCGTGCCCGAAGGCCGACCCGAAGACCTCGTCTGGTCGGATGGTGACATGCCCCTGACTGACGGGGAAGATGATCTTCGGTTCTTGATCGATGGAGAACTAGAGGCGGAGAACGACAGCAACGACCCTCTCTTCCGGGGTAAATTTACTTCCTCCACCAAAGAGGAAGAAGAAGAAGAAGAGGAAGATGAAGACGAAGACGTCTCTTCCGACACGAAGAAGGAACCAGAGGATGATACCTCCTCCGAGGAACCGCCGCCGAAGCGCATCCGTGGCTGGGCCTGGTCCGATGAGGAGGATGATGATGATGACGAGGAAGAGGCCTCCGCTGAAGGTCACAGTAGCAGCGACGAGGAATCCGTCAACAGTAGCGATGAGGGAAGCTACCCCAGCGGCGACGAAGATGGCGACAGCCCTTAGAGTAGGGATTTACTAGCATAAGACTAGCAATAGCAATCTATTCCCCTTTTGTTTGAGTACTCAGCTCTTCCTTGTAAGAAATCCCTTTTATCAATGAAGAATTTCCCCCACTCTGACTTTGTCGACTTTCCTCAAATCGATTTAGCCGATTCTCCTTAACCAACGCTTAATAAGCCGATGTTAACGCATCGGTCCTAAGTAATCCATCCCTCCACTCCTCAACTGATGACTTTGAGACCTGGTACTCTTCAAGAATTAATCATTTGTTGAAGGAAGTTGCAGCGAAGGATCAGCCGATGATACTCCAATCAGCTTCGAAAACAGGACACTCATCAGACCAGCTGCCCCCCGAGCCTCAGTCAAGGCGAGGCTAGTGGTGAGGATGCGCAGATCGAACAAAGGGCTTTGCAGGTAATTTGAGGCAGTCACTATGCAGAACCAGCCAAACTTGCCCCCATTGATTACCTTCCCTCCGCTGAAAGCCGATGTGGTAAATGAATTACCAACAGCTTAACTGATGCTTCTGACAGTACTGCCGAATTCGCATCTTGAACATGCAGCTGGTAGATCTTGTGTAATTGTACTAGAGTCGATGTCCAAGCATCGGTTGTGCTGAAATTTTTATCAGCCGATTGATGAATCGGCTCACCTGGGTACATTTTCGCGGTCTTGTACGCCTTGTGCCTTCTCCGTATATGCCCCCGAGCTCCTTTAGTTCAACGATGCAGCTTATGGTGAGAATGTTGAGATCGTCACCCCGGTCGAGCTCTATGGTCGAGGCCGTGATCCTTCAAGCTTGCACGAGGAAAAGGGCAGTTTCGGGCGCCCAACTTGACGCTTCTGCTAGCACCGTTACACTTGAAGGTCTGCAAACGAAGCTGGAGGTCCTCGCAGAGAAGACCTGAGTCACCAAACAGTTGGAGGTCCTTGCAGAGTAGGGCCTCGCCATGTAACAGTTTGTACCCCTTGAGTCGATGGCCGTGCATCGGCTTTTAATTCTTAAGTCGATGTCTACGCATCGGCTGTGCCCAAAAATTTTGGAAATTTTGGGGTTTTCCATTTTTTACGGCCAATTTGCTTACGTATCGGCCCCCATACTTGGGCTGCTGGGCATTTGGCATCCGTTCCCAGCTTCGTATCCTCGTGTCTCATCCACGTATGTGCCCCCCGAGCCGATTCTGTCAAGTACTTGATGGTATCGGCTCTTCAGGCACCTGTTGGATCAATGCTGAACACAGACAAAGGTATGTTGAGGGTAGTTTCGGCCGATTGCCGAATCGGCCTCCTTTTCGTTGCAATGCTTGACGACGGTTTGCAACTTCTTGGATTTCCACTGTAGCTACGTGACGTGTTGGAGATAAGATCCTTTGCTTTTTTTTTTGAGGGCCGATCGCAGGGATCGGCCTTGCCACGTACGTCCAATGAACTTGGACGTTGCTACTCTGTCAGGCCGGTGGATAAAACCAGCCTTACCCCATTCTTCGAAGCTTCGATGCGCTCACAGCCCTCTAAACTGATTCCAGAGAGCGGCTCTTGGTTATCTGCTTCCCACACACTCATGGCAGCTAACGATATCTCGATCGAGTCATCTGCCTGAACGACTTCCACTTCATCTCCATCCCATTGTATGATGCATTGGTGCATTGTAGATGGAATGCAACAGTTAGCATGAATCCAATCCCTTCCCAATAGGACGGCGTAATTGCTTTTGCTGTCGACGATGAAGAACGCGGTAGGTATGGTTTTCCGGCCTACAGTAAGCTCTACATTCAGAACACCTTTCGCTTCTGACGCTTGGCCGTTGAAGTTGCTTAACGTGATGTTGGTCTTGATCAGATCATCACTGGAGTGCCCCAAACGTCATAGCATGGAGTATGACATTATGTTGACTGCCGCTCCGGTGTCAACCAACATCTTGCTGACAGGCTGCCCGTTGATGTAACCCCTCAAGTATAGGGCTTTCAAATGCCTGTAGCTTCTATCTCGTGGCTTTTCAAGGATAACTGGTCGTGGACCACAGTCGAATTGAGCCACTAACACCTCCTCGTCGCTTGGAGCGCGAAACTCCGACGGGAGTATGAACACCATGTTTGTGTTAGCCGATGCCTCTGCATCGGCATCAGCCGATGCCTCGGCTTTCGCCTGTTTGGGGCGCCATACTTTCTTTGGCGGGCGCGCCTTCGTCTCCAATGTTTGCTGAATTTTCGCGGCCAGATCGGGCCGCGCTCTTCTCAACGTGTACAGGTACTGTGCCTCGGCCTCTTCCAAGTTTCGCACCCTACGCTTCTGAGAATGGCTGAGTCCATCAGGGCACCACCTTGGTCGGTGATACCTATCTTCTTCTCCATCTGACTCCTCAAAGTCTTCTTCTTGAGATGACTCAGCCTGTTTATGATGAGGTGGGAGAGGCCCTAGACGCTCGAACACTGAAACTTCACTTGTCCTCCTCCTTTGCTGTTTGCATTCTGGGAAATTCTCGATTGTTGGCAATCGGCTCATTCCTGAGTCCCAGCAATGTTTGAAGAAAGGACAGTCCCAATGCTTATCCACGTTGTCTTGTTCTCTTGACCTCCCTCTGGCGCGACGTTCGTACCCGTCGTTGTTGCCGTCATGCTGACGATACCTCCTGCTTTCCGCACCAGACCGACGATATCTTTCATCGTCTTCGTCGTAGCGCCGACGTCGGTCGTACTGTTGCTCATATTTGTTGAGGAGATGCACGGATAGTGGGCGTTGATACCGCACGCTTCTCACCTCCTCCTCGGTTAGGTACCGTCTGTCATCATCTTGGGGCCGGTCGCGTGGAACGGCCTCCTCTTTATCTTTGCCACGAGAGTGGCTGCTCTCTGCTTTGTCCGCGCCATGGCGGTTCACAAGCCCTGCCATGTTGACATTAAAGGAGAACCCTGGTTCCCTTATGGAGTGGCTGAGATCTACCGTGTTGACGCCATGCGACGGACGCGTGTTTCCTTTGAGCTTGATATCGTGAGAACGGGTCTTCTCAAAGGAGCCGATGAGCTCGGCTTCACAGATGGCCTTCAGCTCATCGCATTTCTTCTTGTGCTCTGTAGGGAGATCCTTGTATGTGATCTGTTCCTCTGCCATCTCAGATGTCGGTGTTGACGTGGATGTTGCAGAAGAGGTCCCACCGGGCGTGCCAGAATGTGTTACCTGCCAAAACCCACCGGCGGGCAATGGTTAAGCAACACGAAGAGCCGGGAGGCTCCTAGGGCCGCTTAGTGGACCCTGGCACCTCGCGTCGTCCCGCAAATCTTCCAGCCACGTCCTGGCGGTTGCTAGGACGTGCCACCTGACCTAGACCCGATCAGGAAGGTGTTAGAGTGCTTCGATTGTTCCTGCATGGTAGACACGTAAACATTAAATACGAGCCCTATCGGCTCTCAGGTTTCCCTGTGGATCGGCTGAAAGAGCCGATCGCCCCATGGTTCTTGTTGGTTTTGCAATGGCATGGGGATCCTGCTTGATCAAAACAAAGCTAAAACGATCCACGACAGTTTAGGGTTTTCACCGCATAACCGGAACGTCCTACGTGTGATCGGGCCTAGCAGCTACGGAAGATGGTGCAAACTACCCCTACGAGAGGCCTAAACCAACACAACGTTCCCGGAACATCCCTTGCAGGGACGGTAAACAACACCTAACGCACTACCGGATCGTCCGACCCCAACATAAGGCCTAACTATGCAGATATTAAACTAATCCCTGCGGAGCAAGGAGCAACTATAACGGATCGGATCTACTAAGTAACGAACAAGCAAGATGCTGCCCTTACACCCGTAAAGGTGTAAGGGCAGCTAGGTGTCGAGGGACGGCATTGCCACGCAGATATGCACGAGAAAGCATCAATGCAAGCCCCTAAACACCTAATGATAAGTAGTACTGCTCGCCATCAACAAGGCTTCAGCACGAGCAGTACAAGGTAGACGAATAAACGTATCTGCCTAGATCGCTAGATGCGATCTAGGCAGCATGGTGCTTACCCGGAGAAACCCTCGTAGGAAGGGGTGGCTATGCGCCTGATTTTGTGTTGGTTGAACGATGATTGTCCTCCTTCATCGATAACCCTGGATACATATTTATAGTCCAAGGGACTTTCTAATTGAGGCGTGCACCTAACTGTGCACGGGCCAGACTCTATCTTTTAATTCTAAATTACAATGCGATCTAACATATTACAGATACATAGGCAATTAAGCCCAAACTCCTTGCGCAAGGCCGCTTCAAAGACGCTCCACGTGTAACCTTCAAAGCCCATCTTCGCTTACGGCCCATCTCCTGATTTGGCCAAAATCGGGTGATAACACCGTGCTTTGGAGATGAAGATCAAAGGCGCAAAGACAAAAGGGCCATATCATATCACATATGAATTGCATGTGATGTTAATCCTTTTATGCATCTTATTTTGCTTAGATCGCGACGGTAGCATTATAAGATGATCCCTCTCACTAAATATCAAGATAATAAAGTGTTCATCCTTAGTATGCACCGTTTGAAGGAGATATGCCCTAGAGGTAATAATAAAGTGGTTATTATTTATATCTTTGTGTTTATGATAAATGTTTATATATCATGCTATAATTGTATTAACCGAAACATTAGTACATGTGTGATATGTAGACAACAAAGAAGTCTCTAGTATACCTCTTAACTAGCTTGTTGATTAATAGATGATTAGTTTCATAATCATGAACATTGGATGTTATTAATAACAAGGTTATATCATTATATGAATGATGTAATAGACACACACCCAATTAAGCGTAGCATAAGATCTCGTCATTAAGTTATTTGCTATAAGCTTTCGATACATAGTTACCTAGTCCTTATGACCATAAGATCATGTAAAACACTTATACCGGAAAGGTACTTTGATTACACCAAATGCCACTGCGTAAATGGGTGGTTATAAAGGTGGGATTAAGTATCCGAAAGTATGAGTTGAGGCATATGGATCAACAGTGGGATTTGTCCATCCCGATGACGGATAGATATACTCTGGGCCCTCTCGGTGGGATGTCGTCTAATGTCTTGCAAGCATATGAATAAGTTCATAAGAGACCACATACCACGGTACGAGTAAAGAGTACTTGTCAGAGACGAGGTTGAACAAGGTATAGAGTGATACCGAAGATCAAACCTCGGACAAGTAAAATATCGCGTGACAAAAGGAATTGGTATCGTATGTGAATGGTTCATTCGATCACTAAAGTCATCGTTGAATATGTGGGAGCCATTATGGATCTCCAGATCCCGCTATTGGTTATTGGTCGGAGTGAGTACTCAACCATGTCCACATAGTTCACGAACCGTAGGGTGACACACTTAAAGTTGGATGTTGAAATGGTAGAACTTGAATATGGAATGGAGTTCGAATATTTGTTCGGAGTCCCGGATGAGATCCCGGACATCACGAGGAGTTCCGGAATGGTCCGGAGAATAAGATTCATATATAGGAAGTCATATTCCAAGTTTGGAAATGATCCGGTGCATTTATGGCAGGTTCTAGAAGGTTCTAGAAAAGTCCGGAAGAAACGCACTATGGAAGGTGGAGTCCCGGAAGGACTCCACAAGCTTGGCCAGCCAAACCCTAGAGGGGAAAGTCCAAGGTGGACTTCCCCCCAAGGTGGCCGGCCACCCCCCTCATGGAAAGGTGGGAGTCCCACTTGAGGTGGGAATCCCACCTTGGGTAGGTTTCCCTACACATGGAAGGTTTTGGGTTGGGGTCTTATTCGAAGACTTGTACACCAACTCTTGGGTGTTCCACCTATATAATGAGGGCCAAGGGGAGGGGGCCGGCACACCAAAGCCATAGCTTGGCCGCACCCTTAGTGGCCGGCCACCCCTCTCCCCAAACCCTAGCGGTCTCTCTCCTCCACCACATCCCGCACGCTTAAGCGAAGCTCCGCCGGATTTCTCCACCACCACCGACACCACGCCGTCGTGCTGTCGGATTCAAGAGGAGCTACTACTTCCGCTGCCCGCTGGAACGGGGAGGTGGACGTCGTCTTCATCAACAACCGAACGTGTGACCGAGTACGGAGGTGCTGCCCGTTCGTGGCGCCGGAAGCGATCGTGATCAAGATCTTCTACGCGCTTTTGCAAGCGGCAAGTGAACGTCTACCGCAGCAACAAGAGCCTCATCTTGTAGGCTTTGGAATCTCTTCAAGGGTGAGACTCGATATCCCCTCGTTGCTACCGTCTTCTAGATTGCATCTTGGCTTGGATTGCGTGTTCGCGATAGGAAATTTTTTGTTTTCTATGCTACGTTCTCCAACAGTGGTATCAGAGCCGTGTCTATGCATAGATGGTTGCACGAGTAGAACACAATTGTTTTGTGGGCGTTGATGCTTATGTTGTCTTTAGTTTGAGTACTTTGCATCTTTGTGGCATAGTGGGATGAAGCGGCTCGGGCTAACTTTACATGACCGCGTTCATGAGATTTGCTCCACGCTTGACATGCAACTTGTATTGCATAAGTGGCTTTGCGGGTGTCTGTCTCTCCTACTATAGTGAAGATTCAATTTACTCTTCTATTGACAACACTAGTATCACCGTTGTGGTTCATGTTCGTAGGTAGATTAGATCTCACTCGAAAACCCTAAACCACGTAAAATATGCAAACCAAATTAGAGAACGTCTAACTTGTTTTTGCAGGGTTTGGTGATGTGATATGGCCATAATGTGATGATGACTATGTATGAGATGATCATTATTGTATTGTGGCAACCGGCAGGAGCCTTATGGTTGTCTTTAAATTTCATGTTGAGTAGTATTTCAAAGTAGTTGTAATAGTTGCTACATGAGGTGAACAACCATGAAGACGGCGCCATGGACCTTGACGCTACGCCGACGATGATGGAGATCATGCCCGTTGATGATGGAGATCATGTCCGTGCTTTGGAGATGAAGATCGAAGGCGCAAAGACTAAAGGGCCATATCATATCACATATGAATTGCATGTGATGTTAATCCTTTATGCATCTTATTTTGCTTAGATCGCGACGGTAGCATTATAAGATGATCCCTCACATTAATATCAAGATAATAAAGTGTTCTCCTCGTATGCACCGTTGATATAGTTCGTCGTTTCGAAGCATCTCGTGATGATCGGATGTGATAGACTCAACGTTCACATACAACGGGTGTAAGCCATGTTGCACACGCGGAATACTTGGGTTTGCTTGACGAGCCTAGCATGTACAGACATGGCCTCGGGACAACGGAAACCGAAAGGTTGAACACGAGTCATATGGATGATATGATCAACATGTTGATGTTCACCATTGAAGCTACATCATCTCACGTGATGATCGGTTTTGGTGTAGTGGATCTGGATCGTGTACCACTTAACAACTATGAGGGATGTTGTATTAAGTGGGAGTTCAGTAGTAATTAGATTAAAACATGAACTAATTATCATAAACATAGTCTGAGTAGTATTTTGAATTAATTTTGTAGTATTGGCATCCGTTTTTCTACCAAGCGCTAGTCTTGTTATTGAGATAGAAATACTGTTAAGTCTGACAAGAAACTTTACGGACTGGTACCGTATTGTTAAAGAATCAAGAAATGATTAAGTCCTATTGCAAACTTTTAGTAAACCTCACATTGTTGATTCAAAGAGCTATGGTTTCAATTAGTACCTAAAGTTATCTTGTCTCCGTGAAACTTGAAGTTCAAATCTGTTTGAAAAGTAAGGAGCTGAAAATTTAGTTTTCAGAAATAATCAAGGTATGAGATATATGTGATATCTAAGACCTTGTTGCAAGGTGATAGAATATAATTTGGTGAGACTACATAAACTCATAAGTTTTATGGGAATGTACGAAGATTGAAGACGCAAGGCGTCCCAATCCTCCAACTATTGGGGCACTAACGATATTCGTATATCCATGAAGTGATCGTCCTTAGTATGCACCGTTGCTATGACTCATAGTTTCGAATACTAAGGTATAGATTCTATGTGTGCATACAATGGGTGCAAGCCATATTTGCACATGCAAATACTGAGGTTAAACTTTACGAGCCTAGCATGTACAGACATGGTCTCGGAAAGTCGTCATGAATTGATGGATAAAATTATGAGTGAAATTGTTCATCATATTACAAAGTTACTAATAGTGAAATCTGGAACACTTGTCATATGATGATCAACTTCAAAGTAAGAACCTCAAGGTTATTGGTATTTGACCAACGAACCTAGAAGTTATTGAAGGTGAAGTGTTTTCTGAATAATGAGGAAAGCTAAAAGAGAAACTGCAAAAGATATTTTGGCAAAAAGAAAGAAAAGACTAGAAAGTCTAGCTCAGGTGTATATAAATGATATACATGTTATGGTTGTATTCCTAGTTAAGTCACATAATGAAATTCTTGGGTATTAGTACCATATTGGTTGGTATGAAGTGTCATACAAAACAACGCAATACAAGAATACAATGGCCTAAGTGACTGACAAGGAATATGATAGGAATGCACGTCTGGAACAAAAATAAAGTGTTATTATGTTCATCGTTGGCATTCTATCTAGCCCTTAGAATTTATAATAAAGAACTTAATAATTGTTATTTTTCTCTGGTCAAATGAAAACAATGAGTTGTTCAAATTATGACATTACTCCATGTATGATGGATAAGTTATTATAAATCTTAATGGTGAAACACACATACATAACACTGACGCTAAAATGCCATAAGGCAAATGATTTGAATTCCACTTATTTGTGGAACCGCCATTTAGGTCATGTTAGAAAGGAACGCATGAAGGAACTCCATGCAAATGGATTTTTGGAGTCACTTGATTTTTGAATCATTTGACGCTTGCAAATCTTTTCTAAAGAGAATGATTAAAATACCATTCATAGGCCAAAAGTTGAACGGGCAACTAACTTAGTGGAAAAATACATGATGATGTATACGGTTCACTGGGCATAGTTGTGTGCGGGAGATTCTTCTACTTCATGAAAACTTTCAACAATGAATTGAGTATATATATGTGGATATATTCAATAAGGAAGAAGTTTGAAACATTTGAATGGATTCAAATAAATTTCAGCATGAAGTGGAAATCATCGTAATAGAAAAGTCAAATATCTATGATAGGATCATGGTAGAAATATTTGAATTACGAGTTTTAGCGAACATCTAAGAGAGTTATGAAATTGTTCTACAACTCACATTTCTTGGAGTATCATAATGATGATATAGTATCCGAGATATGTATCCAAACCTTGTTGGATTAATGATGAGATAAAATATTATGACGCCATTATATTTTTGTGGATTATGCTTTAGTGACTACCGCTTTTACACTGAATAGAGCATCATCATGATCCGTTGAAATGACACCATACGAGTTATGGTATGGGTATAAACCCTAATAGTCTTTCTTTAAATTTTGGTCTAAGAGTTTACAACCAAAATCGGATGAATGTCTTTGTTGGTTATCCCAGAGATTTAATTGGGAATTCTTCCCACGAGACAAAGACAAAAGTGTTTGTCAATGTTTCTTATTTTCGAGAAATTGTTTCTAGTGAAGTATTTGAGTGGGAGGACAATATAATTTGATAAGGTTTATGAACCTGAGCATAATGATCAGAGTAGCGCAGCATCGGAATTTGTTTCGGAAGCGGCCACGACGATCATGGCTCCCATGACTACAAAGTGTTTTAGCCATGGAGATCAAAGTACATATTAAACCTTGTAGGTATGGTTTACTTTGTGATCAAATAAATGATTTGTGAACAAAGGATTGATTTTGAATAATGATAAACCAACTACAAACAAAGAAGTTATGATGGGCCCTGACTCCGTTAAAATGGCCATGCGCCATGAAATCCATAATAGATGAATACTTTTTGAAAGTAAATGGATCTATAGACTTGGATGAAATATCCTTAAAGAAGCTCGACTTGTCGAAAAATTGTTTACGACAAAGTTCAAAGAGTTGACTACGATAAGATTAGATCTTCCGTAGCAATGCTTATAGTCTATGTGGTTTATTCTAGTAATCACTACATATTTCTTTTATGAGATATGCTAGTAGGATGGCAAAATACATTACTTATCAGAAGTATGTATTAAAGGTGTATACAAAATACAACCAAGAGTTTTGCCTGTCCATAGAATACTAGATAGGTATACAAACTTCAATTGGATGAAGTGAGTATCGCGGAGTTGGAATCTTCACCAGATGAAATAGTCAAAGAGTTTTTGATTTCATCAAGAGACGATGAAGAGGCTTGTATTTGCAAGAAATTAAGTGGGAGCGCTGAGACATATTTATAATACTTTATGTAGGTGACATATAGTTGGTTATAAATGATGTAATTATATACTTGATTAAAAGGTTTCATTGAGAAATTAATTTCGATGAAAGGATATGGACTGAAACATATTTAGTGTCAAGATCTATGAAGATAGATTGAAACACATAATAAGTTTAAGTCAAAGTACATAGAATGGATATTGAAGTAGTTCAATATATAAATATTAAGAAAATGTTCTTGTCATGTTAAGTTTTAACAAGACTTGAATGTATCTGACACTCAATGAGTAAAAACACATGAGTGATTATAGATCACGAATAATATGTACACAATCAGATGTCATGTGCTATAAAGTGTTATGAGCATATACCAGAATGATTCATATGATGATCATTGGACGACAGTAAGAATATCCTTGAGTACTTTAGAAGAATCAAGGATATATAAATATATTTTTGTATGGGGTAATGACAAACAAATCGCTGTAAAGTGTTGCACCGATATTAGTTTGGTCACATATAAAAATAAATTTCAAATCTAAATTAGGCTAAGTGTTGTTTAAAAGGTAGCACAATGCTAGATTTAGAAGAGTTCTAAATATTGTGACGGATTCTACAAAAGAAGGCAGAATATGTCATTGTTTTGACAATGATTGAGGATGTTGAGTCAAGAAGTTCTTTGAGAACTTGGTGTAGTTCCGATAGTGTCAGAACTTTGAAGCTATATTGTGTGTGACAATATTAGTGACATATTTCAGACCGCGGAATTAAGGTTCCACCAGAAGACCAAACATATTTAATGCCGACTCATTTGGAAAATGAGTGATGCGTGAAGACGCAAATGAATTGCAAAATACATACGTTTCTGAGTGTGTCAGATCCGTTGACTAAAACCTCTCCCGTGAGCAAAACATGATAAAGCACCGAAGGCCAAGGTGTTATATCTTTACAAATGTAAACTAGATTATTGACTCTAGTGCAAGTGGGAGACTGAAGGAGATATGCCCTAGAGGTAATAATAAAGTGGTTATTATTTATATCTTTGTGTTTATGATAAATGTTTATATATCATGCTATAATTGTATTAACCGAAACATTAGTACATGTGTGATATGTAGACAACAAAGAAGTCTCTAGTATACCTCTTAACTAGCTTGTTGATTAATAGATGATTAGTTTCATAATCATGAACATTGGATGTTATTAATAACAAGGTTATATCATTATATGAATGATGTAATAGACACACACCCAATTAAGCGTAGCATAAGATCTCGTCATTAAGTTATTTGCTATAAGCTTTCGATACATAGTTACCTAGTCCTTATGACCATGAGATCATGTAAATCACTTATACCGGAAAGGTACTTTGATTACACCAAACGCCACTGCGTAAATGGGTGGTTATAAAGGTGGGATTAAGTATCCGGAAATTATGAGTTGAGGCATATGGATCAACAGTGGGATTTGTCCATCCCGATGACGGATAGATATACTCTGGGCCCTCTCGGTGGGATGTCGTCTAATGTCTTGCAAGCATATGAATAAGTTCATAAGAGACCACATACCACGGTACGAGTAAAGAGTACTTGTCGGAGACGAGGTTGAACAAGGTATAGAGTGATACCGAAGATCAAACCTCGGACAAGTAAAATATCGCGTGACAAAAGGAATTGGTATCGTATGTGAATGGTTCATTCGATCACTAAAGTCATCGTTGAATATGTGGGAGCCATTATGGATCTCCAGATCCCGCTATTGGTTATTGGTCGGAGTGAGTACTCAACCATGTCCACATAGTTCACGAACCGTAGGGTGACACACTTAAAGTTGGATGTTGAAATGGTAGAACTTGAATATGGAATGGAGTTCGAATATTTGTTCGGAGTCCCGGATGAGATCCCGGACATCACGAGGAGTTCCGGAATGGTCCGGAGAATAAGATTCATATATAGGAAGTCATATTCCAAGTTTGGAAATGATCCGGTGCATTTATGGCAGGTTCTAGAAGGTTCTAGAAAAGTCCGGAAGAAACGCACTATGGAAGGTGGAGTCCCGGAAGGACTCCACAAGCTTGGCCAGCCAAACCCTAGAGGGGAAAGTCCAAGGTGGACTTCCCCCAAGGTGGCCGGCCACCCCCCTCATGGAAAGGTGGGAGTCCCACTTGAGGTGGGAATCCCACCTTGGGTAGGTTTCCCTACACATGGAAGGTTTTGGGTTGGGGTCTTATTCGAAGACTTGTACACCAACTCTTGGGTGTTCCACCTATATAATGAGGGCCAAGGGGAGGGGGCCGGCACACCAAAGCCATAGCTTGGCCGCACCCCTTAGTGGCCGGCCACCCTCTCCCCAAACCCTAGCGGTCTCTCTCCACCACATCCCGCACGCTTAGCGAAGCTCCGCCGGATTTCTCCACCACCACCGACACCACGCCGTCGTGCTGTCGGATTCAAGAGGAGCTACTACTTCCGCTGCCCGCTGGAACGGGGAGGTGGACGTCGTCTTCATCAACAACCGAACGTGTGACCGAGTACGGAGGTGCTGCCCGTTCGTGGCGCCGAAGCGATCGTGATCAAGATCTTCTACACGCTTTTGCAAGCGGCAAGTGAACGTCTACCGCAGCAACAAGAGCCTCATCTTGTAGGCTTTGGAATCTCTTCAAGGGTGAGACTCGATATCCCCTCGTTGCTACCGTCTTCTAGATTGCATCTTGGCTTGGATTGCGTGTTCGCGATAGGAAATTTTTTGTTTTCTATGCTACGTTCTCCAACACCGTTGCTAAAGACTTGTCGTTTCGAAGCATCACGTGATGATCGGGTGTGATAGATTCAACATGTGCATACAACGGGTACAATCCAGTTTTGTACACGCGGGTACTAAGGTTGCCTGGACGAGCCTAGCATGTACAGACATGGTCTCGGAACGCGGGATACTGAAAGGTAGAACATGAGTCATATGATTGATATGATGAACACTTTGAGTGTTCGTCATTGAAATTACATCTTGTTCATGATGATCGGACTTGGTGTGGTGGATTTGGTTCGTGTAATCACTAAGACAATGCGAGGGATATTGTTTTGAGTGGGAGTTCACCTAGTTTAATTGTTTTTAGAATTAAAACTTGAACTCAATTTGTCATAAACTTAGTCTAAACTATTGCAAATATGTGTTGTAGATCATGGCGTCCCCATCAATCAATTTTAACTAGTTCCTAGAGAAAGAAAAGCTTAAAAGCAATGGTAGCAACTTCACCACTGGTTCCGTCATGTGAGAATCTTCCTCAATGGAGGAAATCTGCAATATGTGCTCGAAGCACCGCTAGGTTCCCCACCACCCCCTGCAGTATCCGAGGAAGAAAAGAATGTTTTCGAGAATCGGGCTATTCGGTACTCTCAAGTTCAGTGTGCCATCCTATGCAGCCTAGAGGCAGAGCTCCAAAAGCGTTTTGAGCACCACGACCCTTGTGAGATGATCCGTGAGCTCAAAGTTATCTTTGAAACTCATGCGGCCATGGAGAGCTATGAGGCCTCGAAGCAGTTCTTTGGCTGCATGATGGAAGAGGGCAGCTCCGTTAGTGAGCACGTGTTCGCTATGTACGGACACGCGAGGAAGCTCAGTGACTTGGGGATTGTGATCCCTAACCAGCTGGGTATTCATCGTGTTCTCCAATCACTGCCACCAAGTTACAAGAACTTCGTGATGAACTACAATATGCAGAACATGAACAAGGAGTTCCCTGAACTCTTCTCCATGTTGAAATCTGCTAAGAGAAGAAAAGCACCAAGTGTTGATGGTCAATAAAACCACCAATTTCAAGAAGCAAGGCAAACCTAAGAAGGGCAACCTCAAGAAGGGCGGCATGAAAGCTGCCGCGCCTCCTGAGAAGCCTAAGGGTGGCCCTAAACCTGATTCTGACTGCTATCACTGCAATGGGAAGGGGCACTGGAAGCGGAATTGCCCCAAGTACTTGGCTGATCTGAAGAGCGGCCTTGTCAAGAAGAAGAAAGGTATATCTGATATACATGTTATAGATGTTTATCTCACTGGTTCTCGTACTAGTGCCTGGGTATTTGATACTGGTTCGGTTGCTCACATTTGTAACTCAAACAGGAACTACGAATAAACGAAGCCTAGCGAGGGATGAAGTGACGATGCGCGTTTGATACGTCCCAAATGTATCTATAATTTCTTATGTTCCATGATAGTTTTATGACAATACTCACATGTTTTATATGCACTTTATATCATATTATGGCATTTATTGGACTAACCTATTAACAAGATGCCACAGTGCCTGTTTATTATGTCTGTTTATTGCAGAAAAGGCCCAAAAACCAAAGTTCTCGGAAAAATCCAGAAAAATCACGAAAATTCTATTTCACCGGAAGACTCAAGGAGCCGGGCCAGGCCAGAGGAGGCCCAGGGCCTCCTCACAATAGGCCGGCGCGGCCGGGGTGGTCACCCCACCCCGTGGGGTGGGCCCCTCGGGACTCTTCCGACTCCGGCCTTCGCCTATAAGATGCCTCGTGACCTAAATCTTCGACAGATTGACGAAACTCCAGAAAACATCCAGGGCGCCGCCGCCATCGCGAAACTCCATTCGGGGACAGAAGTCTCCCGGCACCGCCGGGACGGGGAATTGCCCCAAGCCATCTCCACCGCCATCTTCACCGCCATCGCTGTTCCCATGATGAGGAGGAGTAGTTCTCCCCTGGGGCTGAGGGCTCTACTGTAGCTATGTGGTTAATCTCTCTCTCTGTACTCCAATACAATGATGTCATGAATTGCTTGCATGATTGAGATCCATATGATGAGCTTTGTATCGCTACTAGTCTATGTGCTACTCATGTGATGTTATTAAAGTAGTCTATTCCTCCTGCATGGTGTAATGGTGACAGTGTGTGCATCATGTGGTTCTTGTCGTAGATTATGATCATAATCTCTTGTAGGTTATGGAGTTGATTATCACTATGATAGTATTGATGTGATCTATTCCCCCTTTCATAGTGTAATGGTGACAGTGTGTATGCTATGTTAGTACTCGGTTTATTTTGCAAAGATCTATTATGCTCTAAGGTTATTTAAATATGAACATCGAATGTTGTGGAGCTTGTTAACTCCGGCATTGAGGTGCTCTTGTAGCCCTACACAATGAATGGTGTTTGTTATCCAACAAAGAGTGTATGTAGCACAAATGAGAGAAGTTATTATTTATTATGCGATCAATGTTGAGAGTGTCCACTAGTGAAAGTATGATCCCTAGGCCTTGTTTCCAATACTGCAAACACCACTAACTTACTGTTCTTTGCATGTTTACTCGCTGCCATATTTTATTCAGATTGCTATTACCACTCATATACATCCATACTACTTGTAATTCACTATCTCTTTGCCGAACTAGTGCACCTATACATCTGACAAGTGTATTAGGTGTGTTGGGGACACAAGAGACTTCTTGTATCGTGATTGCAGGGTTGCTTGAGAGGAATATCTTTGACCTCTTCCTCCCTGAGTTCGATAAACCTTGGGTGATTCACTTAAGGGAAACTTGCTGCTGTTCTACAAACCTCTGCTCTTGGAGGCCCAACACTGTCTACAGGAAAAGAAGCGTGAGTAGACATCAAGCTATTTTCCGGCGCCGTTGCCGGGGAGGTAAGGTAAAAGGTATTCACATCCTCCAACCACTAAGTTATTTCTTAGCATTGTTGCCGGTGTGTGAGTGCTCGAAGCTATTTCCTTTAGATCCTGCAATTGCATCTTTTTGTTTCTTGTTTTTATTTTCACAAGTTAGGCATAATGGAAAACAACAAAAAATTTAGTGAGCTTTTTAATCTTTTTCCTGATTTAGAATTGTTTGATGCAAAAATTAAAAAACCTATGGAACCTTATTTGCATGCTAGTAGCAATGTTATTAGTACGAATGCAATTACTGCTAATGCTATGGAGAAGTCTAAGCTTGGGGAAGCTAGTTTTTGTGATCTTTTTAGCTTCCCATCTTTAGGGAGAAAATTTGCTCTGATAATACTTTATCTCCCATATGCGATAACTCTAATGATGCTTGTGATATTTTAAATCCACCTACTGAAAGTATTCCGTATAAAATACCTATGAAAATTATTGAACGTGTTATGGATAACCGCTATGAAGGGGATGGAACTGTTCATCCTGAAGATCATTTACTGTTTTTGCATGAATTATGCGGGTTATTCAAGTGTGCAGGTATTTCAATGGATGAAGTTAGGAAGAAATTATTTGTTATGTCGCTATCTGGTAAAGCGGCGCATTGGTATAAACTGCTGAAGGACGGGCGCTCTCTTGATTGGAAGGATATTGTGCCTCTATTTTTTTCTAAGTTCTATTCTCCAAGTGAAATTCACAAAGATCGAAACCGTATATATAATTTTTGGCCTCATGATGGAGAGAGTATTCCCCAAGCATGGGAGAGATTGAAGTCCTTAATGCTCAAATGCCCCAATCATGAGTTTCCTGGTAATATCATCATTGATAATTTCTATGCAAGACTTTCTTTTCAAGATAAAACCTTGCTAGATACTGCTTGTTCTGGATCATTCACACGCAACAAAGAAGAGTTTAAATGGGACCTTCTTAATCGGATTCAGAGAACGCTGAAGATTGGGAGAACGACAAAGGTAAAGAGTCAGGTATAAATTATGATTATGAATGCATTGAAACTTTTATGGATACTGATAAATTTCGAAATATGAGTGCTACTTATGGTCTTGACTCTCAAGTTATTGCAAATCTTTATAAAGCTTTTGCTTCTCACATTGAATTGCCTAGGAAGAATTTTGATAAGTGTCATGAACCTTTTAAAGACGCTTGCATGAAGGATGAAACTGTTATTAATGATTGCAATGAACATGTTCAAACTTCTGAAAATGCTATTTCCTATAAGCATGTTAATTTTTGTGGATTACATAGACCTTGTGGAATTAATCAAATCGAAAATGAATATTGTATCCATCATAGGAATAAAAAAACTAGGAAGTGGTCTAGGGCTCTAGATGATCTTGGTGAAAAAGTGTGTGCCCTCTATCCTTCTATTTGTGAACTTTGCCATAGAGTTGGTCATTTTAATTTTCAATGCTCCTTCAATGATAATTCGAACCCCATGAGTGCTGCAAATTTGTATTGTGATGATGAAATCTTATATTTACTAATTGGAGGCACCATACGAGACACCACATTAATCCACATCATCAAAATAATAATAGCAATTAGATCCATAATTTACGGTTAGGATTAACTGAGAGTCGCAATTAATAACGTAACACATACACGTGTGTTTAATTATAGGAGGCAGCGGCCGTTGCAAAAACAATATATCTGGCACAATGCTTGACATAGTCCGGGCATAGCTGAACAATATATCTGGTACGATATGGTTGCGGTAGTTTTTCTCCCACACGTTTCTCCTAATCATTGTAAGGCTCAAAGGAAAGAAAAAAAAAGAGTTCTCTAGAGTCCAGCCAGTATACGTCTTACTCAGATATGTATACGGAGGCTGGAGCAGTGGGCTCGTTGGTTGTGGGCTCGGTTGAGGCAAGTGAGGAGGAGGCCTGCAGCGTGGAGTATACGGGGCCCAATTCCCAGATGCAGCTAGTCCCTAGAGACTTGGGCCACCATTTGGAGAAGGCTTCTGAGCCTGTTCTGTCGGATGATGAGGGCGAATCTGAGGAGGTCCGGCCCATGCTGGAGGTCCCGCCAGCGCCAGCGACGGTGGTGGAGACGTGTCAGGACGAGAGTGGAGAGCTGGCTCGGGTCAAGAGTTTCTGTGCATCGATCCTAAAAACCCTAGCGCCACCCTTGTTGAGTGAGTTCGAGAGGACCACCGGGCTGAGGGCGGATGCTGAGCCTTTCACGCCGAAGAGGGTGACACGGAGATCGATGGCGGCTAAGGTGGGTACGCAGGGCAAGCTCGCCTCGGCGGCAGAGAGCACGCTTCTCAAGGCATTGGGGTTCTGTCCGGAGAACCTTGCAGTTAGCGATGAGGACCTGAGGCGTTTCAAGGAGTTTTTTGACTCGCCGGTTAGGGAGGCTCACTTGAGAGTGCTTGCGGCCATCTTTGGCAAGGAGCTACCCACGAGCTTCGAGAGGGAGGTGCCCTGCTTGAGGGCGCAGCCGGTGCAGTAGTGCATCGAGGTTTGGAGGGAGTCACCCATTTTGTCTTATGGATGGTATGATGGAGATTCTGTGCTGGAACGTTCGTGGTCTGAATGATCCAGCTAAGCGAGATGCGGTGCGCGTGTTTGTAGGTAGTCTTAGGGTCACCATAGTGTGCTTGCAGGAGACCAAGCTTGATGTAATCGATGACTTTCTAGTTATGCAATGTTTGGGGCCATCGTTTGATGGTTATGTGTATATGCCAGCTGTTGAGACGAGAGGAGGGATCCTCCTTGCGTGGAAAAAGTCTTGTGTGGACATTGAGAGCACGAGTCTTGACCCCTATGCGATTACGGGGGAAGTCATCCCTCGTGATAATAATAGATGGTGGATCACCACCGTTTATGGCCCCCAATCCCACGAGGATAAGTTGAGTTTTTTGCGTGAGCTAGCGGAGAGGAGGAGCCTTTGCCCAGGGCCATGGCTGCTTCTTGGAGACTTTAACATGATTATGTATGCGGAGGAGAAAAGCAACAATCGCCTTGATAGAGCCATGATGGCGAGGTTCCGACATTTCGTCCAGGAGCATGAGATTAAGGATCTCTACTTACATGGTAGAAGATTCACTTGGAGCAACGAGAGAGAGGAGCCAACTCTTACACGTATAGATCGAGCTATTGCTTCGGTGGACTGGGATCTTATGCACCCAGATGCCTTCCTGCAGGCTCTTTCTTCTTCGGTTTCGGATCACGCTCCGATCCATCTCTCGTTGAGCGCGGCTTGTAAGCCTAAGAGAAGATTTAAATTTGAGGCCTTTTGGCTTAACCTGGAGGGTTTTGAGGAGGCGCTTAAGGAGGCCTGGAAGTGCGAGCCGAGTATTGTGGACCCTTTTAGACGGTTGGATGCCCTCTTCCGCAACGCGGCAGAGTTTCTCCAAGCTTGGAGTGAGAGGAAGGTGGGGAACATTAAGCTGAGAATGGCTATGGCAAACACCCTGATCTTGAGGTTTGATGTGGCGCAAGAGTCGAGAGCCCTTTCACAGGCCGAGGGTTGGCTTAGGAGAACGCTGAAGCTCGCGGTTCTAGGGATGGCGTCCCTAGAGCGCACCATGGCTCGGCAAAGATCTCGAGTGCGTTGGCTCCAGGAGGGTGATGCAAACACCAAGCTATTCCATGCGGTCGCCAATGGAAGGAGAGCGAAGAACTTCATTGCCGCGGTTAGAGTTGGGGAGGAGTTGGTGACGGAGCAGGAGAGGAAGAATGAGGTTTTCACCGAGGCTTATGAGAACCTTCTGGGGACCATCCTGAATAGAGAGCACACTTTAGACCTAGAGGCCCTAGACATGCCTGTGGCGGATCTGGAGGAGTTGGACGACTTGTTCACTGAGGAGGAGGTATGGAGGACGATACGTGAGATGCCGAGTGATAGAGCGCCAGGACCGGACGGCTTTACGGGAGCTTTTTACCAGAGGGCTTGGCCAATCATTAAGCATGACATCATGGCCGGACTCTTGAAACTTGGAGTGGGAGACGGAAGAGGTTTTGCCAGACTGAATCGAGCTTTAATCACCTTGATCCCTAAGAGGCCGGAGGCGCTAGAGATCAAAGACTATAGGCCCATCAGCCTTGTCCATAGCTTCGCAAAGCTCTTTTCTAAGATCATTGCGAATCGACTCCGCCCCAGATTGGGCGAGTTAGTGAGTATGAACCAGTCCGCGTTCATCAAGCACCGGAGTTTGCATGATAATTTTGTGCTCGTGAGACAAGTGGCTAGGAAGATCAACACTAGGAGACATACGGGGGTGCTCCTCAAGATTGACATTGCGCGTGCTTTCGACTCTATCTCTTGGAGTTTCCTGTTTGAGGTGTTGAGGAGAATGGGTTTTGGTGAGAGATACTTGAAGTGGCTCGCGCTGCTACTCTATACCTCCAACACAAAGGTGATGGTGAACGGAGTTCCGGGAGGGCGTTTCTTTCATCGGAGAGGCTTGAGACAAGGGGACCCCACATCCCCCATGCTTTTTGTGGCGGCTATGGAGGCCCTGACCAGGATGGTTGTTAAGGCGGTGGAGGCTGGTTTATTTGGAGGTTTGGCCTCTATCTCCCCCCTACAGAGGATTTCCGTGTACGCGGACGATGTGGTTCTTTTCCTCAAACCGATACAGGGGGAGCTATGGGCCACGAGACACATCTTGAGTCTTTTTGGTGAGGCGTCAGGGCTCCATGTGAACTTTCGAAAAACTACTGCCACGCTGATTCGTGGATCTCATGAGGAGGAGGAGAGGACGGCCGGGATCCTGGGATGTGAGCTGGCGGCCTTCCCAATCAGATACTTGGGGCTTCAGCTCGCACTCCGGCCCCTCACCAAGGCGGAGTGGCAACCACTTCTTGACCAAGTCACCAAGAGCGTCCCAGGGTGGCAGAGGGGACTCATTAGCAGAGAAGGCAGGCTTGTCCTTATAAACTCGGTGGTGGCGGCGAGAGCGGTCCACCAAATGGTGGTTGCGGAGGCACCGACCTGGATGTTGGAAGAGATAAACAAGTGGATGAGGGCCTTTTTCTGGGCCGGTAAGGAGGACGTGCATGGTGGACAGTGTCTAGTGGCATGGAGGAGCATCTGTAAACCCAAGGAGCTCGGCGGGTTGGGGGTCAAGGAGTTGAGGCTACAGGGCCTCGCCCTCAGAGTGAGATGGCTATGGCTTAGACGCACTGACCCGGAGAGGCCTTGGCAGGGCCTACCTGGGCTTAAGGATCCGGAAGCAGAAGGGGTCTTTCTGAGCCTAGCACAGTTTACGGTGGGAGACAGACGTCTCACCTACTTCTGGAGGGACAGATGGATCGGAGGTTACACAGCGGAAGAGTTGGCACCGGAGGTTTTTGCCAGGGTCCCTACAAGGAGGAGGAACTCTCGCCTGGTGGCGGAGGCTCTGCAGGAGGACGTGTGGATTGATGACATTCATGGGGAGATGACTGTTGACCTTTGGATGCAATGCCTAATTCTGTGGGAGGCTGTAGAAGAGGTGGAGAAAGACAGCACGAGACCTGATAGCATCACCTGGAAAGGTGTGGAATCAGGAACCTACACGGCAAGGGGCACCTATAAGATGTTGTGTCAGGGAGGCATTCGCTGGGCCATGAGTAAGCCGGTGTGGGGTTCCTTTGCCCCCATGAAGTGCAAGGTTTTTGCTTGGCTGACCTTGAGATATAGGCTTTGGACCTCGGACAGGAGAGCGAGACATGGGCTCCAGGAGCATCCAGATTTGTGTTACATATGCCTACAAGAGGAGGACAACGTGGATCACATCTTCACCCTTTGCCCCTATGCCAGACAGGTGTGGTACAGAGTCCTCAGGAGCGCGAACCTACGGATTGCGGATCCTGGGGTCACGGGGAACCTGCAACGATGGTGGACGGAGGCCCGTAAGCGGGTGAGGAGGTTCGACAGGAAGCGTTTTGACACCATGGTCATCTGCACGGCTTGGACGCTCTGGAAACAGAGGAACGCAAGGGCTTTTGGGAATGAAAGGGAGCAGAAAACGGTAGAACAGGTCCTAGTGCAGGTGAGAGATGTTTTCCACCTCTGGGAGAGGGCTAAGAGAGGAGGGAGGCTAGGTGCAACGAGAGAGTAGGCCTAGGCGGAGGGAGGTGGTGTGTGTGGGTGTGTCAGCACTCTTGTGCTTTCTTGTAAATCTTTTGCTTCTCCTTCTATAAAGATAAGGCACGCGTTTTGCGTGCTCTCGAAAAAAAAAAAAGATATGTATACGGGGCGATCAAGTCCATGCTTTTTGGTGGGGTTGGCTCATGTAATTAAGATTATTTCATGAGAAAACTGATTTTCTGTACCACTTTAACGCCAAATATTTAACAACAGAAGGCTACCACGCAAACTAAAATGAAAAAAGCCATATGGATGAATGCTACCGTGCAAGCTCGACGAGCATCTCCCATACGCCCTGGATGGACGCGTCTCTAACTCCCGGTGCAAAATAAGATGGATCATGCATGGTTTGCATCCGTATGTATGTGCTAAATCGGTAAATTGAGGAACCTGATAATTATTCTACGCATGCTTTAGTTATGGACTCAGGGTAAATCTTGCTGTTAAATGTTAAATTTGTCGGTAGAATTAACCGTGGAAAAAGATCCTGGTATGAGGGACATGACTATGAAATTCTATTTTGAAGCGTCACACACATATGGTTACGATCTGGATTGTATTTTGAAGGTTTTTCCGGACACATCATAATCATTAATCGAATAAGTTCATCTCTCAAATATTCTTCTAGACTCATGAGACAAGGTTATAACGCAATGGTGCTTGCCGTGAGGAACTCGATGATACCTCGCCGCCGGCCGCATGTATAGTTGGAGTCAGTTTAAATGCCTTTTGCCCTTAGTCCATTGAATCGACTGTTCTAATATGTGTTTGACTCATACCAAGATCATGGCACACATGTTAGGCGGCCGCAAGGACCTCTTGATGATAGCACGCCACTGGACGTCTCTGGTCTAGGTAGACGGTGCCATAGATAAAGGGAAGCTGCACGACGTACGTGCCCTTATACATCTCTGATGGCTATTGGTGGCGTAAAGTGTGGAGTTTTTCAAACCCAGCAAAAATAGCATTATTAGATTAGACGCTCTCTCCAGCCCAACAAGAAACAAAACCACAGATTGGCGATGAATCAATGATGTTGGAGTATCATGTGTGTGTGGTCAGTTCTAGCAGCGATAAACTAAACATAACATGGTTACATGGAAGATCCACATCATAGAAATAGCGGGGGAGAGAGAGATGAGGCACCTTATACGTACTTTATCGCTCTTCAAGCATCATATTTACGTATGTAAATGCTTATTTGAATTTCATGCATGAATCGATTACTGCTAATAATGTTTGTATTCTTAATAATATATTATTAATCAATCTTTTGTTCTCAAGACATGTCAATATGTATCCTTAACTGAAAATATATGGATTTCAACGTGAAGCAAAAGCAAAGTTTTAAGATACCACACATGTGGATGGTAGATTATGCAAGTAATTTGTCTGGGCACTGGGGTATATAATGGTTAAGCCATTGACTTAAATACATATATATGTACATGTATTATCTTTCATGTATCTTTACATGTTACAAGTAAAATAATACACATTGATTAAACTGAAGAGTTAGGAGCATTACAAGGGTCCCAATTTTTTTTCAGGATATCAGTTTGTCTTCCAACACAGAAAATTGTCATCAAGATCCCTTAAGGGTAATAATGAAGTCATTTAATTCCTGAAATTGCAAAAAAATTGTTAGTCATCCATCATTCCATTGCTCGACTTTTTACACCATTCAGACCTGGATGACAGTTTTTAAGGATCTCATTTGAAATTTAGGAACACACGATGCTCCTCACTGTAAATTTAGTTACATGTTCAAATTTTCACTTAACTATATCTTTAGAATGCTCTAAATGTGTTGCACAATTTAATATTCCTAGGGCCCTTTGGTTGAAAAAAGGAACATTTCTGACCAGGTTGTTGAACGATTCTACAGTTAAGTTGATCCAGTAGAATGTCCATAGTAAAATGAAACACCGTGTTGTAGCAGTCATGACATAATAGAATCGGAGTAGATTGTGATTTGCATGATTAAATAAGAAATATTACACAATTAATTCAAGTATTATGTGAAACATTTTTCACCATATGAAAGTGTTATTAGTAAGTAAATTTTTTGTGTGTTTTAAAAATATCTAGCCCGTGCAGTGCATGGGTTATCGACTAGTTATTCCTAATCAGCATGATGAACTTACCTTATTTTTGAAGTGTGAAGAGTTATCAAGAAAAATTTCTTTGTTAAATATTAACGATCTTGATATTGATGATGTCCTGCATGGGTGTCTTTCTTATTGCATTAATAATTGCCATACAAATACTTACATACAAAATATTTTAGAAGATGACACTTTGCCAAAATATGATAGAACCGTTATGTGTTTCAAACTTATTAATGAAAAGAAGGAATCCTCCAAGGTTTCTTCTATTGTTTCTGAAAATAAAGCAGGTTATGTGGAGAAGCCTCTCATCAAGCCTCTCCCTCCTAAAGAAGGGAATGAGGAGAAGAAGAAGAAGAAGGGAACGAAGAAGAAGAAGAAGAAAAAGAAAGAGGTAACAACATATCCCCGCGTATGAGGTAACAATAGGTAACCGTAAGTATGTTGCTCCTAATGATTATTATGATAATGAATCTGAGTACGATGATCTTCCTATGCCCTGTGCCCCTGTTAGTGATCGTGATTTAGAAGAGCACACTACCTTTGATATTGAAAATCTCTTTGGTACTGATTATGAAAGTAATGATTGATAGCATTATTCATGTCCCCTCAAACGATGATATTGAAAGCTCTAAGCTTGGGGATGTTGTGCTTGAAGATCCTATATTTGAGACCTCTACTTTTAGTGAAAATGATGATATTACATATTCTGGTTTAGATAATCGCCATAGAGATGGATATGACATATGTTACAATTATCCTTATGAAACTTGTCATAGTTATGATGGGCTTGCCAAAAACCATTCCCTTAGTATGCAACTTGTTTACCATGTTCAAATTCTTAATAATGATCCTGCTCCAATTACTATTAATGAGAAGAGTTTTTCTTATGACAAAAATAATGATACCCTTATGCATATGAACCATGATAAGAATGTTTTAAGTGATGGTTATATTGTGGATTTCATCAATGATGCTACTGAAAGTTATTATGAGAGAGGGAAACACGGTTGTATGCATCTTAATAATATTAAGTTTCCCCTCTTTATGTTGAGAATCTTGAAATTGCTCGTGTCTTATCTTCTTATGCTTGTCACTTTGTTCTTCATGAATTTATCTGTGTACAAGATTCCTTTTCATAGGAAGAGGGTTAGGCTTAAATTTGCTTCATACTTGCTTTTTGATACTCTCTTTGCTGCGACTCTCATCCTTATGAAAGCATCATCATTGAAATTACTGAGCCCATCTTAATGGCTGTAAAGAAAGAACTTCTTGGGAGATAACCCATGTGTTTATTTTGCTACTGTTTTGTTGAGTCTTGGAAATTGTTTACTACTGTAGCAACCTCTCCTTATCATGTTTTTGTGCCAAGTAAAAGTCTCTATGTTAAAGTTGATGCTAGATTTGGATTACTGCACAGAAACAGATTTGCTGTCTGTCACGAATTTGCGCAGAAGTTTCTGTAGGTAACTCAGAAAAATCTGCAAATTTACGTGTGTGATCCTAATATATGTACGCAACTTTCATTAGTTTTGAGTTTTTCCATCTGAGCAAGTTAAGTGCCCCTGCAAAATTCGTCTTTACGGACTGTTCTGTTTTTGACAGATTCTGCCTTTTATTTCGCATTGCCGCTTTTGCTATGTTGAATGAGTTTCTTTGTTCCATTAACTTTCAGAAGCTTTGTGCAATGTCCAGAAGTGTTAAAAATGATTGTGTCACCTCTGAACATGTGAATTTTGATTATGCACTAACCCTCTAATGAGTTTGCTCTGAGTTTGGTGTGAAGGAAGTTTTCAAGGGTCAAGAGAGGAGGAGGATATATGATCGAGAAGAGTGAAAAGCCTAAGCTTGGGGATGCCCCGTGGTTCATCCCTGCATATTTCAAGAAGACTCAAGCGTCTAAGCTTGGGGATGCCCAAGGCATCCCCTTCTTCATCAACTTATCAGGTTTCTTCTAGTGAAACTATATTTTTATTCCATCACATCTTATGTACTTTACTTGGAACGTCTGTGTGCCTTTATTTTCGTTTTGTTATTTGCATTATTTGAATAAATTCATGCTTGTGTGGGAGAGAGACACGCTCCGCTGTTGCATATAAACACATGTGTTCTTAGCTTTACTTTTAATGTTCATGGCGAAGGTTGAAAACTGCTTCGTTCATTGTTATATGGTTGGAAACAGGAAATGCTTCATGTGGTAAATGGTATAATGTCTTGAATAATTTGATACTTGGCAATTGTTGTGCTCATATAGATCATGTTTAAGCTCTTGAATCATATACTTTGCACCTATTAATGAAGAACTACATAGAGCTTGTTAAAATTTGGTTTGCATGATTGGTCTCTCTCTAAGTCTAGATATTTTCTGGTTAAGGTGTTTGAACAACAAGGAGACGATATAAAGTCTTATAATACTTACAATATGTTCATATGTGAGTCTTGCTGCACCGTTTTATACTTGAGTTTGCTTCAAACAACCTTGCTAGCCTAGCCTTGTATTGAGAGGGATTCTTCTCGTGCATCCAAATCCTTGAGCCAAAAACTATGCCAATTGTGTCCACCATACCTACCTACCACATGGTATTTCTCCGCCATTCCAAAGTAAATTGCTTGAGTGCTATCTTTACACAATTCAAAAGTTATTACCTCTTATTTGTGTCAATGTTTTATAGCTCATGAGGAAGTATGTGGAGTTTATCTTTCAATCTTGTTGGGCAACTTTCACCAATGGACTAGTGGCTTCATCCGCTTATCCAATAATTTTGCAAAAAGAGCTGGCAATGGGGTTCCCAGCCCCGAACTAATTAACTTTCATAAATTTACAAATAGACACTCCTCCATGGTATGTGATTGTTGGTTGGCACCCGAGGATTCGGTTAGCCATGGCTTGAGAAAGCAAAAGGTGGGGAGGAGTGTCATCTAAATAAAACTAAAATAAAAAGGCACTCCTTCATGGTATGAGATTGTTGGCAGGCACCCGAGGATTCGGTTAGCCATGGTTTGTGAAAGCAAGGTTGGAAGGAGTGCCACCCAAAAATAAAATTTCATGGGAGCCGCTCTTTTGAAAGTCCGGGCAAGGGGTTAGAGTGCCCACTACCATTCGTTGACAACAACAAACACCTCTCAAAACTTTACTTTTTATGCTCTCTTATGTTTTCAAAATAAAAGCTCTAGCACAAATATAGCAATCAATGCTTCCCTCTGCGAAGGGCCATTCTTTTACTTTATTGTTGAGTCAGTTTACCTACTTCTTTCTATCTTAGAAGCAAACACTTGTGTAAACTGTGTGCATTGATTCTTACATGTTTACCTATTGCACTTGTTATATTACTTTGTGTTGACAATTATCCATGAGATATACATGTTGAAGTTGAAAGCAACCGCTGAAACTTATATCTTCCTTTGTGTTGTTTCAAAGATTTTTACTAAGAATTTATTGCTTATGAGTTAGCTCTTATGCAAGTCTTATTGATGCTTGACTTGAAAGTACTATTCGTGAAAAGTCTTTGCTATATGATTCAATTGTTTAGTCATTATCTTTACCATTGCTTTGAATCACTTCATTCATCTCATATGCTTTACAATAGTATTGATCAAGATTATGATAGCATGTCACTTAAGAAATTATCTTTGTTATCGTTTACCTACTCGAGGGCGAGTAGGAACTAAGCTTGGGGATGCTTGATACGTCCCAAACGTATCTATAATTTCTTATGTTCCATGATAGTTTTATGACAATACTCACATGTTTTATATGCACTTTATATCATATTATGGCATTTATTGGACTAACCTATTAACAAGATGCCACAGTGCCAGTTTCTGTTTATTATGTCTGTTTATTGCAGAAAAGGCCCAAAAACCAAAGTGCTCGGAAAAATCCAGAAAAATCACGAAAATTCTATTTCACCGGAAGACTCACGGAGCCAAGGGCCAGGCCAAAGGAGGCCCAGGGCCTCCTCACAATAGGCCGGCGCAGCCGAGGGTGGTCACCCCACCCTGTGGGGTGGGCCCCTCGGGACTCTTCCGACTCCGCCTCTTCGCCTATAAGATGCCTCGTGACCTAAATCTTCGACAGATTGACGAAACTCCAGAAAACATCCAGGGCGCCGCCGCCATCGCGAAACTCCAATTCGGGACAGAAGTCTTGTTCGGCACCGCCGGGATGGGGAATTGCCCCGGAAGCCATCTCCACCGCCATCTTCACCGCCATCGTTGTTCCCATGATGAGGAGGGAGTAGTTCTCCCCGGGGCTGAGGGCTCTACCGTAGCTATGTGGTTAATCTCTCTCTCACTCCAATACAATGATCTCATGAATTGCTTGCATGATTGAGATCCATATGATGAGCTTTGTATCGCTACTAGTCTATGTGCTACTCATGTGATGTTATTAAAGTAGTCTATTCCTCCTGCATGGTGTAATGGTGACAGTGTGTGCATCGTGTGGTTCTTGTCGTAGATTATGATCATAATCTCTTGTAGGTTATGGAGTTGATTATCACTATGATAGTATTGATGTGATCTATTCCCCTTTCATAGTGTAATGGTGACAGTGTGTATGCTATGTTAGTACTCGGTTTATTTTGCAAAGATCTATTATGCTCTAAGGTTATTTAAATATGAACATCGAATGTTGTGGAGCTTGTTAACTCCGGCATTGAGGTGCTCTTGTAGCCCTACACAATGAATGGTGTTTGTTATCCAACAAAGAGTGTATGTAGCACAAATGAGAGAAGTTATTATTTATTATGCGATCAATGTTGAGAGTGTCCACTAGTGAAAGTATGATCCCTAGGCCTTGTTTCCAATACTGCAAACACCACTTACTTACTGTTGTTGCATGTTTACTCGCTGCCATATTTTATTCAGATTGCTATTACCACTCATATACATCCATACTACTTGTAATTCACTATCTCTTTGCCGAACTAGTGCACCTATACATCTGACAAGTGTATTAGGTGTGTTGGGGACACAAGAGACTTCTTGTATCGTGATTGTAGGGTTGCTTGAGAGGGATATCTTTGACCTCTTCCTCCCTGAGTTCGATAAACCTTGGGTGATTCACTTAAGGGAAACTTGCTGCTGTTCTACAAACCTCTGCTCTTGGAGGCCCAACACTGTCTACAGGAAAAGAAGCGTGAGTAGACATCAGCGTTGGAAATGGATCCAAGGTCGATGTGGTCGCTGTCGGCACGCTCCCTCTACATCTACCATCGGGATTAGTTTTAGAACTCAATAATTGTTATTTGGTGCCTGCGTTGAGCATGAACATTATATCTGGATCGTGTTTAATGCAAGACGGTTATTCATTCAAGTCTGAGAATAATGGTTGTTCTATTTTTATGAATAATATCTTTTATGGTCATGCGCCTGAGAAGAATGGTTTATTTCTATTAAGTCTTGATAGTAGCGATACACATGTTCATAACATTGATGCTAAGCGAATTAAATTGAATGATAATTCTACTTATATGTGGCACTGTCGTCTTGGTCATATTGGAGTAAAACGCATGAAGAAACTCCATTCCGATGGATTACTTGAGTCACTTGACTTTGATTCACTTGACAGATGCGAATCATGTCTAATGGAAAAAATGACTAAGACTCCATTCTCTGGTATTATGGAGCGAGCTACAGACTTATTGGAAATCATACATACCGATGTGTGCGGACCAATGAGTGTAGCCTCGCGGTGGTTATCGTTATGTTCTAACCTTCACAGATGATCTGAGTAGATATGAGTATATCTATTTCATGAAACATAAATCCGAGACTTTCAGAAGTTTAAGGAATTCCAAAGTGAAGTAAAAATCAACGTAACAAGAAGATCAAGTTTCTGCGTGATCGCGGAGGCGAATATCTGAGTTATGAGTTTGGCATGCATTTAAAGAAAAGCGGAATACTTTCACAGTTGACACCTGGAACACCACGCAATGGTGTGTCCGAACATCGTAATCGAACTCTCTTAGATATGGTTCGTTCTATGATGTCTCTTACTGATTTGCCGTTATCGTTTTGGGGTTATGCGTTAGAGACAGCAGCATTCACTTTAAATAGGGCACCATCGAAATCTTGCAACGACACCGTATGAATTGTGGTTTAATAAGAAACCTAAGCTGTCGTTCCTTAAAGTTTGGGTTTGCGAAGCCTATGTAAAAAAGTTACAACCGGACAAGCTAGAACCCAAAGCGGAGAAACGCATCTTCATAGAATACCATAAGGAAACTATAGGGTATACTTTCTATCACAGATCCGAAGGCAAAATCTTTGTTGCTAAGAATTGAACCTTTCTTGAGAAAGAGTTTCTCACTAAAGAAGTGACTGGAAGAAAAGTAAAACTCGATGAGGTTACTGAACCTTCTCTCGTTGATCAGCAGTACCGAAGATGTTTCTGTGCCGCCTGCACCGATAACAGAGGAAGCTAATGATAATGATCATGAAACTTTGAGCGAGGTAGCTACTGAACCTCGCATCGACAAGGGAACGTACCACTCCTGATTGGTATGATCCTTGTCTAAATCTCATGATTGTGGACAACAATGATGAGGACCCTGCGACGTATGAAGAAGCGATGATGAGCCCAGATTCCAATAAATGGCAAGAAGCCATGAAATCCGAAATGGGATCCATGTATGAAAACAAAGTATGGACTTTGGTAGATCTACCTGATACCCGCAAGGCTGTTGAGAATAAATGAATCTTTAAGAGAAAAACAGATGCTGACGGTAATATTACTGTCTATAAAGCTCAACTTGTGCAAAGGGTTTCCGAAAAATTCAAGGTGTTGACTACGATGAGACTTTCTCACCTGTAGCGAAGCTAAAGTCTGTGAGGATTTTGTTAGCAATAGCTGCATTTTTCGATTATGAGATTTGGCAGATGGATGTCAAAACGGCGTTCCTTAATGGAGACATTGAGGAAGAGTTGTATATGGTACAACGCAAAGGTTTTGTTGATCCTAAAAATGCTGACAAGGTATGCAAACTTCAGCGTTCCATTTATGGACTAAAGCAAGCATCCAGGAGTTGGAACCGACCCTTGTTAAGGTGATCAAAGACTTCGGGTTTATACAGTGCCATGGAGAGGCCTGTATTTACAAGAAAGTGAGTGGGAGCTCTGTAGCATTCCTGATATTATATGTATATGACATATTATTGATTGGGAATGATATAGAACTATTAAGCAGTGTAAAAGGTTATTTGAATAAGTGTTTTTCAATGAAGGACCTTGGTGAAGCAGCGTACATTTTAGGCATCAAGATTTATAGAGATAGATCAAGACGCCTAATAGGGCTTTCACAGAGTACATACCTGGACAAGATTCTAAAGAAGTTTAGAATGGATGAAAGTAAGAAAGGGTTCTTACCGATGTTGCCAGGTAAGGTCTTGAGTAAGACTCAAAGTCCGGCTACGGCAGAAGAAAGAGAGGGATGAATCGATCCCCTATGCCTCGGCAGTAGGCTCTACCATGTATGCCATGCGTGTACTAGACCGGATATAGCACATGCGTTAGTTTGACTAGCAGATATCAAAGTGATCCAGAATGGAACACTGGACAGCGGTCAAGAATATCATGAAGTACTTGAAAAGAACTAAGGATATGTTTCTTTGTTATGGCGGTGACCAAGAGCTCGTTGTAACAAGTTACACCGATGCAAGTTGGAACACTGATCCTGATGACTCTAAGTCTCAGTCTGGGTACGTGTTTATATTGAATGGTGCTTAAGCAATGTGCTCCAAGCAGTGCACGGTGGCGAAGTCTTCAACTGAATCGGAATACATAGCGGCTTCGGAGGCTTCATCGGAAGCGGTATGGATGAAGAGGTTCATTGTTGAGCTTGGTGTGGTTCCTAGTGCATTGGACCCACTAGTCATTTATTGTGACAACATGGGTGCCATCGCCAATGCACAAGAACCAAGGTCACACAAGAAGCTGAAGCATATCAAGCTGCGTTTTCATTCGATTCGAGTACATCGAAGATGGAGAAGTAAAGATTTGCAAAGTACACACTGATCTGAATGTAGCAGATCCGTTGACTAAAGCTCTCCCTAGGGCAAAGCATGAACAACACCAGAATGCCATGGGTGTTAGGTACCTTACAATGTAATCTAGATTATTGACTCTAGTGCAAGTGAGAGACTGTTAGAGATATGCCCAAGAGGCAATAATAAATTGGTTATTATATATCTTTGTGTTTATGATAAATGTTTATATACCATGCTATAATTGTATTAACCGAAACATTGATACATGTGTGTTATGTAAACAACAAGAAGTCCCTAGTAAGCCTCTTGTATAACTAGCTTGTTGGTTAATAGATGATCATTGTTTCATGATCATGAACATTGGATGTTATTAATAACAAGGTTATGTCATTATGTGAATGATGTAATGGACACACCCAAATAAGCATAGAATAAGATCACGTCATTAAGTTGATTTGCTATAAGCTTTCGATACATAGTTACCTAGTCCTTTCGACCATGAGATCATGTAAATCACTTATGCCGGAAGGGTACTTTGATTACATCAAACGCCACTGCGTAAATGGGTGGTTATAAAGGTGGGATTAGGTATCCGGAAAGTATGAGTTGAGGCATATGGATCAACAGTGGGATTTGTCCATCCCGATGACGGATAGATATACTCGGTGGAATGTCTTCTAATTGGCTTGCAAGCATATGAATGGTTCATAAGAGACCACATACCACGGTACGAGTAAAGAGTACTTGTCAGAGACGAGGTTGAACAAGGTATCGTGATACCGATGATCAAACCTGGGACAAGTAAAATATCGCGTGACAAAGGGAATCGTTATCGTATGTAAATGGTTCAATCGATCACTAAGTCATCGTTGAATATGTGGGAGCCATTATGGATCTCCAGATCCTGCTATTGGTTATTGGTGGGAGAGAAGTCTCAACCATGTCTGCATAGTTCGCGAACCGTAGGGTGACACACTTAAGGTTTGATGTCGTTTGAGTAGATATGGAATATGGAATGGAGTTCGTTTTGTTCGAGTCTCGGATGGGATCCAGGACATCACGAGGAGTTCCGGAATGGTCCGGAGAATAAGATTCATATATAGGAAGTCATTTTATAAGTTTGAAAATGATCCGGTGCATTTATGGAAGGTTTTAGAAGGTTCTAGAAAAGTCCGGAAGAAAGGCACTATGGAAACTGGAGTCCCGGAGGGACTCCACAAGCTTGGCCGGCCAACCCTAAGGGAAGGAGTCCCAGTTGGGTGATACGTCTCCAACGTATCCATAATTTCTGTCGTTCCATGCTTGTTTTATGACAATACTTACATGTTTTGCTTGCACTTTATAATGTTTTTATGCGTTTTCCGGAACTAACTATTAACAAGATGCCACAGTGCGCCTGTTTTCTCTTGTTTTTGGTTCCAGAAAGGCTGTTCGGGCAATATTCTCGGAATTGGACGAAATCAACGCCAAAGATCTTATTTTTCCCGGAGGCTCCAGAACACCGAAGGGGAGACGGAGAGGAGGCCCAGGGCCCTGACCATAAGGCCGCGCGGCAGGCCCCCGCCGCGCCGGCCTATGAGGAGGGCGCCCTGGTGCCCTCTCCGCCGCCTTCGCCTATTTAACCCCTTTCGACCTAAAAACACCGTACCACTTGACGAAACTCCAAAGACTCAGGGGCGCCGCCATCGCGAAACTCCAATTCGGGGACGAAGTCTCGTCCTGGCACCGCCGGACGGGAAGTGCCCCCGAAGCCATCTCCATCAACGCCATCGCCTCCATCATGCTCCGTGAGTAGTTCCCCCATGGACTACGGGTTCTAGCTAGCTAGTTGGTATTCTCTCCCCATGTACTTCAATACAATGATCTCATGAGCTGCCTTACATGATTGAGATCCATCTGATGTAATCGGTGTTGTGTTTGTTGGGATCCGATGGATGATACATTATGATTAGTCTATCTATAAAGTTTGTGAAGTTATTGTTGCTGCAATCTTGTTATGCTTAATGCTTGTCACTAGGGCCCGAGTGGCATGATCTTAGATTTGAGCTTTATAATTATTGCTTAGATTGTATCTACAAGTTGTATGCACATGTCACTGTCCGGAACCAAAGGCCCCGAAGTGACAGAAATCGGGACAACCGGAGGGGATGGCGGTGATGTGAGGGACACATGTTTTCACGGAGTGTTAATGCTTTGCTCCGGTGCTCTATTAAAAGGAGTACCTTAATATCCAGTAGTTTCCCTTGAGGCCCGGCTGCCACCGGCTGGTAGGACAATAGATGTTGTGCAAGTTTCTCATTGCGAGCACGTACGACTAAATATGGAAAACATGCCTACATGATTAATGAATTGATGTTCTTTCTTAATGCCTTATCAATCCTATCAATTGCCCAACTGTAATTTGTTCACCCAACACTTGTTATTGGAGAGTTGCCACTAGTGTAGATAGCTGGGAACCCCGGTCCATCTTTCATCATCATATACTCGTTCTACATGTCAACTATTTTCTGGTACCATTGCTCTCATATTACTACTACTGTTGTGTTACTGTTACTATTGCTCTCATATCACTGCTACTTTCACATCACCCTGTTACTAGTGCTTTTCCAGTGCAGCTGAATTGACAACTCAGTTGTTAAGGCTTATAAGTATTCTTTACCTCCCTTGTGTCGAATCAATAAATTTGGGTTTTACTTCCCTCGAAGACTGTTGCGATCCCCTATACTTGTGGGTCATCAAGACTATTTTCTGGCGCCGTTGCCGGGAGGCATAGCTCTACTCATAAGTTCACCTGGGGAGTACACTCCACCTCTCTCTGTTTTATTTTATTTTGTTTTGCTTAGTTTACTTTTGTCTAGTTTATTTGTGCTTAGTTTATTTCTGTCTAGTATTATTCTGCTTAGTTTACTTTTGCTTAGTTTCTTTTTGTCTTGTTTTATTTTCCCTATATACCCAAAAATCCATAAAAATTTGAAAAACCTAAAAATTAAAAACTGCTGTTATGGGAGAACCAATAACCTACTTGGAGCTTATAGAATGTTATAATAATTATAGAGAATCAAGAACTGGTAAAATAATGAGTGCTATGATAGAAAAATTAAATACAATCGCTAAAATCTTGCTTAAACGCCATGATATAAACTGTTGCTCTGAACATGATACTAAACATCTTAAATTTCAATGTGGCTTTAGTGAGGAATTTTTAATTAAGAACTATAATCGGAATTGCTATATTCATTATGGGTTCGAAGAGGTAGAACAATTTGTCTTATTTATGGGAGCCTCCGAGATAGAATCCTTCATGGTTGAGAATTATGAAACTTGTGTTGTTTGTAAGGGCCTTAAAGATTATGTCTCTACTATCCTTAATTCTTGCATAGAATGCTACAGTAGGAATCCTTATATCCTTGATTATAAAGAGAGACACATTAATGCACAAGAATGCACTCACAATTTGCAGGAACCGGTGGAAGAAGAAATTGATGAACCTGAAAGCTCATTGGATGAAAAAGAGGAGGAAATTGATGAACTTGAAAGCTCATTGGATGAAAAAGAAGAGGAGACACTACTGCAGAAATCCTTATCAGTGACAGGCTCATTTTGCTCATCAGTGACAGGCAACATGCCAGTCACTAGGATGCAGTCACTGGTAGTGCCTGTCACTAGTGATGGTAAGGTTGCCTGTCACTAGTAGGTGTAACTAGTGACAGGCACAAAAGATGCATGTCACTGGCATGGTGAAAGACTGCATTGATGTTGGGTTCTCTAGTGACTGGCCTAATATCCAGCCCGTCACTAGTATCAATTTCGATATTAAAAGAATTATGTTTTTGACGAATATGCAGTAAGAAGCAACTACAAGCTACAGTGTATTGTTTCAACGAAAGCACAATATAAAACATGTGTATTATAGGGGGCATATCACTCCAAACCCAAGTTTGAAGATGAGTTACACAAAATTTGAAACTAAGAGGGAAGAACTCTACGACAGCTATAGGCGAACAAAAAGAAAGCAAAACCAAACACCCAACACTTACACATCTTCTACTCACTGCATCATCTACAACTATGGGCGAACCTAAAGACACTAACATCCCAGCACTTCCACATCTTCTACTCATTGTATCCTCTAGCTTCAGTCAGTCCCAGCCTTGCCCTCTACAGTAGAACTCGTGAAGCCCTGCATGTTTCACCACTTCAGTTTCTGTATACCAAGGCCAAAAAGAAATATAATGTGCAGTCTTAAACACTCACCACGGTTTAGCAAACACCTTGACAGTGCCAACATGACATGGATAAAAGATGGTCAATGAAGCTTATCAAATTGTTGACTATTAAGGTGTTGGAGCAGTTAAACTACATTTGAAAATTGACTAAAGAAGAAACCACACAAATAATTGCAATACATCCATAGTACCAATGAAAAGGGAGCATATGCATAATTCAGAAAATTAGACAATAGTGAATCCAAAAAAGTGGAAACGGAAAAATAATCAAGAGAGATTTCACCACTGACATACCGAATGACACCGCCAAGACAGATATTGCCTTCGAGGAAGATTTAAATTTCCCTGCAACAGACCCATCTGAGGGATCAATCTTACAGACCATGCCATCAGCGTCTGCTGTGTACACAGTCCGCCCATGCCTTGAGTATGCTACTGCTATCACACCCCCTGAACATATACAAAATGCACACCAACATAAGTGAACACTTTTGAGCTCAAGCGCTGCAGAAATTAATCCCAGCCATGGGCATCGTACACATTGTGCAGGTGTATATGAGTTAGCACGTTGTTATCAGATGAAATGGATGGGGAGAGGGCCAAACAATCACTTTTTTTGTATATTACTACTGAAGTGAAGAACGTACATCTTGTTGCCTCACCACAACAAGCGACAGCATATGATTCTGTAGTCAGCTGTACTGCGGGCTATGCAAATAGTTTCCCCAACTGATGAGAGTCTGAAATCAGCCACAGCTTGTTCAACTTCTGTGGTTTTTTCTTACGTTGTCCACTCTGACAAAATTGATACCAAAACTAGCGGAAATTCTTCATCTTCTGGGGTTTCCTGTTTATGTCCATGAACTAGTTCAGATTTTCATACCAGACAAAAAAAATCATCTTTAAGAGTCAATGACCTGATCACAACATAGTCAGTTTGATGAGAATTAAACAAAAATTATAAATACGATTTAGGTTGTGATTCTATTCCGTACAGAAAGTATCTTATAGGTACACACACATATATATATGTATGTATATTCAGATCCCATTTGCCAACTAGTTCAATATATTATTTTGGAGCTAAAGAGAGTTTATTCAAAGTGCAGACTAGCAATTGGTAATATTAGGATTGCATTATGCTACTGTTTTAACTATTTTTCCTATCTCGGGATCAGATACATTCACAAGGAATGTTATCTTTCTAGCCCTTTGGTACATACACCTCAGATGGATATGCATATGTATGTATATTCAGATCCCAGCCAACTAGTTCAATATAATATTTTGGAGCTAAAGAGAGGTTATTCGAAGTGCAGACTAGCAAATGGTAATATTAAGATTGCATTATGCTACTGTGTTAATTATTTTTCCTATCTCCGGATCAGATACATTCACACGGTATGTTATCTTTCTAGCCCTTTGGTACATACACCTCAGATGGATATGCAGCTTTGCAATTTGACCATAATACATTTTGCATTGGAGTATTTAATAACTGTGCTCTACATTTCCTGATATTGTTTGCTGGTTCCTGCAGTCCATTTACTTCTAAATAGGAAGGTGTCAAAATTCATTTCTTTGGATCAGACAAATTATTTTCAGCTTACACTATTTTGGTACAAATTTGCGTCCAATTATGTTAACGTCAAGGCAACTGGCTCGTAGTGCAAACATAATTTCTCACTACAGAAATTTCATTTTTGGTACAAATATAAATTCAGAAATTTACTATTTATTTTCTCTGATCTCCAGATGTGTGCAGTTCTGAAGATTGATGTTCGCAGTTTTCAAATGTAACAAACCATTATATATGTCGACTCAAGATTGATGTGTGCAGTTTTAAAAAAAACATAGCCATTTGAGTGCTGTAAAAACAAGAGAAGTAGAGCTAATATAGCAACATGAGGTGCCCATAGCTTGTCTTTTTTGTACAACACAAAATTAGGCACAGCAATTACATTACCAGGTCAGTCCTTTTGAAAACCGCTATATCACATCCATATGCAGCAATGTGTACTTCCTGAAGGATGCGAGAGCACGGATCTTCTTGGGAAGTTGAGGTCCTTTGATTACATACAAAGTTCACACACCGTGAGTATAAAAACGCAATGAACATGAGAGACCAAGAATACCAAATAGCAGGCTCACGAGCAAGGACCAAATTCAGCTTGGGACACTGCACAATAAGAGCACAAACATATATTATTACACACAATGGAACTCGGTTGCATCACAATTATTACTGATATTATTACACACAATGGAACTCGGTTGCATCACAATTATACTGATATATGTTAAGCTAGAGAAAAGCAATAAAAGACAGGCAGAGGAAGGCGGTCCACATGCTCTACTGACTCGACCCAGGCGAGGCAAGTTCAGAGGCAAATTGTATTAACCCCAGTGCCGCAAGGCGCAATGGGCAATTCAGCATGAAACTCCGCATGAGCTCCAAGCATAAGCTATCACACCACTGCTTCTAGTATACAAACCTAAATACTGGCAGAGAAAATGAGCGGATCCTGCGAGCTCCCCGTAACAATGAGCAACTGCAGTTTCCAGAGGCGATGGACAGGTAGGGGAGACGAGCGCGGGGTGGGGGTGGGTGGTGGTGACTTGCGTGGTAGACGTGGAAGGCCTTGCCGACGTTGACGGTGACGAGGCGCTGCAAGAAGAAGGGCATGCCACTGGTGGTGATGTAGCCGATCGCGCGGAACGGCTCGAAGATCCCCATCGTCTGTTTCGCAACACCATTCGCGGGTGCTAGGGTTTTTTCTGGTCTGGATGGGATGGTAGATGCGCCGGCGGAGAGGGTTTTAGAAGGTGTTTGGAGCGGCGGCGCGAGGAGGAAGAAAGGACATCCTCGCAGCAGCGTCCTTGCTTCAGGCAGCGGCGGCATCCTTGCGTCGGTGGGACGAGTGGGGCGGCGTTGGGATGCAGGGCGGAGAAGAGGTTGGAGATGCGCTGGAGGGGCGGCTGCGTTGGAGGGGAGACCGGCGCGGCATTGGAGGAGCAGAGGGGCGGCGGCGGTTGGGGATTTGGTGGTCTTCTTCGACCTGGACTCGTCTCAACCGACGGACCGAGCGGGGAGAGGAGGCGCGAGCGTTGGCCGACCCAGGGAAAATAGCTGGGCCGTCGGCCTAGTTAGCCAGCTCGAAAAAAAGGTCCGTATGGTGACAGGCAATTATAGACGCCTGTCACTAACCTATTTTTCCCTTTCAGCCAACCTCCAAAAAGAATGTTAATGACAGACTATTTTATGAGCCTGTCGCTAGAAAACTTACTAGTGACTGGCATAATTTTGCCTGTCACTAAACGCGTGGCGGCTATAAGCATTTTTGCAGTAGTGAGAGCGACGAACAAAAGGAGGAAGAATGGATTAGCTACCCATGCCAACCTTCTAATGAGAGTAACTCTTTATCTCTTACACTATTTGATTGTCCTCCATGCTTACCGAAAGAGGTTGAATGTTATGTTCCTGTGGATTCTCTTGAAATATTTCCTATAAGTAAAACTTGTGAGAATAATTATGCTACTGTTATATATGATAATCCATGCTACTTTGATAAATCTTATGATAATGCTTTGTTTGTGCCTGATGTCGAAATGCATGGTACTAAAGAATTTTGCTTGGCAAATGTTTATGATAAAGCTCTAGATGATGGTCCTATGTTACTTGATAATATTAATTGTACTACTAATGAAAATGGGATTGGAAAAGTATTGACATTATTTAAGAGTCCCATATCTCTTGAAATTGATCGATCACCTTGTTATATTATTGATAAAAGTGAGTTTGGAAGTTTTGATCCTACTATATTTGAGCTTGATAAAAATTATGTGTTTGGAAATCATGAAAAGTATGCTGCATGTGATAGTTATATTGTTGAGTTTGTTCATGAAGCTACTGAAAATTATTATGAGAGAGGAAAATATGGTTGTAGAAATTTTCATGGTACTAATACACCTCTCTATATGCTGAAATTTTTGAAGTTATTCTTGTTTTATCATCTTATGCTTATCACTTTGTTCTTCATGAATTTATTTGTGTACAAGATTCCTTTGCATAGGAAGTATGTTAGACTTAAATGTGTTTTGGATTTGCTTTTTGATGCTCTCTTTTGCTTCAAATACTATTTCTTGCGAGTGCATCATTTAAAACTGCTGAGCCCATCTTAATGGCTATAAAGAAAAGAACTTCTTGGGAGATAACCCATGTGTTATTTTGCTACAGTACTTTGTTTTATATTTGTGTTTTGAAGTTGTTTACTACTGTAGCAACCTCTCCTTATCTTAGTTTTGTGTTTTGTTGTGCCAAGTGAAGCCTCTAATCGAAGGTTGATACTAGATTTGGATTCTGCGCAGAAACAGATTTCTATCTGTCACGAATCTGGGCAAATTTCTCTGTAGGAAACTCAGAAAAATCTGTCAATTTACGTGCGTGATCCTCAGATATGTACGCAACTTTCATTAGTTTTGAGTTTTCTGATTTGAGCAACGGAAGTACCTAAAAAATTCGTGTTTACTGGCTGTTCTGTTTTGGCAGATTCTGTCTCTGTTTTTGCATTGTCTCTTGTGGACTTTATGTGAGCCTTTCTAGACGTGGAGAGCTGTAGCTAATGTTTTATTGAGTTCTTGCAATGTGCCACTACAGGACCAAGGTGGATTCAAATTTTTGAGTACTAACCCCTCTAATGAAGTTTATGAGAAGTTTGTTGTGAAGGAAGTTTTCAAGGGTCAAGAGAGGAGGATGATATATGATCAAGAAGAGTGAAAGTCTAAGCTTGGGGATGCCCCGTGGTTCATCCCTGCATATTTCAAGAAGACTCAAGTTTAAGCTTGGGGATGCCCAAGGCATCCCCTTCTTCATCAACTTATCAGGTTCCTCCCTGAAACTATATTTTTATTCAGTCACATCATATGTGCTTTACTTGGAGCGTCTGTGTTTATTTTTCGTTTTGTTTATGTTTGAATAAATTCGGATCCTAGCAATCCATGTTTGGGAGAGAGACGCTCCGCTTTTTCATATGAACACTTGTTCTTCGTTTTACTTTTAATGTTCAATGAATAGAAGTTGGAAGCTACAATATTTATCTTTATTTGGTTGGGAAAAGAAAATGCCTCATATGTCTTGGATAATTTGATACTTGGCAATTGTTTTGAGCTCTCAAGTAGATCATAAGTTTTTGCATGTAGTTTAAACCTATTAGTGGAGAACTACCGTAGAGCTTGTTAAAATTGGTTTGCATAATTGATCTCTCTAAGGTCTAGATATTTTCTGGTAAAAGTGTTTGAGCAACAAGGAAGACAGTGTAGAGTATTATAATGCTTGCAATATGTTCTTATGTAAGTTTTGCTGTACCTGTTCATACTTGTGTTTGCTTCAAACAACCTTGCTAGCCTAAACCTTGTACTGAGAGGGAATACTTCTCGCATCCAAAAACCTTGAGCCAAAACCTATGCCATTTGTGTCCACCATACCTACCTACTATGTGGTATTTCCTGCCATTCCAAAGTAAATTGCTTGAGTGCTACCTTTAAATAATTCAAAATGCTTCTCAATTTGTGTTAATGTTTCATAGCTCATGAGGAAGTATGTGGTGTTTAGCTTTCAACCTTGTCATTTACTTTTGACGGACTCTCATATGGACTAGTGGCACATCCGCTTATCCAATAATTTTGCAAAAAGAGCTGGCAATGGGATTCCCAGTCCCAAATTAATTAACTTAAATAGACACTCCTCCATGGTTTGTGATTGTTGGACGGCACCCGAAGGATTCGGTTAGCCATGGCTTGTGTAAGCAAAGGTTGGGGGGAGTGTCATCATCATAATAAAACTTAAATGAAAAAGGCACTCCTTCATGGTATGTGATTGTTGGCAGGCACCCGAGGATTCGGTTAGCCATGGTTTGTGAAAGAAAGGTTGGAAGGAGTGCCACCCAAAAATAAATAAAATGGGAGCCGCTCTTGTGAGTCCGGTTGATGAGGTAGTTAGTGTACCCACTACCATTCGTTGACAACAACAAACACCTCTCAAAATTTTACTTTTATGCTCTCTATATGTTTTCAAAACCAAAGCTCTAGCACAAATATAGCAATCGATGCTTCCTCGTAGAAGGGCCATTCTTTTACTTTTATGATTGAGTCAGTTACCTAATTCCTTCCACCTTAGAAGCAAACACTTGTGTCAACTGTGCATTGATTCTTACATACTTGCATATTTGCATTCATCATATTACTCTATGTTGACAATATCCATGAGATATACATGTTGAAAGTTGAAAGCAACCGCTGAAACTTATATCCTCCTTTGTGTTGCTTCGATGCCTTTACTATGAACTTATTGCTTTAAGAGTTAACTCTTGTGCAAGACTTTTGATGCTTGTCTTGAAAGTACTCTCCATGAAAAGTTTTGCTATATGTTATCTACTTGTTAGCAACTATAGATCATTGCCTTGAGTCACTTCATTCATTTCATATGCTTTGTAATAGTATGATCAAGGTTATGTAAGTAGCATGTCACTTCAGAAATTATCTTTGTTATCGTTTACCTGCTCGGGACGAGCGAACTAAGCAGGGATGCTGATACGTCTCCAACGTATCCATAATTTCGCTCCATGCTTGTTTTATGACAATACTTACATGTTTTGCTTGCACTTTATAATGTTTTTATGCGTTTCCTGAACTAAACTATTAACAAGATGCCACAGTGCCAGTTCGTTTTCTGCTGTTTTTGGTTCCAGAAAGGCTGTTCGGGCAATATTCTCGGAATTGGACGAAATCAACGCAAAGATCTTATTTTTCCGGGAGGCTCCAGAACACCGAAGGGGAGACGGAGAGGAGGCCCAGGGCCCCGACCATAAGGCCGCGCGGGCAGGCCCCGGCCGCGCCGGCCTATGAGGAGGGCGCCGGTGCCCTCTCGACGCCGCCTCTTCGCCTATTTAACCCCTTTCGACCTAAAAACACCGTACCACTTGACGAAACTCCGAAAGACTCCGGGCGCCGCCGCCATCGCAACTCCAATTCGGGGACAGAGTCTTCCCGGCACTGCCGGACGGGGAAGTGCCCCGAAGCCATCTCCATCAACGCCATCGCCTCCATCATGCTCCGTGAGTAGTTCCCCCATGGACTACGGGTTCTAGCTGTAGCTAGTTGGTATTCTCTCCCCATGTACTTCAATACAATGATCTCATGAGCTGCCTTACATGATTGAGATCCATCTGATGTAATCGGTGTTGTGTTTGTTGGGATCCGATGGATGATACATTATGATTAGTCTATCTATAAAGTTTGTGAAGTTATTGTTGCTGCAATCTTGTTATGCTTAATGCTTGTCACTAGGGCCCGAGTGGCATGATCTTAGATTTGAGCTTTATAATTATTGCTTAGATTGTATCTACAAGTTGTATGCACATGTCACTGTCCGGAACCAAAGGCCCCGAAGTGACAGAAATCGGGACAACCGGAGGGGATGGCGGTGATGTGAGGGACACATGTTTTCACGGAGTGTTAATGCTTTGCTCCGGTGCTCTATTAAAAGGAGTACCTTAATATCCAATAGTTTCCCTTGAGGCCCGGCTGCCACCGGCTGGTAGGACAATAGATGTTGTGCAAGTTTCTCATTGCGAGCACGTACGACTAAATATGGAAAACATGCCTACATGATTAATGAATTGATGTTCTTTCTTAATGCCTTATCAATCCTATCAATTGCCCAACTGTAATTTGTTCACCCAACACTTGTTATTGGAGAGTTGCCACTAGTGTAGATAGCTGGGAACCCCGGTCCATCTTTCATCATCATATACTCGTTCTACATGTCAACTATTTTCTGGTACCATTGCTCTCATATTACTACTACTGCTGCTGTGTTATGTTAATTGCTCTCATATCACTGCTACTTTCACATCACCCCGTTACTAGTGCTTTTCAGTGCAGCTGAATTGACAACTCATTGTTAAGGCTTATAAGTATTCTTTACCTCCCTTGTGTCGAATCAATAAATTTGGGTTTTCTCGAAGACTGTTGCGATCCCACGTACATTGGCTCCACCTATGGTGGCCGACCACCCCACCAAAGGAAAGGTGGGAGTCCCACCTTGAGTAGGACTCCCCCCTTTAGTAGGTTTCCCACTTTTGGGAGGTTTTGTTGTTGGGGTCTTATTCGAAGACTTGGACTACAACTCTTGGGGATTTCCACCTATATAATGAGGAGCCAAGGGGAGGGGTTGGCCATAACCTTGGCCGCACCACCACATCCCCTTGAGGGCCGGCGCCCAAGCCCCTCTCCCCAAACCCTAGCGCCCTCCTCCACATACTACTCCCGCAGCGCATAGGCGAAGCCCTGCCGGAGTTCTCTACCACCACCGCCACCACGCCGTCGTGTGCCGGGATTCCGAGGAGGATCTACTACTTTGCCCGCTGTAACGGGAGAGGACGTCGTCTTCATCAACACCGTACGTGTGACCGAGTACGGAGGTGCTGCCCGATTGTGGCACCGTCAAGATCATCTACGCGCTTTTGCAAGCGGCAAGTGATCGACTACATCCACCCCGAGATCTAATCTCGTTAAGCTTTGCGAATCTTCGAGGGTTAGTCTCTTCATCCCTTGCTACCGTCTACTAGATTAGATCTTGGCTTGTGTTTCGTTCTTGCGGTAGGAATTTTTTGTTTTCTATGCTACAAATCCCATCAAACCCATCTCTGCATAGAAGGGAGCCGCTAACGAGATTCTTGTTCATAGTAGGGACATGCTGCACGTTCCTCAGCTGCACGATCTTCCCCGAAGTGAACTTCAGATATACCGTGCCAACACCACAAACAGAAGCATGTGACCCATTCCCCATCAAGACAGAAGAATCCTGGACGACCTGGTGAGAAGTGAACATGGATATGTCAGCACACACATGAACATTAGCACCCGTATCAATCCACCAACATGGAGACTGAAATACCGAAAGAACAGTAAAGAGATTACCGTACCCATCAGCATTGCTAGCGCTCACCGTGTTGACTTTGTCTCGCCTTCTTCTTTCGGTCTGCCCTCTCTGGACAGTCCTTAGAGAAGTGGCCAATCTCTCCATAGGTAAAGCAGCTCAGATCTTCTTTGTTTATCATCTTCTTCTTGAAGGTTTTAGTCTTCATAGGCTTATTAAAGGAGGACTTGTTATTCCCTTTGTTATTGTTGTAGGGTTTCTTCTGCACCATGTTGGCGCTAGACTGGCCCTCTCCTTTCTCAGTGGTATCTTTAGCCCGAGCTTTCTCCTCAACATGAAGAGACGCTATCAGATTTTCAACTGATATCTCCTGTCTCCTGTGTTTGAGAGTTGTGGCGAAGTTCCTCCATGAAGGGGGCAACTTAGCAATAATGCATCCACCCACAAACTTTTCAGGTAAGGCACACTTAAGTAGTTCAAACTCTTTCGCAATGCACTGTATATCATGAGCTTGTTCGACTACAGAACGGTTGTTCACCATCCTGATATCATGGAAGCTCTCCATGATGTACAGTTCACTGCCTGCATCGGTTGCACCGAATTTAGCATTCAGTGCATCCCAGAGTTCTTTACCGTCTACTATGTGCATATACACATCACATAGACGGTCAGCAAGAATACTCAGTACGCATCCAACGAAGAGAGTATTGTCTTCCTTGAACTTGTTCTGATCTTGGTAGATATAGTTCCTTCAGGAAGACCATTACTAACTTGGAACACTTTCAGATGAGTAAGCCAGAGCGTGGCCTTAATCTGCCACATCTTAAAGTGCACACCGGTAAACTTATCCGGCCTCAGTGCATCAGCAAAACCAACCATTGTTAACTCAGGAAATTGTCTAAAATTAGGTTTTTGGATTGTTGGATAATTAGGCACAATTACCATGATTAATTCCAGAATATTAAGCATGACAACAGTAACTACTAACATGTGAAACTCGAACATACTAGATGCATTAATCACCATGAATAGTAGTAGGGCAAGCTGTACAACATCCATCGCTAAACAGATCGAGATATGTCGCACGTACCGATCTGGTGGAGGTGGCGATGGCTGTAGCAGATGACGTCGCTGCAGGAACGTTGTTGATGACAACGTTTTTGACGACGGAACGACGGGTCGGCGAGACGGTGTTGAAGACGATGGTAGGCAGCCCGCCCACTTGGACGGAAGACGACCCGTGATGAAGAACTTGAGCAGTCGCGCAGAGCGCTTCCCAAAAACCTAATTCGCCCTCTCCCGTACAGGATCGCAAAGGCGAGCGGTTCCGGAGACCTGCTCGCTCGTTCGACGGTGCACGCCGACGGACGGGATGGAGTAGGCTACGATGGTGCGCAAGCAGAGAGAGGTGGAAACCTAACTCGTGTATTAGATGTGTTTCTGTGGTAGCCGGGCAAGAGATTATATAGGCTCAGCAAACCCTAGGCAACGTCGGGCGCACGTTCGAGTCGGTTACGGATAGCCCACGGTCAAAAAGAAAGGAAAGTCTCGGCTCGAGGCTCAATCCACTCACCACGAGCGCGGCGCGCGTCGGATCGAGACGAGCGAGGAGGAGGAGGAGGAGCGCGCGTGTACCACTCCTATTCTTACTCACTTACTAGTGGTGGAACAACCCACCTTATAAGGTGGTCTAACTTCCTCCCAGCTTTCCATGTGGGACTAAACTTCCCACCTCTTGCCACTCCCTAGTGAGCTGCCACCAACTTGGACTCAAACTCACTAGGCTGCCACTAAGTGGGCTTTGAGATTTATAGGCAAAGCTGAAATACTACATGGGCCAAATGATGTAGCCCATTTATTTCAACATGCATATCCCACGCTTTCATATTCACATTGAGGTGCCATAAGATATTGTTCACGCTAATATAATGCTATTAAATCTTTGAAAAAATGTAATGCAATCCTTTGAATCAAAGATCACACATGAAAAAGCTGATGCCATTTGCATTGGGGCTCATGATATCGAAACAGATACAAATGACCATGATACATGTAGTAGGTATCTTCCTGCAGGCGTAGGCAGACTGTTAAACAACCAAACCGATAGATATCGGAAAGGGCTGGCGTGTGCAAAGGAGCAAGATCCTAACGGATCAGTTGTGGATCTTGGTGTATCGTAGATACAGATAAGTCTTGAGTTTGTTGTAGATTGATCTTGTACGTATGGTTGTAACCCTAACTCTGGTATATAAATACAACACAATGCCGAGGCTCATTAGCACGGCAAAACCAATCTAGTTCTTTGTTTTATACAGACATGCATTCCAGAATTCTACTCGTACAGTGATACAACGGAAATCTCATATCGCTATAACAGATAATATTTTGATTACCAGTAGCGTGTGAGATCTAGTAGCACATTAGGGTGTCAACCCGTGCCTTGATCTCGTCTCGTCGATAACCGAGGGGAAGTGTTGCATCAGCCACAGGTAGCCCTCAGTTAGCACAATTCTCTTGAAGTTCTTCCCGTCATGAAGAAGTCAAGGCACCTACTCTTCAGCTCCGGGCAGCTGTGCATCTCAGCATGACCTAAGGTTGTCGCCACCATTTCAACTGATACTTTATCCCAAAGCTCCTGAGCACACATGAGCTTCAATCTGCTCAAGTCATACCTGTCTGCCGCTGCAAGTAGATGCTCAAACTGTTGGGGTTTTGGCATAAAGGTTTCGGGATCCCAGTCGACACACAGTCTGTCCGTGTAGATGAACCCAAGCATAGCTTTAAAAGCTGCTGGGTCAATGTCGTCCAGTGTGATGCACGGCGTGGTAGCCTCTACCATGGAGCCGAAGAGCTCTGACTTGAACACCGGCGAGCGAGCAGCAGCAAGCACAGCTCGGTGAGCTCGGAACATCTCGCCGCCGACCGAGAAGGAGACATCTGAACGGTCGGAACATCCCAGCAGGCTTCCGAAATGGTCGCTTATGTTCGACGCCGGCACAGTAATGGAGTTCGCGGGCAAAGCTATGACACCACAGATAAGCGTGGTCACGCCATTTTTGACATAGCGTGACTCCAGGCAACCTTGCTTCACGTACATATGACCCCACCAGGTGAGGTAACTACCTTTGTTGTATTCGCCGGTCTCCAACAACGACCTTTTTGCACGGCACGAAGATGGAGCACCACCTCTGCGCAGCAGGAAGACATCGATGAAGCCATGGAAGGTATTGAATTTGCTGTACACGGAGAAGTGGACATCAAGGATATCGTCCTCGACGCCGTCCATGTAGCAGCATTCTACCTTCCAGTTGTAACTCCCGGCGGAGATGCTTTTGGAGACGGGGTTGCCAAGAATGTGGCTCTTGATCTCTGGGTAGTCAAGTTTGAACTCGGTGAAACTGGAGTCGACCATGGTTGGCACATGGAGTAGAGATTCCAGCACCAGGTTGAATTTAAAGACAAGTGCTAACGCTTGCGATCCCCAGCCCGCAGCGAGTGATTAATGTGAGCATATTTCAAACCCATCGCGAACTTCAATGTTGGGCCTCTGGTTCTGAGCAAGCAGAGGAAACGATTGATCCTGATGACGGATGTCTTAATTATTGGCATTGACGCCTGTTCAGCTTCACGCCTTCACCACTGCCGGCTCGTCGCTTCAGTTAAGCTGCCGTACCGCAAGGGAGCGGCGGCGGCCGTGCTATAACACTAGCTGCAATAGGAGTATGACTATCATAGGTACTACTAGTACGTTGTACTAAAAATCTATCGGAGCACTATAAGTCTATAATTAATAAAGAAAAGTCAGATAAAAGAGAAGACTTAAAACTCGCAAACGAAAGATAAGAAAGAAATTAACGTAAGGAGAAAAATGCAGAGCTAATCAGAACTATCCAACGAGTATTTTACAAAATAGTTTTTGATACTAGACACAACAACGTCAGTTGGCAAGGTTATTGTAGAACGATAGAGAGGGATATGTGAAATATGTTGGATGTTGTATTGAGCCTCATGGACGAGTATATATGGTGGTATAAGACTTGAAGGCTAAGAAGGCTCTCCTAGAGATAAGATAGGATACAGATTGCAAAACCTAAACTACCAAATACATGCACACGTAATATATCTCTAACATCCCCCGCAGTCGTAGCGGTAGCATCGTGAACGACTGGAGCATCGCGGACGGACAGACTGGAGAGCGAAGTAGAACCAGTGTGCTGACATCCCCCCGCAGTGGGAGCGGGAACATCATGGACGGTGTCGCGGCACGGTAGCTTGAACTATAGAGAGTGTTGGTGAGGCTCAGGCGAGGTGGTAGCCCTTTGTGCCGATGTCGAGGTAGCCAAGAGCGTTGGGCGCTGTAGCCTTGGTCGAGGTTGCCGTGGTCGATGTCGTGGTCGCGTGCCGGTGTCGACCTAGCCGCATGAAGCCACAAACGCATATTTGTAACATCCCAAAATTTCAATAAAGAAAGAAAAGGAGTTTTCAATACTCAAATTTCAGAACCAACAAAAATCTTTATTTGCATATAGTGCCATGCATAGGGTTTGTGCATAATTGTGTGAGATTACCATGATGATTACTTGTGTGCTTATGTGCTACACTCTAAAAACCTACCTTGATCCTTTGAAGATCACCAAGCAAATAAAAAAAGGAAGAAAAGAAAAGAATTGGAAAAATCCCAAAACCCTCACATATGGTTTAGGCCATTTTTGCAAATCTTCAACCTAGATCATTTTGGCTTGCACCATTAGTTGGAGAATGTTAATAAACAATTTATAACACTTTGGGGAGCCAAGAAACTCAAATTAAATCAAATTTGAAATCAAATTGTGCTCACATGCACTAATGGTCAAATCTGCCAATTTCAGCCTGGTCACTACTTTGAGCCTTTGTATTTAGAGATTTTCAAACCAAACAATTCCAACTCTTTGCACCTCATCCAAGTACACATCAAGGTGAACAACTTTGGTAAAGACCACCAGTACAAATTCACCCTAGATCAAAAGTTATGCTCAAGCAAAGTTGAGACTTTTTAACAAATTCAACATCACACCAAAATTGAAATCTTACAATTCTTTGTAAATTTGAGAACCACCACCACCATTGTGTGTCCTTGATCACATGGATCAACACCACTAGGTTTCATTCAACATTTTCCAAATTTAAGTCATGTGGCTAGTTTTGCAAATATTTTGTGAACCAATCCAAACCAAATCCTAAATCACTATTCTAAATAGTGTTTGGCCAAACCCTACTCACCCCTTGTGCCCTACTTGTCCCCTGGTCCCTTCTAGCCTAACCCCTGCATAGAAACCCTAGAGGAAGGACAAGCATGGCCATGCCAATGGCATGCCGGCCACCTCCCATGCCATCATGCTCCCCCTCTCTTCTCTCCACTCCAACCCTAACCACCATGCCCTACTGCTTCCCTATGACCTCCTGAACAAGCCGGTGTGCGCCATTGGTCGAATGGTGGGCGACAAGCATCTGACCAGCGCGCGCCCACGATGCTCTGGCGCGACAGGAACGGCATGGCCGCGTCTACACGTGTCTGCCGGAGCGCGCACGGTGCACGCGTCGCCTCGCCACCTCGCGCCACCCCTGGCCCCTTCTCTCCACCTCGAGCATCCCCGTGCCACCGCGGACGCACCAGACATGCCCACGACGCCGACCCGCGCCCGCCGTCGCCGGAGACGCCGACCAAACCCCGCCACGGCCGCGCCAGAACCCGCATGCCCCCGACAAAGTTAGGCACCGCCCAACCGCGCCGTCGCCGCCAGAAGGACCGCCTGGATACGCTGAACAGGATGCCGCCCTCGCCTAGCTCGCTAGCTCGCCGGAACGCCCGCGCCCATGTCGACTTGCCGCAGCACCCACGCACCTCTCCGCCATTATAAATAGAGGCTTCCCCTCTTCGATTTCTTCACGCCACCACCCTCCCCTCATCTCCCTTGACCTCCTTCGCCACTCGTCCGTCGACATTAGCCGCCGTAGACCCTCAATTGCATCGCTGGAGCCCGCCAGTACTCGCAGACGCCGCCGTCGATTGGAGCTGCCCCAGGCCGCGCCGCCAGTACCAGGAGGACCGCCGTCGTCTACACCTTCATCGAGCACACTGCCAGCCGTCGTCGTGCCGCCGGTGAGCCGTCGACCCCCTCCCCTCGCCGCGCCAGAGTTCCCCTCTCGCCGTCGATGACGACGATTGTGATCCGTCAGATCCGCGTCTAATCGGAGGGCCCCTTTTAAAACTTACCCCTTCGCGTTTAAAGAGAGGCTGACGGGTGGAGCCCACCCTGTCAGGTGGCCTGCTCGCTGGACGCATAGTTGGGCCAGCCCAACTCCCTCTCCCCCGTTTTGGCCCGTTAGCTTTCCCGTGCTTGCCCACGAATTCAAATTCGTTTAAATCAATTTATTTCAAATTACTCACAGATGCTTTTTCAAAATCAAATAGAATCAAATTGGCTAAACCAAATTTGATGAATTTTATATATTTGGAAAGCTAGAGGAAAGACCTATCCAACCCCACTGGTCTCATCATGAGATTGTTTGTAGATTTAATGTGACAAAAATAACAAGTCAGGGACTTGTATAACTTCAAACAATTATTAAAAATCAACCAAAATGCTTTTGAGTTGATTCCAACTCCCATAAATCACATTTCACTTACACTACATATTTCTGCAAAAATATGACATGGTTACTTTGGGTGATCATGGCCTAATTTAAATAAAGGACTCTATGGCTATTTCTAGTCAATTGATATTGTCCAAAACTATTTAATAAATCATATGAGAGGTTTTCCCTCATTTAAATATTTTCCCAAGTAGTATAATATGAGGTAGTGACCATGACCTACACAATCTCATATTCAATTATTTGGTGATGTTAAATCATAAGTATGGTAGTGTTAAAATTGCATGAGGTACTCTACCTCATTTAAATCAATTTTTCAAATGATAATTATGAATGGTTGACCATGGTCAACAAGGGTTCATACACTATTAGTTGGGGAAATTAAACTTTAACAAGATTCAATGAGAGGAAATTATTTCTCTAAGAATTAAATAGAAACACTAATCAATGTTTGTAATGAGAGGAAATTATTTTTCTTAAGAATAAAACAAAGTCAACCAACATGATGGCAATGTTATGATGCTAGAATAACTTGTGTGACTCGTGTGTGTGATTAGTCTAGCTCTTAAGCTTTGTTTGGTGATTGTGTACATCGTATTCATTTTTAGACGCTAGTACCGAGGAGTACCAAGAGGAGGAGGAGGTCTACATACAGGGAGAGGAAGACTACTTTGATCAATACACCAACCAAGGAAAGCTAATATTCTTGCAAAGTGCAAAGCTCCACCAGAGCAAGGCACACTCATCTTTTCTTATGCTTCATGATCCAATCCCAAGTTTTATTATTACAAGCTTTTACTTGATTATGTAAGCTTACTTTTATAGTTAACTTTGGTCTAAGTATAGAGTACTACAAGAGTATCAAACTTAGCCTAAAGCATTGCAAGCTAGTTAGCACCCCTCATGACTAGTTGCTAGTGCTAACAACTAAAATTGACTACTCTAGATGGGAACATGTGAAATGAAATGACTTTGAAAGGTTTTGAAGGTGAATATGACTTGAAGGACATGATGAATTTGATAAAAACTGATGGTGTGGTCGTATGCGATACCATTCCAATTCTTAGTACCCCCACAATACCTGATTATGGGTAGGGTTTAGCTGGAAGTTTATGTGTCTTAGTATGGGTTCCCTCTAAACAAGCGTCATAGGGGTTAGCTGCCTCCGTTGAAAGTGAAATGATGTGAAATGAGGTGAATGTCCGGCCCAAGCCCTGTGCAGTTCCTAGGCTGACGGTTTGTCTTCACTGGGAGGCCAAGCTCATGGGGAGAGGTGCCTATACTAGGATATGTAAGTGAAAGGTTAGGGTTGATGATCCGCGTACGAGTTACGATGATTCAGGGTTATCTCGACGGATGTAATCAAATGTTGTGGCACAAGTGTGCAACCTCTGCAGTGTAAATCTATTCGAATAGCCGTGTCCACGGTTACGGACGATTGAAAGGCCATATGTTCCATTGTCAGATGTTTCTTAAAAGGGACTGGTGAATTGAAGTGATGACTTGATTTGAATCACAACTAAGTTGTGGGAACGACACTAATGTTCCCACTTGAGTTAGTTAGCAAATAAAGAGTCTTTTACTAAATGCTTATAAACTAAAATTGGCTTTATGCAAATAAACCTAGAGCTTAGCACCCCTTGCATAAAATTGATAAGTAATTACCCTAGTATTAGTTTGCGAGTACTTTAAAAGTACTCATGGTTGTGTCCCTAGCTATTCAAATGGCCAGACTATGAAGAGGAGCCACAGTACGAGGATGACGGTCAGCAGGACGTCTACACCAACTAGGAGTTCTTCTAACGTCAAGCGTTGGCCTGTGGATCAGATAGTCCACTTCTATTACGCTTCCGCTACTTGTGTTGTTTGTTGATCAATAGATCAACTATTGTTGTAATATGGGATCATGTGATCTACTTTTGTAAGACGATTATGGTTTGTAATGAATGATGACTTATGATATCAACTGTTATGTCTCGCAACAAAATATTCCTGTTGTGATGTATGACATAATATGCATCTGGACTTAAAAATCCGGGTGTTGACAAGTTGGTATCAGAGCCATTGTTTGACCTTAGGAGACCCTAGTTTAGAATGGACATTCTGAAAATTTAGTTTTCCAAAACAAATGAAGTGAATATTTACGAAAAATTATTCACACTCTTTTCCTTGAGATCTGTTCAAAATGATAAGTCATGCTCTTCCTTATGAATCTACTTAAAATTTTGACACACTTGTTCACTCTCTAACTTACTCATCCAACTCACTTTCAGATGGAGCCAACCAACGTCAAGTTTTACCAGCTTGGGAATGGCGGGGACTTGATCTTCGAGAGGGACCTTGATGCCCTATCGGAGTACCTTGGACGCCCACACCCGGAGTTTCACGGAGTCGAGGTCAACGACCAGCCCGGAGGGGAACTTCAGTGGGTTATCTCCGCTGATCTGAGGGGCAAGGTGGAGCCTCCTACCTCTGAGAGGATCCTCTTCTCCTCCAGGGAAAGCAGCTGGCTGGACGGACTCGCTCGTGTTCTTCAGGAAGCACTTTCCCGTCTGTGCGGGCAGAATGTGGTGGCAATACTTGTGTCTCGCTTTGCTAACCTCGCAAGGCGTGACTCCATTGGAGTACCCATGGAACTGCAGCTCCACCCCGAGCTAAGGCACCACGTGGATCATCTGGACTTCATGCTGTATCAGACCCAGAAGGAGCTGGACAACTTCCGCGCCTACGCCAACCAGACTCACATGGCATTGGCTCACCATGCCGATGCAATCAAGATGCTCGCCAAGGACCGCAAGTCACTCCGCCTGCAGCGTGCCAAGAAGGACGCTGCCATTGCGTGCCTTCGCGCAAAGATAGTCTCCTTGGAGGCCACTGTCAAGGCCCAGGAGGATCAGCTAATGGAGATGGAAGAGGAAGGAGAAGACATTCAGGGAGGAGGAGCCTTCCTGAGTGACGACGATGACTTTGAGGAAGATGAGTACACTGATGTTGAGGACTATGAGTTCCTGGAGGCCGGAGAGATGACTTCGTCCCTATCGATGTGGAGTAGTTGCACTTGATCACTTATGTAGGTGTGAGTTGTATCCCGTCCCTTGTATCGTAGCGCGAGAAAATGGTTCTTAAAACCATGGATGTGTTAGCTTGTAATATGTGATGTTTGAATGAATGAATGTGTGTTTGTGTTTCATATCAAAAGAATTCAAGTTTTAAATTTTTGAACTTACCCAAAACAAGCCATAGAAAATTCCCTCCTGTCTCATGATCTATCTCAATGTTCAGATGGCCCCTCCAACTCGCAGCAGCGAATCAAGACGCAATGATGCAACTGTTGCAAACCTTGATGGCAGACCGCGAGAATGAAAGAGCTGAAAGACAGGCCAACATAGCAGCACTGCATCAGATAGCCAACAGCAATCAGGGCCATGGGAACCATGATCACCCGGGATCAAAGCTCAAGAATTTCCAAAACACCAACCCACCTGTTTTCAGCAAGACTGAAGAACCCCTGGATGCAGATGATTGGCTGCAGACTATGGAGAATAACTTAGAAGTGGCTGGAGTGATGCCAATGAGAAAGTGTTGTTTGCCACGCACTACCTAGCAGGACCAGCAAGAGCTTGGTGGACCAGCACCCGTGCTATGAACGCCGGACAGGTCATGACTTGGGCAGATTTCAAGCTCAAGTTCAGCAAGTATCACGTGCCCCCGGGCCTGATAAAGAAGATGAGGGACGAGTTCAGGGAACTCAAACAAGGAAGGATGTCGGTGGTAGAATACCGCGACAGGTTTCTTACACTGTCAAGGTATGCCCCCGATGAGTGTTGGGGGGATGACCCCCGGTATGCCAAAGGTATGCCATACCGGATGGTCTCACCCTTCAAGATACCGGTTTAATGTTCATACCGGAATAAGAAGATAGAGTTTGGCTAAGTAGAAGGTTTTATCCCCAAGAGGTATACCTAACCAGGAAGAAAGATACCTGCCGCACCGAAGGAAGGGGCATGTCGGACTGTCAAAGATTCCGTCAGGAGCTAAAGGACAAGGATGAGCTAAGCAAAGTGGCTTTAAACGAAGGCTTGAAGACAAAGAAGAGGATGACGGTCAAAGAAGCCGGAGGACGTCAGCCTCCATGTTTAAAGAAGACCCCGCCGTCATCTATGATTAAAGTAGCTTTATAAAGTATCTTTGTAAAGTAGTTTGTCTAGTCAAAGATCCCATTAGGGTTTCTTGTTCTGTAAGCCACCCTCTCCCCTATATAAGGAGAGGGGGCAGCCTCTTTCATACGCGCGATCCAGAGAAGAGAGAAAACCTGTAACCTGTTGAGATCAATAAGCATGGTGATCTAGAGCGAGTTCGTCCTTGTGTCTTTCTTCTTCTACCTCTGGCCTTGGCCAAGTTCATGAGGAAAGCATCCGGAAGTTCGTCCATCTAGTCACAAACCCTCCCCGAATCCTCTATCGTCCATTCAAGATAAGCCATCCTATGGCATCCGTTTGTTCCCCACGACGATAGTTGGCGCCCACCGTGGGGCATGAAGTGGCGCTTGCTGGAGTTCATATTCGGGCGGGCATCCTCGACAACAACGGCGAGCGCACGGTGTCCGCGCTCGTGCAACGCATCTACAACATGGACTTCATCAACGATAACGCTGGCTGCTTCGCCAACGGCGGCAAGTTCCCGCAGAACGGCCGCACCATCGAGTTCGGCAGCTCCAGGCACCGTCCCTGTGCGCCAGCGCCTCTCGCCGGTGCTGGTGGCGCCGGATCCGCCAAGATGGCTGTGTGCTGGCCGCGCCGCCGGCAGCGTGGAGGTCATGATGGCTGGTGCGGTCAACACCGGCAAGGGAGCTGTGGAGCAAGGAGATGAACGTGCGGCATCGACGCGCGCAAAACCACCGCTGAACGTGACGCCGGCGTCGCGGGAGCATCGTCAGCACCACCGGCAACACCTCTCAAGCGGCGATGAACACGCTGGCCACGCCCATCGCGCAGAACATCGACGGCAGCGGCTCAGGAGGAGCTGGAGGCCACGCGCAAGGCCCTGCTTACCGGTGGCGCCGACATCATCCGGGCGCAGCGCGAGCTGAACCTAACCCTACGTGAGTACAACGCGCCTATGGCTTTGCTTCAGTTAGTGCTCATGCTGCTAGGATGCCGGAAAACCGGCTTAAGGCTCGCAATCTAGATCAGGATTTGCCAAAGAGTTCTTGCAAAGTGCATCTGTATCGTAAGCGTTGTAGAAAAGCCTAAGTACGAGTCCGGATAAAACTATAAAAGCCGCTAAAGCTGCAGTAGAGTTATGTGAATCTCTTTCCGGTGACGAGTTGGCAAAGCAGCAAGAACGTGTAAAAGAGCTGTTGAAAACTATTAAAGCAAAATGCTGAGCAGCTAGCTAAGCTGAACGAGGCATGGCCTCAAAATCCGCGCGTTCAACAAAGAATGCCGGAAGCAAGTCCCATGGGCAGGCATCGTCCCTCATCCGACAAAAGAAGGAAAAGAGAAAAGAATGCACGGCAGATGACTGTGTACGATCCAGTTCTTGCCGGAAAGCAAAAAGCAACATGATGCCGGTAGAAAAAGCCAAGGGGCATCGAGGCTACGCCAAGGGAGGCTATGCCGGAAACAATCATGCCGGTAGATATGAAACCGGGCAAAATTATCGAGCCGCAAGGGTGGCATACGTGGATGAAGAAATGCCACGCCAGGGTACCGCAGGCAAGAGCCATGAACCGGAAGATACGATGGTCAGATTCGAGGTGGAACGAACAAGAGTCCATAACCCTTTGGGGAACGCCTGGGGAAAGATGTTTGCCGACCGGACTGAGGCACAGGTTGGACAGGGTACATCTTTCTGCAATAGTTGAATGTGAGGGACCTCCTGGCCCAAGGTGTTTTGGCCCACGGATCATGAGAGAGAACCACCGCACGCAACTTCCAGTTGCCCCGGGACACAAGAACGTATGATGGTACGACCAAGCCGGAAGACTGGCTGGCAGATTATGTCACAGCTGTTTATGTGGCTGGTGGTGGAGTAAACCGGCGTTGGGCGGTAAGAATCATACCGTCTCTACCTCGTGGGTCCTGCGAGGATTTGGCTAAACAACTTGCCGGCAGGAAGTATTAACGGATGGTTGGACTTTGAGGAAGCATTTGTGAACAACTTCAGCAACACTTACAAGAGGCCAAACCGGCCCCACAGCTTGCGCGTGCCAGCTGCGGAGAAACAGACCGGGATTATCTCACCCGGTGGAACTCAATGAGAAATACATGTGAAGGAGTGATAGAGGCACAAGCCATTGCTTGGTTCAGTCAAGGATGCCGGAGAGGATCACCTTTGTGGCAAAGGCTGCAGAGAAGCATGCCCTCAACCTTGGCGGAGATGATACGTGTAGCAGATAGCTATGCATTGGGAGACCCAATGAAACCGGCAGTACAAGCTGAGCCGGAGCAGTCGAGTCCGCATCAGCAGCACACGGATAACCGAACAAAAGAAGGGAAGATTTCCCAGATCGAAGATATGCATCACAAACAAGTTGCTGCCGTGCAAGAAAATTATGACGCCAGCGGTAGTCAGAGACAGAAAACCGGACCGCAGCCATGGGCGGGTCCTAAGAAGCAGTGGGTAGAAAAGAAACCTCGGGCCAAAAAGAACGGCAGGAACCGTGAAATACACCATGGAAGCCGCCATGGATCAACCTTGCCGGTGGCACACGCCGAACCCGGATCACCCGTCGAACCACTTGACGAAGGATTGTTCTTGGACCAAGTTCTTGATGCAAAGGGGAGCGGTAAAAGACACGCAGGCGCCAGGGGGCCCCGTGCAGCAACAACAGCAATTACCACCTCCACCACCACTTACTGGAGCAAACGCCTTACCGGTGCAGCCTCAGCCAAACAGGCAGCAATACCAGCAAGTTAACCGAGTGGAAGAGAATCGTGACCAACCACCTCCACCGGCACCTTTGGGCCGGAATGTTTACGAAGACCCACACTTGTGCATGGTTGTCTTTGTCACTGAGCCAATGGACAGGCAAAGTGTGCATCGCCGTTCCATGGAAGTGAACGCCGTGATGCCGGCAGTTCCAAAATACATGCTGTGGTCAGATCAGGAAATCACATGGTCGTTCAAGGATCACCCCAAAGTCATGCCGAATCCGGGTGGATACGCTCTCGTTGTGGACCCAATCATGAAGGGGCCGGAAACTCGAGTAAAATTCAGCAAGGTGCTGATTGACAATGGTAGCAGCATAAACATCATGTACAAGCACACCATGCGTACGCTGGGCATAACAATATGCTGCAGCCAACTCACACAACTTTCCATGGGATTGTTCCGGCTTGTCTTGCGCCCGATAGGAAAAGTTCGGGTGGACGTGTCGTTTGGAGGACGTGACAATTGTCGTGTTGAGAACCTTGAGTTTGAGGTGGTGGACTTAGATAGTCCCTACCATGCCTTGCTGGGGAGACCGGCATTAGCAGCTTTCATGGCATCAACTCACACGGCCTATCTCAAGATGAAGATGCCGGCACCTCGTGGACCACTAACTGTGGTGGGGAACTATAAGGTCTCAATGGAAACTACTTCCGCCGGATCAAACCTGGCAGAATCGCTGGTGATAGCGGAAGAAAAGAAAAGAATGCAAACTGCTGTTGCGCTGGCTCAGTCCTCAAAGTTGAGTTTAGCGGCAATGAGTGGAAACTTGGCTTCACCGGCATTCAAGCCAACAAACGAGACAAAGGACATTGTGCTGGATCCGGCTTACCCAGAGCGCACCGTTCGTATCAGTGCCGGCCTCAGTCAAGCATAGGAAAGCGCGCTCGTCCTTCTTCCGTGAGAATCGGAATATCTTCGCCGGTCAACTGATGACTTGGTGGGTGTTCCAGGGAGCTGGCTGAGCACTCTCTAAACGTCCGGAAAGATGCTAAGCCGTGCGGCAACCTTTGCGCCGGTTCGCTGAAGATAGGAGAAAATCATTGGAGAAGAAGTAACAAAGCTGTTGGTTGCCGGTTTCATCGTGGAGGTCACGCACACAGAGTGGCTGGCTAATCCGGTGATGGTCGAGAAGAAAAAAGAAGAGAACCTGGAGGCACAAGCTCCAAAGGTGTGGCGCATGTGCATTGACTACACCAACCTCAACAAAGCTTGCCCAAGAGATCCTTTCCCTTTGCCCCGAATCGATCAAGTGATTGATTCTACTGCTGGGTGTGAGTTGTTGTCGTTCCTGGATGCGTATTCCGGCTTCCACCAAATCCCTCTGAAAAAAGAAGATCAAATAAAGACGTGTTCACACCCGCACGGGGCTTATTGCTATGTTACTATGCCTTTTGGTTTGCGCAACGCTGGTGCAACGTACGCTGTATGCAAAAATGCTTGTTTGATCAAATCGGAAAAAATGTGCAAGGTGGATGATATTGTGATAAAAACTAAAGTAAAAGATACCCTAATAGATGACATCCGGCAAACATTTGATAACCTAAGGCGGCTCCGGATGAAACTCAATCCGGCAAAGTGCACCTTTGGTGTCCCCGCCGGCAAGTTGCTCGGTTTCCTTGTGTCAAGCCGGGCATTGAGGTCAATCCGGTAAAATCCGGCAATAGAAAGAATGACTATCCCGCGAGAACTGAAAGATGTGCAAAAGTTTACCGGAAGCTTGGCATCGCTAAACCGGTTCATAAGCAGGCTAGGAGAAAAGCCTACCACTCTATGCTTTAATGAAAAAATCGGATACTTTCGTCTGGACCACACAGGCAGACGCAACGTTTAAAGAATTGAAAAACATGCTCGTAACGGCCCCAATTTTGGCCTCACCCTTGGAAAGAGAGCCTATGTTGCTTTATATAGCGGCAACGAACCGGGTAGTTAGTGTTGTGGTTGTGGTGGAAAGAGAAGAGGAAGGAAAAACCGTCCAGGCCGGTATACTACCTGAGCGAGGTGCTCTCCTCATCAAAGCAAAACTACCCACACTTCCAAAAAATGACTTATGGCGTGTTTATGGCCGCCACAAAGCTCAAGCATTACTTTGAGGAGCACCCTATGAAGGTGGTGAGTGAGGCACCCATCTCCGATATCATGGGTAACAAGGATGCCAGCGGCAGGATTGCAAAATGGGCAATTCAGCTATCACCGTACGTGCCGGTGTATGAAAGAAGAGATGCCATAAAATCGCAAGCTTTAGCTGATTTCTTGGTCGATTGGGCGGAGATACAATACAAGCCGCGGAGCACAAAATAGAGTACTGGAAGATGCATTTTGACGGATCCAAGCTCAAGGAGGGCCTAGGCGCCGGTGTAGTACTCACCTCACCAAAAGGAGATCATCTCCGGTATGTTTTACAAGTGCACTTCAGGGCATCAAACAACGTCGCTGAGTACGAAGCTCTGATACATGGGCTTAAGGTCGCAAAAGAAATCGGGGCACTCAGGATCATTTGCTATGGTGATTCAGATCTTGTGGTGCAACAGTGTTCCGGAGATTGGGACGCAAAAGATGCCAACATGGCCTCATACCGGTTCCATGTGCAAAAGATTGCCGGCTTCTTCGAAGGGTGTGAGTTTCACCATGTGCCGCGCGCAGAAAATGAGGCCGCGGATACCTTATCCAAGCTAGGTTCGTCCAAGAAATTCCTCCCGGAATAGCTCTGGCGCACTTGAGAGTTCCATCAATCAAGCCAAGTCCGGAGTCGGAATCAATTTTTGTACCGGAATCACATGTGGTGCCAATGGAGATTGACGAAGGAAACCCGGGGACTACTCCGGCAAACTCGGGGACTGTACCGGTAAACTCGGGGACTGCGACGCCCATGCCGGAAGAGGCAATGCTTGTGGACAGCATGGACATAGACATGCCGGTGTTTGTGGTTAGAGAGGCACCATCTTGGGTCGAACCTATTAAGGAATTCCTGATCAACGGCACCTTGCCGGTTGACGAAAATGAATCAAGAAGGATACAAAGAAGGTCCAAAGCTTACACCATCATCAATGGCGAGGTATACAAGAGAAGTGTTACCGGTGTCCTCCAAAGATGTGTGGAGCCGGAAGAGGGAAGAGAAATGCTCGAGGAAATTCATCGAGGAGAATGCGGGCACCACGCTTCTTCAAGGGCGTTGGTAGCAAAGGTGTTCCGGCATGGGTTCTATTGGCCCACAGCCTTAGACAATGCTGAGGATTTGGTAAGGAAATGCAATGGCTGCCAGAGGTACGCTAAGCAAAACCATACCCCAACATCCGGCTTAAAAACCATACCGCTAACTTGGCCTTTCGCTGTTTGGTGCCTGGACATGGTTGGACCGTTCAAAACCGCAAGGGGAAACATGACCCACATCTTGGTAATGGTGGATAAGTTCACCAAGTGGCTGGAAGTGAAACCTATCGCAAAATGTGATGGCCACACAGCAGTAAAATTCCTGAAAGATGTAATCCTGCGATATGGATACCCACACAGTATCATAACCGATAATGGCACAAACTTTGCCCAAGGAGAATTCAAGCGGTTCTGTGAAAGCAAAAACATCCGGCTGGATTTGTGCTCAGTGGCGCACCCGCAAGGCAATGGTCAAGTTGAAAGAACAAATGCTTTGGTACTTTCCGGTATCAAACCAAGACTCATTGATGCAATGGAAAAATCGCCGGGATGTTGGATCGATGAGCTACCATCAGTGCTGTGGAGTCTAAGAACAACTCCGAACCGGTCTACCGGATACACACCATTCTTCATGGTTTATGGAGCAGAAGCGGTCATACCAACCGACATTCTCCATGATTCCCCAAGGGTGCAGCTCTATACCGAAGAAGAGGTAAAGGAGGCCCGGGAAAATGATGTGGACTTGCTAGAAGAAGCAAGAGAGCTAGCTTTGGCAAGAACAACCATTTACCAGCAAAACCTCCGACGCTATCATAGCCGGAAGGTAAACCCAAGGGTATTCCGAGAAGGAGACCTGGTGCTACGCCTGGTGCAGCGCACTGAAGGCAGGCACAAGCTGTCCCCCCCATGGGAAGGACCTTTCATTGTGAGCAAGGCTCTCCACAATGATGCATATTACCTAATCGATGCGCAGGAATGGAAGAAGGGAAAGGCGGACAAATCCGGAGACGAGACCAAACGCCCGTGGAACGTAGCCTTGTTGCGTCCTTTCTACTCTTGAAGTTGTGGTGTAAGAAGTTCCTTTTTGTACCTTATGTGCTATGAATAAAAAGATGTCGGAACCTCGAATGAATCTCGGGGACTTGCCTTATTAAATTGCATGAAACATGTCTATTTTTTCTGTTGCCGGTTGCTTATTGAACGTTTTTTCTTTCCGGTTTAGTAATGTGCTAAGCCCTACCGGAGTCTTTGACTCTGCTGTTGTCCATAACTTGGCTTCATGGCAAGCAAGATAAACCGGTAGGGGATAAGCACATGAACCGTGGAGAGGGAACCGGGAAAGAACAATCCGGAAAATTTGACTAACCCCGGTTATTCCGGTTTTTTGCAAAATTTCGAATTATTTCTAAGTTCAAGAAAATGCTTATTTGGTGAAAGAACCTTGTGCTCATACGCCAAAGAACGCCCAGAGAAGGTAGGCAGCCAAGGCAAAAGAACCAAGTGTGCATCGAATTGGATGCAGAAACAATTTGGAAATCTTTGCAAGTGCAGGATAAAAGCAGAACCAAACGCAAAAACGCTAAGGCAAACTTAAGATAATTAGCTACCGGTATAACTTACCGGCACAAAATGTTGTACGACAACCACGAGCAGACTTAAAGTTTTACATCATAAGCCCCGGCATACCGGGGCAGAATTTAACAAAACATTGTTTTGAGACACGCAGGGCGAAACAGCATAACAGGTTAATCTCAGGGTAGATAATCAGGCAGCAGGAGCTTCCGGAGGAGCGTCGCCAGCACCAGCATCGTCAAGAGGCTCCTCCTCGGCTTCATCTTCCTCCTCATCAAGATAATCTTTGACGTCATGAGGGGGAGGAATGAAGGTGCGCATTTCGGCGTACTCATACGCGTACGCGCGATCCTGCCGCTTGGCGGTAAGGATCGGGTCCAGATCGGTTTCCGCGCCTTCGCGCACTCCGGTGAGGGCATCCAGGTCGAGCTCCGGGTACCAGGAACAAGCGACGCGGAGGGCGAGTCCGCTCCAGCGCGGGCAGCAGAGCACTGCCACTCGCGGATCCTCCTGCCGGCGCCCTTGAGACGATCACTGATGAGAGAAAAAGTGTCCGGCACCTCCTCGCCAGGCCAAAGGGTCCTGAAGAGCTGGGTAGCTACATCAGGGATGTCAGATAAGTTGCGATCAATGGCGCGCATATGAGACACCCGCGCGTTAAGCGCGACCAGATGGTCGTTGGGCGTCCATGGCACGGCAAAATTCGCCTGGCTCTGGCTAGGGCGGCGCGCGTTAACCTTCTTGACAGCGTACGTCTGGGAGTCCGGAAAGAGGCATGTGCAAAGAAAAAGGGCTAAGGAAAAGAATCCGGAAGGAAAAGAATCCGGAAGGAAAAGAATCCGGAAGAAAAAGAAACCGGAAGAAAAGATAGCGAAAAGAAAATGAAGTCGGAGAAAAAATGGCTCGTATGCGGTAGTCAAAGAACTCACGATAGGCAAGGGCGTCAGTTTGAAGGATCAGCTGATTGCATTCCTTGTGCTCCTCCTCCAGCCGCGCGGCCTTCTCCTCGGCACCCTTCCGGGCCTTGGCCAGCTCCTCCAGCTCAGCTCGCACACCACGGTGGCGTTGCTGGCGTCCTCCAGAGCCTCGTTCATCTTAGCCGCTGCATCAGCTTCAGCGGCTTTGAGGACCTTGGCGTGATCAAGACCTAGCTGGATGAGCTGGGACTTGAGCTCCTGGTAGCTGGTCTTCTGGGCGCTCAGCTCCTCCTGGTGCTGTTTAATGAGCTGGTCCTTCTCCCCTGCAACACAGAAAAGAAGGTGTAAACAAGATGTTGGTAAGATTGAAAATGAAACCAAGTTAGCAGAGAAGAAAGAAAGTTGTACGTTGGGCGTTGGCGAGCTGCTCTTTGAGAGCATCAATGGAAGCTTCCGGGATCACTGTCAAGCAGAAATTGCGAGTGTTAGAAGGAAAAAAGATTCTGGTAAGAAAGACACCGGCAGAACAAAAGCTTACCTTGGCACTTATCGTGTGCCTCAACGAGCTCCCGATGCTCCCATAAGAGCTCCTCAAAGAGGGTCTTCCGAGCGTCAGCCGTGAGCTGTTCAAAGCAAAAGAGGTTAGTGAAGTTTCGCGCTAAGAACAAAGTGCTTAACCCGAAACTCGGGGACTGGCAGCCGGTTTCGCGCGTTCTAAGATAAGTTTCGCGCTAAGAACAGAGCTCTTAACCCGAAACTCGGGACGCAGTGCCGGTTTCGCGTTTAAGGTAAGTTTCGCTAAGAACAGAGTTCTTAACCCGAAACTCGGACTGGCAAAGGTTGTTTCGCGCGTTCTAAGATAAGTTTCGCGCTAAGAACGAAGTTCTTAACCCGAAGCTCGGGACTGGCAGCCGGTTTCGCGCTAAGTTTTCAGTTCAAGTTTTGTCCTGAAAGCGCGCTCTCACCACAAAACTCGGGACCGGGAAGATAGACAGAGAGAAACTGGCATAAAACTAAAAGATAGAACAAACCCGGAAGTAAGGAAACCGGTAACAATTGAGAAAAGTTAGTAAAGCGTACCATCAGGTTGTTCGTGGCGTCGTACCACGCACTGTCAAGCTCTTTCACGGCGCAGCGGAGCCGCGTGAAGTGCTCTTCGGAAGACCGATTCCCAACGGATCGGGTGCCGGCAGCCTGTCCTTGCCCAAGCCGCGGGTCGCCGGAGTTACGTCCGCGGCGTTCCACTTCTGGGCGTAGGGCAGAAGATGCCCCAGATCCTGGCCTCTGCGCTTAAACTCAGTACGGCCAAGAAGACCGGTGGCCTTAGTGGGTATTCTGGGCGGCCTTGGAGACATGCAGCACTGGGGCTGCTGGCCGCAGAAGAGGCGCGGGAGCCGTCGCCTTCCCCTTAATGAGCCTAGAAGTCCTGGGCGGCGGCGCGGCAGAAGCGGCCCCGGAAGGCTGGGCGCTAGGAGCGCTTGGCGGCGGCATGAGGATGGTTCGTGGAGAAGGGGGAGCGATGGGCGCATCACCTGGGTTGGAACCTTCCGGCGCGGAGGATTCCGGCGTGGAAGTTGTCTTTTCAAGATGAGGAGCCGGAGGCCCCGCCCCGCCCGCAAGATTTTTTCTCCGGCACCGATATTGCTGGTGCCGTATCCTGGTTCTCTCGGGAGAAAGGGAAGATCCTCCTCCGTGCGGTGATCTGATGATGAAGGGGCCGCACGCCTGAACTTGTTGTGCCCCCGAAGGGAGGCAGAGGGTGTTACCGGCACTGTGTGGTGCCGGCTTGAGTGAGGAGGAGGGGTTGAGGTCCTTGCGGAACCCTCAGATCCTGATGGCCTTGGGCCAAGCTTGAGCGCAGGGCTAAGAAAAAGAAAGGAAGATAGTTAGAAAAGAGCAGCCGGAAAAAGAACTTGGCAAAAAAGAGGCAGGCCGGAAAATGAAAAACTTACCCGGAAGCAGTCGGCATCTGCTTGCGCCCGTAGCGGCGCATGCCCACCTTCTTCTCCCCCAAAGGCTCAGTCCGGAAGCGCTTGGAGGGAGGGGCCTGGCTGGAGCCATCGTCAGATGACGGCCGCTTGTTCTTTTGGCCCTGGGCCATGAGCTTGTCCACAAACTCAGAGCCGGCCTCAGCGCGCAGGGGCGGCACGTGCTCGTGGATCTGTGAATTGAATAAGGCTAAGAAGCAACTCGGAGGAAAACAATAGTGGAAAAGTAAAAGAAACCGGAAAAGAAAATACCTCAAGCATGGTCAGGTCATCAGAAGACCCGGATGGCTTTGGCGGAGACCGGCCCAGACGCGATGCCGGGGTCTTGCCCATCTTCAGATCCTTCCAAAAAATGTAGGGATCTGGGTCGAAGGAGTCAAGGGCGCGCTTCCGGCAAGCTCCTCGCCGCTCTGCTTCAATAAGGGGGAAGCGGTCCTTGGCCTGAAACATGAAAAAGAAGATAAGCAAAAGCAAAAAGTCACCGGCAAAAAACAACCCCAATCGCATAATCCCTTACTTCTTGGGTTGGAGGGTTAGTAGTGCTGAAGGGAAGGAGGCCCCATTCCCAGTCAAATGGCATAGCAGTTTGGCAAATCTGCTTAGCCTTGAGAACAACGTCTTTCTTGCTAAGGGGATGGCCTGTGATCTTGGTGGGATCGCCAGGACCATACATCTCGCTCATCCTATGCGCACGGCGCTGCAGAGGAAGCACCCGGCGCGAGATAAAGGTGCGGACAATATCGTCGGAGCAGATGCCGGTGTCCTTCATCTTCTGCTTTCATGAAGCGTATAATCCGGTTGGTCTCGTTGTGAGACTCCTTCGGATTGTAGCCCCAGTTGGTCTTTGCGGCGCGGATCGAAAGGAGGCAGACCAATGAGGTCTGCAACGCCGTTGTTCTTCACATAAAAGAACGTTCCTTGCCATAACCGGCAAGACTCGAGGCCGGAGAACTTAAAAAAGGGTCTCCCTTGACGGGAGCTGATTATGCAAGACCCGCATTGCACGGGAGGTTTGGGCTTGGGGATATCTACGCCCTGAACGGAGTTAATCCGAAGAGCAAAGAAGCGGGCAAACGTCTCACGAGTGGGACGAATGCCGATATAGGCCTCCATGAAGGTGGCATAACAAGAAAGGTAAAAGATGGAGTTACCAGGAAGATGGTGAGGTTGGAGCTTATAGAAATCTAAAAGATCCAGGAAAAAAGAGGAAGGAGGAAGGCCGAAGCCACGCTCAAAGTGAGCAAGAAAAACAACACGTTCATCGGGCTGGGGGTCCGGTACTATTTCGTCATCGGGAATCCGGCAATGACTCCTTCCGGAACCCTGCGGGACCGGTATAACCAGTCGATCTCATACTTAGTGACATTGGAGCCCATCCAGGCTCCGCGGGTGATTGGGGAAGGCTCTTCGCCAGATGATTGGCTAGAGCTACTCGAGGCTTCACCAGAGCTACTTGCTTCAAGGTGGCTGCCGGATGCTTGGCTAGAGCTACCGGGTTCTAAGTGGCTACCGGAGTCTTGGTGGCTACCGGAGTCTTGGTGGCTACCGGAATCTTGGTGGCTACCGGAACCTTGCTGGCTACCGGATTCCTGCTGGTTGCCGGAATCGGTCTCCATCGGATCTGAAGCTGTAGATTCGCCGGAAGATTGTTTGCTAAGTCTAGCGGAAGAGGAAGAAGAATATGCGGAGGAAGATTCCTCGTCAGACATTGGGTGGAAGGTGAAAGAAACAGAAATCCCACACTTGGACCCCGCGTGAAGATCTACGAGTAAGAAGAAAACCAAAGAAAAAGAGGAAATAAGAACACCGTAGACCCCAGATCTGAAAAGCGAGCAAATGGCGAGAAAAGTAAGATTGGAACTAACCTTGAGCGTCGCAGACGTTGAGGAAGGCTTTCACCGGCGAAGGAACGGACAGGCGGTCACCGACGAGCACCGCCGACGGCGAGGCGGAGAAGGTCGCAAGGAAGCAAGAATGCAGCGCACTCAAAGGAGGTGCTGCAGAAGGTCTCCGCACGACGAGGTCCGGCGGAGGCGCGGCGTAAGTTCGCCGGGCGGCGAAGCTCAAGCGAAGCAGCGGCGGACGAAGAGCGGCGAAGGCGCAGAGGCGAGGAGCACTATGCGCGAAGACAGGGGAAATGCGGAGAAGAGGAAGAAGAAGGGGCAGTTGTGCTTATAAAGGAGAGAGAAGATGGGCCGAAAACCGCTGGGCCTACGCGGTTTGCCTCGCGGCCCGCGACGGTTCGCATCGCAGGTCGCCACGTGGCATAGAGATACACGCGAAAAAAGGGAGGCCACACGGAGGCGCACACGGGATGTGAAGCGGTGAGTGGGATCTGCAGCGGTGCATTAAATGGGCGCTCGAGGGTCAATACGAAGTGACAACTGACACTGTCGCGACAGTCACAGTGTGCATGTCTCTGACAGGCACGGAACCCGATATATTCTCGACCTCGTCGAGGAGAGACTTAATGACTAAGATACCGGAGAGTAAGATGCCGGAGAATGCCTTGCGAGCAGAGAAAATGTAAGTCCGAGCAAAGATGCCGGATTTGAGCCAAGAATTGGGAAAGTTAAACCGGTATCCAAAGATACGAAAACCTGGCATGGTCTGTTGGATAGAATCCGCCAGACTATACCAGCTTCGGGGACTAATGTTGGGGGGTGACCCCGGTATGCCAAAGGTATGCCATACCGGATGGTCTCACCCTTCAAGATACCGGTTTAATGTTCATACCGGAATAAGAAGATAGAGTTTGGCTAAGTAAGCTAAGCCGGTATCCCCAAGAGGGGTATACCGGAACCAGGAAGAAAAGATACCGGCGCACCGAAGGAAGGGCATGTCGGCTGACTGGTCAAAGATTCCGTCAGGAGCTAAAGGACAAGGATGAGCTAAGCAAAGTGGCTTTAAACGAAGGCTTGAAGACAAAGAAGAGGATGACGGTTAAAGAAGCCGGAGGACGTCAGCCTCCATGTTTAAAGAAGACCCCGGCGTCATCTATGATTAAAGTAGCTTTATAAAGTATCTTTGTAAAGTAGTTTGTCTAGTCAAAGATCCCATTAGGGTTTCTTGTTCTGTAAGCCACCCTCTCCCCTATATAAGGAGAGGGGCAGCCTCTTTTATACGCGCGATCCACATAAGAGAGAAAAACCTGTAACCTGTCGTTGAGATCAATGAACATGGTGATCTAGAGCGAGTTCATCCTTGTGTCTTTCTTCTTCTACCTCTCGCCTTGGCCAAGTTCTTGAGGAAAGCATCCGGAAGTTCGTCCATCTAGTCACAAACCCTCCCCCGACTCTATCGTCCTATTCGGCCCCCAAGATAAGCCATCCTATGGCATTTGTTTGTTCCCCACGACGACAATCACTACAAGAAAAGTTGCCATGGCCGACGAAGAAGTCGCGCCGTGGTTGCTGGTGTACCCATGGCCGACGATTTTGGTCCCTCCGTGGGTGCATGTCAAAACTTTTTTTTTCTCGCTTTTGAGGCCACCTAGTCCGACGAAAGCGGCCAAAACGTGGCGATGGTGGCCCGGACGTGGTGCATCTCGAAATCTCAGGTTCGCCGCCGAGTCAACGCAAATCCGTACCGCCGAGGGATGTAGGGCCCAAAGCCTCTCTGGCATTGTTTTTTCTACATCGCCATCTCGTTCAACGTCCGACGAGCCGTTTACTATGCAGATCATGGCCCAGATGCTGTCCTCTATGAACCAAAATTCTTTCTATTCTTGGATTTTTTTGACCTCTGATTTTGGCTACTTCCTTTTTCTTTGATCCTCGTCGCCTTGGGAATGCCGAGAGACCGCTGTCATAAATGGGACCGCATGTCATCCTCTATGTGCAATCAACTTTCTTCTTTTGGAGTTTTTTGGCACTTTCAAATTTGTCATTGCCTTTTCTTTCGATCCGCGCTCAAACGTGATACTGCTGCTGCTAATCGGATCCGCATGTCATCCTCTATGTACTATAAAACTTTTTCTTTTCTTTTTTTTGCACCCCAAATTTGGTCACTGCCTTTTTTCTTCGATCCCCAGTCGCCTCTCAAAGGGTGATACCGCTGTTGCTAATTGGGTAGTGATGTCATCCTCTATGTACTATAAAACTTTCTTTTCTTGAATTATTTTTGTTCTCATATTTTTCACTTGCCTTTTTCTTTTCGATCTCAGCTTCTCAACGTGATACCGCTGCTGCAAATGGGACCATATGTCATCCTGTACTATAAAACTTTCTTTCTTGAATTATTTTGGCACCTCATATTTGGTCACTTGCCTTTTTCTTTCGCTCCCCTGCCGCCTCTCAAATTTCCTTTGTAGTGATGTCATCCTCTATGTACTATAAAACTTTTCTTTTCTTGGATTTTTTTTGGCACTCTATATTTGGTCACTTGACTTTTTTCTTTCGATCCCCTATCAAATGTTGATACCGCTGCTGCTAAATGGGAACGTGATGTCATCCTCTATGTACTATAAAACTTTTCTTTCTTGGATTTTTTTGGCACCTCATATTTGGTCACTTGCCTTTTTCTTTCGATCCCCCGCCTCTCAAACGGTGATACACTGCTGCTAAATGGGCTCCGCATGTCATCCTCTATGTACTATAAAACTTTTCTTTGAATTATTTTTGGCTCTGGTATTTTTTCACTTGCCTTTTTCTTTCGATCTCATGCCACGTTTGGAAACGTTGAGGAACCCGCAGTGCTCATGGGACCCGTATGTCATCCTCTATGTACTATAAAAGTTCTTCTTGGTTTTTTTTCACCATCCGATTTTTGGCAATTTCTTTTTTTCTTTGATCCCCTGCCACCTCTCAAACGTTGATACTCGCCGCCGCTAAATGGGACCCGCATGTCATCCTCTATGTACTATAAAACTTTCTTTCTTGAATTATTTTTGGCTCCTCATATTTGGGCACTTGCCTTTTTCTTTCGATCTCATGCCACGTTTGAAACGTTGAGGAACCTGCTGGCTCATGGGACCCGCATGTCATCCTCTATGTGCTATAAAAGCTTCCTTTGTTGGATTTTTTTCACCCTCTGATTTTTGGCTTGCCTTTTTCTTTGATCCCCTCGCCCCCTTGGAACGTTGAGTAAGCTGTTGGCCCAAGGGACCCGCATGTACCCCTATGTCCATCAACTTTCTTCTTGGATTTTTTTTTTCACCTCATATTTGTACTTTCTTTTTCTTTGATCTCAAGCCGCATTACAAACATTGAGACCTACAAAATGGGACCCATATTGCATCCTCTATGTACAATAAAGTTTCTTTTCTTGGATTATCTTTTGCTCCCGATATTTTGTCACTTGGCTCTTTCGATCTCATTTGAAACGCTGAGTAAGCTGCCGGCTCATGGGTCCCGTATGTCATCCTCTACGAACAATAAAAGTTTCTTTCTCGAGTTATTTTTGACCCCTGACTCTCTGGGGTTATTTGCCTTTTCTTTGGATCTCCTGCCCCTTTGAAACGATGAGGACGCTTGTTGGCAGGTCGGTCCTACAAGTCATCCTCTATGAACAATAAAAGTTTCCTTGATGGATTTTTTGAACCCCTAATTAATTCTGTCGGATATTTCCTTTTTTTTTTCTTTGATCCGTCGCCTTGGAATCGAAGTGAGGATGCCGTCGCCTCATGGTCCCAGATGTCATCCTCTCTGAATGATAGTGGGCATCTGGATATTGTTTACCAAATGATTTTTGGCTTATTTTTTCTTTCGATATCCCGCCGCCTTTAAAACGTTGAGACGCCGGTTGGCTCACGCGGTCCCACATGTCGCCTATGAACAATGTTGTTTGAGACGCTCGCCCCATGGGTCCCGCATGTCATCCTCTCGTAACGAAAATGTTTCTTTTCTTGATTTTTTTAACTAACAGATTTTTGGTTTATTTTTCTTTCCATCCCCTGCCGCCTTTAAAACGACGCTACTGGCTCATGGGTCCACGATGTCGGCCTCCCGTACAAGAAACATGTGTGATATCTTGATTATTTTGCAAGACAATAAACAGTGTATTGCGCTTCCGAGCTATTGCAAACGGATAAATTAAATCTTTTATTTTTACAACATATATCTTGAATCTCCTTGTTTTTTGTTTTGCGAAGCATAGGACTTTCCCGTTTTTTTTTTGAGAAAAATCCGAACTATCATGTTCGGGAGTGGGCTGAAATTGTACGTGTCAAAAGGCCTGCATGATAGTTCGAAGGCCCAGATGTCTAGATGCAGCCCAATTGAAATCTTTCTGGATTTTTTCACCTCCGATTTCTGCTACGATTTTTCTTTGGTCCGTGTCGCCTTGAAACGTTCGACTGGCCGTAAAAATGGGACCCGCATGTCATCCTCTATGTACAATAAAGTTTCTTTTCTGGATTATTTTTGGCTCTTGATATTTGGTCACTTTCCTTTTTCTTTCGATCTCATGCCACGTTTGAAACGTTGAGGAATCTGCTGTCTCATGGGACCCGCATGTCATCCTCTATGTACAATAAAAGTTTGATTTCTTGGATTTTTTTCACCCTGATTTTTGGCTATTTCCTTTTTCTTTTGATCCCCTGCCGCCTTTGAAACGTTTAGTAAGCTGCTGGTTCATAGGTCCCACATGTCAGCCTGTATGAACGATAAAGCTTTCCTTTCTTGGAGTTTTTTTTGACCCCTAATTTCTGGCTACTTTCTTTTTCTTTTGATCTCAAGCCGCATTTGGAACGTTGGGACCGCTGCTGCAAAATGGGACCCGCATGTCATCCTCTCTCTATCCTTTAAAAGTTTCTTTTCTTGATTATTTTTGGCTCCGATATTTGGTCACTTGCCTTTTTCCTTCGATCCCATGCCACGTTTGGAACAAGAGGGAACCCGGGCCGGGCTCATGGGACCCGTATAAGTCATCCTCTATGTACTACAAAAGTTTATTTTCTTGGGTTTTTTTTCACTCTCTGATTTTTGGCTATTTCCTTTTTCTTTTGATCCGCCGCCTTGGAAACGTTGAGTAAGCCGCAAACCGTGGGACCCGTATGTCATCCTCATGTACAATCAATTTTCTTTTTTCTTGGAGTTTTTTTTACCCCCAATTTCTGGCTACTTTCTTTTTCTTTGATCTCAAACCGCATTTGAAACGTTGGGCGCATGTCATCCTCTATGTACAATAAAAGTTTCTTTTTTGATTATTTTTCACCCTCTGATTTTTGGTCACTTGCCTTTTTCTTTCGATCTCATGCCGCCTTTGAAAACGTTGAGGAACCTGCTTGCCCATGGGACCCACATGTCATCCTCTATGTACTATAAAAGTTTCTTTTCTTTTGATTTTTTTTTTCCCCCTCCGATCTTTGGCTATTTCCTTTTCTTTTCATCCCCCGCCCTTGGAAACGTTAGTAAGCTGCTGATTGGTGGGACCCGGATGTTATCCTCTATGTACAATCAAGTCTCTTTTCTGGATTTTTTTTTACCCCTTATTTTTGGTCACTTGCCTTTTTCTTTTCGATCTCATGCAAACCTCCTCAAAACGTTGAGAAGCTGCTCGGTTCATGGGACCCACATGTCATCCCCATACTATAAAAGTTTCTTTTCTTGGATTTTTTTCACCCTCTTATTTTTGGCTGTTTCTTTTTCTTTTGATCCCTCGCCGCCTTGGAAACATTGATTAAGCTGTTGACACAAGTATCATCCTCTGTGTACAATCAACTTGCAAGATCTTGGGGCTGGAAGAGCTTGTATAAGTGGGACCCATATGTCATCCTATATGGACAATAAGTTTCTTTTTCTTGGATTATTTTTTGCTCCCGGTATTTGGTCTCTTTCCTTTTCTTTCGATCTCCGCCTCCGAAACGTTGAGTAAGGTGCTGAGTCATGGACCCGCATGCCATCCTCTATGTATAATCAACTTTCTTTTCTTGGGGATTTTTTTTACCCTAATTTCTGGCTACTCTTTCTTTTGATCTCAAGCCGCATTTGAAACGTTGGACCGCTGCTGCAAAAGGGACCCGCATGTCATTCTTTATGTACAATAAAGTTTCTTTTTCTGGATTATTTTTGGCTCTCCTGATACTTGGTCACTTGTCTTTTCTTTCGATCTCATGCCCCTTTGAAACGTTGAGGAAGTTGCTAGCATAGGTCCCGCATGTCATACTCTATGAACAATAAAAGTTTCCTTCCTTGGAGTTATTGTTTACCGCTAATTTCCTGGCTACTCTTTTTCTTTGATCCCCCGCCTTGAAACGCTGGAGCAAGAGGCCGCGTCCGTGATGTCATCCTCTATGTACAATCAACTTGTAAGATCTTGGAGCGAAGAGCTTGTATAAGTGGGACTCCATATGTCATCATCTATGTACACAATAAAAGTTTTTTCTTGGATTATTTTTTGCTCCCGATATTTGGTCACTTTCCTTTTTCTTTTTCTATCTATGCCGCCACCGAAACGTTGAGTAAGGTGTCAGTTCAGGACCGTATAATAAAAAGTTTCATTTCTTAGATTTTTTTTACCTTCACCGATTTTTGCTAACTTGCCTTTTTCTTTTCGATCATATGTCGCCTTTGAAATTGAGGTCGCTGGCTCATGAGTCCCACAAGTCAGCCTCTATGAACAATAAACCTTTCCTTTGTTGTATTTTTTTTACCCCTAATTTCTCGCTATTTGCCTTTTTCTTTTGATCCCCTGCGGCCTTTGAAACGATGAGGACGCTGCCGGCAGGTCGGTCCCACATGTCATCCTCTATGAAGAATATAAGTTTCCTTTTTGGATTTATTTTTGACCCCTAATTTCTGGCTATTTGCCTTTTTCTTCGGATCCCTGCCGACTTCGAAATGATGAGGATGCAGCTGGCAGATCGGCCCACATGTCACCTCTATGAACAATAAATGTTTCCTTTGTAGGATTTATTTTTTACCCCTATTTTCGGGCTACTTGCCTTTTTCTTTCAAACGTTGAGGACGCTACTGTCTCATGGGTCCCACATGGCATCCTCTCTGAACGATAAACCTTCATTTCTTGTTAACGACAGGTTTATCAGTATTATTTTCGCAGACTAATACAAGCTCTTTGGCCCCAAGATCTTGCAAGTTGATAGATTAAATCAAGGAATTATTAGGA